>CM076455.1:12410527-13610527 GCA_038419695.1 Scomberomorus guttatus
TGTCGCCGACAAGCAGCAGTGGAGGACAAACCATATGCTTTGTGGGAGCTCTGGGCATCAAGCTAAGTTCAGGAGCTTAATCTGAGGAGGAGTAGAGGAGGAGGCGTTAAGATTAATAGACTTGGAGATGTTACTAAACACACCTGTACACGTACACACATACACAAACACACACACCTCTCTCACGTTCACACTCATGCATTGACAAAGCCAGGCCACAAATGTCAGAACTCTACTACAAGTAATGTGTAACTTTATGAAGGAAAATTGTCTTTTGTACAGAGAGCGACAAGTTAATGACAAAAAAAGAAAACAAAACTATTCTGCGTTCAGATAAAACTACTTGCTGTTTGAGTATGCTAAAAGGGATATGTTCTTGCTTTTTTGTGAATTTGCAGTTGGGTAACAGTGGCCTTTCCTTCATGGCTTCAACATTTGCTGACAATGTAATTACTAGACAGAGAAAAGTGCACTAGAAATGGTATTTTCCCCCAGAGTAAAGGTAACCCTCTCAAAATGGATGTGGTACATTAACCACCATATTTAGCATATTTTTAACATTTGAGAGATGTTGCTGTGGTGGATGTATGGCCAATTTATTCCTTGTTTTCCTCTCAATCGAATGTTAAGAAACTCAAAAAGTAACAGCTTGTTTTTTTTTTTTGTTTTTTTTTTTTGAAGGTACAGCTTGGCGTAGCTTTTGACATTCATTTAGAAGATTTTAAAATGATCACCTTGCCTTCACGAGGTGATTTAGACCATTTGATTGCATTCCAAAATAAAGGGATTGATTCCATGATTAGAAGGGAAAAAAAATGGTAATGACTTTACCATGCCGAGTTCCCCCGAAAAAATAGTTTTTCCACGTCACACACACACAAAAAAAAAAAAGCATCAGAACCTCTTGAACCATTTTAAATTGAAACCGACACATGACAATTTCATTCACTTCAGTGAATTTCAGTTTGAGTCCAATTATTTACTGCTGTAGTGAAATTGGTGTTTTTGTTTCTTCATTGTTATTTTCCTGCTCATTTTATAATTATTTTTTTGAAACAAAGGCTGAAATGTTGCTCAACCAGCAAGTTTTGTTTTGGTGAGTAAGGGGTTACAATGCTCCTTGGTTAAATAATGAGGCACTTAAATTAGGCTATTCTTTGATTGAGAATCCCTCTGATTTTGGAATTAGTCTGTACATAAATTTCACTAATTTAACATCTAATTTGGCGTCTTTTAAAGCACTGCTCTCCAAGCTTTGGTTGCAGCACCCTCTCCAAATTTCCATGTTTGTCCCACGATCGGTTTTTTTTTTCTTCTTAATTTCACCCTCATATCCTGTCTAAGTGTAGTATTATGTTCTTTAAAAGTTAGTCCACTCCTTCCATGTGTCTCCATTTAACAGGTCCTGAATGAATGCGTTTCAGGAATGCTGAGTATCTTAGCTATTAAAAAAAAAAAAACATACAGATGTTGTGTGTGTCTGTGTGTGCGTGTGTGTGCGTGCGTGCATAGGTCTTCATATGCATTGGTGATTTGATGTTGTGTAACATCACCACTGACTATGTGAGTAAGGCTTTGATGTCCTGACAGTGCTGACCAGCATCCTGTTTCCCATCTTTGTCTGTGAACAAAGAAATGATCAAAGTGTTAGAGGAATAGTTTTTTTTCATTTTTGGGAAATGCGCCTATTCACTTTCTTTCTGCGAGTTGGATGAGAAAATCAATACCACTCTCATGTCTGTCCTTTCAGCATGAGGCTGGAGCCAGTAGCAGGTTAGTTTAGCTTAGCATAAAGACTAGAAACAGGGGGCAACAGCTAGCCTGGCTGTGTCCAAAGGTAACAAAATCTGCCCACCAGCACCTTTAAAGCTCACTAATTAACTCTTTATGTCTTGTTTGTTTAATCCGTATAAAAAGTACAGTAGGATGTGTAAAAATGACAATTTCCTGTTTTACAGGACTGTTTATTGGAGGGTTCATTAGGTTGCCAGGAAACCAGCAAAGATTCCTGGAAGTCACTGTGTCTGGCCAAGAAATAGTCCCACACATAACACTGTAAAGGCACAAATGCTCATTTTGGTTTTTGTTTGAGTTAAACAAAGGAGATACAGCGTGTTAGTGAACTTTACAGGTGCTGGTAGGCGGATTTAGACTAGCTGTCTTCCTCTGATTCCAGTCTTTATGCTAAGCTAACTGCTAGCTGTCGGTTCCAGCTTTATATTTATCGTACAGCGGTATCAATCTTCGCATCTAACTCTCAGCAAGAAAGCAAACAGGAGTATTCCCTCCAAAAATGACAAACTTTTCTTTTAAGATCCTTGGGGAAACAGGGTCTAGACAGACTGTAAGCCAGAGTTGAACTGTGTTTGAAACCCATTTCCCACCCGAAAGAGCAGAAAATGTCAAATTTAACATCTTGTTGTCGACTATTCTGGACAACAACACTTAGATTAGAACAAACTCCAAACAGGAATAACGGTTCAGTTTGGAAGTCTGGCTGCAATAACCGAATTGTTTCCTAACCAAGTCATTGGTTTGCTTTAAATTAGCGCTAATTGTAATACACCTCAATTTCTAACAGCAGATTTAGTACAACATCCATGTGCTGTAACTAACAGATATGCATATCTTCTCACCTCCTGTCACTCCCGGTTAAAACGGTGTAGTGGCACTTCAGTCTTGCTCGGACTGTATCACAGGACAGACCTTTCTTTTCCTAACTCCACCCTGACTGGCCAGCGACACCAACGCTCCCTTTACTTTCTATGCAAAACTTTCTAACATGGGAAAACACATCGACCTCTCTGCAGACTGAGTCAGCGACGGGACAGGACACTTTAACGTTATATAGGTAGATGACCAACCCCCTGGTACCAAACTCCAAACACCTGTAAATACTTAACACTATATTTAAGTACTGATAATAATCCCAGCTTTATTTGTCTTTGAAATTTTAAAGATAGAGCTGTATTTATCGTTGCTGTCAGCATATACTGTAGCTTCAATTGACAGCATTTTGTACATAGGTCACCTTTTAGTATTATTTCACATTGAAAAGTAGAGGGCGTTTGTGATGGAAATGACTATTGAGCTTCTAATAGAGTTTCTCTCTAGTTTTGTACGGTAGATGGAAGGATAGCGCTAACACGGTACAGTAGTGGCAGTCCACTTGTTTCAAAAGTTTGATATATAAATATATATATATACATACATACATACATATAAAGCTGCTAGATACAATCACTAATTTTATTGTGTTGACAGAGAAAATTAGCTATGAACGACTGTTAAACCCTAATTCTCCAACAGCATATAACCACGACGGTGAGTTTTTAAATGTTTGATTGCTCTGTGTGATGAAGTGGAAACTTGTGCGTGTGTTTGTGTGTGTGTGTGTGTGCGGGGCGCATGAGTGTTACTATATATGTGCCCACGAACGCGTGTGTGTGTGTGTACCGTATGCGTGTTAGTTTCCAGCGTGCTGATGTGTGTGTGTGTGTGTGGGGTTGGTGTTTAACCAAATGTTTGGTTGGTTGTCATATTCTCCCATTGTAATTGGATTGCCCTGCATTATTGCAAGCTGAACCAAGGTTTGATGAACCTGATTAAAACTTGCTGGCTGAGAAGCAAAATGTAGGACGTGCATTTATACAAAGTGTAGAGAATGCTGAAATAACACTTCTCATTCTGCATTAACCAGCACAGTGCAACTTCCTGTCATGTACTGTATTATATATGCAACATGTGTCTGTCCGCTTTAATATATATATTTTTTTGACCTGCATTATATAAGACTTCAGTTTTAACCACTTTGCTGCTAGTCTTTTATCCTCTTTCAATCTTGGAAAATTGTGCATATCTTTGGGAATGCATACAAGTGTACATTCTTGACATTGTGTAGATTAAAAAAGAAAAAAAGCTATATAAACCTGTTTCTCTTCAGTGTATTGTTTTAAAAAGGTTACTTTTCACAGCAGTTGAGTGGTTATGTTTCAATTCTCCAATGCTTTGGTGCACTGATGATACTATATGTAAGCTTTTTTTCATCTTACAGCGCTTGACGTAACATTTATGTGATTAGTTCTAAATAGTGGAAGACATTTGTGTTTTGAAACTTGCAGTATAAATGGTACTACTCTTAACTATTCTGTAAACACTGCCTGTTTTTTTCTTTCTTTTCTTTTCTCTTACTTTCACTCTCTCTTCTCTGTGCATATTTCTTTCCTGTGCATCTTTTTTTCCTTTTTTTTTTTTTTTTTTTTTTGCTTTTGAGTTTCTTAGTGCCATCGGCTTTCACATCCTGACAACCTCAAAAAAGTGCCTCACGTCCATCCTAGTTTCCATCTTACAATTTAACATCTCTCGTTCTGGTTCTATTGGTTTCTACACGTCTAGGTATTTCTTATCATGGTTCGAGAATACCAAGTATATGATGTAAAATTTATAGTCCCAATAACTCATGTCATAGTTGTATTTTCTTTATACAGATGTAGCTTGTTACTTTTCATAAATATATAATGTAAATATGCATACATATGTTTGTAACTGTTTTTATGTTACATCATACACTTGTAATTTGACATATCAAATAACATTATCATAATAAAATGGTGAGTTTTAATCTTTGGTTGTGTATACTTCATTGTGTTTCTGTTCATCCATCCCGCGTCTGTGCAGTGGAGACTTGGGAACAGCAGCTGGAAGCCAGATGTAAGTGTTGTGAAGGATGCTGGAGTCTACTGTGACTGGGAGAAAAATATAAATAACCTACGTCCTCATTTGTGAATATCAAATAAAGTTCAACTCTCAGGACTGAAATCTCCAGTGAAACATACGTCTGCATTTTAGTCAATGAGGTACCATAATTTTACAACTTATTGAAAAAAATAGACAATAATGAATAAAATTGTTAAATATGGCCCTATTCCAAAGGCTTTGAGGAGGTGACAAGATACTGTATGATAGTGATAATTACATTTAAGGAGAAACTTATCTTGCCATAAGTTACAAAAGAGAACTTTCTTTACTAGTTTCCATTTCCCTCCTATGAAAACACTAACTGTTGTCCTCATATTTCTGTAAATGACAGATGATGTTTGTGAAGCTCTGAATTAAACCTATTTTAAAAAAGCAACTGGGTAATTAATTAGATTTACTAAAGTACTTCAAGGTAATTTTGAGGCACTAAAATATCATTTATTATAATTTTACTCTATCATGTACTTATACTCCACTACAACAGTTGTAGTTACAGTTACTTTGTCAATTAGTATTTTACATACATTGAGAAATGTGGCGGTAAATAAATTGAATAAAACTAAATGTCAAAACGCACCAAAATGTCAACTTTTCAACAAAAAAACCCCAAATATTATTTTAACTTGACAAAATTCATTGCAGACTTAATTTAAGGTTTTTATATTATTAATCTAAAGTGTGTTTAAAATTTGGAGTTATACTTATTAATGAAACACTCTGACAGGAGCCTATTTGTTACAACTTCACTACACTTTATTGCTAATATCTGGGTCAAATTTAGGCTTTTACTTGCATTTTCTACTGTGGTGTTTCTATTTCACTTTGCACTGTAGCGGAACGACTGTCACGGAACTAGACATCGAGCGTTATATGTTCCCCCCCGGCTCACGTACGCAACCGGAACAGTGAGCAGGCATGATGATAACGCTGTGGAAATGAATGGATGCAAAAGATTTCTAAGTAGAAACTCTTGTAGCTGAAACGTCGCCATGTTTTGAGTGGATAAACACTTTTTATCAACAATGGAGTTTGACATTTTAGACTCTTTAGAGCAGCTCGGGTAAGCTAACGCTCTGTTAGCATGTTAGCTTTGCATTTGGCGTCACATCCACCGTTATGTTGTCAGTGTGTATGTTGAAATGGATAATGGTGGCTTTAAAGTGGCTGCACGTCACACTACCTTTATCTAACATGTTTTTAATGCTGGTTTGACTCTTTCTCTCTTCGACGTTGCCGCTCCTTAGCTATGACGGCCCCCTAATGGAGGAGAAGGCGCTGCTCGGAGCTGCACAGGGAGGCCTGTCCTCTCAGGAGTATGTGGACCTGTGCGGGTGGCTGGCATCCAGGTTAAAGCTGCAGTGTGACCTGGAGGAGAGCATCACTTCTGGTCCAGGTGAGCCATATCCACCACACACCTCCACCACGCATGGTATAAGAGAGAGAGAGAGGATGCTGCATCTCAGAAGTCTTTTTTTTTTTTTTTTTTAATTAAACCTGCCTGTTTAATCTTTCTTTGCTCCTCCAGACGACATGGACAGCCTCCAGGTGGAGATGAGCGGTTTGCTGAAGGAGCTGCACTGTCCTCATGAAGAAGTCGTTTCAGGAATTCTCAAGGGCAGCGCGCGAAATACAAAAGATCATCTAAAGATTGTCTGTATGTAATCACCTCATGCTCATTCCAGTCATTGTGCTGCAAGCTCTGTAACTTTATAATAAACTGTCTTTTTTTTTTTTTTTGTAAGTGTTTCTAAGCTCAGAGCTTCAGGCGGCTCAGATCGTGAGGAGCAGACACGACTCTGATAAACAGCAAGACGAGAGGCCGGAGTATCAGGAGCTCCTGAAAATCTGTGAAACACTGAACCTCCCAGAGCCCCGAGGACAGGATGCAGCGGGCGTCTTCTCCCAAATACAAGACAAGGTGGAGCCATATAAAGTACATTGTGAAAACATTTGATTTGGCCCGTCAGGTGATGTAGGAGGGAAAAAATAAAGCTACAGCAAATGATTCATCTGCAGATTATTTTCTTGATTAATCATTTCATCTATAAAATAGATCTTTTATATTGTGCTAATGCATTAAACCCTGCATGTCATCACAGGTTAAAAAAGCACTTGAAGATCTCCCAGATGGTTCCATTGGAAACCCGGTGCTGAAGAAATCTCTCAGCAGTGACCAGTGGGTAAGTAGATGAACGTGTGAAATAAATAACGTTAATTCTTATATCTGTGTATCAGCGGCTGGCTGTGTTTTTTTTTTTGCATTATGAATAGTAAAGTTTGAATTGACTTCACTTTTTTTTTTTTTGGTCTCCACAGGAGAAGCTGCGCAACATAAACGCAGCTCTGTCGTCGGAGTACGAGTGTCGGCGCAGGATGCTCATCAAGCGGCTGGACGTCACGGTTCAGTCCTTCGGGTGGTCAGACAGAGCCAAGGCACGTTCATCTGTTAATCACGCAGCAAAGCATTGTCCCCTTCCTCTAATACAGGGGACTCTAAACTGAGGAGGGTGTAAGTTAATATAGAGGTGTTGAATCTGTGTAGTAACTGTAAAGTAATACAGGTTTCATTGCAAAGTCAAAGAACATGTATGGAAAATGCTGCTTATACAATATGAAAAAACAGCTTTTTTTGAGTGATGCACGTCACAAAACGGCAACATTTTGGATCATTTTTAGAATATTTTTCTCAGAAGAAGCTGTTTTAAACATGTGTGCTTGTGTTTTTTTTTTTTTTTTTTTTTTTTTTTTAGGTGAAGGTGGACAGCATGGCGAGGGCCTACCAGCCCAGGAGACACACTCTGAGGCCACAGTCGACGGTGGACACGGCCGAGCTGCTGGCTGCCAGAGAAGACCTCTGCAACGTGGTGAAGACCAGCAGCGGCTCCAGCAGAGAGAACACGACTTGTGCTGTCAACAAGGTACGGGAGATCGTTTCCCCCGGTCCGTATAAAAGCCCTCAATTTGACATTTTCTTCTGAAAACAAGCATTTCTCTCCTCTCTTATCCACAGATCCTCATGGGGAGAGTGCCGGACCGAGGAGGGCGCCCCTCAGAGATAGAAGCCCCGCCTCCCGAGATGCCACCTTGGCAGAAAAGACAAGATGGAGGAGGAGGGGGTGGCTGGGGAGGCCGTGGTGGTGGACGAGGTGGTGGAAGAGGAGGAGGAGGAGGAGGTGGTGGTTGGAGAGGAGGTGGATGGAACCAAGGAGGACACAGTGGATATGGAGGACATGGTGGATATGGAGGAAAAAGAGGACGGTACCAGTATTAATCTCTACTGATATTCTCGCGTTTCCACATGAACTCGACTTGTGTTGTCTGTGGAAGGAGAAAAAAACGTTTTTAAAAAGTCAGACAGGCAGCATTCAGCCAAAAATCATCTTCTCAATTGGATGATTAAATAAAGCTCCTATTTTTACTTTTGGTATAATAGTGTTTTGTTTTTATATTCGCAGTGTTTTTTAAGTGAAAGTAGCAGTAATGACTTCCCTTTTTGTTTCTTGGACTGGTGACAAAAACAAATTTGACGTGCACATCGTGCCATAATGGTGCATCTTCAATAATGTGTTAATTTTTAGATTAATCAATTAGCTGCTGGGTCTATAAAATGTCAGAATATGGTAAAACACTGTTTCCTAAAGTCCAAGATGGAACTCAAATGTCTTGTTTTGTCCTGATCAACAGTCAACAACCCAAAGATGTTCAGTTTACTATCATAGAGGACTAAAGAAAGATTAACATTTAAGAAGCTGGAACCAGCGACTTTCAGCATTTTTAATTGAAAAATGACTCAAAACGATTATCAAAATAGTTGGCGATTTAATTTTCTGTTGTTCGACTGATGTTTAGTTTTGGTATGAGCTGACTAAGATATTTCTTTTTTGATAAATGACTTAAACAATTATCAAAATTGTTGTTGAGAATAATCAATTACCAGATTTTTTTCAGCACTGCAGAGGGCAAAGATGAACAAAATATAAACTACACCAGCTACAATGCCTATCATAAAATACAAGTCCTTTAGTGTTTTGAGTATTAAGCATGTGACAGTGTTAAAGGGATTTAATGTAAGCAAAACTTTGAGAATGTTGGCAACTGCTCTGGTAATTAAAGCGTCAGCGTGCTCCCTGATGACTGAAACCGCTGCTACCTGTAAGAGAACAAACTGAGGACACTAAGACGTCTGGAGCGTAACGCAGGAGGTTCAACCACTTCATGTTTTTCTAATTCCCCTGCGTGATCCTCGAGTGTGTCCGCCGCTGCAAACAACCTGTTTTCCATATGAAGGACGGTAGATTACACTTTTTTTAATGCATATTTTCATTTACATTTCAGCCTGCAGATTCTGTACCAGCTTTTATCATGATCCTTTTTCACCTCTTTAATAAAGATTTCTTCCAATACTGTACACTCCTTTTTTGTGATTGTGAGTCACTGGCTAAGTTCTACCACAAGGTGGTGTAACGGACTGATGTAAATAAAGAGACATAACTGTAGAGACCAAACAGGTTATTTCCAAATATTTATTCTTGGCTGAAAAGATTTTCTACATGTTTTTTTTCTTCCAATGGCATACCATTTTTGCTCAATAGATACAGTTTATACATAGTTTTGTACAATAACCAATATTTGTCATAAGCAGAATTTTACATTGTGTACATTATGAACAACAGACCTGTACATGGACAAAATGGTTACACCTTGGCCACAAAAAAAAAAAAAATCATTCTCTTCAGTCTTCACACTAAGACTCAATCAGCATCATTTAAAAAGCAAAAACAAAACCTGCAGCAAATTCATAAGATCCAGTTTAAAATACACCTCAACGTCGTCGGGATGCATTTTTCTCCAGTTAAGTAGGTCACTGCCCATGCGTCTTTGACACCAAAAACTTGTCAAGAAAAACATCAGTTTAAGAAAAAAATTAGGGATTAACAATCACTTCACTTTGGCCACATTATAAATGAAGTCGTCGCCTTGAATTTGCCGGGTATTGTATATCAAATATATTAAAAACATTTCACTTAATGTAAACGTTGCAGCGCCTGTAAGCCTCCTTTCATTACAGGTGATCTTAACTTGACTACTGAGCTTTAAATACTACCTATAGCTGCAGCAGGAAACGGTCAAATGTGCTGGTGTAAGAGGTCATTAATAGTCAGGAGGCCATTTGTAACAGCAGGATGTGTCTCTGCAGAGGGACATTTCTCACTGAGGTGAAAACGAGCGGCAGCCAGAATACTGCAACTGGAGATGGTCTATCCCTCACTCACACACACTCTACTTCACACTAATGCTGAGCGCCGCAGCCAAACCCAACACACTGCACAGAACTCACTTCTACTGCGTGTTCTTGAGTCTGTAGTTAAAATCAAACAGGTGAAGTTCACATCACTTTAGGGTTCTGAGCCAAATCCAGTAATTATGAATGTGATAGTTTGCAATCCATTTTTTTTGATGTATCAATTGGCATTATTAACACATCACTGCAATCAAACAAGCAATACATGACACTGAATGAAAAAAAATTTCCTTCATATTATGTAAAAATACAAAGCCTTTTTGACTTTACAATACAGATTATTCAGGCACAAAATAGATTTGAATGTATTTTGTTCTTGCTCAAATACAGCACTCAGAGTTCAACTATTCAGCAGATCTCAGGATAAAAAACAAAAAAAAAAAGTAATGAAAAATGTATAAAATTAATTTTCCAGTTTTACTCTCAACCCAAAAACGGTCTGTCGTCCTTTTTCTTCGCTCGACTGCACAGATTTCTGGAAGCTGTGCATCTCTACGTCCCAACAATCCAGTGTTTTACAAAAACCAATGACCTCTTGTATTAAACGAGGATCATAATTATCCACTGAGAGATGATGTATATTTGTTTTTCAGGTGTCTTGTTACAGCCGACATGAGCATCATTCTGTTAAATGTAAATCTATATAGTCTCATTCAGTTAAATGCAGGGAGACGTGCCTGTACCACCAGAGGCCACATGACAAAATTAAAACCCATCTGAACTCTCTTATCAAACCTTCATTTAGACATTTCTTTTCTCTCTTTTCATCACTATAGAGTCCTTCATTATCAGAACCAATAGTTACCTTAACAGCAATCCAGTAACATTCATTTAAAAAGTGACCTTAGTCAAATGATAATACACCGACTGTTTTGATACACATCTACAATAAAGATTGTTTTAATGCAGCTTAACATTGGTTCATTATGTACAGCAAGGTACTGTAAAAGTGCTGGGCTTTATTAAGCAATAATGTATGTAAAAAAATAATATATAATACTGTTTAGAGGCAGGTCACAAGTTTTTATGCTCCTTCACGTGGCATTGCTTCTTGTATATCCACACATCATTCCATCAGTCTGATTTAATACTTGGCCAAAACAGGGTCCATCAAATACCGACTGCTACATTTGAACAGATTTACATACATACATACACACGCAGTTTGGCACAAACCTGCAAATTCCATCCTACAATCACCTGTGATGACAGTGTGTGTGTGTGTGTGTGTGTGTTGGGGAATGAAGATGGGCTGGACAGAGGCCTGTGCTCAGATTAGCCTGGAGCTGCGGAGGTACTGGATGAGGACCCTGTAGATGAAGGTGTACTGAGCCAAGGTCTGAACCATCATCATCCTCTGATTTCGCAGCTTCGACAGGACAGTTCTGACATCCAGCATCTGAAACAGAAGGAGCTTTAGCGTGAGACAGATAAACCTGGCAGCCTTTCATCTAAAAAAAAAAAATGAAGTTGAAGTGCCAAAGCAGACAAGGAGGGAAATATGTACAGTAGATGTGGGGTTGTGAAGGTGAGGTTACCTCATTGTGCTCTAGGCAGGCTATCATGATCTCAGACAGGATGATCACTCCGGTCCTTCCCACTCCAGCACTGCAGTGGACCAGCACAGGTAGGTTGGTGTTCTTTGGGTCACTGATGCTGTTAGTGTGTCTCCTCACAGACTGGATCTCCTCCAGATAGGCTGGAAAAAGACGGGAACGTTAGCTTGAGATTTAATTAAAAACACAGAATCTTTAGAAACCAAACATTTCTCTTAAAGACTTGTAGGTTGTAACATTTTATAACTGAGCTACATTTTCACTGGCTATAGAATGAATGTTGCTATCGATGCAAACATAAAACAACCTGTAGAGATCTGATTATAAAAGCACAAGATAGTGATCCCACTCACTGAGGAAGCCTTTGAAGTCCTCAGGACAGCCGTGGTCAGGCCAGTCTGTGTACTGCAGGTGCCAGACAGTCCTCTCTTGGCCCGTCAGGAGGTGTTTGATCTTCAGCCCTGTGGTGGCGTAGCAGCCTGACTCGGTGCGGAACCGTGTGGTGATCTTAAAGCGGCCGTACGTCACTGTGTTGTGTCGTGAGCCGAGTCGGGGCCAGTACCGGAAGCTCTTCTCTCTGCCGCTCTCCTGGAGAAACCGAATGACATGGAAAAGTCAATCCAGGAAGTGACGAGGAATAAAAAAAAAAAAGTGAAACAAAATGAAATCAACATACCTCTTCAGCTGTGACCATGGCGATGATGGATACTCCCTGTTCCCACACCATCTGCCAGAAGTCCTGGCACGTGTTGGACAGGGGACCCTGTGTGGCGATGTAGCTCCACTCCTGTCCACCTACTGTTATCTAAAGACACAGAATATTTCTCTTCAAGCAATCACTCACAGGATCTCATTGGGGAATTCTTCTAAATAAGGAGAGGCAGAGCAGCAGAAAAATGAGAATTTTCGGCAGAGTAGAGTAATTGTATTACATAAGAATGAAGGACTGAAACGTGACTCATCAACAGTTGTTGTCTTACCACAAACCACCGAACAGCCCTGTATGAGTAGCATGCCTGCTGCTCATGAGGCTTTTGGATGGTAATCTGGGCTGTGTGACAGGAATACACTGTGTAGACGGGTAAAATTCTTCGCCAGTGGAGTGATTTTTTTTTTTTTTTTTGCCAATTTAATATTCTTCTTCTGCTCATTAAAAATCCTGCCTCTGGTATTAAATTAGTCAGTGCAGTGTTGTGTGGGTGCTTCGTAAGCTTGATTTAGAACAAAAAGATGTTTTAAAATAGATGGGTGTTCAAATTCCTCTCTGCACAACTTACTCTAATGTGCGATGCATTGATGTAGCCCGTGTTGTTCTCTTTAGTGGGAACCAGCTCCACTCGGGTGTCGTCGTAAGGCAGGACGTCTTGGAAGCGGTTTTTGTCTCCGCTCTCTGGCAGCTGGGCGATGGTGCATTCCCCTGATGGACGACGCTTTGGGATACTCTCGTACTCCTTTAACAGCTCGCCGCTCTCCATATGCTGCTCCAGCACTTTACACTGACACACACACAAACAAGGCAACAGTAAATACACCGCTGCCACAAATAATGCAGACAAGACTCCTCGTTTTGACTTCTTTAGGACAATCTGTTAAACTTAATAATAAATACATCAATGCTGTGGTGGGATGTAGGGGGACACACCCTCATCTTTGGTCAAAATGTAATCAGCAGTGATGCTTTGCATGACACATAAATGAATGAGAATATTTGTATTATTAACAAACAGGTTCAAACTGGACAAAAAGGAGAGGTTGAAATACATACTGCAGAAATATTCTGAGTTACGCTCCCCATAGGGGGAGTTTACTGTAAACTTGTGTATGGTGTCTTGTTGCAGCAGGAAACACCAATTTTTTGCATGCATGAGGAAATAAAAGTGAAAATCGGTTTAAATTGATTTTCTCCTTTAAAAAAAAAAAAATCTGAAACTGAAAATATGTAGCACCCCATTGCTAAGTTATTTTTAAAACTGGCAAAACATCAGTACAACAACAGTATTATCATGTTTTAATAAAATTTGATTTGCAATAGTGAAATTTTGTGAATTTGTACAATAAAGAAACATGCAAACCTCTAATATATACAATTGAACACTCAGTGAACTATGAGTTTGTAATTTACGTCTTTTGTTGACAATTCTTGTATGTATGAGACATTTGGGAATCAAAACAGTGACTACTTAATTACCTGTAGAGGTAATTATTTTTTTTCAAGTGTCTGGAATTTACCTTCACTGTCAAAGCAACAAGCATCAAGATTAACAAGGCTGACCAGTTCAGCTGTTTGTTAAAGTTGGGAACTAGAACACTGACTTTCTCTATCATAACAAGGCCTATTCTACCAGGAGGTTAACCACGGCTAACACAACCAGCAGCTCCTGGTAAAGAGCTTTTTTCTGGTCATAGAAAAGTTCCTAAATGACAAGTCAACAAATCTCACATTGCCTTAACTAAACATTACATTTGTTGTTTACAAACCGCTGTTTATAAAGCATCAAATCACTGACAAGATCAAAAGCTCTGAAGCGCCCTACCCTCTCGTCATTAGAGGCTCTTTCAGGCTCATCCTTGACCTCGTCGTGCATTGGCTGCCTGGACACTGACAGGCCATTGAGATGGGCCACCTTCAGAGGGCCCATCTTCTTCACCTCTGACCTAGCTCCTTTCTTCATGCCCTGGTGTGACAAAAGAGTAGAGACAGAGAGAAACTGAAGATGAATATGTTTGAGCCTCACAGATAGGGAGTAAGTAGACAGTAGAGGAGGGACAGCGCAGCCTCGCTGGGTGTTTTGCTGAGAGAATGTCACCTATCTGGTTTTCCAAGGTAGCCCGACTACATTCTTTCAATATGTGTCAAAGTGGACCTGCTTGCGTCATTCAACGCCGGCCACCGAGACTACCTCTAATACTTTCTGCATGCATACTCATGTGATCTTGATATAAAGCATAGATAAGTTACTGAGCAAAAACAATGTCTACAACCCACTATTTTAGAAAAAGAAGATTTTTTTTTTTTGCTGAAGCTTAGATAGAAATGGCGTGTGGGTGGACAGCTGTGATATGTGAGCAATAAATTTGTCAGGCTACTCAACATGCTGACAACTTAAAATAATTTGCTGCTAAATGATCAGTCTTGCCTCCAGGCAGTCAAAGCAGAGGTGGCATTACTGCACTATGACGGTAATGTACAGTTCTAATAATGTAAACAACATGGATATATCAGCTGACAGAGGCAGAGTTAAAAAAAGACATTAATAGGATGGCTCTAAGCTGAGAAGGAGATTGGGAACAGGACTCACCGGAGGGGGCAAGCCTTCTACTGTTTTCTTCCCAGGAGGCACATCAGACACGGGCCTCTTCTTGAAGTCTTTCTTAGTCTTCTGCTTGGCCTGGCCGCTCAGGTCTCCCTCTGAGACCGAGGGCATAATCCTGGGCTGCCGTAAATCTGACAGCAGGTACAGAGGCTCCCCCTCCTGGATCAGGGGGTGAACCTTGTAGGTCATGGAGCTGGTTATAGAGGGGTCCAGGGAGGAGCCTATTGGATATGCAGGAGGAGGCTCAATGGGAGTCTGTTGTTGAGGCGTCAGAGAAGAGAGAGATGTAAAGCTGTGATGCTGTTGTGGCTGCTGGTCAGGAACAATCGATGCTATTGCGTCCTGAGAAAGCGGAGTGCGACGTCCGCCGTCATCCTCAAACTCCTCTTCTTCGCCACTACTGTGAACCAGCATGGTGGCATCTGAAAGGGATTTCTTGTGTCCGTACTGCACGTCCTCCTTAATGTCTCCCCTGACCTCTGTCTTTGTGCGTTCCAAGAACACGTTGAGCTGAGAGCCCTGAGAGCAACCTCCGCGCAGGACTGGAGGGGGCGTGGCGGTTTCAGCTGCAGAAGAAGACACGGTCCGCTCTTTGACCCTCATCCCCTCGAAACTATGCGCCAGTCCAGCAATCTCAATGGAATTACGCTTCTGAGCGTGGTGTGGGTGTCTGTGCGGGGGTCCGCTGAAAAGAGGCTCGGACACCTCTTGTAAGGAGTGAGCCACAGGCAGGCTGTCCTCTTGGAAAGTCTGGACTGAGTGGTGCACGCGCCGCGTGATGATCAGGTCTGGGTTGCTACTGCTGACGTACAGGTGACGCGACAGGTCAGGTGTGCTGTTAGCAGGGCGAGGATGGGCATATGGGTAAGGCGGAGGTGGTCGGTACACGTGTGTTCTCATGATGTTGGGGGCTGGATACTCTTGGGCCTGCTGCAACTGGACATTCGTGAGCTCGGGGACACTGACTGCGCCCACCACAGGTCTCCTCTCTGTGGGGTAGGGGTATGGAGATGGGCTGTGGAAGCTAGAGCCGAGATGGAAGGGATAGTGGTGGTGATGGGCTGCTCCGCCATGCTCCCCCCTGATCTCCGGCTGGCTGTAAACTAGGGGGTCTGGCCTGCTGTAGGCGTACGAGTTTCCAATGTTTAGGTTCCTCATGGAGTGGCTCTGCCGGGGCTCTTGAGACAAAACCATCCCTCCTCCTGCTCCTCGGTTCTTTTGACGCATCACCGTCTCATAATCAGGAGTGGCACGGTAGGAGGGTGGGATGAGAGCGCTGTGGCGATGCGAGGGGACGTAGTCTGGCCTGGTGATATCGCTGGTGATAGAGGGATTGGAGGACATGGGTGAGGGCTGAAGGTAGTGCTGGGGATTGGTTAGAGAGCTGGTGCTGTGGGCGCTGTACACACTGCCGTTCCGTAAACGTCCCCCACTGCTGTATTCCAGAGGAGGGCAGTCCAGGCTGTTCTGGGAGTGGTAGTAATAACCGTTCTGACTGTTCATGTACAGGTTGTCTGTCAGAGAGCAAAATAGCATCCAAGATGAGCACTGAATTATAATTACAAAAAAACTTGACATGTAAATTTAGCTGAACACAGAGCAGGCAGAGCACAAAACAATTATTAACATCATGTAATGATTTCTAATTTTATTCCTAGTTGCAAGTCAGTCTCTATACAGTGGTTACCTTGTGATGACGTATAAGGCTCTGTGAAATGGCCATTGTAGTGCATTTGTGGAGGAGGCATCATGTAGGTCTGAGGCTTTGGCTGTAAACCAACAAGAGGGGGATTCAGTTTCTGCTCATATGATCCGAAAATACTGTCTGAGAGCAAAGAATTAAATATAAACTGCGTGGTAACACGTTGCCGCTTTATTGTGGTTTTGATATACGTCATGTGATGCAATGCAAGCCAGGGTTTCAACAGGCTTCTATACAAGCATACAAAAGGTGAAAAGTGTGTGTGTTTTGAGTGTGCGTAGACATTACCAGAGATATTCTAGTAGAAGATCTCCGTCTGACTGGGTTGACAACTGTGGGCTGGGTTTGACTGGTGGGATAATGAATGTCAGTCAAAAAAAAGATGACCTAACCTAATACTACTACTGAGTATACAACAATAATACTTTTTCAAACACCTTACTTTGAGGAGTTTTTCTATAAAACCCTTTTATCATTCAGCATTTTAACTTTGAGAATGAACATACAGCAAGGTGCAGACCAGTGTGAGCGTCAATCAAAGTTCATCAAAATGAAAACATCGTCGTGTAACTCTTCTCCAGTACACCAATTTTAGCTATCTTGTCTTTGTCAGAGTAGAGGTAGCTTTCACAATGGCTCCAGTACATTTGGATAAGAGTTGTGCAATGTGTGTTTTAATTTTGATGGACATGCATTTAACAAAATATGCCAAACTTCTCGATCACAGGTCAACTAATAAAAAGATTAAAGGCAGATAACAAAAGGTGCTGCCACTGGCCCTAAAGTCAAAAATGGAAAAATTAGGATCTAATTCATCTTTATTGTACCAATAATGGTTAGAATAAAGATCCCTTCCTATTTAAAATGCTTTAATTTTATTTAATTTTATTTAATATTTTAGGATCCCCATTAGCTTCATCAAAACACAGGCTATTCTTCCCAATAAATAATAAAGGAATTGCTTTTGCATGGATGAAAAACAAAACTACAGGCTTCACAACCCAAGGCCCATTTCATATATATAGAGCCTGTTGCTGTGGCATGGTTGGCTAGGTAGTCAGGAAGGGATTGGTGTTGGCACCTGCTCGACAGGCCTACTGTAGGCGGTGGCTGACTGTGTTGCTCACCCCTTATTAGAAGGCAGAGAGGGACGAGAGAGCATTGGAAAGCGAGGAAAGGATAGAGTGAGAAGGGACTTCTGGGAGCCCTCAGAAGGCAGGGGGTCACACTCCTCTCTGAAGAGAGAGGAGGAGAGGAGGATCGGAGTGAGGCTACACCAAAGAGGAGACACATGCAGGAGACGACAAGTAACAAAGAGACAGGAACTGGGCTAGACGTGTTAAACAAAACCAAAACAAAAAAACACTTACAGGCTACTCTTGTTGATCTTATAAAACTTGAGTCTGGCCAGACACATTCGGCACACATATTTGGAGGTTTCCATGTCTTCCTACACAAAAAAAAAAGGAGACGAAAAAAAATAATAAGATGGCGAGACAATTAGTACAGTGTTGGTGATTGTCTAGTTATCTAGAAGTTAAAAAAATCCTGTGTATGCTCTCAAAATACCTTTATACTGAGTTTCAGCTAATGGTATGTGACTTTATGACCCACACATGCATAACATACCCAAACAACACACACACACACAGGTGTATTGTTAAGACTAGCTGATGTAAGCTCCACCACAGAGGCCATTTCCAATTTTGCTAAATCCAATAAGACACTGCAATGTCCCAGGAGAGGAGAAGAGAAGGTGTAATGGCAGCTGAGACTTACGGTCTGGAACTGAACACTCTCCTCTCTGTTGGCTAGCTCCAGGGCAAAGAAGGACCTGTTGTGACTCATGTTGTTAATTTCATTCCACCTACGCAGCCCATTAAAGTGCCAAAAAGAAAGAGGTAGGAAAAAAAAAAAAAAAAACACATGATGTCATGGCGGTCACATTTTTAACTACACCAAACCACACAGCATTTTTAAAAGAGACTGTGGCGCAACTTTAACAATGCATAATAAAAAGCATACACACATGTGGGAGTCAGTCAAAAGGAATCTAGCACTCCTAATGGTATGTACATAGATACAGTTTAGCCTAGGTCAAGAATGTTCACTTACTCACTGGAGAGACAGAATAAGCTCCCACAATCCTTATCAGCTATCACAGTGTACCTGACTCATTTCCTCTTGGGCCACATTCAGGTCTAGAGAGTATTAGGGAACATTACAGGAGACAACCTCTCCTCAGAATAGCTGAGAGGTGTGCTACAAAACCCAATTTATACTGACGGAATCATCTGATTCAATGTAATTACTGCTTACAGAGACAGTTAGCAGACAAAGCTTTTATTCAGCTCTTCATATTTAGAAGTAGATCATATTTTAGGACTTATAGGCGTTGCTGTAAAAGTCAAATAAACCAAACATTGTGATTTGTTTGTTTTTAGACTTACCTAAATAAAAGAAGTGGCCTGCCATTTTTATGCTTGACAAAGATGCCGTCGAGGCAGGATCCCAGGGTAACATCTGTGCCTGTATTGTCCTGTTAAGATTAAAGGAACATTTAGAACAGCATGTTTTACCCAGTAGTTCTTCACTCAAAATTTTCAGTAGCTTTATTATGAGCCTCTTATGAGTTCAGACTCTAGTAAACCAGTTCTTCTTTTCAGGTTTGGGCTGTTGGGGATTGCAGCTTGGACCTACCTTGGCTTGATAGCTTTCCTGGCCGTAGCCTTCCATTTTCTCCACCTCCTGCATGTACAACAGCTCTGCCTCTGGGGCTGACAAACCCCTGAGAAAAAAGAAAGAAAGTGATTTAAAAAAAAAAAAAATTGCTGAATTCAAGATGTTATGGTGGTAAAAAACATCTGTAAGGTAATGACATGAGAGGAAATAAAGTGATAAGAAATATAACTTTGGAATTAAAGTTTAGGATAGAGTAGGTAAAATGGAGTTTGGCATTATAAATGAATCAAGATTATGAGAGATTACAAAAAAGGCAGATTGTCTGGATGGATCAAATGGGGTTAAATTAAAAGGACCATGTTTGAGAAACAAGCAGGCCGATGTTTTTAAAAACTTGCTCACCTGAAGGACTGATAAAGAAGAGCCACTTTCTGAGTGGCCTCTTCCAGTACTCGCTCATCCTGGATCCAGTCCTGCAAAGACAGAGTCAACATTGATACAACGCTAGCATAAAAACATTTTTCATTTCACACGCTGAGAATACAAAATGAAATGCTTACAATAGGGAACAGCACAAACTTCTGGAGGAACTCCTGGGAATCATATCGGTTGAAGTCTCCAAAGTCAGCTGTGGACAAAAAGAAAGATGCACTAAATGGAAAAATACAGCAAGGTATACTGTGACTGACACTGCTCTCTGAATGAACATGTCTATTTCTGCATTTAGTACAAGACAAAAGCTGCATTCAAGAATTGCAGAATGGTGTAATGCCTTATTGGAAAGCTACAGCGTATGATGACAAGATGGACTAATTTTAGGAGAGGAGGGGCCCGTTTGTTATGGAAGGGAATTGCTTCAGTGTCTAACAACGTGCGGTCCAAAAGTGTTACAGCTCTTGCCTGCCTGCTGGCAACAGCTATGCTGGGTATCCCAGACATCAGTGCTCAATGCTCAAAAGCTACAACTGCCCTTCACTCCAAAATATCCCTGTCAGGGACACAAAATAGGACTTTATTTACACAAAAATTGCTATGTTTGTATGACAATTTAAGTAGTGACTAAATCTTAGTGGGAACCTGCAAATAGTTTTTTAGGGTTTTTCTTCAAGGCACAAATTGCATGCTAGTCAGTCACTAGAACATGGCTGCAACAGTAAGTGATCTCAGTGGCTCTGCTATGCTAACACCTAGGCCAGTAAGTTGCAGTGCCTGATATAACTTTGCCAGCAGTGTTTGAGATTCTTCTGGCTGGGCAAAAGTTGGCGGATATGTCAGAGCTAAAGCTCATGGAAGGGGAGTTGACATTCACACACAAACACACCCCTGACTGAATTTTATAGGCTGGTTTAGGTTTCATGGTGCTTGTTAAACGCTGTATATTACAATAATCATGAGAGTGCTCTGTGAAACCCTTAAATAAGTGGTTGTAGAGACAAACTATTGTGAGCAGCAGACACTTGAAACAAAACATGGGGCACAAAAATAACTTTATGGATAACAATATATTTTTGAAATTGCAATGCTTTGAGAAGTTAGGGTTGCAAAAATATGCACTCTCTTGCTCTGATTGAAATTGAAATGGAACTTTGAGCATCAATAAGTTTATTGCAATTTACTAACACCCTAACCCTTGCAAACTTGCAGTTTTACAAAATAACATAATGAACTGGCACAAGCCTCCTGTCCAGAAATCAAATAAATGTGTTTCCAGCAGACTTTTTGTGTGAGGGGGAGGTTAGTGTTTCAGCAGGTGTTGTCAGATATCATGAAGCATATCTTAAAGCTGCTGGAGTTAGCACCAGGCTTATCAAACTGAGTTTTCTATTACAAGACTAGTAATATACAATTAGATTACCTTGCACTGCTAGGCTAGCTAAACGGATGGCTTGCTCCAGAGAGCATGAGATCCTGCCCTCCAGAACATCCTTCTTCAGCTGTAGGTAATACTGATATCTGTGGGGAAAGAGAAGGTGACTTTAGAATGGAAAAATAGACAACAGACAAACAATCAAGTATGAGAACTTTGTTCAGGTTTAAAGTAAGAGCTGTGAAGTCCTTACAGAGCAAAACTTTAAAACTTTGTATTAAAATAACACATTGCAATGGAAATCAATTCACATATTGTGCTGACCAAATTCTTGCCCTGCAGGTCAGGGCTGGCTTATTGACAGAAACTAAGAACACCTGATGTGTTTGCACAAAAATGTACAACTTTTTGATCAATGTTCCTGAAGATAAAATGATACTACGCTAATAGAGTCAGTGGCTTAGACAAGACACCTCATGTCACCGATGGTACATCACCTTGTGATCTCCTGTTGCAGTTGGGTGACACTGGGTATGTAAAACACAACTCCAAAGTAAACGGTTGGCTCCAGCCCATACTTGTCCAGCTGCTTTTTCAGCGGCTTCTCCAAGTCAATCCATCTCTGCTGGTTCTGCTTGTTGAAGTACCACAGACTGAAGTATGTTATCTAACAAGCAAAGAAAGAAAGCACAAACATTACACTTGAATCATGCTGCGATCAGGAGAAATTCTAGGGCAACTTGTAAATCTGGCAGACCAATTTAGGTTGGAATGCAGACTTACCAAAACTTATATTCTTAAGTTTAGAACAGTAATATTCAACTGCTTGAGATAAACTTCACATATGTCTCCTGTTTATTATCTACACAGTATTCAAAACATATGTAGACAATTCACTTGAAAATGTACCCATTGCTCTAGGTAGCACTGCCTGTTCAGTCTTGTGACTGTCTGAACATCTCACAATGAACACTAGTAAGTGAAATAACCCCTGTAGGCTTGCTGTTCAGGAAGGACAATATGGCTGAAAGAGAGCTATTGTGATTAACTGCCACTAACAAACCACAACTAGAAAATTACTTGCCAACATAATCATTTTACAGATAGCACCTGAGAACACTAAGTAAATATTACTCAAAAAAGTTTTTCATGATAAAATAACAGTAAGACAGTGTAGGCCATCTAATTTATTTGCAGAGCCTCAAGTCCAATATAAATAAAATTATCAGTCTGATGCTGAGTTAACATAGATCTCAAAGCGCAAGGGCCTGTTCCACAAAGCAAGTTGAACAAAATCTGAACCTAACCCTGAACTCTGACTTGACAAGTTTTTGGTTGCAGAACAGGTGATTGACATTCGATAAACACTTGAGTATGTGGTGAATGACAAAAAGCAATCATCAATGAAACTCCAATACTACAACTCACCACAGCAACGGCAGAGCCTTGATTTTTAACCAGAGGAGCTAGAAATGTGTGTGTATGCGGACTAGGCATTATCTTTATAAAACAAAACAAAACAAAGCAGCAGCGAAAGAAGTCAGTTACACTATGAAGTTTTATTCTGCTTAGTTCATTCATTCAGACTTGACTTTCTTTAATGGAAGATAAAGTAGTTTTTGCTGCAGGTGACAGCAACTGAGGATGAAATACAAAAGTGTAGATCATACATAGACATATTTTATTTGGAATATCATAGTAATCTCATCGTCTGACCTAGTAATAATAATTTTGATGATCTGCAGTTACAAAGTCGTCTAGGTTAAAACATTTTTAGATATGTACATTTTTATACGCCTGTTTTACATACAAATCCTGGCTCAACAACATTCAATAAGTATATTTTAACATTTAGTAAACTTTAAACAGTCACTATAATGCAGTTACAACTATATGCAGCCTGATTTAAAAAAAATCACTTTTAGACTACATTTAGTCCCACTTTTTTCAGCTGCACCACAATCATGCTCACTTAAAAAATATTTACACTGCAATATGATGTGTGTCCCTTCAGTGTGACCAGTCAGACCATGAGAATATGAGATGATTATTCATTGATCAGTTTCTAAAGCCTCAAACTGTTTTTTTTTTACTTAAACAGAGATTACCACATTATAAACGTGTCAGTGCAAGAGAACTGTTCTGACAACCTGACAGCTACCTTATCAATTTGCACAAGAAGAAAACTTCCACTCGCAAAAAAAGATGGACAATGCACAGATTTTATCCTGAGTAATACTTGAATGTGAGGGCAGAGATTGCTGTTCAAAGAAATTACTGATTGTGCATAAAAGGCATTCAGTGAAGACATCCACCCAAGATTTTGATCTTCCTCTCCCAGCATAAACCTCAACCGCAAATTAACGATATCGACAGGATCAGTAAGGAAATTAAACATTTTGTGGGAGGAGACAAGAGAGAAACTCGGGGTTTGTTGAAGAAAACTAGCCAGCGAGCAGGTTAGGTTCACAGACTAAGTTAACACAGTTACTGGAAACCCAGTTTCTGCTCAACTCAAGGTTCACAAAGTCAGAGTTTAACACTATACCCACTTTCTGGAATGAACCCCAGGACTTGGTAATCTATGCATGACAGGCAATCACAGATGAAGTGTGACAGTGAACTTTGGTTTTCTGTTGCTTGAAAACAAATATCAGTAGTGGTGTATGTTGCAAAAGTCAGAATAAAACTCTTCCCCTAACTCAATTTCAGTAACAGAACATGCATGACCTTTCTATCAAAGGCTGGCATCCGAGAGAACCACATGATTGCACTCTGCTGATATAAAAAACAAACAATATGGCATTAACCTCTTCATACTAGAAAAAGTCCACATTGGGTGTGGAGGTCTGTCATTTTTTCCTGAAGGGTTGTAAGAAAAGGGTTTAGAAAGCACTGCCAGTGAGACAGGATGACAAATATAGGCGGCTGCTACATTATTCAGCAAAATAACAGAAAATGTCACATACTGTAAGTTCCTGTGCCTGTGTGGTTTGTATATTCAGCAATCTCTAGTGTTGTTTTTAGGTGCAAGTGGGTATAACAGCATTGAGGCTTACCTCATTTTGAGTTCATGACTAACATGTGATGACACTGTGTGCTCACAATGACCAACTGCAGACATCAGGCTCAATACATTCTTCAATCTTGACTCAGAACCTCTTTTCTTTAAAATACTGTCCACGCTCTGTTAGAGCCGGCACATCTGTTTACATGAAAATTTCTCAACTGTTTGCTCATCTGTATGGTGAGGTAGTAACATGCAAGTAATAACTTAAAAACATACAGTATGTAATAGACAAAGTCCTTATTTATGTCATAAGCAGGAAAGCGATGAGTAAACAATGACAAACTGGTTATCTCAGTTTCTGTTTACCAGTTCAAGTAAGAATGTGACCAGAAAACAACCTCACCAAAAACACTTTCTTGCTGAGATGGTGAGTCTCACAAAAAAGAAAGAAAAAAAAAAACTTATAGGAAATAACAATCAGCACTTGGTATTTGCAGAAAAACACATACCTCTCTTAACTCGAGTCTCTGAGCAACTGCCTCCAAACATTCCTGCCCAGTGCTCTCCACCGAAAGTGTAAACTCAACAAACTCTCCATTGAGCAGCTGAATCCGAGTGACAAGACAGCTCTTGCTTGAAACAGTATACCTTCGAGTCCTTTTGAGTTTCAAGCCAAATGGCAAGGGCATGTTTCACACTTCTTCAAGAGGGAGGTCTTCACTTAGTCCAGAGAAATTATTCTCCTTGCTGTCCCTTCAAAGACGGTGTGTATATTAGAAGTCATGGGGCTCATCATCAATAGACAGACCTAAAAGACCAGAGAAGAAATATCTCAGAACAAAGTACTGTATACTGGAATACACAACAAATGCTACTGGAAAAAAAACTGTCTGCAAAACAGGGGGAATGACAGTTTCAATTTCGGCATCCCCATCACTTAAGACTATGTTATGATACTTTTGCATTTAGTTGTACAAGATACAAGACAGTCTTCACACCTCATACTGAAACAGATGCCACACTTAAACACAAGACTCATCGTAAAGTAATCCTCTTAAATGCTTCATTTTGTTTTAAGTTACCTAGCTTGGCTATTTCAGACTTGCTAACAAGTGGGATTTAGTTCATTTAACGTACTCATTACTCTTGCACTTAGTTCCTTACGTCAACACTGGATGAAACATTTAAAAAATCAATGTCCATAGACTTGCAGCAGTTTGTAGTAGGCTACCTGACATGTGTGATTGACTATAAAATTGTTTACTGGCCATTTTTCCAAGCTTTGTGGTTAGAATAATCCCCTTCCGGTGAATAGCCTGATCCAAAAACTGACAACCGTGACCTGATTCAATACGCAGCAAGCTAGTAGTTAGTGTTGAACACTAAATTACACTGCAAAATCTCTACTGCTACTTTCCTCTTCAGCCATGCATCGTCCATATTACAAATGATCTAGCTAACAGTTACTACGTTGCAACTTTTCTTAATGTTCGCTTAAATACTGCGTTCAAATAAGTTTGCTCCAAATGTTTGACTTTATACAGGCCAATTTGCTACTTTTCATTGTCCGTTTTAATATCTTCATAACATTAACAACAACTAAATTAGCTTATATGCTAGCGTGCTAACTAATGTTCCAGCAAATAGACGATACCCATGGGAAGCTGACGTCGCCGGTAAATATTTTGGGCAAAAACGTTGACGTTACCGTTAGCCGTGAGATGCCAGTTCAGGGGTCCAACTAGGATTAAGTCCCGACAGGTTCCGCCATCAAGCTCAATGGATTCTTACTCTTTTCTTAGATATTCAGCAAAATTAAAGACAGCCAATCTGTCTTCGACTTCTTTCTGGATCAAAACTAATGTACCACCCCATGCCTCTTGGTCCAACAGTTCAGTCAAGCTCCAAGCGTGTTTCGCTTCCTGGGATTGGAAGAGCAACAAGTGTTTTCCGTCTACATCCGCGGCTCTATAGCGTTTGTATTTCTACTTCAGCAGTCAATAAATTCCACAGCAGCCACTCTGCAATATACTTCAACTCAACTATAAATCTATACAAGCGATATGGCTTATGGTATTTTCTAAAGCAGACGCTTAAAAATGTGTTGTATTGCCTCCGCGGCGGAGGAATACGCGGAGGTTTTCAGAGCCATGACATCAGACAGCTGGAATGCCGAGCGGTGAAAATGCCAGAAATGGGACAGCTGCCTGGAACTACTGGCCGCTGACCTGTCTGTTTACCTTTTACATCGACTGGCAGCTGTGTACGCAAACACAGAATATTGTGCAATGATTACATAGTTTCCCTTCGTAATTGTTTGCAAAACAGCCACAGTCATATTCCTTTACTGTGGTACTGATGGCCGTGTATATTCGCTGCTGGTTGCAGGCTGAGTAATTACCAGTTTGTAATATAGTCGTAATAATCACATGCAAGCTTACAAGAAGCAGAATAGAAAATTTATTGCAATTATAAAGACACTTTCTGGTGACAGTTAACTCCTAGTGGCTACATATCAGCGACATATGTCAAGACAAACACAATAAAGAATGATAAGTTTCTTTGTAACAGCGTTGTTTTACTAGAAATGTGAAAGTGTAAACTGCAGCTACATCATACTGAAGACGGACTGGGCACACTCTGCAATCCACTCAAACTAAATGATACCATTAATTCCACACATCTGACATCAGTGCAGTGCTAGGACTATTTTTTTTTTTGCAATTTTGCAACTCATACTAGTTACCATGGGGCAATAATATAAACACATTTAGAGGATTACTCTGGAGATCACCTGCAGCTCAACCTCTGTGTCTCAAGTATATGCCCATTTTACAATATCCCAAAGGAGACAGTCTCTGATGTACTACAAAAAAACCTTGTTTGCCTTTGTGACATTTTCATTGTGCTTTTCTAAAAAGATTTTTAAAAAGCAGAATAGAACTAAAAGACCTAATTGGCAGGGTTTGTAAAACATGGAAAACACAGCCAGTGTTTTAATTACATTTACAAAACTATACTTTCAGAAAATGACATTTTACATTTCTCTCTTCAACAACACTCACTTGGTAACAAAATCATTGAAGGACATTCAATCCCTGAATACAGAAAAAAACTCAGAACTCGTCATCACTGACCGAAGCAACTGTGTTTGTATGTTTCTCATTTGCAGCCTCCATGTTGTCACAGTGTGTATTGCTGGTAATACGCAGCGACGCTGACAAACTTCTTCCCAGATCCTCAAGCTCTTTAGATTGTCCATCGTAACCGACCTCAGCTTGGTCTTGATGGAATCCTTCATCCCCGGATAAAGTGGAGTATTCATGCTTTTGATTGATGACTTCTTTGTTTGTTTCAACTCTGGCTTTATGAACTTGATGGAAGTCCTCTTCACCGATTCCTGTCTTATCAGAAACATGCTCATTGAGAGAAGGAGAGTTTATTCCATTTTCCTGATTGTCATCCTCCTCGGCATTTCCGTTTGTTTTAGTTGGTGAAGCAGTCCTTTCAGGAGAGCACAATGGTGTAGAAACCAATAAGGGATCAGCATAATCTGGTGAACCGCAGTATTTAATCAGTGAAGCATAAGGGAAAAGGTCATTGTCTTCTTTGGTCTTCTGCTGTTTCATATCCCCTGATTCCAACTCTGGTAGGAGTGTATCAAGCAGATATTTCTCCTTTTTTTCAAGTGTTGCACTGGAGGTGGACGTGTTGGTTGGCTCCTCAAAATCTTTACGTAGAACTTCCAGAAGGTGGCGCATTTTCCCCTAAAAACAGGCAACGCAATTAGATTCATAAGTTCAGGAGCCCTATGTGAAATCCTTTTATTTTTTTTTTCAAATACTTATACTTAAACAAGACTTGCTCAACATATTTGGTATTCTGCATGAAGTTATCTACTCACCACATTAAGCCGATGCTGATTCATGTCGATATGGCGCTTTATCACCCGGTCTAGGACCCTTTCAGAAGACATAGACACTTAAAACACTGCAGCTTGTAGCCCATTAGTATCACACACACACACAAGCCAATATTTAAAATCTAAATGAATCATCATACACATGCTATAGATATCATGAAAGTGCCATCCAGGCTGAAAATGTGCTGTGATTATCTGTGTATCTGTAAGCTAACACAAAGCTTAGACAATGACAATATTGTCAGTAAATTCTTAATAAAAACCTGTCAGAGATGGACCCCCTGGACAAGATGTCTTCTGTTACAGTAGAAATGAATTCGAGGTACATTAGTTCTTCTTCCCTGTTGAAGAACAGATGAGAATTTATTTCACAGGCTACATTATTTCAGATGGTTCACAATGTCAAATCTTTACATATATAGTGCAATAGTTGTCAGCTTAATTAAAGCATTATTAAAGAGCACTTACTCTGCAGATACACTCATCATAATGGGAGATTTCCTGCCTTCTGGTGAGACCCTAAAAGACGGCACTTCTTTTAAACCTTTACCCAAGATAATACACAAGATGTAATATAATGCATAAAATGTTAAGATACAATTTCTAATACATAGCATTACCTGGATGAGGAGTGAAAGAAATCATGGTCTCTGCTCTTGTTTGCTTGAGTTCGTTTTGTGGATGCTGAGAAATATGTGCCATTGAACTCATCCTCAGACCACTCGTGCTCTGTACTAAATTCCTGTAAAACAAGAAGGACTGCAAAATGAGAAGGGATATTCAATATTGTCAAGGCTGACTCGTGATCTACTGTAGCTTGTGTGGAATGTGACTGTAAACATGTCAGTTTCAAAGTATTTATGGTTTAAAGGCACAATAAACCTCACAAGGTTTACTGACCTTGAACCACAAGTAATTATGCTCTACAATTTTTCATATTTTCAAGATGATGTCAGAAATTTTAAAAATTCAACCACTTTATCATGTGATAAAAAGGTGTATTATTTGGCTAATGGGCAACTTGAATAAATGACTTTGAAAACATGTGAAGTGCACTTGTCAAACAATAAAAATAAACCTTCAAAATTACCTGAGATGGCTCATAAAATTCCTGC
The DNA here is from genome assembly GCA_038419695.1 of Scomberomorus guttatus. Taxonomy (NCBI): domain Eukaryota; kingdom Metazoa; phylum Chordata; class Actinopteri; order Scombriformes; family Scombridae; genus Scomberomorus; species Scomberomorus guttatus. The sequence continues at coordinate 12,439,696 of CM076455.1, forward strand.
ATGTACTCCTTTGTTTTTGTGCTGCATAAAAGAATTCAAGACATTAGGCCACATGTTGCACAAGTTGAATTATTTGTTTTAAAGATACATATCTATTGCTATCTGCTGAGACTCACTAAGTAAGTACCTTCCGTGATATGTCTCCTGTCGCATCAGTCTTGAGTTGGCGCAGTCCTGAGTAGGGTTCCTTCGTGGTGCTCTGTAGTAGCGATATTTTGACAGGGATGAGCTCTTATCTGATTTCAGGGTCTTCGGGGTGAAAGGTTTGTCTTGGGTAAAGTGCTGTGAATGTTTCTGGAGCAAGTCTCCGCTGTACGTCTTCTGGACAGGGTCTTGGAAAGTCTTGTAGCAACTTTGATTTCCCGAAGCTGCCAGTGAACATACTGACACCTGTCTGTGTGATGTGGCCTCTGGGCTGCGGTACTTTAATTCTGAAGCTGAGCGAATATGATGGGAATGGTTCTGAGAGCCTGCTTTACATGATGGATAAACTATCTCCTTTGCATGAAAGGAGGTGCTGAACCTTGGGCTGGAGACCATGGAGCTCCTTGAGCAGAGGAAGGGGCTGTCATCATACTGCACAGATAATCTGCTCTGAAAATCAAACGTATTGTATTGAATCAGATTTTGTACATACTGAAATTATGTTGACTTTGCATTTAAAACCTCACAGCAGTTTGTAAGATAGGTTAACATGACATGAAGCAAAGCAGTGAGAAAATAAATCAGTAGCACAGCCTTGATTTCTTACCTGGGCTGAGGAGCAGGAGGCTCTGCTATTCCTCTGAGAGAGGGAGTGAGCTGACTGGGGACGACCTCCTTTCCTCAACCGCTCCTGCCTGATCTGGTCATTATCTGTTAACAGGAGTGGAAAAACTGAACACTGTATAACTACCACTACCATTTACAATTTAACACATATTTTCAAAAGAATAGACCACCTTTGGATAACAGAACACTCTTATGTTATACACAGTGAAGCTCAATACATCCCAGTGGTTATTCTATACAAAAATATTGTAATTTGCATTTATGTTGCAGCCACTTATGCTGAATCTGCCTAGTGATTTATTTCATTTCCTTTATTGACTTTTCACAGCCCCCAGAGAACAGGCAGTATGTGTAGGTCCGGAAAGCAAGTCTAGTTATAAGAACGCATGACTTTTACCGTTAGAGATTAGGATAAGGACGAGTTGCATCCTGTACTCAAATGTGAGGAGTGGCTGCATTTTATTATTACTCACTGAGGCTACTGTCAGCACAGCAATTGGTCTCGGTCTGTATTATGATTCATAAATTCCTGTAATGTAACACTTGTGCTCAGTAGTCAGTAAACATTTCTACTAATTATCGTGCTATTAAACACAGTGTGTTTGTGCTATTAATTAAGGATATATTACCTACAAACAAAATGAGCCTAGAAATGTGTTTTGAATTTGTTCTTTTTGTACTTCACTACTTACACTTTACACTGTGTATCAAGCTTTTGGGTACTGAGGCATCAACAGCAGCTGTGGAAGAAGGCAAAAATGTACATTCACAAGAGATTATCAGTCAAATTCTTATGCAACAGAGATGCATGTTTTAGACACTTCAATGTACGTATGTACATGCATATTATGTATGCAAGAGCTGAATGTTTTTGGTCTAATGAATGCCACCAAACGCATCATAATGAACTCCTTCCATGCAGCTCACCTTTAGCTGAGTAAATCTTCTTGTAATGAGACACCATGTGGTCTTTAATGATGGATTGTGTCAACTTGCTAGAGGAGCGAGGGCAAAAAGCTAAAAAATACAAGACAGAGAGCAACAAAAACGTAGCCATTATCTCGCAAAGCACAAATACTCATTATACTTGTTTTCTCATACTTATAAGCACATATAAATACTTACGGCTACTTTTTAAAGTTTGTCCTTTCATACCAAGGCTGCAACCAGGTACAGATGATGCACTCCCTAAAATGGAGATGGACATTGAAATACACGATTTCAAGACTTGGTTCTGATAACTTGTGATGGGAATTTATCATTATGTATGACAGATATTGACTAAACTAGGGCTGGGCGATATGGGCAAAATTAATATATATTATTTTTGACCAAATACCTCTATATCGATATTGTGACAATATTGTAGAGATGACTATTGGTGCTCACACAATGAGATTTTTGATAAATAATAATCAGTAATGTGGATATAATGATTAAGTGGGTAAAGGCAAATAATAGAACAGCTAGTACGCTCTGGTAAGTTCAGAAAATGACATCACTTTACTGTAATGCAGCCTTCAAAACCAGGAAAAGACAACACTTATTATGATATTACGATATCTAAAATCGATAAGACGATATCTAATCTCACATTACATTATCCATATAATATCAATATATTTCCAAGCCCTAGATTAAACAATCAAAAATATATTCAAATATTGTTTGACTTGTTATATTATTACATTAATATATCATATCATATATGTATATTTGTATATATTTTAATTTGTCTCTCTTATCTTCCTCGTCTCCCTCTCCTTTTTAAAAATAATTGTAAATATTTTATTATATACTCTAATTGGAACTAGAGCTCAAGAAAGACAAATTTCATTTTCCGATGTTACCATTTGCCGTGTTGCTGTGCATGTGACAATATAATCTCTTTAAATTGATTTATAATGACAATAATCTGTGCTTGCACCCTCATAGTCAAGGTCATCACTATAGTTTTTTACCATAGACATGGTTTTTACATATTTCTAGCTTTAGTGTTTTGGTAAGGGTGATTGTTAAATTCAGCACAGCTATTTAATCAACAAGTATGTGATGCAAACAATAAATAAATCATTTCTATTTTGTAGTCAAAGTAGTTTCACTTATATTTCACTTATACAGTGTTATTTCAGATGTTAATGCTTAATTACTTCGCATTTACTGTGAAAACAGATAAAATACCGGCCTCAACATGATGAATTAACATAGTCTAATCCAATATAACCTAACCGAGCATTAGCAAACTGAAGTATCGTCTTACAAGTCAACTTTAACGTTACAATCTTAGTTCTGGTTCAATTTCATTTCGTCTCTATTGGGAACAATCAGAGTTAGCAAATGACTGACCTTTGTCTAGCTTGATAAACTTGAAGCCACATTAGTGAGCGTGTACACAGTCAGCACGGAGTTTATTTTTAGTTAGCTGCATAAGCATAAATAAAGTCGCTACCTTCTGTCGCGTAAATTAGCCTCATGGCTAGCTAACTAATGCTAACGCTAAGTGTATTTTGCATACCTGTCCTCGAGTCCATGATACTGTTACACTCAGCGTATCCCATTTTCCTCAGAAATATTCATGGGAGGCGACGACAGAGCTTCGATACATTCAGAAACTACAGTGCAATTAACTGTCAACATTTTAACGCTGCAAGGCAATCAGGTAGCGCAATGGTAGCTAGCTTATAAACAGATGAGGGACAGGGCAAAGCTTCCCCGTCGCCATGCTGGTTGCTATGATTGCCTTCGTCATCACGCTCATGCGTAAAACGAACCACACCCCAAACCCCCCCCCCCCCCCCCCCCCCCCCAGCCAGAATTTAATACAATCCAATAGATTTAAAATTAGGCCCATCTATATTATACATTATAGCTTTAACTTGTCATGCAATAAATGGTTGACTTATTTTAATCAGAAATATAAACGTCGATTGTCAATAGTATAGTATTATCAATAATATTAATAATTTCTTGAGTGCATTGTATGGCTACAGCACATGCTATAGACTACAAAAAAGTGGGATTTCTGGGTGTGGATTTGTGGTATCTTTGGAGCTGCAGTTTGTACATTAGACAAACAGGCTAAAGCAGGTGGAGCCAGTGTGAAGCCCATAAACAGCAGGAAAAGCCAGCCTATATTGTCCTCAGTGGTCATAAAACACAGTGGCATGCATGCTCGAGCCCTGGAGCCAATTAAGAGCAGGCAGCATTAGACAGATGTGCTTGAATTGTATACAACCCTCTGCATAATGGTATAATTATTTGAATATAAAGCAGAGGGGGAGACATAAGAGCTACTAGAAATTCAGGGCCGCTTGAAAACAGCTCAGTAAATAGTACAAACAGTAAAAATCTCTCATGCCTGACATGTTCAAGGGACCCTGTCTAGCTCTGGGTCTCCTGGATCAAATTTCCTTCTTCGATTCAGCACCCCTGATAGGAGGCATTCAAAGAACTATGACTTTCACTTATATCAGAAAGAATGTTGTGACTTTAATTGGTCATTAGGAAATGGGAAATATTAGCAATTGTATAGATAAGTGAAGATGTGTTCCCTAAATGTGTCCCTCAGTGAATGTCGGATGGGGTGCACACTCTGGTGCTTTTATGTGTAAGTGCCTACAGTATACACTACATCCTTAATCTGCCCTATGCTACTGGGGCCTAGAGTAAATAAATTATAGCACGAAGGGTGGAGCTGCAGCTCTGTGGTTTGCCATGTGGCTGTTAGGACTAGAACAGCAAATATTGTGATTATTAATTCAAGGTATATGTGTGCCCTCCTTGAGCCCCAAGGTCCTAAATCTCTACCAGATACACCACGTTTACAAATAACCATGAGATGGCTGGTAGTCTATCTTGTATATTACTGGTGTTACTGATGTGGTATACATGCCATCATACATGCCATCTGGCACGCTAAGAACCACAACCATTTTTCCCTTATTTAAAGTAATGGGAACATTCTGTCAGCAGCATATTGTTAGTTCTGACTGGTTCCTGTTTGTGATTGTTTGTCAGACCTTTTGACCTCTTGCGTCATTTACAAAGTATTGTGAATTATTCTGTAACACGGAACAAGTGACAGCAACGTTTTTGAACAGTGCGGTTACTCTTCACCATGAACTCATTCATGCTTTATTTAGGTTTGTTTAACACCTTGCTTTTATTAATAGTGTGAAAGACGCAAAATGATGTAAAATGGTCAAATAATACCCGATGCTGTTCTGTCAAACCGAACGACACCAGACAACAGTTATATCTAATGTTTTCTAAAGAAAGACTTGGTTATACCAGTGGGCTTATCCTTGTAAACACATGAGCAAAACAGGATATTTTCTACAATGATGAACATACAATATGAAGATTTTCCATGTATAAAATTACAGTTTAAAACCTTTTCTGCCATGCCACCCTTTTGAAGATAAAACAATGTCAGTCTGTCCATCTTTACATGTCATTTTGCTGTCTGAATAAATCTTGCAACCTGAATCTTGATTTATAGACATTTCAGCAGCAGACATTTTGACTCATTATAGCAGGAACGGCACTGGTGGAACTAATGACATAATTGATTGCTTCTAATTTCTACTAATTTCTACTAATAACTTATCAAACGAATTGTGTTTGACAAGTCAAGAGTCTGTTGTAAAAAGGCCAATTCAACACACTTTACATTATTGCTAACCCTTTTTTCAAAGTATGCCTGTTTGTTTTCGACTCCCTAAGTGCTTCCCCTTACTTTCAAGGCAGACATGGGGTTTCTTTCATATTTCTGGCTAGTCCACTTAGTATAATCTTTTACATTTCTTCTCACTTATATGATTTTATATGTTCTTCTTTTTTTCATCCAGTTTTTTTTCTATTTAATCAATTTGAACTAAGTTTAGTCCTTTAATTACAATGTTTGTAATGCAGTTCTCAAGCATGTTTCAGGTATTTGCAAGCTAACTTTCATGCAATTTATTGAAATAAATGGAACACATGCTGGAAGGTAGAAAACTCATTAAACTAATGTAATTAAAAATTAATGGATGGGCAAACAATACAAAAACAAGAATATAATCATTTGAATATAACCTAACTTGGAAACTTGCAACATCTGAACACGTTTTCGCTACATAATCAAACAAATGTGCAATGTTTTGAGTTACACGCATCCACAAGCCTTCTTCATAATATTTCCCGAGAACAACTTGTCCTGTTTGAAAATTGCTCCCTATAATACTCACCTTCATCATCTGTCAGTTTAAGGAGCCTGACAGGAGTGCAAGGAGTGACTTGTCTGTAGTTATAGAAGTTTGAAATAATGGTAAAGTTTATAAATAATTCATTCTTTCTCATACATGTGAATGATGTAATGGTTTAAGTCTGCCTCTGATTTGGCGTACAGCTCTGACTCTCCCTGCGCCATGTGCTCAGCCGCCGGTTGCCAAACGATGAGGGGATAATCCTATTTTGGAGGAATAACAAACAAGAGTGAGTATTTTATCAACGTGTAAGAGAAATTGGTGAAATTGTAGCTGATGCATAGCTCGAGGCAAATTTCATTCAGCTATTTACAGTAAAAGGCAGGTGGAGTAGAGCGCTTTGGGAATGAAAGGGAGGAGAGCATCCTTCCCCGTTGTTCTTGCTGCCGGCGTAACGCGTGCGTAAAGTTGCTTGTTTGGACACACTCCAGCTGTGTTTTTTGGACCGGACCACTGATGTGTGTGTGTTTGAGTGTGACATGGGATGTGGTTTGGTCCTCCGAACGGTGCGACAGCTCAGTTAAAGGTCTCACAAGTATCTCAGTCTCTCAGACGAGCACCACGCGTCCGAGCGAGGTGGAGAAAAAAAAGGAGGGGGTACAGCAGAAGCAGACAATGCGGTTTTACGATGCGTTTATTTCTCCGTATTTACACCCACGTCCACGAAAAAATGATTTGCCGAAGATGTGGGAAAAGAATTCCTCGTGATCTAGCCATTTTTCTGCATTTTTTACTATCGCATTGAATCAATTTCTCCGCGTTTTGATTAAGAACAAAAATAGAGATGAAATTTCCATTAGAAAACCCGAGGAAACAAGTTAACTGGGACCCAGAACAAGGTCGGTAAATACTGCTTTCCTATTGTGTGATAACTTTAAATATGTGTCATTTGAATAGCAGCTTAATCTCAACATGTCTTGGAGATATATGAGAGACAATAAATCGCATCTGGGTAGAGTGTTTACCGGCCTGAACAGTTTTACCCAATTTCTTATTCACGATTGTGTTCATTTCACTTTCAGTTTTTGTGTTTCTGTAATGCAAAAACGACCATTAACGCAAAACAAAGCGGCTGGGGGGTATTTCTTTATTCTCCATCCCCAGTGTACTCAGCTGGGCAAGGCAGCGCTGCTGGGAGCGGAGCTTCTGCTGCGTCAAGCTCACAGAAATAACCGGCATGAGACCGGAAAAGCGGTCAAAGTAAAAAACAATAAGAGGTCATGTATGGACTAGACGCGCGAAATTCTCTGCATGAGGCCAATCATTTCTAAATATAACGATCAGACATGTGTTATTTCAGAGTCATCATCGTTTTTTGTTTTGTTGTATATTAAATTGAACTGTTATACTTTTGTTTTGAGGTAAATAGAATGAAAGACTACTATTTGCCATTTCAATTGCCGGAAGTCGTGGGCCTGCACACGTTATTCCGGCTGGCTTGACGCTGTATTGTGAGGCTCAGCTGGTGAGTTAAACGCCTGCAACCTGTCTAGTGCCATATGGAATAACCGGGCCAGGAGGCGACCTAAGCCAACCTAAAATTTGCCTTTATGTTTACTAGTTTTGGATTTTGTCCACCAGAGGGTAAATTATGCTTTTATACCAGGCGTTTCTCCATAATAAGCAGATGACTAAATGAATGTTGACAAACTGAAAATGTCAAATGTCCCACGTGTAAACTGTGTGGTAAATGGTAGATGCAGCATTTCATAATGGTCATGAAAATCATCATCATCATCCACATCAGTTTCTGTGGCTGAATTGAGGAACATCTCCTTTATGGACTTGAGTCTCCGGTGGGCATCTCCTCTGCTTTGGCCAGTGATGCTGGAAGCAGAGAGTGAGGGCTGAGAGAGAGTATCAGATTAAAAAAAAACACTGCTCCACTCAGGCCTTATTCGATTACCAAAAATCAATATGAAGCAGCTTCAGTGGTTTGATTTTAGATTAATGCCATACAGTTTTAGAAATTTGAATCCCAGTTATGTTTATCAGAGTTTTGGTTTTGCCTGTATGGTTTAAAATATCAATTACAGACATATCTTCTTTTGCTTATAATTGTTTTTTATAAAATCTCTTAAATTGATAGAAGTAAATAAATAAGCGACAGACATCTTTCTGACGAGCCCTACAGTGTAGCTGCCTCTGCCCCGCTGCACACAGCTGATTTATTCAATTTCACTCACTCACAAGATGAGATCAAAAAAAATTAATGTCTTACTAAGACTAGTTATGGATTTGGCCCAGTTTGCTGTTAATCAGTCGATGTTCCATCATAATGATTGCACCAAATACATCACAAGATATTGATACAGGGTCATGGTTTTTCGGCTGCTTCACCTTTCAATCTTAATTCTCTAATTCATCTCATGCTCTAAAAATAGCCAGCCACCGCCCTTAAAGGCACGTACTGTAAATTGAAAGTGGCAGTTTAGCACCTTCCTGAAGCTTCTGACATCACTTTGGTGTTATTGATTCACTTGTGATACAGGGATTAACTAACGAGATTCATAGATGCTGGAACAGTGAATAAGACAATTCCTGGATGTCCTTGACTCATCACAGTGGGGTGTGTGTGTGTTAGTGCGTGTGAGCACTTACATTCCCTTTAGCATATCACATAAGTGATCCTATCCCATTAAACGAACAAATCCCCCAAACAAATCCATGTCTTATACCTACACCTCTGCATCATTGTAGATACCAGGCTCCGCCTATGGCTCAGAGGCACTCCATGCTTTCTTGTCGGAGAGAGGTGGGCGCGTCAGGGGTGAAGACCAGAGCCCTAAATAGCTCATACGATGCTTTATATACATTAAGTAATCTAAATTTGGCTTCCTCCAAGGTTCTGCTTTGCCACTTGGATGACCTGCCCCAGCACACATGCATTTATCATAAAACCTATCCAGAATCCAATGACTGAAAGTGCCACTTATCTACTCTTATAGTCTATTAGAAAAATTGATTTCTGCTTCCCAGCAAATATGATAACACAATTTGCATCTCCGTCTAGCAATACTGTAAGGGCCTAGTTGCAAGCGGTGTGAATGTGTGTGTGGTTAAATATTGCTAATGTTTTTATTGTTTTGCTTTGTAGATGTAATCTTCCGACAATAATTTAAATAATGCACCTAATTCGATATGGTTTTCCTTTTAATTCATGCATTCATTTAATGAAAGCCTTCAACTGGCTATCAGGTTTTCTGCATTAGTGATTAAGGCAGTAGCTGCGGACTTTTGAGGCTCCACTTCAGAGGACTAATGGCTTTTTTGTGTAGAGCCCAAAACAAATTCCCAGGATGATAAGCAATGGAGAGTCTCGCTGTGGCCCGCCTTTGGCACAGCTGCAGGCCAGATAAACGACATTTCTACTGATAGCTTCGGATGTTGGCTTTGTGAAAAGCTCTTTATTAGCCCAGAGTAAGAGGGGAAATTAACTTTTTTATGCTTCATGCAGGTGACTATAGGTTTCCAATCACTGTAATGAGGTTTTGTTTATTTGTACACTGAGTAGTTAGAGATTGAGATTTAAGTGACAGACAAGCTTAAAGATCCCCTTCAGGCATGTTTTAAGACATTTAAAAATATTCTGCTTGTAATAGTAATTTGTGTCCGACATGGTTTTTCCTCAAAAAAAGTGAAGTTACCTTGTTAAAAATCTTTAAAATGACATCTCCTCATTCTCCCTCATTGACAAATCCAGAATCTATGAATATTTATATTTATATTTATATTCATATTTTTTGGGTGGGCCTCTGACTGAGATTACTCTCAGCAGCATGCATGGGAATAAATTACAATATAATAGATTTGTGTATATTTCTCACTCTCTCCCTCCTCTGCACATACATCATTCTGCACAGTGAAGGCCAAACATCCAAGTGAAGTAACAAGAAGAAAAACTCATTTTTGAGTGGAGGGGGACTTTAAATTGGGAGACAATATTGTAATTAAACAAATTCAATGCATAAATTTCAGTTTTATTGCAACAGATTGGTTATCACAGACCAGGAGAAAGAACAGACATGGTGATCTGTGAACACAACACTGGAAATGCCCAAGATGCCCTGTGTAATCATCTCAAACTCACCTATAAATCCTTAGACTGTCTACAGAACAACATCTCAGATGATTTGTTCTCATAACTCAATCTGTCTTCACATTTTTCATATCCTGTCTATAACAGATTCAGGGCCTTCAGCCAACTATTAGTGTCTGCCCATTTTTATTTGCCAAACAATTCACCAGAATCATTTTCAGAAGATACAGTATTGCTGTCTCTGTTTTGATATCCTTCAACACAAAGGTAGAGAACTCGTTATGTTAATCCAGTGTTTTCCTCTCATTCTCTTCTATAGTGGCGGTCCAGACCAACTTGGTCCCTCCCAAAAAGGCCCAGTCTGGCATGGTGAAGTCAAGTCTAGTCCAGGCCAGTGTGGCAACCATGCAGAACCCCATGGGTTGTGACCCGAAGGCCAATGGTCACTGTCCGCTGCCACGCCTGTCCATCTCCTCCCGCTCTGCCAGCGTGGTGGCCAGCATGGACGCCAGCTGTGACGGCTCGGCTGCAGCGCTCCACTCTGTGATGAAGTGGAAGACGGTGCTGGCGGTGTTCATAGTGGTCGTTCTCTACCTGGTTTGTGGAGGTCTGGCATTTCAGGCTATGGAGCAGCCATTCGAGAGCAACCAGAAGACCAGCATCACTCTGGAGAAGGCTTCCTTTCTGGAGCGACACCCCTGTGTTACTCCTGATGAGCTGGAGGCACTCATCAAGGTGAGTGCTTGAAACTTGAGTTTTAGATAAAGTGAGGCATGGTGTTCATGTTTAACAGGCCTTTCTTTGTGTCTCCCTTGAGCTCAGACAGCCACAGAAACATGTGTTTGTTTACACAAGTTCAATCTATTCATCACCAACATATTATTATTAAAATTCAATGAAATGAGTGTCATTTAGTTCGATTGGTAGATAAGAAGAGGACAGTTAGTGGACTGACCTTTATAGCTGCGGTTTTATAGATGGTGATCACTATCAGGGGTAATTAGGGGTCTCAGGGTAATTAATTCTGGTTTCATTTGCTAGTCACATGATCTTGAAAAGCATGGATGCTGCATCCTTTCATGTCTAGATTGTCCTTCAGCAAATGAAGCTTTTAATCACAGTTTCCATTAATGGAAAAAACAAAAAAACTGCTGCAGTATTTTACAGAATAATTGCTCACTTGCATATACAGTAAAACCTGTTATGTAACATTGTACGTAATTTTGATTTTAATGGCTAAATAACAATCAATTTGAATGCTTTGTAAAAAAAAGTGACTTTTTAGTGGAAAAGTTTAGATTTTATTTGTAATTATGACAAACTAGTTTCAATTTAAAGGTCCACTTACTTGCCTTTTTTCCATCAGTAAGTGGAAGTAGTTCTGGTTTCATCATATGATCTAAGTATGGAACTTCAGCCATGTGATATATAGATATCTATATATGATGACACCTGTGCCAGTAACATTCATTAATGACGATAATGAGATGCAATTGAAAGCTCAGAAAAAGCTAAATGGACCTTTGAGTTGAGACTATTTTGTCACCTGTGCTGCTCCTAAGGTAAGGATGAACTTTCATGCTCACATAATTTGCATTGGTTACTTGTTTTCTCCTCATAATTTTGTATTTATGGCTTCGGGAATCATAATGACAGAGTAATTGTACTCAATTGTTATTGTTGCTGCAGAGTCAGACACTCGAGCAGCATCTTTTTAGATAGTGTGGTTCAGTTTGTTACAGAGGACTGTCTGTACCTGTTGCTTTATTTTTCTCTGGCTATTTATCAAACAACAAAATCTAGTCTCTGTTGCAAATCCAGGACTCTGGTTTGTTATTATTGTGCTACTCTATTTAGCTGCACTTATGTGTATACCAGTGGGTGGGTTGGATTCGTCACCCGAGCACACTCTGTGCTCGCACTAAATCAAAGGTGCCCAGTTTGGATCTTACAAGTTTTAAGGCTTACATTTAACTCAATCACAACTTCTTCTCTAAAAGAGTGTTGTCACAGCACGAATAATGTTAATTTATAGGCATTTTAATAGTAATTTCAGTAGGTTTATTCCTGCAGGATTGATGAGTCAAAAATGGACTATAGCACCATCAGAAGATACATCCCCACACTCTCTGCCCTCTGGTTGGTTGATAGATAAATGGTAAATGTCATGATTAGACTTAGAAGCAGGTCCATTTTCTAGCAGGAAGCATAATAATATCTTCAGATTCTTAACTTACTGTCAATATACGAAGGTTTATTTGAAAAAATAGATCAATTGAATCACTAAGTTGAATGTTCAATACTGTCAACAGTGAATGTATTGGAAGTACAGTATGAAATTCCAGAGTGAGGCTTCAACACCCACACATTCTGAATAAGGAAACTAGCTTAAGGCCATAACAGCACTGCTATTTTAGCTGTAAGAAACGTTTAAAGTCAAGTCTTCTCATAGCCAAGTATCAATTTTCTGATACAAAAATGTGATGTATTTTCTATTTTAGCTAAATTCAGTAATTTTTTCTCCCAGTTTTTAAAGATCCAAGAAGATTTTTATTAAACAGAGTGACCTTCTGATACTAACTAATGATCGACATGAGACTTCATCATCGTCTTTCTGGCCATTAAATGAAAGATGGAAACTGTAAAAATAAATCACATCTCAAATATGAACCTGGGCTCAACCGAGGGCAAAAAACATGACTGACAACCCTTAAACCATGACAGGGAAGTTGATTGAAGCAGACCTAAAGTGTGCCGTCTCTCCAATGTTCCACATTTTACTAACATAGCTTGTCTCAAACAGGACATGCTGTGTGTATTAGACCAGATAACAATCAGAATGAAAAAAAACAACCAGTCCCATCATGATTTAACTGCGCATTTTACAATGACAATTTTTACAGTGTCAGCCACTTTATCACACAGAGTATGGCACTGCTTCATACTGTTCTGTGATATCAGAGCCAGAATTATGGGTCAAGATTGAAGGTCACTACATCAAGTTCACATGTACAACTGGAAGCACGATTGGAAAATGATGTATCAGTGTGCAGTTGGCTGAATGGAAAGTTTGATTTGTGAGGGCGTGTGATGATAGGAAATAGTGGGACTAAGCTCTGTCAAATACTCCTTTAGACTGATTTTACAGAAGATGCTCAGAAAGAGATTGTAATGCCAAAGGACCAAGTGGCAAAAGTCAAGTATATTTGTACATACTATGCAGCATTTCACAGAAAGCATAGAGAAATGCAGTAATTGATGTCAAAGAATAGTTTATATTTGAGGCAAAATCATAGCATCTGATATAACATCTGATTTTTTTGTGAAAAATGTGCTTTCCATGTTTTTCTCGTGTAGTCAGAGAGTAGGAGAGACAAGATTCGTGTTAGCGCCACTGTGGACCACCTCTGATTCTGTTAAACGCTAAATAACCCCAAAGAGAGAACCAACCACATGGTATTTGGTGTGTTCCACTTTTCGCTAGAATGACTTCATTTGATGTTAATGTCTTCAACACTGCTCCAGTGAATATTGGGCCGCTTATCTGCCTCTCTGTCCTCCTCTCCACGCCCCCCTCTGTTCCTTTATTCTTTCTCAGAAAAGCATCCTTTCTTCTCCTTCTCCTTCCCTTGCAGTGTTCAACCTTTGAGCCACAAAAGTGCTATCATGAGTTTGTAAAAATCAATGCGAGTATTTCCTAAGGAGAAGTGTGAAAATATAAACCTTTAGCATGGTTTGCTTGGGGTCCGGAGGGAATCAATTATTCATTGCACAGGCCAGCAGTCACAGACCTCGAAGCAGCAGCAGCTGAATCATAGACGAGACTGTCTCCTGGACAAATGATCAGACTGGGACACAGGAGAAAACATATGACTGCATGTCTCACCAGGAACTGATTTGCTTGTGTAACATTTGCTTGAACTCATTTCACAATGTTACATCTAACAAATTCAATGTATTAAAGGAACAATTTAAAGATGAAATGAGAAGATCAATACCACTCTCATGTTTGTAGCCTTCAGTAAATATGAAGCTACAGCCAACAGTGGGTTAGCTTAGCATAAAGACTAGAAACAGGGGGTTATGTGCTTTTTCTTGGTTGGGAGCAGTGATTTAACCCAATGTAAAACCACAACTTGTGTAATAACATTTTTGTTTGTGTTCTAATTAAACAAACAACATATAAAATGTTAATTAGTGAGCTTTGGAGAAGATGATGGTGGATTTTGTTACCTTTGGACAAAGTCAGGCTAGCTGTTTCCCCATTTCCAGCCAAGCTAACGACTGCCGGCTGTAGCTTCATAGCTAAGTCTCGGCAAGAACAAACAAATAAATGTTGAACTATTTCATACTCATTTATCAGTCTTTTTGACTGAGTTATGGTGGTACTTTAACCCTAAGTGTGGCAAAAACCACAAATACCAAGCCATGTCTGAAGCTCATACTGACAAATAACACCATTTTTTTGTGCTGTCTCAACAAATGGCCTTCAGGACATGCTGCTTCACAAGTACTCCATCAAAAAGTCTGTTTGGTCTTCTAACAGGTTCCGTTATCAGCCTGTCCGTACTGTGTCAAGGCTATCAATCAGCCCAAGATCCTCTGTGGCGACACAGCAGTGATGACTCACTGTTGTCAAACTATTTGGCGGAGGAGTTGACAGCAAAATGGCAACCTTAGAAAGTGCATGTACAGTGTGTGCGTGCCCGAGACGGAAGAGACTATGAATTAGAAAGTGTACACTTGCAAAGGTTTGCTCCACAGCATTTGCTGACTTAATATGTGTGAGTGGGAGTCCACACACGTCTGTTGACCTCCTCGTGTCTGCTTCAGTATCTGTGCAGTCCACCTACCCGCTGTACGCCCACAACGACAGCAGACCTAATTGCCTTTCCCAGCGCCGTGGGGATGACTCACGCTATGACACAATGTGAAGCCGCGCTGTTATTGACACCAGTCAAGTCTCGTTTCTTGATGAGTCACTTATCTACAAATAATCATTAATAAACACGAAGCTACCTGCAGTAACACCACGTCAGGACACGCAACATATGGTGTCATGATTTATTTATAGCATGAATTACGTGATTTTGTTAAAAAAAAACAAAAAAAAAACGTAAATGTAGATGCCTTTATCGAAATGCTGCAATTTCATGTTCCAGACAAAATTCAGCTCCTCGGGTGTCTACGTGATGTGCACAAACTGATGAAAATACTATTAAAATCTACAAAAATGTACTTAAAGTTCTTATAGACGCTTGTGTCTTCAAATGTCTCATATATGTTGATGTTAAGGAATTATTAAGTCATTTTTTCATCTGAATATGAGAAAAAAAAGTTTTCTTTCAGATTAATACAATAGAAGGTTTTTGTTCTTTTAGTGGCATCTCTTGTCACTGAAAAACATCAACCTGTTCTGTGACTTGCTCCTGCTCAGTGCTCACTTCACAAAGTGTGCTGATAAAGTCAAAACAGCCTTATCAGTGAAGGACCCAAGTACTTGGCAGTCATTTGTGCAGCTTTAATCCCTCAGAGGCGGTCAGGATAAAGCTATAGATATTAGTGACGGTGAAAGTGCTGCAGAGGAGAGTGCTTGGCTACATACCACGGCTCACAGCGAGGGTGGGTGAAGGAGAGAGTGAGGCACCATGCTGGCTGGATCACTGCTGTCACCTGCTGTGGGGTAGAAAGACACACTGAGGGGATAAAGATCTGCAGTCAGTTTACTTACTCTCTAATGATCCCACAGTGTAGAATATGAAACCACACATTAGCTAACAGCCCGTCACGATCACTTGTGCATCTGCAAGAATGTCTGTGCTCTGACTCTTTTATGCAGTCAAAATGGAATAGAGCATGTGTGAAACAAAAACACTGTGTCGTCCCTTATTACCATGCTGCAACACAAATCAAAGCCGCCATCCTCATGCCTCCAAAGTGCATGGGGAGAAGGAGGATTTTCCACATCTCTAAAAAAGCGTGAACTTGGCTGTGAAACAGACGAGAGACAAAAATAGACCCCCTCATAAAGTATTCAGATACATTGTGAGGCTATTTATAGCTTTCCCTTGACTCCAGAATTAGGTTATTTGGGGTTTATTATATAATTAGTGCTTTGATATTGCCCCTATAAAGTAGCTGTGTCTGCCAAAACCTATGTAATAGCATTACTTTAATTGGCTAATTTTAGATACAAAAATCAGTCTCATTAGGGGGGCTGCGCTGATGGAGCTGAAGTACTCACATGCAAAATTATGAGTAGGCATGTGCAGTGATGTGTGGCGGTGCGTCGAAGTGCTCCTCCACTCTGTCTGCTTTGAAATGTATGTCACGAGAGTTGATACATATTTCATAATATGGACGAGCATCTCACTAACAGCTTGCATGGATAGATTGGGGGTTGCTCTGACTGAAGATGCTGTGTACATTATATTCCTGCCAGCAATGTTGGTAAATGCACTGAAGCTATTTCTTACCAAAGGCACAACTCTCATGTCAGTAGAAAAAGATTTTTATTTGAGCCCAGAGGCAAAATTCAAACTATAAATTTCCATGGTGATAAGAAAATACATGGTTCTCATAACATGCCTGTAAACCAAGAATTGTAGAAGGAAAGCCAGATAGTAGATTAGCTTTTCATGGCTACATAATGGAGCACAGAGGGGGATCAATGACAATAATGATGCAGTAAATGCAGAGCATTGTGGCTTCTTAATGTTTTCCAGACACTACAGACAACCTGGGGATAAAGAAAGGCTGAAAAAAAGGCTGACACTGAGGAAAAGAGAGATAAAGGTCTTTGTGCTGCATGCTATGCAGATTTAGTCAGCATGAACTGTAAAAATATGCAAATTAGGGAAGAATGCTGAGCGCAGAAACAACTTCATTCACATGAGACAGACACAGAATTATTTAACAGATCATGTGCCAGATGTTAATGTACATTATATCTACAGGATATATTGACATTGGAAAAGCTTGATTTTTTTTTATGTGCATGATAAATCGGTGACCACCCTAATATTGCAGAACACTTTTAGTCAAACAACACTCAACATGAGTTGTTCCACATCCATTTTTTTTTTCATACAGGAGAAAATTACCCCACGGGAGCCGCAAGAAAAATTGTGAGATTTTTAACAGGAAAAGAAAGCAGAAAAAAATGTACGCTACACAAAGTTATGCTTCCCTTTCCTACTTTCCTCTAATATTTCCATTTTTTCTCATGATTTACTGGATAATTTTACATCTTTATGACTCAAAACCACTTTATACATATATTGATGAGGGGTTTCAAGTAGACATTGCTTTGTTTTAAGAGCTCAGAAGCCAAAAAACGTTGGGAACACGGTTTTGCAAACTGCGCTTATGTAAAATGTTAAAATAATAAAATGACAAAATGTTCAATATGTTGATTTTATTCATTTTTAATTACACTGCGCTTGTGATCATTAATTTAATAAAAGATGACAGAATTTTGTAAAACAATAACACCTTATAATCATATTATCATGATACAATTCCACTGAAAGATACAATAATATTGAACTGATTAAACTGATTGTAACTCCATCCACTTGGGTCTAATTCCTGTGTTCATACTACATTATGACATTTGTGAATAATTCAGTTCTCCATCTAATTTACATTCCCTTCCCCCCTTTTCAGGACCTTCCCAACACTCTTTCTTCTCCTTTCTCATTCTCTTTAATCAGGTAGTGAACCTCCTGGTTGATGTGGAATTAGTCACACTTAATATTATCCTCAGTTACCTCACGAGTGTTACACAATCAGCAGCATGGGTGACCCACGCAAGCACAAACAAACACACATAATAGACACCTGTATAGAAACGCACACATAAACAGTGGCATGAGGTGGGTTAATGTGCTCACTCTCTTCATGCCATCTGGACTTTATGTTGTGAAATCAAAGCAGACACGTGTGTTTGTTGTGTTGCAATCAGCTGAGCCGGCATGCAATCGTGTTTATGAGAAATTAACAGTCTAGATGTAAGTTAGGTGCTTCTACATGTTTTTGTATGCCTGTGTTTTTTTTTTTTACTGTCCAAGAACGCTTCTCCATTATTATTTCACATTTACACGTTTTGCCTTTTATGTTACATCCAGTTGGATATCTCAGATTCAAGCACTTACAAGCATCTGCTCCACAAGGAAATAAATTAACATCATTATAATTAATACATTTTCCTCTTTCCAGCATGCCATAGATGCTGTGAGTGCAGGGGTGAGTCCCATTGGAGACACATCCAACAATTCTAGTTACTGGGACTGGGGCAGTGCCTTCTTCTTTGCTGGAACGGTCATCACAACTATTGGTAATTTATAATCTTTTATACTCTTATGCCTGTTAAATCTGTCATGGCCAACAGTAAATACAACTGCCGTTCAATGACTTTTGATTGATTTTTTTTCTTTCAGAATAAATGTTGACAACATCCAGAGATCAAATCTATGATTTCTCTTAGCTGTGGATTTAATGTGTCGAGAGGGAAAGAAATATCACATTGTCACTATTGCAAAGTTTTGTAAATTTAAGTATATTATAGTCTATTTTTGGTGATGAGCAGTATGCTCCACTGAACAACATTATCAGCACCTAAATACAAAACTAATAGGCAGTAATTAATGTTCTAAGAAGCATTTTAAATGTGATCTGTCCTTAGGGTTGAAAAAGTGTATTTTCACATTTCAAATCTCTGTAAAGCTGTGTAAATCCTTCCCCCCTTACTGCTGCCCTCAGGTGAATTTTACAAATCCTTTTTGCCTTCATGAGGTGGCGCTAATGATGCAAAGCCGAAGCACTGTGGGATTCAACAACCTGTGAAGAGCAACGTCATATCGAGGGCGCTTACAAAGCAGACACTGCTGACATAGATGATGTGGTTTCACAGTCTCATCTTTCCCCTTTTACCTTCTTCTTGTTTTCATAAAACAAGAGAGACTGTTTGCATAGGATATTATTTAGTAAAATGTATTTTTCCTTATGTTGCATTTAGGAGCTGTAATTATAACATAATTATAACATTTCTTCATCTAAATGGCAGGAAAAACACAATGTCCCTGACCTGTTGTTATTGGGTGTAGTCCAGAGATTTAATTAACTATGTCATTTACTAATATTCTGCTGAATGTCCTTTCAGTGGCTGTTTTTATTTCACCGCCCAACAGAATGACAGTAAACAAGCTACAGACAGAATTCATGTTGTGTTAATATTTTGGTCACAACAGGTTGAAATGGGAGGACCTCAATACAGTATATGCTTTGTCCCCTGTAGGACCATAATTAATGTCATTTTCTCCGAGGGGAAACCTAATTAATGTCTCTCTAGGAGCTTTATTTACCTAAGACCCCTGCTACAGTAACTAAGAGGTATTATATAAGGGCTTCAATTGATTATGTTGCATAAGAAAGTCTTGACTGTCTTCTTCTGCGTCTCATCTTACTCTTAGTATCCCACCTCCTGTGCCTCCTCCTCACCACCTCTTCTGGGCATTTCTTTGCATCTTTCCTTTTTCTGCTTTTCTTTCTCCTTATTATAATGTTTTATTTCCCCACTAATTTACCCTCATTTCTCTCCTCTCCTCCTCCTTGTGCTTTCCGTGTGTTCACAGGTTATGGAAACATAGCTCCGAGCACACAGGGCGGGAAAATCTTTTGCATCCTTTATGCCATATTTGGCATCCCTCTCTTTGGTTTCTTGTTGGCGGGGATTGGAGACCAGCTGGGGACCATCTTTGTGAAAAGCATCCTGAGAGTTGAGAGGATATTCAGGGTGAGTTGTCAAGTATCACAAATGTATAATTATCTCTTTTGTGTGTGTTGTAGTGTTTTGTTGGTTTTAGCAAAGTATTATTCCAAGTTATTCACATTACAGTTAACTGTTAATAAACTCTTGTTGCTTCTTTTTTGGCCCTTTTTCAAGTGGGAAATTCAACCAAATCAGTAAATTATTGTTAGTTATATATATATATTTTACTTACCTTTATTAGCACTCATGACTTCCTGTATTTTGTTTTCTCAGCAAAAACACAAACAGATCAGTCAGACTAAGATCAGGGTGACGTCCACCATCCTCTTCATCCTGGCTGGCTGCATCATCTTCGTCACCATCCCTGCAGTCATTTTCAAACACATTGAGGGCTGGACCACACTGGACGCCATCTACTTTGTTGTGATCACTCTAACCACAGTGGGAATAGGAGACTATGTGGCAGGTAAATTAATGCAAAGGAATCTACTGTTTTATAGAATTTACCCGAAAAGCATTTTTGGTCTGTCAATAATGCCTGTTTTTTGAGCATTCTGACACTTTTCCTTCCCCTCTAGGTGGAAACCGTACCATCGACTACAAGAAGTGGTACAAGCCGCTGGTATGGTTCTGGATCTTGGTGGGTTTGGCGTACTTTGCGGCCGTCCTCAGCATGATTGGAGACTGGCTTCGAGTGCTGTCTAAAAAGACCAAAGAGGAGGTGGGGTTCATTTGATTACACAGCTCACTATTACATTAGAGTGGCAGAAAATAAAAGGTCACTCAGCTGCTGCCTTTCCTGCGCCGTCTGTCTGCTCTCTGATTTTGCGTATTAATTGCTGCTTAGAGGGCTCTGTAACAGGCTGCTATTGTCTGAGGTGTTCGAGGGGTAGCTGTTTAATAAGTCCAGATGAGAAGATACGTTATTGATTCTCTAGAGCGAATAACGATGTAAAGGGGCTCACTGTAGCAGCAATAATGACATTTCTAGCACCAATAAATGGTAGTTGTTGAAACGTTTTTGTAGACTGATCCCTATTGTGTAGTTTCAAATAGATTTAAAAACAAAAACTTGCCATCCAGAACAGTCACCCACAGGTAAAAGTTACTATGGTGACCTTGTATTGAAGAGAAGACGCACTCCAATTATTTTATTGTATGTCCAATGTTTTGACCAATGTTCAATCCAAGTGTCAGATACAGCCATATATATATATATATATATATATATATATATATATGAAAGACCAAATGTGGTCAAAAACTCTACAAGTTGACCTAGTCCATAAAAATTAGGACTTCAGTTCACAGTTGTGGCTGTGAACTGGTCTGTTACAACACAACTCCCTAAACACTTCTATTTTCAATTTCTCTATGAAGTATTCATGACTAAAAAAGAAACAATCTAAGCTAAAGTTTGGAGATAAAAACATCCTTGGTTATTTTTTTTAAGGAGTTTAAAGGACTGCGTGGGTGTGGGTTAATCACATTTGATTGACGGCGCTGGCTACATAAACAAACAGCTCAGCAACTGTCATCACATTTAAATTTAAATGTTGATCAGCAGTGATTGCTGCACAGAGGTACAGAAGTACATCATGTCTTTCCAACTGAGCCCTTCCCCATTTTAAACTAGTGAGAAAAAACTGATGTATGTTTTGGAACCTCCTTGAAAATTATATAATAAATTGGACAATGGAAAACACAAATCTCTAATGTGAAATATGCAAAAACTGTGCCTACATTGGCAGAACAAGAAGCTGATTCGGAAAAAAATGTAGGGCCTTAAGAAACAGTAGTTTAAAACAATGATAATGTCTTGCTGCTGCAGCTTTTATCCCATATACTGATTATTTCCTTATTGCACCATTGTCACAGGTTGGGGAGTTTAAAGCTCATGCAGCTGAGTGGAAAGCAAATGTACGAGCAGAGTTCCGTGAAACGCGGCGGCGCCTGAGTGTTGAGATCCATGACAAGCTCCAGCGGGCTGCCACCATCCGCAGCATGGAGCGCCGTCAGCTGGGCCTGGAGCAGCGAGCTCACTCCCTGGATATGCTGTCTCCAGAGAAGAGGGCCATGTTCGCCAGCCTGGACGCTGGCCGCTTCAAGACTTCCTCCCAGGAGAGCATCGACACCAAGCTGAACAACCTGAGGCTGAAGGGGGCCTGTGAGCTGTACGACCATCAGGGGACTGAACAAACGCAGCAGACGGCGTCTTCATCAGAGGAGAATCTTTTCAACCTGCGCTTCGGATCCCTCACCAAGCTGGCCAGACGCAA
Organism: Scomberomorus guttatus; assembly: GCA_038419695.1. Lineage (NCBI taxonomy): Eukaryota > Metazoa > Chordata > Actinopteri > Scombriformes > Scombridae > Scomberomorus > Scomberomorus guttatus. The sequence continues at coordinate 12,461,803 of CM076455.1, forward strand.
TAAGAACCGTGAGCTGCGGAGGAACATTCCTGAAGATATTCGACGGGCAAGTGTAGGCATAAACAATGGCAGCGCCATGCTGGGTGAGGAGAGGACGGAAGAAGGTGAAGAAGATGGGGAGCCAGATGAGGAAAACCGAGAAAGGAAAGAGGGAAACACCAGTCTGGCAAACCTGTCACAGTACGCTACGGAGCGTGCCAAGTTGAATGGGTTCATACCAACACAGGCTGAAGATAACGAGAATGACTAGATATTGAATGGATGAACACTTCAGCCACAGACAGAGAGAAACAGAGTGAAAGATACTCAGACAGAGTCAAAATGAGAGTGCATGGCCCTTTGAGATATCAAGATTTGTGCCTTTCTGTTTCCTATGCTTAGTTTGGAACTGCTCCCGGGAAACTCAGTCATCGTGCCATAGCCATGGGAACAAAATGTTTTGCCAAAAATTAACAAAACTGAAGAGACATAAGAGGCTGCAGCTGAAATACCTCATTTTGGATGGGCTACTTGAGAACTTCTGCATAAACTATCTTGTCAGCGCTGTTTGAGCAACGGCTGTCTGTTAATGTTGAATCTTATTTTTGAACAATGTGGACAGGACTTCCAGAGAGCTAGATTCATGTCATCCATCTTCAGAAACATTATCGATCTCCGCTTTGTCATCTCATACTGGGGTGGCTATTTTTAGCAGAGCAGCCTGCTACAAAAGGACTTCAATGTTTAATGAATGGAGGGTGGGAGGTTGTGTTTCCGCTGGATCAATAGACAATACGAGCATTTACCTAGCTGACTTGTACAATTATTCCTACATGGTATGTGACTTTGAAAATGTAGCCTTAGGGTATATCTACTATATACTAAGAGCTCATAAAAAAAGAAAAAAAAAGAAACACAAATTATTCTCATTGATCGTGCAGGGTTATAAAACACAACCATAGCAATTGACGTAAACTAACTTGAAAGCTTGGAGTTACAGCTGCATTAATGTTTCTGATGAAATGTACTTCTTTCAGTCATATTTTGAGGAAAAAAAACATATACATCAGTACCAAAAGTTTCTGAACCATGAATCAACACAGTGCTGGAATCCACCTGACAGACACACGTTTGGCCACGAGATTGTCAGCATTATTGAAAACACTTTAGTTCTGAACTTTTTATTTTGTGTATGATGTTCACCTTACCACTGAGACTTCTTCAATTTTTAAGTTTTTAATTAATGAATGTGTTGCTATTGATTTTGTACTCACCAAGTATGTTTGCATCCGTGTTTACGCCTTTTTATATCAGCCAAGCACTTGAGCTGTATTCTCCATTCAACTGTAAAATATGAACTAAATATGTTATGGTTTTTTTGTATTTCTTTTCCTAAATGCAGTCTATCTACACACTGAAATGTGTATTCCTGTAGTTCTTTGGGTTTTACTAGATGAAATGTTTGACACCACACTTCATTTGTATTTTATAAACAGGTACTGATACTGCTGCCCAAAGTCTCTACTTTAGATTTTGCAGAATTATTAAATATAGTACTGGCACGCATTGCATGCATTTCCAAATGAATGAATTACACACAAATTGGTTGTACTTGTAACCTGTTTATCTGATAGTAATTGCATTAACCTTTCCATGACCATGACCTGTGACAAGTTAAGCGACTATTTGTTGTGTACATTTTATGAAAAGATCACATTTAATGTAGTGAGTGCCTTTTTCCAGATAATAAATATGACAAATGAAATGTAAAGATTGATAATTACTTCATATAAATAACAAAAAATCATCTTATTAATTCATAAAATGTGAAAATGGTATTACAAGGCGTATTGGAATAGCATTGCTTATCAAAATGGCATTGCAGCAAATATAATTAGCGGAATTAAACATAATGAGCTAAATTAAAGACATCATGGTTGGCTTTTTTTCAATTATGAAAAAATATCTTTAGCTATGTAAGACTCTGCTAGCTGCTAAATGCTACACATGTTCACCAGCTAGCCGCTAACTTAGTCTGTTGTTTGATGCTGAGCAGATAAGTGTACTGTGGGGTTAGAGCTGTTTCAGTGCCTTTTTCAACTTTTTCACAGCCTGCTTCAGCTGATGAGAGTGGTAAGAAAGAAAAAACAGTCAAAACAGTCCATTTGTGGGCTTTAAAACCAAAACAATGAGCTGAAAGACGCTAAAAATATGATGATAATGGTGATAATTCTCTGTGTGTTAATCGCTAAGAGCGACCCCTCTCATATACAAGTAGCAGGTGGTCTTGATCATGGTGGCGAGCCACCTGGTTATGGATTGTGGGCTTCCATGGACTGTGGCTGCGGACCTTGTGCTGCTGTGGTCCTGCTTGTCGTCCACGCCTGCTATTATTATAATTAGTCATATTTCTATTATTATTATTGTTGTTATTGTCATTACTGTTGTTGTTGGGCTTCTCTGTGTCTCTCTCTCCCCTCTCCTCCTTCTTTCTCTCTCAACCCAACTGGTCAAGGCAGATGGCCGCCCACCTAGAGCCCGGTTCTGTTTGAGGTTTTTTCCTCCGCAAGGAAAAGAGTTTTTCCTTGCTGCTGTTGCCAAGTGTTTGCTTGTGGGGGAATGTTGGGTAAATTAAAGAGTACGGTCTAGACCTGCTCTATGTGAAAAGTGCCCTGAGATAACTTCTGTTGTGATTTGGCGCCATATAAATAAAACTGACTTGACTTGACTTGAAATTGACTACAGTCAATTTCAAGTGCCATTGCTGATATACAAATATTTATTATAGCAGCTTTAAGGTGAACCTATATTTACATTTTTGTTACTATTCTTCCATTATTAAACTTGTATATCCTTTAACTGGCACATTCTCATACAGGGTTAGATAGTAGCTGTAGCTGTGGTCCATGTAAAACCACTGAATAGGAAATTATTAAATTTGACCTCAAGACATGAGGTTAAGTTGTATGTAATGTATGTAATTAAGTTCTGCTAAAATACTTTGCTTATAACATAGTTAACAATGTAGGAAATTAAAAAAAATATTTGGGGGGCAACTTTTGACCCACTGTGTAAAAAATTGGGGCATCTACAAAATTTTGGTAGCACTTTAAAAAAAAAGTAATTAGTGCATAAAGTTACTGTTTGTAATGTAAAATAAGCCCAGATTAAAATGCATACAGTAATCACCACCTTGTGTAACCACCACCACCTCAGTAAACACCGTCTCATTTGTAATAATTGTCTCCATTTTCTAACTACAATAATAACCACATGAAAAGCAAAACAATGCAGGCCTATTCCTTTTCAACAACTAAGATTTTATTTAACAAGAGCCTTCAGTATAAACCACTAGATGGCAGTATAAGGTAATGATCATGAGATCATGACAATATTTAATGGGCTTCATCTAGTTAAATTTACCAAAAGTTCCGGTTAGGAGGATATCATAATCAGATCTCCTACGAGTCAAAACCAGTCTAACTTCAGTGATTTCATCATTGTAGGTCTGATGCATTGCATGCCACAGCCTCAGGTATTTCACAAAATTACAGACTAGTAGCTACAAGTACTGTCAAAAGAGCCAAGATGAGAGTATTAATGGAACTTCAGTGGAATTTTTTAGCATGCTTTATGTCATCTCCAAGTTTGCCCTGCTGACGTTTTCAGCATGGATGAAATAACATTATAGACTTGACTATCCAGCAGTGCATCATTGATGAGTAGACTGAAAAAATATGTTCTAGATTTGGGACTAAAAATCTTACTTCACTTGGTGCATTGAGCTCAGTAACGTTAGTCTACGGCACTGATCACCCCACCAGTTAGCAAGACCCACATGTAGGCTGTAACATTGGCGTTATCTAGCCAACTTGCTAACACTAATGTTAGCTAACGCGCCAGACCAAAAAGCAAGACAAAAGCAAATCGGTGATGCTTGCTTGTTTGGTGACGATGAGCTGAATACTTTTTAACCTGTTCGCTTCCTTTAATAAAGTCGTAATTAGTGATTAGTAACAGCAGCGTAGTGTGAACAACAGCGCTGTTTGCTGTTTGACCGAAATGGAAATTAAATGAATTGAATGAAAATAAAATGATGGCTTAATGTTGAATTAGGATATTGGCCTAAACTTTTTTTTTCCGAAATCTTGGGGACAATTTTTCCCCCTCGATCATGGTTTTTAGGGACATTCTGAGATTTCTTGGAGCATTTTTGCCCTTGCCCCCCGTTAATTTCTGATGGTGATAGTTAATTTTAAGATTCTTTGGCATTTTATGTAGTTTGATTTCATTATTCAAACAAAACATCTCCACAGTTATTAAGCATACAGTAAATGCTATCATGTACACTATACTGTACTCCACTATTTAATGATTGCATATATCTGTTAAACAATATTTGCACAACCTTGCCCTTAAAAAATAAAGGGAATGAGGACAAAAACAAAAGTAAGTCACTCAAGGACACACTGCAATGTTCTCAATTTACTGAATTTATTCAAACACAATATGTCAACCAAGCATCGCCTCACCATTTTTTTTTAAATGTACATTATCACCATGAATTTGCTTTGATGCAGCTTTTGGGTAATTAAATGACAGAATTCATGATTATGTAACTGACTCCTAGCGTGTTGCAGGATGCTGGAGCCCAAGGTCTCCATCCGTGCATGTCTAGCTCGGAGCCACAGTCACGTGTGTCCAAGTGTGTACGGCACCCAGTAAAAAGACCCGGCTGACAGCACCACAAAAGAAATTAATCAGGGAGGCAGGGCAGTAAAGGGAGAGCTATAAGTTGCATGTAATAGAAAGGGTGTGTGTGTGTATGTGTGTGTTTGTGGAGCCTTCTTTCAAGGTGGAGGTGACCTCAACCTGCTCCGCCCCCTCTTCTCAGTCTCTCTTTTGTGTGTGTCTTACTATCTGTCCCTCTATCCATATCTCCATTCCTCCCCCACACATGATGAATAAATCAGGAAGATTTAACTATTTGTGGTGTTTGTGTGTATTTATTTGTCTGTTTACTCCCGGCCTTAGATAGTCAATCAGTGTCATCGATATTGAAGTGGATACTAGAGAAGGTGTCCCTGAACAGCTGAGACAAACATGTCTATCAAGCATCAACTGGTGCATAAAAATGCTCTATCAGTGATTGTTTGAGCATATAAATTACAGTAATATTCACATATACAACTGAGGAGTTTACCTAAAGAACAAGCATTGTTGTATTTTAAAAATTAACTACAACTTATGTAAATCTGCCCCCTTCATGTGTAGTATTTAAATGGGGAGGGTCAAAATATTTCAAGAATCTTTCAATATAATCAAAATCATTAGAACATCACTAACTAGATGCTCAGAAATAACAGTAGAGTTAACAGATTCAACATTTAAACAGAAATTCAACATTTAAACTTCACAAAGATAGAATTTACTGCATGGCTGTTGCATTGGATTGTACAAGTCAGTAAGGACAGGATCTGTATTGTTCCTCCTGAATCTGAGGTTCAACAATCGACTGGAGTCTCCTTTCCAGCACCTTGGCATGAAGTTTCCCCGGGAGGCACCACCCCGGTCTGCCAGTCCACAGGCACTGTCCCCGCTGTCCCCGACATTGAAGAGGCGTGCCAGCCATGACAGCCCAACAATGTCCAGATCTTTCAGCATCTGGACATTGCATCTCAGGGCGAATCTCATCCACACCCAGTGCCTTGCCACTAAGGAGCTTTCTGACTACCTTAAAGACCTCTGCCAGGGATATGAGCGAGGCCTCCCCTGAGTCATCCAACTCTGCCTCCTCCATAGAGGGCATGTCGCTCGGGTTTAGGAGATCCTCAAAATGTTCCTTCCAACAGCAGCAGCTCATGAAACTCAGGTCAAACTGTCAAACGAGGCAATGCTGATCAAATATGGATCAAGATTCTGTTACTCTATCGCTTATTACTTGCCTCAAATGTTTTCGGGGACATATTTTAGTGTACTGTTTAGCTGTAATATGAGAAACTTTGTGACCTGGCCACCATGTTGAAAACGGATGCTGGAGGACACGGAGGGACTCCAGCATAACATGCACACACGGCCGGACCGGCTATCAAAACAAAGAACAGAGAATAAGCTTGGATTACAACATGCACGGAAGGGATGTGACTTCATTCTCTGCTCAGGACGTCATTACTCCACTATATCTTTACATAGCAAATAGTCATTTGCTGACATCTTGCGGGGGTGAATGTCGTATATTGCACCTTTAACTGATCAACCATCAGAGTGTTTTAGCCTCAAAGTTCTTTCCCCCATTAGAGAGCTTAGCAATTTACACAGAGGGGTGCTGCAGAATTGTTTTAGAGCATGTATAAAGTGGGTTTGTGCGTCTCACCTAGAATGGATGACCCTGCATGCATGTGCACACATTCTGATCTTACCAAGTGCACAAGTGCTCTTAAATAAAAGCAATCTCAGTGAAGGTAGCTACAGAAAAATTACTCTTCTTTCATCTTCTTTCTTCACAAGTGATGGAGTTGAAAACAGATCGAGTTACACTAGAAGAGGGATTTGCATCAGTGAATGCTGCCCACTTTCAGTTCCCTTTAAACATGTTCAAAATAGCGATGAATCACCCAAGAGCAGGGCATCTGTGGGTGATCTCTCATTCCCTATGTTTGTGCTTCTTTAGTCATGCATAAAGCTTACATGCGATAGGCAATTCTGCACCCAAAACCACAGGTTTTCACAGGCAGAAGTCAGATTTTTACTCGTTAGTATAACTAGAATTTCAAAGCATTCCTTTCATACAGAATTTCAATTTATTCAACGTTGACCTGCAAAGTAGCGTGACTGTGCTATGGGTGAGACTGACTTCTTGTTTTCTCCTAAATTTCAAAACAGAGAAGGACTGTTGCTGTTTTTAGGTATCCCTGAAACAGCAAAAAAAAAAAAAAAAACCCTCAGTCCCACCATCATTTTAGTTCTGGTTTGACTGAGATGTAAAAAAAACACATCTCTGACCCTACCATGTGACATAAAGGTCCCGCATTTAAACTTGTATTCTAAAATAAAGCATCACATCATTATCATAAGAGATACTTCAAGGATCAAACAAGCATCTTCAGTAGCCTCTGTTGTCTGAGTTTATTGAGCATACTGACCAAAGGGGGCATTAACAAACTATATTGAATAAAAGGCAACTCCAAGATCATTCAGCTCCTTATTTATGAGGTGGGTTTGTAAACTGACTTGTAACGACTGAATCTCATATGCTAATTTTTAAAATTTGACTGATAAATGCTTGTTGTTAGTGACACTATTTTACTAAAGTCTAACAAAAGAAAAAGCACCAGATGGGTATGTATGAGAATGGATAATAAGAAACCACACAGCATTAGAAGAAGACAACAAAGTATTCCCCTTCTTTTATTTGCTTGCTTCAGCTGTGCCACTGATTTGTTACTTTTTTTTCAACACATTAAAACTTTTTCGGTTAATTAAAAATGGTTTAAATGTTACAAAGTGAAGTATTTCTGCTAAATGAAGCTTTGAGGAAAGAAAAAAAAAGCAGTAAATGATCTGTAGAAAACTGAAAATGGAGATGTGTACTGAAATAGTAATTTATATGCCAAGAGTTGCTGCCCTCCTTTAAGACTGATTGTAGTTTCCCCAAGATGAAGACTTTAAGAGGTTGTTGCCAGAACAAGGGGTTGTTGTGAAAAAGGGAGAAGTGTGAAAGTGCTAAGGGGGACAGGAAGGATGATGATGAGGAAAGGTTGAAGGGAGTGTCAGTGGTTCGCCCCGGAGAAGCCCAGCATGGTTGATATCAAATGCAACAGGAGAGAGAGATGTGAAATCTGCCCGACATCGTGTCTAGCAGCTGAGATACTGAAATGAAGAGAGGTGTAATATGATGTCATCTAAACCACTTGAGAGAAACTGACAAACTACCGCATTATGTGACACTGAAGAACCACAGGGGGCTTTAACTCAGACAGAGTTGAGTTTGAACTTTTGACAGATTTTGGATTGAATGGGTTTGACAACTAAGACAGTTTTGTTAAAGATATCAATTTGAACAGACATCTGTATTTTACTCCACATTGATGCAGATTTTTTCTACTTTATTTTGTACATTAAATTGGCTTCTATTGCTATTTATACTCGTATACACATGTCTATAACTTTAGCTGTCAACAAAATAATATAATATTCTAACTATATGACTGAGTGTAAATAAAAGCTGTGAGTAATGGTGTGGGTGGAAATTGATTGTGGAACTCGAACGGGACACTGGTGGAAAAAGACAGGTCAAAATTGTACTGGGCCATGCATGATTTTCTTTGAAAAATGTCAAACAGGCCAAAAAACAAGCCATAATTGCATCATTTTTAAAAGAGGAGATTGTGCATGCAAAAGAAGGAGGTCCAGATGAAAATAAAGTTAAGTGTCTAGGAAAAAAAAAAAGGAGAAAGATATTTACAAAAAATTTAAAAAGCTCCCTTGGTTCATTTGCATGTACTTTTGAGACGGTCCATATCTTAAGCTGGTCATTTCCTTTCTACTGTCTAGTCATGCAAGGTGCCACGCCACAATATCGGATCATGGCATTAAAATTCCCTAGTGTGATACCAAATAACCAAATTGTTTTAGGTTGCCTTGCCAGAATTTTTAACCTCCCTACAAGTGTCTTTTTAACTAGCATTTTCTTGCCATGAACAGTGAAAAAAGGGGTATTATTTATCAAATTATGCGGTTTGCATTGAAATTATCAACATTGGGGTAAGATTATATGTCCTTTTTTAGAAATATTTTGCTGTACAAACTAAAAATGACCAAATTCAGATACTTGGGAAGGAGTCACAGTGAAACAAAGAGCTCTCAACTGCTCTCTGCTTCTCTGCTCTCTAAAGACTAAAGATAACCATTATTATGGCTCAGTCAGATGCTATACACGCATCTGGTAAGTGGGAAAGAAACAAGTGGTGAGAGGGAAAGAGCCAGTTTGGATTATAGACTGGGAGATTGCTAGGAGCAGACTTTTTAAAGCTTTTTGATTAGAATAATGATTCATTTAAATAGACAAAAGGGCATAAAAATGAGTGGCAGCAATAAAGAAAGGATAAAGATTTGAGGCTACGAGAAAGGAAATATTACTATTACGATATTACTGCAGTAAATTGCTGAACATAAATAAAACCATATTGACAGCTTGATTTATTCATAAAACTACTGCATTAGATACAGATACAGCAACACTAGACTGATTCTATTCTTAGTTTACATTAGAAATGGCTTATGTAATGTTGTTACCACATGACCCTAGACTGCTATATTTGTCCATCTGTTTCTTTTTTTAGCACGTGTGTATTTGGTCCAGATTTACTCTGCAGCACGTGTATGTGTGCAGTACCTTGAGTATCCTCACAGCCCGCCTGCCAGCACCTATAGCGCCAATCCCAGCTGGGAGGGCTGGGACTGGCCAAAAGGTAGCTTTGCCACCTGATTCAAGACCCCTTTTTTACTTCAGACAAAATTTCCAAAGGCATGTTACATGAGGTGGACCCTTTAATGACGAGGTAAGAGGAATAAACGGTCAAAACATCCTGGATCACCTTTGTAACTGCTGTAGCACTATTCGCACTTTACCCTTTTATTCCAAGAAGGATCGTGTTTCTATTACGTGTGTGCATGCCGTCAAATCACCAGCGTAGATAACAGTCCTATTCATTCATCATGCCTGGGAGGCAGCAGGCTTTCTCACGTGTCACCACTGAAACTCTGCCAACATCCAGGTAGAGGCAGGGATTCACTGACAAAACCTATTGATCCTCAGTTATCTCCATCTCTGGATACACTTGTACTTTGCATATAAAGAAGGCTGTCTGTTACACAGTCAAGGACAGTGGAAGGTGAGGAGATGGGTATTTAAATGGGCTTCATAGACCCCAGGTTCTGCTGATGCAGGTGATTCAGTGTTAGGTGAAGCACGTTATCTGACATGGATGGATGGATGGATGGAAGAGAGGGGCAGGACAAAGACTCACATGGAGGAGCACATGTCCTCACCAGCCTTTATTGTTATGAGGTGTCACGCATTTTAAATACCTGAGAGAGAAAAAAAAAAAACGTGAGTTGCAAAATTTTGCAAGTTTGCACACATCAAGAGCACGCTCATTTCACTCACATTCTGTGGAAAAAGGTCCCCACAAGCTTATCTTTCTTTTAAAGATATATGGTCAAAGTGTGCATGTTTGTGCTTGTTTTGTTTACGCATGTGTCAATGAACTGCAGGAATGGATGTTTGCCTGTTTAAGTTATGCAAATTCCACTAACTATGTGTCATTATAAGAGAGCAATGCTTATGGTGCTCTGGTATTTCTTTATAAGACATCATTGCAGTAATAAAACACAACAGGTTATGCGTTCAAACAGTTTGCACAAAGGCAAAGGAGAAAACATTTATATGAGAAATGACTGCAAGTGTAAACCTTTTTGAAGTAGTCTGGTTTGATTAATTACATTGACAGATGGTTGCACTTCAATAACTGTCCACTGGAGAGCAGCTTACTACACCATTTGAAACACTCAATTTAGTGAGTGTGTATGACCTATAGTAAAAGTATTGTGTGGAATCTTTTTACATTTTTGGGTACATAGTTTTACATTGATCTGTCATCAGATTTGTGTACAAATATGATTTTATTGACTGACTTTTCATTTTAAAAACACAGAAAACAATGTGTTCAAACATATATTGTAATTTCAGAATGAGACATACACAAATTGGAGAGTGGCTGCTCTGACATAACTACTAGCTTAAATGTAAATTTTACTGAAATAATTCTTGAGCCCTTTATTTGCAAATTCACTGTATTTTACTTGTAGATCATAATGTGTTTGGTACTGAGAAATTAATCTTTCTCAATTTTCCAAACGGTATGTACAGTGTTTTAATGAGATCATGGTATTTTCAGAAAGAAAAACAAAACAAATGGAAACTTACCCTCCCTGAGGTACCTTACTAAAAATACTAATTGAAAAGGAAAAATGCTGATGAGAAACCAAATGTACTGTGCTCTGGTCCAGTGACAAAAGTCACAGGGCTTATAAAAAACCAAATATTATTTCCCTACTAATAGCTAATTCAAATTATAACTGGCATCAAATTTGCATTACACTGCCTGTACGTGTTTGGAGAAGGTTTTTCCCAACAGAACCACTGTGATGTTTGTCAGATAGCCTGGAACAGCTGTTCTCCATGACTCATGAGATGTGTAAACTTCAACATGCAGGAGGAAGACAAGACAGTGTGAACATTTGCACTGAAAATGAACTAAATCACATTTGCAAACACTGATATAAAGGATGGGTCCTGTGAAGTTTGTTGTCTGTTGGCTTGCCAGTGCAGTTTGTTTATATACACCTTTCTGCCATATACCTCCATTGTTGTCCAAAAATGATTAAAAACTGTGGCATGTTCCTTCTTTACCATGAATGTGGGCACTGTAGTTTTATTTTGAGTCAATACAACGTCTTGCTGCCATTAATAGTCACTAAAACACCAAATGTGTATTAATCCCCAGCTGAAAATAGTCCCCTACAAATGCACTGTTTACTCCTGTTTGAGTAATGTTTGTAAAAAATTACAGTGCCCTGCTGTTTAAGGAGATAATTTAGTCTTTTTTGAAAATCAAAAAATATATCTGTGGTGCATTTTTATGATCTTTTACTGAGAATTGTTAACAATATGAAACATTTTGAAACACATAGAAGAGAAGCATTATTCTTTAACAGCTGACATTTTTTGCACTGTCTCACATTTGAAGCAGTGTCTGTAAATTAGTCATTTACTTCAGGATTAGTGTCTAATGTTTATTGTCTAACTGTAAAGATCACCACAAGGAGTTCACATTATTTTATCCTGTACTTTAGATGCTTCTGTACTTAATTTACCCTACACCATCCCTTCATTGTTGCCTCTCTTCTTTCCCTGAAAGAAAAGAACAACCTGATTGACATTTGCCTGCCCTGTTCTAGTAATGAAGCAGTAAAGGAGTGGGTCTGCGAGGCAGTTGAGGCTTGAGATAGCTATGCTGATTTTGTAGGGATAGAGAAGCCACTCGACATTCCTGCAGTCATCCACCAGCATGCGGAGAAGCATCATGACGTGGATAGGTCCAAAGCAGAACAAAAGGCAGAGCAGAACTACTGTCAGCAGCTTTGAAATCCGTTTACGTTCCTGTTCCTCTGTGGCCTGGTTGGATTTCACTGCCTCACAGATCCCCCAGGTAGAAAACATCACAAGGAGAACTGGAACAATAAACCCCAGAAAGAAGCGTACTACATTAGCTCGAGCCAAATTCTCTGACAGTGGGAGAGAGATGTCAAAGCACACAGAAAACATGTTGTTTTCATGGTATGAGTCCTCCCAAGTGATAGTGGTGGCATTGAAACAGACTACCAGCACCCAAATGGCAACACTGACCACCGCTGCGGTGGCAACTTTCCTCAAGGATGTGTACTTTAACGGGTGAACCACTGCCAGGTACCGGTCAACAGCAATGCAGCAGAGGAGAGCGTCGCTGGTGTAAAAGTTAGTGAAGAGAAAGTAAACAGATAGCAAACATACGTATCCTCCGTGGGCCCAAACTCCTTGCCACAGGAAGTCCAGCCACAGAGAAAGGCCAATTGTGAAGGTCAGGTCACTCAGGGCCAGGTTGAATAGATACACACCAAGCTCATTCTTCTGTCTAATGTGCTGCCAGGACACGTAGAGGGAGAAGGAGTTGGACGGGATAGCAGTGATGATGATAGCCAAATAGAAAAACAGAAAAGGCCTCCTCCCAGATGCGCTGTCAACCAGATAACATTCTGAATGATTGGTGGCCAGGGTTAAGTTTTCCATTGCAGATGTGACGTCTACAGTATATGCAAACACCTTTAAGAGAAACAAGGAAGAAATGCAACAATACATATGAATATCTAAACATTTAAAGTAAAATTAAAGTTTTTTTCTCATTTTGGCAAATTAATCACAAATTTCTTCAATTTATTGTTGGACATTTTCCAAGCAAACATTTTAGATTTTTTCCCCACCTTCCAGGTAGCCTTTGGTACTGCTACATTTCAATAAATTATCAATCTTTTTCTATCTTTTATTGTCTTCTACTCTGAGTAGCCTGCCTAAAAACATTGGAGTAGCCGGCTCTCAAGTCCCTGATATTGCAATGTTCTTTAACGCACCAACAAGGAAGACGTTTCAAAACACACCCTGTTGGGAACTGCATTACCACACGACAATAATGTCACAAAAACAATAGCTGGTGAAATTTTCGCTCTGATGGATTACAGTGTATCTCTAGAGCAAGTTTAGATGTAATGTTTACACCTTGCTGAAATGAATGTAAAAGCAATGGCGTCCTGGAAAGAGGAAAATCAGTCTAAAATGTATCATGTGAAAAATAGAGAAGTAACTTTAAAAGGGCCTATGCTGTACCCTACTAATAGAGTAGGTCATGGGATAAAACATGAACATCTATCATATGTTCTTTTAAGTCTTTAAATGTCAACCATAAACCTGTGTTAACTCAGTATTTTATAAAGAAAAGCATAAACTCATTTCAAGTTAAAAACTTATATAGAGTTGTACTCACTTTTTATTTAGTCATGCCTCTGCTCCTAATTCTGTCCATAAAATTCATGATTAAAATGTAAAAAATTGAAACACATGCAGAGTGGCTTCATTCAGTTGTCCTGTCTTCCACTGCTTATAGAAACAGGAAGAGTCAGCAGCTGCCTCCTTGTTGTCCCTGACTACCATGTCGTTTACTGGGTGACAGGCCATAGCGGAACAAACTACCGTTGTTAGAGAACCACATGGCAGATTTAATTTGGATACTAAGTATATACACATCTTGCTATTTATGTTTGGTGTGTCAATATAGACATGGACTCGGGTAAAGGTGATACTGATTATTCTTGTCTGTTCTCTGATAAAAGAATACACATCTGCTTGACTAATTGCTTCCATAGGGTAGTTATGGCTGGTTGTTATGTTTGTTAAGGCTGAGCGTACATGCTCTAAAGGATAGGTTCACATTTTTTCAAGTCTATCATAAAACAATACCCACATGTGTACATTGAAAGCATTATTGGATGCTGTAATTATTTCTCCTGTCCATACTGACCACAAAGAGATCCCCCCCCCCTTAAAGCAATCTCAGTGTCGAGTGATGAGTGACAAAATCTGTTGTTCTGTGTAAGAATTCATTCAAATATATGAGGTTTCAACACTCAGTGGGGATCTTACAGCGTTACAAAAAAAACAATCAATAGGATATATAAAATATTACTGTTATTCAACGTAAATAATCAACCAAAAATCAATTAAATGTGATCTTGTTTACACCACAATTAACCATTGTAAATTACAGATGATTTATCCAATAAAATATCAAGCTAAGACTGTCAGTAAAAAGGCTTAGTACCCTTACAAATGCCTCTAAAATTTCACAGTCCCAAATAAAAAAGTTTTCTCTTTTCATTTAAGATTATAAGTTAAAAATAAAACACAAAATCAGTGATGTGGTTTAAACGAAACTGACGGATTATTAGAGCTCGCTGACGCTTTCTTCCACATAAAAACCTCCCTAGCCTTATCTACAACTTTCCTTATCTCTTTCTGAGCGCTCTCACTGATCAAACAGTATATTATAGGATCCAATGTACTGTTTATGGTGGTGGTAGCAACCGTGACCAGGTACGGATCTCTGAGCCTTGAGGCCCATGTGCAGGCTCCGGGCTCCAGTATGGCCCTGAGCAGCATGACAGTCTGGTAGGGCACAAAGGCCGCTATGTAGGTTAGAAGGAGGAACAACAACAGCAGCCCCACTTTCTTCCGCTCCTCTGCTAGGATGGAGGTGCTCTGTTGGAGTGATTGCATGATCTGCTGAAAGCAAAAGGTCATGATGACGACTGGGACCAAGAAACCCAGGGTGACCCGTGTGAGGGCAAGGTTGGCATCTTCTTTGGTCATAGGAATTCGCTCCTGGCACAAGTTTCTTGAGGAGAAAGCATACAGCGCCCCTGTGTGGTCAAGCAGGATAATGTGGATGATAATCTCCAAAATCCATACAGCAATACTCACAACTGCTGCTGTCCGCAACTCTCGGACCCAGTGAAAGTGCAGAGGGTAGACCACTGCTAGATAGCGATCAACGGAGATGCAGCAAAGGAGGCCCGAGCCGACGTAAAAGCTGTTGTACATGACCACGGCCACTGAGCTGCAGAGAGCACCGCTCACAGGCCGCTGCAGAGCTATTTCAGTCCACACAGGCAGAGAGATTGTGTAGAGCAGGTCAGAGATGGACAGGTTGATAAGGTAGACTGCTATACTGTTCCCATTCCGGATCAACATCCACGATACATACAAAGACAGGCAGTTAGCCGAAAAGCCAACAATAAAAAATAGAGAATAGGCAGTTGGATACATGTGCTGCTCCACTGAAGAATTCACGGTGCAGAGTGTGTTTGTTTGGTTGAAGAGTGTTGTGTCCATCCTTTCATTCGATGCAGACCCAACCTGAGTAAAATGGAAATGGGAAGCTCTGTGTTGTGTTGAGCTGAGACAAGTTCCGCAATGCAAATTATTCTCTGCGAAACGTCCTTGGTCATGCTAAAAATATAAATGGCAGCCTTAGTGTTGAAAGCCGAGCACAGGATCAACTAAAAGATCTGAGCGTTTGTAGGATTAAATGCAAATTATACTGTTTATGTAGAAAGCAGGAACTCACATCTATGATTACGGTGCCATGCTTAGAAGCATTTAGACAGCACATACTATCTGTCACTATAGGATCAAACTGGTGGTGGAAACAGTTTTGAGGTATTTGTACTTGAGTATTTCCATTTTATGCTACTTTATACCACTACCTTACTACATTTCAGCAGGAAATGTACTCTTTACTCCATTGTGTTTATTTGACATCTATAGCTATTTTTGAGATTAAGAATTGACATGAAAAAGGAACATACCTATAAAATACAATGCATTATTAAAGATCAAAGCAGCAGCTTCCAACCTTTTTGGTGTGTGACCCTTTACAGAACAGATGTGTCAATAAACTCACTTATAACTTAATAAGGGGAAATTATCCAATGTGTCATAGATAAGCAAAGAAAAAATTTTATGTAAATGTGTGTATCAGTATTCTGTTTTGGGGGTGCTGCCCCCACGTTGGGAACTAAATTATCAGTATATAAAGTTGTTAAAACTTGCTCAACCTCAACCAACTAGTAAAATGCCACTGATGCATCAGTATTAACAATCTAATAATATATATAAAAATATCACTGCATAACAAATACTTTTGTTTCTTGAGGTACATTTTGATAATATTTCTGTACTTTTACCTCAGTAAAGGTGAGTAAATGGTGACTCTGGAATAGTATAAACTATACGCAGGACTTTCCAGGAACAGCCTGTGCCTGTATTTGCATATTACTATCATCACCGGCTATGAGTGCCAACAGTGGCGCAGTGAAACAGTGACCATGTTTCATTATGATTAAATCTGTTCTGCATGTCAAACAAACCGGAATCTGTTGACAATTGAGGCCTTATCCACTGAAAAGATATAAGGATCATACTTACCAAATAAAGTCTTGTTGGAGGTGCTGGAATGGCTCAGTGTTAAAAATAGAAAAAACAAAACAAAACACTGATCTGCACAACACATTCCATCTGCCCTCATAAGTAAACATTTAATGGAATGACAGACTCCTTTTTATTAAAAAAAAGGAAGTTGAATGTGGGTTACACTGATAATTAAAGATTATGGGAAATGGATGCACTTTAATTTAGATTTTAATTAGGATGTACATTGATTTTCCACAGTTGTCTCATGGGTTTCTTACAGCACAATATACTGTACAGTACACAGTAATTCAGACAGTTACAAAGAGAGGCTATGTATATGGAGCTTAGTGAAAGTTCAGTCAGGAAGACTATTTTTTTGCATGCCAGACATAGTTCTGTTGCTCATACCGCTCTTCTTTTGCTCATCTCTCACACACGCTCACTCTCGCCTATATGTCAAAGCCCGGGGTGTAATTTGAGTTTCAGTTGTCACCAGCTGATCACTTCTACCCAATAGCGCAGTGACACATTTCCATTGTGAGTCTATCATCTGTTTGCTGTCTTTTTAAATGTCTCTCTCTCTCTGCATTAGTCTGACATGCAGCTGTTATGCACAATTCCAGGGGGACCTCAGTAGCTGCTCAGGGTTGATGTCCTTGAGGAGTCCAAGCCCCAAAGACGTATGACTATCATTTCTATCTACAAAATCTTTTTTCTCAACCCACTTGCCTCTACTCATTGAAATAGACATATACAAGGCTAAACCTGACTAAACAAAGTCGTGACATTGATCTCTGATGGGCTCAATGAAATAGAATCTCCTCTGAGCCTGAGAGCATTGAAGTGTAATTCTGCCTATTTTTGGCTACGGCCTTGGCTATTACTCCTACAATGAAGTTAATTTCTGAGATCTGTAAACACAACATTACTAAAAATGAGTCCGGCTGGACAAAAAACTCTAGCTTTCAGAAGATCAGATTTTACACAAATCAGCTGACTGCCTGTGTGTCTTGAACTGTCTGACAACCGCATTCCCAGATCTCAGCAATTAACTTGGTGAGTGCAATGTTATAACTGGGAGAGGAAATGGAGGCCAATTGTAAATTTGTTACCATGGTTTGTCAGTGTAAAATCGATTACAGTTGTTTAGCAATGACACAGTTCAACTTGGACCAACTGTTGTGTCTGTGTGTGTGCATATTCTTTTCTGGAGCAATACGGGATCATTGACAGCATTTTTGGTGACTTTACTCTTGGTCTCACATAAATAAAGTAGTTTAGATAATCTGGGTAAACTGTTTGCCTGGCTGTCGGTTCACTCGTGCTTCTTGCACTATCTGATGGCCAATGGCCAAAACAAGATAATATACCAACATCACCTTTATGTTTGTGTCATATTGAAGAAAAAAAAATAGGGGAAAAAAGGTCTTTTGCTGATGGAAATTTCAATTTCTTAAATGGTGTCCTGAACTGGAAAAAAAAAACCCCTTTGCAGTGCTTACAAAAAGAAAAAGGTCCCCAGTCACTCATTGTAAGACTTATCTTTATAAAATTGTATATGCGTACATTTATGGTTATGTTATGCCACTCTAGGTGTTACTCAAGTTGAAAATACACATTGTTTAACAATTTATGCACAAATGTTTTGTTCACACCTTAAAGAGAAACTGGCGTGACTGTGTGAGTCAGGCTACTGTGACTTTGAATAGTAAAAACAGTGCACAAAGTGAGATTGTACAAATTATACAAGCATGCAAATGTACTCATAGTGTGTAGGTGGCCATTCTCTAGTTAGCTTTCAGATTTAAATTAGTCAGTCAAAGGAATGATGTATGTCACAGTGTCAGAGACAGAAGGGAGGAATATTACATGGATATTAATATGTTTTGCATTAAAATATAACAAGACAGTAAAAGTAAGGTCATATAAGAGTACAGAGAAAAAGATTCAAACACATACTGTATATTCTGTATATCTACAGACATGCACACAGAGGAACATCTCAAATTAAACTGTCATTACTGCTACACAGAGACACAAAGTCTGTTTCCGTCTCCTACAACATCCATTATCAGTTTTGATCCATTACTTCTGAAATATAAAACACAATTTGAAGGGCTGTTTAATTATGCAACAGTGTTATTGTGTAAAATCTGAAAGCAATTCCAGCGCACGGGAAGCAGTCCAAAATGGATGTCATGAGTCACATCTGATGACTTGCATTAAAGATGATCACACTGTCTCTTTCATTTGTCCTGGTTTAAGTAGACATTGGACACTGTTGAGAAAGGCAAGATATACTAAAACCTGGCATACACCAGTGCTGTGGCCTCAACACCTACAACCCCCCTCCTCTTACAGCAGGTAAAGCCCTGGGTTATGTTCCACCTGGAGCAAACAAACATGAGGGAGGGAATTCAAACCCCACCATACTGAGCAGGATCTGACAGGCTACCTTCCAAGGAGTACATCTTGCATATAAACAAGTAAAAACCATTATCTTGTATTTCGCCTTTCTGCCTAGATGAACATAATGCATGTGTGAAATATTTGTCTTATCACACTTCTGGGTAACTAGCCCATTTCAAACCCGATTTATCATGTGAAATCATAAAAAAAAAAAAAAACAGCCCATGAACTCTCAAAAAAAAAAAAAAAAAAAATCACAATCCTGCAGATCAGTTTGAGACATCCTGACTTTTAACACTTCTAATCAGGTTGGTGCGTGTGGAGGCGAGGGTTGTGGTCGCTGTTCTACTAATGACGGGCCGCTGCTTGAAGACGTCCCAAACTTTTTTCTGAAAGTTCTTTCCTACAATGATGTAGAGGATGGGGTTGAGAACACTGTTGAAGTAAGCTAGGTAGGTGAAGATCTGATTGCAGATGCTTAGGATGGCACCAAGGGCACAGCCTTTCAGGATTTTACTGTGTTGAAGCATATCTAGTATCTTAATAAGGTGGAATGGCACCCAGCAGATCAGGAATGCCACGAGAACCACCAGCACCAGAGTAGTCGCCTTGTGCTCTGATCTTTGAGTATGTGACGTCTCCATTGACCGGTTATTCAAAGCTTGAATGATCTTGAAAGTGCAGCAGGAAATAATGGAAATGGGGAAGATGAACCTGAAGAAGGTCAGTATCCCTTCAGAACAAAGCATTACAGTGACAAATCGGTAATTAAGAAAGCAAAGAGTACTATTTTCTTGAGGGATATAATCTACTTTCCTGAAAATGAGTATGGGGGCACCCAGGAGCAAGCCGAATCCCCACACGAGCAGACAGGCCAGTTTGGCATATTTTGGCCTGCGAAATCTGTCATGGGACAGTGGGTGCACTAGTGCCACATAACGATCTATCACAATCAGAACAAGAAAGTAGATGCTGCAGGAGGCGTTCATATGGATGCTCAGGTTGACCAGTCGACACAGGGTATTACCAAAGGGCCAATTGAATTTGTGGCTTGCATTCACAGCCCAGAAGGGCAGAAAGGACACCAGGACAACGTCGGCGGCAGCCAGGTTGCTCAAGTAGATCTCAGCCACGGTGAAGGCCTTCTTGTGTAAGTAGAAAACCGTCAGGACAAACACATTAAACACAATTCCCAGCACAGCAATGACCCAGATATATATGGGGATCCATTCACTGGCTTCTGCAGCAGCACACACAGTGCCATTGGTCCTGTTTTGATCTATATATACAGCTGTGGTGCTGAAGTTAGTAGGGACACTGTGGAGAGATAGAGAATGGCAAACAAGAAAAAATGTTATTATAATCAATTTTTTTTGATACTTAAAAAAACAAAACCTTTTTGGTGCTGCTGGCTGACACATAATAAATAGATAATAAAGGCCAGACAAATAAGCCACGCAGAAGGCTTCCATTACCAGACTACCATTGCACCATAAGATATGATAACATGCAATGGAAAAGGTGAAAGAAAATCACTCAGACGTTTCCATAAACACTTATTGGTGTAAGGAAAGACAAAAAAAGAATGGAATGATATCTGCATAACATGAGTGAGTTTTCTTGATAACATTCACTGATAACAATCACCTCAGGGGTAAAAGCATTGTCCATGAAACACATTGTGCCAGTTCCTGTCTGGCTGTGGACTGTTTTCCTAAGCCCCCCCTTACTGGTCTATTTATCAATCACTGTTGTCTGTGTGTTTTGTACATAAACAATTTAGAGTGCAATTTAGAAGAATTGTGTTATAGTTACTGTATCTATATGTTCCACCTGGAGCAAACAAACATGAGAGAGGGCATTCAAACCCCACCATACTGAGCAGGATCTGATAGGCTACCTTCCAAGGGGTACATCATGCATATAAACAAGTAAACACCATTATCTTGATGATCGTATCTATAGTTTTATTCATCTATATGTGGGGCCAAAGTACTCATTTAATACATTTAATTTCATTTAATTAATATAACATATAATATAAAAGAGTGAAAGAGTAGGATATGGGAGATACCAGACTTGACGATCTGGTAACCCTCAACTTCAAGACTTTACATAATGATGACATCACACATTTTTAAATCAGTTTTCTCACCTTGAGGAAAGTTTTACAAATATAAAACCTCCACAGATCAAAACTTCATAATAGAGACAGTCATAATTGACCTTGTTTGCAGTTTGAGGTTCCCTTTCAATAGTTTTACAGATGTCTCCTTTACAGTGGTGGTCTACGGGGAAACTGCTTTTTTGGGCTGCCGAGGGATTTTTCACTGCAATACTGTGAGTGAACCACTGGGAAAAATTGGCAGCAAGGCTGAGTAAGCTGCTATAATAAGCTGTTATAATACATCCATGGCAGGGACTCACGTACACATGGTGTGGCTACCAAAAACAAATAACAGAGAAGCTTGGATAGCAACACAAACAGAGGGCGTGTGAATTATGTGTGTATTAATGGAATAATATGTAAAACATCTGATTAAAATCAGACAAATTCAAGAGAAAGAGAAAAGGGAGATAGAGTGCAAATGCACACATGCACTGTTTATTTTGGCTGCCCTTTACATCCGTAATAAGTCACAAAACAAACATATGCCCCTGATCGAAGGTGCCAAACTGCAAGGTCAGGAAATAATTACAGCTTTCCTTCACCACTTGTATGCATACGCTATGGTGGCATTCTTCGAGTGCAACTTTTCCTTGTGTATTACTATTTAGCACTTTAAAGAAACTTAATCTTTGACATTTGCTGCACCCATAGTTTCAGAATAATTTCACCTACAGTACATTTAGAGCCACAACAGTGTAAAAATGCTTTTAATTCAAGAGCATCCAAGGTAATTTTCCTTAACTTTTATATTTGTGCATCAGCATAATACAAATAACAGGTGGCATCTAACACCAAACATGTTGAGACAAAGAAGTGAAAGAGCAGGAAAGTGCAGGTCTAGCTGCAACATGTTGTAACCACAAAAATTGTGGGTTAGAGAGAATAAAACATAAAAAAAACATAGAAAAGTAATATACAGACCAAATTAAACAAAACGATACATACCCTGTAGGCAGATGAGTCATTTCTCCTGAGTAAGTCCAGATGTGAAATGTCGACAAAACACAGCCGCACTGTAGTCGTCCCTTCTGCTAATGTCTTCTGTTTGTCTCTGACTCTCTCTCTTAAAGGAGAGGGGGAACTGATAAGTGATTTCAAAGTACTTGGGAGTATTGGTTGCCTTTCTCTATTGCCCCACCTTCCTGCTTATTCTCTCTCCATTTTTTTTTATATGTTAATTTTTAGCATAGACATTATATGGTCAACATTGTTTTTTAATAGACTTTAATAGACTGGGTGGGGAAGTTACTAAACATGTCTGAGTGACACTTTATCTCCCATCTGTATCATATTATCAGGGCCGGACCTGAGTTAATCCCGTCAAGGATCGTAGATCATTTTAGGGAAGGGCTCTGTACATAGTAAGTGTGCGGTAGAGAGAGAGAGAGGAAGAGGGAGAGAGAGAGAGAGAGAAAGGCCTGAGCATGCAGAGAGCGGGGTAGTTTCTGCTGAAAACAAGCAGCAGGCTCTTTTATACAGAGATCCCGCATTATAGCTGTAAAGAAGATCTGTCATTAAGCCTCCTTTGCTTGTTTACACTGACTTTACCAAACCGGCATAATGCCTCCCCTGTCTGTGATTTTACATGGCATGCGTGGCGTGACGTGTGACACACACAGTGTCAGCTCCCTGTCACCTCTGGAACGACAAATGGGTCATAAATTCACCTGGTTCTTACACAGGCGCCGCCACACTGTGTCCTAACAGCAAGTGAGAGCATCTGACTATCACGTCGCATCACCTAACACTGGACGCTCTCTGTCCACACTGAACCCGTTAAACGTGCACTTCTGTTACGTCACGTAAACAAACCACGTTCCTATCAGCTGCGCGCTCAAGATCACACTGGAGAGGTAACCACTCAAGTAAAAGATGGGTGAGTACTTGCTATCATAAGTTTGTACTTTTTTTTTTATATGAAATGACATACAATATAGCCAACAACAACTTAACCAGAAACTTCCAGCTCCCCGGCAATCTCCCTCCAGCCGGCTGCTACCTTATTTAGGTTTTTGTGGTGAAATGAGGAGGTATCCTAGAGATAACTCCTCATTTCAATTCAATGGATAAGTTGTTCCTCGTCAATGACGCACTTTCGATGCGAGCAACAGGAGGAACAGGGCAGCGTTGCTTGCTGCATTTTAGTACATTCCAATAGAAAACAAAGCAATCAAACTGGTCAAACTTGATTGACGTTATAACTCAGTAAGATATGTTTTATATACCAAAGGTACCTGGTTCGGATCTTGCTGCGACCTATATATGGACAAGCTGTTTTTCACTCAATCGACACTATTCTGTTAATGATAATGGTGTACTTATCAAATTTTAAATAAATTTACTTCATAATAATGGCAAAAAGTATTCATTCAGTTTTTTTTTGTTTGTTTTTTTTTGCACTGTAAGCTGTTGAAAAATGTTGTGTTCAATAGACTTAAAACTTAACTTTGGAAGAACAGCTTAATTTCTCTCTGTTGAGAATGCTGTAAACCTGTAATTAAAACCGTAAAATAAACAAATGCTCAAAACTCTTACCTTGATGCATTTGTGATAACAATACACCATTAAAGTTAAATTATAAGTTTTGAACTGTCTATTGAACACACTGATTTTTTTGTTTAAAGTTTATAGACCAACTAAATAAATAAAATTCCAAACTTTAATACTGTTTGTTTTTTATTATATAAACTGATTGAAAATTTGCAGTAAAATTTAATTAATGCAGAATAAATTTGTGACAATCCACAGTCATGAAAGGCAGCAGCCTTAACATTACACTACAGAGCCAGGCATGACCCAAGCCAATCATGTGTTTATTTAACGCCTTAGGTGTTTATTTAATGACTGACAGTGCTTATTTAATACATGGCGTTCCATATTTAAATGCCTGTTGGTGATCAGAACAGCCACCAGATGTTTATAATGTTCCTGACCACTCAGTAGAAATACCCAGAAAACAACAAGCGGCTGTAAAGCTAATTAGGAATACATGTTATCTGTTTGTGTGACTCTTTGAACCAGCCCTTTATAGAGTAACAGTTTGTATTAACTGAATCCAGACACCCAACAGATGAGCATTCCTTCCTCGGCGTTGCAGTATCACTGTGATCAGTGTGTGCATGCGAGCGTGCTGCATGCTTGTGTCAGGCAATCACAGCTGGATGCCCCCTTTTACTCTCACTGCCAGAAGGGGGACACAAAAGTCCTGCACTCCAGCTTCAATAATATAAACTTAGCACAAAAAGTAAGGAAATTTGTGTTTGGTGGATTATTTCTTTGTTGTAACAATGCTTCTTGGCAATAAATCTTATACTGTTGGAGAGCCTGTTTATTTCCCTTTTAAATGGTGCCACATTTGTAAGGAACATGCATTTGTGGGATGAGCAGCAGAGCTGAGTATGTGGGTTACGCCCATGAAAAATTTGCCAAATCTTCTCTGCCATTGCCAAACAGCTTATTTTGCTGTTACTATTGACACTTGTTTTGAGCTTCTGGTACCCCCAGGCCCATGCTCATACCTGTGAGCATGGGCCCTGCTACAGTGGTCAGTAGGGTGTCTGCTCCAAGAATTGGCATGCCACGTTTGACTGATCTGGATAAGGTCCGTGCGATAGGGCAACTTCAAGCTGGTTTTCCGCAAAACCAAGTTGTGGCATTTGTAGTGAGCCCAAGTACCATCTCCAAAGTGAAGGCCAAGTTCCATACAATGGGGGATGTCAGAGACAGGCCACGAAGTGGGACACCCCAAGAAGACTGTTTCCTCACCCTGTCAGCACTTAGGTACCGTAGGCTGTCTTCTACAGATTTGCAGTCAAAGTTTGCAAGCTCTCTGTCCAGACAATCTGGAACAGACTGCACGCAGCCAATCTCCAGTCTCATAGGGCTGCCAGGTGGCCTGCCATGGGTGCCCTTCACCGTCAGGCCTGTTTGCGCTGGTGTCGGCAACACGTGCACTGGAACCTGAACGTGTGGAGGAACGTTATGTTCAGCGATGAGTCCAGATTCTGCCTACGGCAGTTGGATTGTAGGGTCAAAGTGTGGAGAAGACGCAGAGAATGCTATGCTGATTGCTGCACCGATAGAGTAACATCTTTTGGTGGAGGCAGTGTGATGGTGTGGGGCGGCATCTCCCTCACTGGAAAAACAAGGCTTGTCATCATTGGAGGCAATCTTAATGTAGAGAGATATCGAGATGAGATTCTACAACCAGTGGCAATCCCATATCTCCACAGTCTGGGACCGAACTCTATCCTCCAAGATGACAACGCTCGCCCCTACAGAGAGGGGTTTATCAGAGACTACCTCCACAATTTGGGAGTGGAGAGGATGGAATGGCCTGCCAGCAGTCCTGACCTCAACCCCATTGAACACTTGTGGGATCAGCTTGGGTGTGCTGTTCGTGCCAGAGTGACCAACACAACCACATTGGCTGACTTGCGACAAATGCTGGTTGAAGAATGGGATGCCATCCCACAGCAGTGTGTGACCAGGCTGGTGACCAGCATGAGGAGGAGGTGCCAGGCTGTTGTGGCTGTGTATGATTCTTCCACACGCTACTAAGGCTCCTGTTTGTTAGATGAATAAATTGTTAAATTGCCAATATGTCTTGTTTCTTCAAACTTCAATCATCCAATCCACCAAACATCAAATGAGTCAATGGCAGAATAAGCTGTTTGGCAATGGCAGGGAAGATTTGGCAAAAAAACAGGCTTTCCAACGGTATAAGATTTATTGCTAAGAAGCATTGTTACAACAAAGAAATAATCCACCAAACACAAATTTCCTTACTTTTTGTGCTAAGTTTAAATATTTTTTTTATATACACTGTGTGCTTAGGCACTTTAGATGTTTATGCAATACCATCAGTCGTAAGGGGTGTTTGATCGGTTCCAGATTTATTCTGCAGCATGTCAACGACCCCAAGCACACAGCCAGAGTCATAAACTATTTTCAGTGACAAGAAGAACAAGGAGTCCTGCAACAGATGGTATTGCCGCCCCACAAAGCCCTGATGCCAACATCATTGATGCAGTCTGGGATTACATGAAGAGACAGAAGCAGCTGAGATGCCTAAATCCACAGAAGAACTGTAGCAACTTCTCCAAGATGCTTGGAACAACACACTGCCAAATACCTTGAAAAACTGTGTGCAAGTGTCTCATTTAGGTTTCTTCCTTTTTACTGCACTTTGCATGAAGTTAATTGATAAATAGAAACTATTTATGGCATTATTTTTGAAAGCATCCTCACTTTACTGTTAGTGCCTAAAACTTTTGCACAGTACTGTATTTCTTTGGACATTTTAGGCCTTTATTAGATAGTGGAAGTAGAGAGATGACAGGAAATGACTGGAGAGAAACTTGGGCAATGACATGCAATAGATGTCCATGGCCGGATGCAAATATGGGATGTTGCAGTTTGTTTTTTACAGGTGGGTTAAATTGTATCCATTCACAACAGAGGGAAGAACTCCATGATACAGTACATGATTAACAATTACAAGAATATTACTGATGTTCATAATTTATGTTTTACTGCCATCAATCAAAAACAACAATGCATGTCTTAAGTATTAGAGATGAAAGAAACTGTGAAGAGAGCGCTTATTCAGATGCATTTTGAAGAAACATTTGGAAAGGGGGAGATAACTGTGGCAATTAGTTTCAATATTTGATGACAGTAGCAATATGCAAAAAACTACTATCTACCCTCAGCTCTACTGTCTACTATCATACTAGCAGCTCTAGCAGCTTTTTAGCTAAATACTAAGATCACAATGACAATGCTGCAGGTATTTGGTCATAAACCAAAGTATTAGACAAATTAAATTTTTTAACCTAATGATTTACTCTAGATAAAATGACAAGGGACCACCAAAGACAATGATTCATCCTCTGGGCACCATGGATTATCTGTACAAATGTCATGGCAATCCATCCAATTGTTGTTGAGATACTTCATTGTGGTGGTAGAGGACAAGTCAGGAGATCACCAAAGTCAGCATGCTTCATAGTCTAGGGACCATGAATGTTTGTACACAATTTCATGGGAACCCATCCTATAGTTGTTGAAATATTTCTGTCTGGCAATGACTGACCATCATTGCCACCCCTAGAGCACCATCCCTAGCATCTTCAGTGTTGCTGCGGGGCCTTTTAAAATATCACTGGAAGTGTTTTTATTATTGTGGCTACGACACTACAGGTTTTACTGGCTGTAGTCTTTCAAAACATCAGCTCCCCATTCATTTCAATGAAGAAGGGGGTACAATGCAATTACTTCCTGTCTGGAATAGATATTGTTTGTCTGTTAGCTTCGCAGAGAGTGAATAATTGACTTGTGAAACAGTGAAACTCAGAAATATCTGACTAATTTCCTTGTTTGTATACTGTCAGTGCATGCTTTATAAAGATACAAGCAGAAGAATTAGAGGAGGGTTGCTGTAGATAGCTACAACAACTTACAATCCACACCCACACCATTTGCTCCACTTCCTGCTTTTTGCAACAGCTTGAGAGTAAAATTCTTCTTGTCAAGAACTGGCATGACAGGACTGCAATATCCAATAGAAATCAGCGTCAGAAATATATAAAAATACCTCATAAACAACGTTGCTTCTGCTTCTTCTTCTGCATGTGGATTCAACAAGCGGAAATACGGACAGCGCCACTATGCAATTGCACACATTGTGGTCGGAGGTTGGATTACATCCGTAATGACAACTACCATAGAGAATGAATTAAAAAAGTTTAGAGTTAAGCTCTAAATGTGGGAACTTTGTATGTTCAAAACATAGTGCAAGATGTCTCAGGCACGTTTTGAACAGGTACTACAGTTCATCCGATCAGCTTCACCTCAACTCAAAATTGTAGTCTCCAGATATTCTGCGTGTGAGGCATTTAGTGAGCATTGGTAAATAGCCTGTGTCTGAGGCATGTAGGGAACATGGGTAAATCATAGTGTCTACTGATAGCCTGTGTGTGAGGCATTTAGGGAACAACATCAGTAAATTGTAGTGTCTACCAATAGTCTGTATGAGAGGCGCTGAGGGGACGGGCACAACTTTCTCTAGGCTTTGAGAAATCGGCCTGTTCAGGCACATTTTGAACGGGCACTGCACTAGTCTTAAAATACAAAGTGAACTCAAGCTTCCTCATCAAAGGTTATTTTTATGATCTTATGAGCTGTGAGCACTCTCAGATTATTTAATTAGATTTTTTTGTAGATGCATGAAGAGGCAGGATTTCACAAGAAAAACGCTAATTGATGTTCTACAAAATAAAATCGATTGAATGGAACAGATTTTTTTTTCTCTGTTTTTTTGTCCTTATAGTCAATCATCTCACTAACCCTCAGATTCATCTTGTAAGGCTTTGACCTCCCTTCTGTACAACGCACTTGAGTCTTTTCCAAAAATCATCCAGGGAACCAGAAAGGCGTAGCAAGTTAGGGAAATGGCATGATCACAATAATGCATAGGCATAAACAAGATGAAACCAGGCCAAAAACAAGCCCTCACAGTAATTAACTGGGATTGCTCATATTATTAGATTTAGATAACAGGGCCCTGGAAATGGATGTGAAGTTGGAACATACAGCAGACCAAATGGCCGGTAGATGTACACATAAATGCCGCAGAGATTTTCTTCTTACTGTGAGTCAAACATAACATAACATTAATATATAAGTTGACAGATGTTGTGAATAATTTTTCCCATTACATGATTTCAATAATAGCATGTTAGCATGCTTACAGTTGTTATGGTAACAATGATTATGTTAGCACACTAATGTTAGCATGTCAGCAATATGTTAATTGATCTCAAAGTATAGCTAAAGCTGCCGGAACTGAAGTGTTGACAAGTGAAAACTTGTTGCTGGTAGTTTGTGCGCTTAGAAAGACAGAATCACCAAGTCATAGTGACTGAATTCACAAAGCAGCTGCTGGTGGTTTCTGCTCGGTACGTAAACACATTTTACTGTTTGTTTTACTGGCTGGAGCTGTTAGTCTGCTGCTAGTTTATCTGCTAATCTGCTGCCAGTTTCGGGTTAAACTTTAAAGACAGAAATGTTGTGTAAAGGTGCAAAGAAACAGCCAGTGTAACATTATTCAGTCTGTCACAACATCCAATAGTTACATGTTTAAGACATTATGTGACTGTATGAATATAAAATGGTGCATGCGTGACTCACATCCATGGTGGAAACTCCGATCGTGATATGTGGTTTGTCCAAGTGGTGTTGCTGTACCTGGCTGTCCAAGATGGTGGACCCGCTTGCTCATGCGTGACTCACATTGACACTAGACTCAGATCATGCAGTGACAAGGTGGAGCAAAGGCGGGCCGAATGAAGCCTGGTTCCTGAAACACGCCCACCTAGCTTAAAGCTGCCAAGCTAGCTAAGGCTAACACGCTAGGCTAACAAGCTAGGCTATGTGGCTAACCTTGTGGTCTTCTTGCTCTGGTTGCTACCGTTACTGTCGCAGCTTACGTTACTTGAGGTAAGTTAACCTGAAATTATACAACAACACTTGAAATAATGATTAATTAACGCGTTTGTCAGGACTTGCAGAAATTTGGCCAGTGTTACTGTGAATCTGCGTTTATTTAATACATGTCTAACAAACAATTTGAAGCAAATCAATTAACCTGAATTTAGATTTCCTCATAATTTTATTTACGAGTCATTTATTTAGATGTCACTTGAGTATACTTTTAATAAGTATAATATATATAACGTTAATAAGCTAAGTTGCATGTGATGGTAGGCATTTAGTATCCTTACAATAATTATTTTGATACTGGCTTGCATAGCCATTATTATTATTGCTGCTTTTTTGTTTTTAGCATATTAAGGAATTATACCAAACAAGAAATTCAAAAATCTGCTGTTCGATTCTCAGTGTACATAACGGTTTACATTAAAGATTATAGTTCCCCACACCGCTATTGCAAACAGTGTGCATATTTATGGTTTTGACACTGACAGAAGTCCACAGGGGACTGAAACTTATGTGTACTGCTATCGACAGTGCTTTGCAAGATTATCTTGAATATGACTGTTGAGAAAGAGAGGCACTTTTATATTTGTTACAAGATGTTTATTTCTTTCAGTACATCGGTCCTTGTTGAGGTCATGGCCACCTGTGATGCCCCCACCACACCTGCTACACACAGCATAAACTATTTAAGTACCAGTCTTGGCTGCTTGACTTTAGACAGTTGATATTACATTGTCTGTCTTCAAAAGACAAAAAAATGTATTTAAAGATTGTCATCTGTATTTTGAGGTGTTGCGCCCTTGTTCTATTTTGTCCTACAGATGTGACATAATAGTAGTGTCAAAAAGAAAATACTGAGCCACCCTTTATAGTTAACTTTATATTTTTCATTACCTCACTCATTTATTTTCCTCTCATATTCACAGTGTGGATCATTGGTGACAGCTATGTCTGGCATGGTGCCCAGACTATGGGAAGCAACCTCCGCGTGTCGGATGTCCCTCACATTAGACATGACCGAGTTAATTTCACACCTCCAAATGCAGTGAACTGCTTACAGTTGGGAGTATCACTGCTTTTGAATTTGGCCTTTAGAACCCTTTTTGTTAGGCCTACACATAGCCCTGACTGTCATTGCTAATGTTGAGTATATTTTTTTAGTTTTAAATATTGGCTACCTTTTTGTGTTTTATTTCCTTTTATTTAAAAAATTATTTGAGAGTTAATCTATGATAACTTCTAGTTCACATATCAATAAATTCTATTTATATTTGCACTCCTTTTGTCTTTACTGCTGACTGAAAATGTTAGATTTCACATTCAAATCTCAAATTAAACCAATAAGTTGCTTGATTCTTTGTAAGTTACTGTATAAAAAAAGGCCTTTGTACCCTGGAGTCAGTGCTGAAGTGATGACTCTCAAAGTGTTGACTGCACAGACAAGAAGTCTTGTTAGGAGTCCAGTTCTGAAGACAATTAGCCTACATTTTAATTGATGGGGGGCAGTAAGGGACCTGGATAATGGATAGGGGGGCACTGACCTAGAGGAAAACTTTACACAGACAAATAGATATGTAACGTAATACATGTGTTAGGTTAACCCAAGGCTAATTCATTAGCTGGCTAGTTAGCTAGTAAGGACCGGGGTCTAGACTTTTAAATGTCAATATACAATCACAACAACAGATTGTGCAAAAAATCTGTAAAATGAGTGTTCCCCTTCTAACTGAAGCAAGCCACCGTCCCTCACATCTAGCCTACAGTGCTGCAGGCCTGAAAGATTTTGCGAGTAAAAAGCATATAAGAGTAATTTAATCCAAGTTGTAAATCTTTTTCCAAAAATGAGTCTTGAAAAAAAGGGCGGGGGTTGGTTAACTTATAATCAGTGTCATTTTATATTCAGCTCAAAACAGTATTTGTATTGTATTGCAAGGAAAAATGTTGAAATCAGACTGTCTATTTTTTTCTTACAAAACCTGTACATGTAATTGGATCACAAAAGTATTTCCACTTTTACAAGAGGAAATAAGCTTTGAAGAGGAGGGGCTGCTATATAAAGAGTTTGGCAAATGTATCTTAAACTTCCTCAAACTTAACAAAGGGCAGGACAAAGCCGCCGCCCTAAACTGACAGTGCCAATCCTGATTGCAGCTATTTTTAACATAACCTGTAACCTCACAACAGTAACAGAAGTAAACAACAGAAGTAAAGGTAGGCTACAAAAAGAAAGTAAGTTACTTGGCTAGGCATACTTCATTCCTTAAACTTTTGTTTCCAACATTTAGGGAACTCTGAAGCTGTATGCTGATACTCTTAACTGTGCCTTGTTACACTTTCTAGGCTACTGTATGATTATGACAATCACTGTTTGAGTGAGGGGTTTAGCAATTGTTTGTGGGGCTGGTTGAAATCCTCTCCTCTCCCTGATCATGCCCCTATGTCCAAGTTGTTGGTATATAAGCAACCATAAAAAAATAAGATGAACTTTGTGTTGATTGAACTGTTTGTAATTTTTACTGTGGAATGTGTCTTTAAAGAGTAATTTACTACCCAGCTGAGAAGCCAGGTATTAAGTTACTCTTCACTGCCCTCTACACTACACCAAGCGTTACTGATGGGTGCAGTTGGATTAGTTGTCAGAGGTGTGCGCTGTTGCTCTCATAACCATACCTACAGTGATGTCACTGGGTGGTGACACACTCTTATACATCACTGTAGCAGAGGTCAACAAAGACAGGATTTTCAGCTGCTGTTAATTTGCTCTTTGAAACTCATAGCAGGCTTTCCAGAAACACTCCCCACACTCATGAAAAAAGTATCAAAACACCAATTAAATCAAATGCATATCATGCATTATGCAAAAACGTAAGGACACAGTTCACACTGCAAAAAATGGCAATACTCAAAAGTACATAAAATGCAACTGAACTGCAATTATGCAAGGTAAAATTCATTTACTCTATAAAGTAAAACAAAATAAAACAAACAGATTTGATCTTACAGTATGTCTTTGCATTCAGGACTAATGTTTATTATGCTACTTTGGATGTTCAACTCAGATAATTATACACAGGTTTCCAGTAATACACAAAAATAGCTGAATGTTGATGATTCTGTAAAGAGAACTGACATAACTGTATGTAACTATTCTGTCACTACTGAGTTTTTTGTTAACATACCAAGATATACAAAGTGAGGTATTAAAGTTAATATACACAAAGTACATAGGTGGCCATTTCTCATGTTAGCCTGTAAACCGCTTTGTGGAGTCAAGAGAAAGAATGAACAAGTAAAGAGAAGACATTAGAAGACAAACATAGGATTTCAGTTATGGCAGGTTTTGTCGGGTATATTTGACATTAAAACACCTCAGGTCAGTGTCATTATGGAGACAGTAAATGCAACAAAATCTGCTTCCATTTCTCCTACAGATTGCACTCATTATTTCAGTTTGTTTCCATTATTTCCGCAAAGCACAGTGTGAAACATCATCTGATAGTGCTATTTAATAGTATAACTGCATTATTATTGTGTTAAGCCTCATGAAATAACAATTTGAGAGTCATTTCCTGTGTATTGCATTATTTCATCCATAAGCTGCAATAGAAGTGGTTGAAAATGAGGGCAGGATGTCATGAGGAAGAGTCACATCTGAACCTTTGCATTAAAAATGACCACAGTCTTAATTTGCTCCGGTCTGTGGATGTAGGTGGACACAACAGAGCGCTGATATGTAGTCATATCTGATCCTCTGCGATTATATCCAGTCCGCCTGTAGATGGCGCTAACCTTCCTTCTGAAATATTGCCCGGAGAAGACATACAGCAAAGGGTTGAGGGCACTGTTGAGAAAGGCAAGATACACTGAAAACTGGCCTCCTATGTCTAGAGTGTGGGCCCACAGCTTCTCATCCAGCAAATGGACATCACAGAGTGTGTCGAGGAAGGTGAAGACCTGGCAGGGACCCCAACATAATAAGAATAGTAGTGTGACAGCATACACCAGTACTGTTGCCTTGGTGTCGTTAAAGTCATGAAAACCTACCGTCTCCCTCCTCTGTGCTAAACCCTTGATTATGTTCCTACTGCTGAAAACAATAACCAGTACAGGGAGTACAAAGCCCACCACGTTCAACAGAATCTGATGGGCCAACTTCCAAGAGCTGTCGTGACTATAATCCAGTATACAGGACATTGTATTGTACTCCTCGAAGAACTTCACCTTTCGGTGAATAATGGTTGGACAGCTCAGTAAGAGCCCTAATATCCACAGGATTAAGCAGATCAGCTTGGCATACAGTGTCCGTCTCAGCCACCTGGCCTTCATGGTCTTCACCAGTGCCAGATAGCGGTCAACACTAATCATGACCAGGGTGTATATGCTGGTGTAAAAATTGATGATGAAGAGGGAGTTGACCAATTTGCATAAGGTGTCTCCGTATGGCCAGTTAAAGTTGTTGAGGATGTACATTGCCCAGAAAGGGAGGCTACACAGGAGAATAAAATCAGCCAGCGCCAGGTTGCTCAGGTAGATCTCTGCTACAGTCAGGCGATCCTTATGAATGAGGAACACTCCCAGGACAAAGCTGTTAAAGAGAAGGCCTAACAGGGATAAGGTGAAGATATACGGGGGGATGATGGTGTGAATGATCTCCCATTCTGCAGAGAAGGGAGACTCTGATGGATCGGTTGGTAGGGATGCACTGCTGTTTTCAAACCACAGTGCCGTCACAGATACAAGCTCCGTTGGCTCCATGGGCTACATAACAAAACAGTTTTACATAAGTCATCAATAAAATGTATTTATTTAATTCAAAACGCATGGTGGTATGTTGTTTTGACAACTACTGCATTGGAGATTAAAACTGAACAAAGTCACTTCTTATTAAATAAATAAACCATATTGTAAAAAGATGAATAAGTCATTCAAAAATGAAAACAGGTTTGGTGACAGTTACACAATTTTAGTCCTGTTGAAAGTTGACTCATTTCCCTTTAGTTGGGATTATTACAGTGTATGATCGGTAAGTGTATGATCAGTAAGACCGTCCAGATAGTTTTCATGTAGTACCTTCAATAATTCTGTGCAATTAAATGGTTGAACAACTCTCTATATTAGTACCTGCAAGTATTTATTAGCAATCCGAACAGACTCTAATACACAAAATAAATAGGAAGGTACGTGAAAAGTTCTTACCTTATGATAAAAAATGTTCCTTCTATGGTCAAAATCCTAGATGGCAAAACGTGTTCCTGGAACACTGATTTGTGTACACTGAGCTCCTGGTATGAATACAGAGCGTGTCAAGGGGAGAACTGCTTTGAGCGTTTTTGTATATAGAGTTGCATTCCTCCCCCTGCTTGGCCAAGAAGTTCAATATATCATCTTGTTTATGAAATAGTCCAAATTCGCTCCATGCACTTTGGAGAAAAACTGCAGGCGGCATTGCATCAAATGTGTTGACTTCATTTGTTGAAAGCAAATATTCATTTATTATGATGAATATAATATAAAGTATAATTTTATGACCTGAAAAGTAAAATTGACAATGTTTTTTCTTGTAATCATAACAACATTTCTCAACTCACTGCATTATGTGCAGTTTATATAAATGTTGCAACCATCCATCTGATTTAACAGATCAACAGAATTATTGCCTGTGTTTATACAGTCTGTAAAAGCTCTCTCTCTGCTTTAATGTTGAGACCTCAGTGATTCATTCTTTTCTTTTCAATTTATGAACATTATACTGTTTGCCTACATTCTTAATCTCATCCTAATTCAAGATAATGAACAGCAACAATAACAAACATAAGATGGCTTAAAATCAATAAACAAATAAATCAGCAAATGGGGATAGAATATAAAATATGTGTTATATAAACAGTATTTTCATCTGTCAGTTTATAATGGGACATGTTATCTAAAATGTACAATGGTTAAGGCTGTAGCTTCTCTTGTATGGCCAAATGATAACAGCACACTTGAATTATGCATTCCATTAAAATATTCTGGAAAAGAAGTCACCGGGAAAAATGGCTCGTTGACATCCAATGTATAAACAATGCTTTCCTATCAAAGACAAAGACTCTCCATCCTTCTTATTGCCATAGATGATACTTTATTGAAGACAATAACCATCATACATTGTCCAATTCAGATTATTTTTAAAAGCCTGATTGGAATATCATTTTTACTTTATGTAGTATTAATAGTACAGAAGTTAAAACCAGCAACTATATTAAACTCTATACAGTTTTACAGATACACAAACATAATGTCAGCTTCACTTTATCTGTTGTTGTATCTGTTGGAGTAAGGCTAATTTCAACATGTGAAGTTGTTCAGGAAAACAAACCCCAGTGTCTTAGAAAAACAACTCAGCTTCATGATACTTAAAACAAAAATAGAAAGCTCAGCCTTGCGATAAAGTCTTTGAGAAACACCACCAATTTGAGCTTCCGTTAACAACAGCCTCAGCTCTGTTTAGCAATAACAACAAGTTCAAGATTGACAACCACATCACAGTGCAATGGCAAACATGAGACAAGGTTAGCTCTGGAGGTTATTTCCCAAACAAAATTGTGGAATTGCATAATTTCACATAAATTACTGGATTTTCCACTTCACTAAAATTGATTAATTCCTGGAAGTAGTAAAAGTTTTGCCTCACAACAGATTACTTGCAAAAGTCAAGTGGCAATAGGTGAATGAGTCACTGCATGTCAGTTAAACTCAATTCTTAACAGCTTTTTTTGGTCAGAATTTCCTCTACATGAGTAGATCAATTTAGATTTTAGTACTGTCAGTTTGTTTAGTTGAGTTGAAATTGGCATTGGAATTACCAGACTTCCGCCATTGCCATTTCTTCCTGCACAGCACCTGTCTGAACACTTCCCTTGCCTTCTGCTTAAAGTGCTTCCCCACAATCACATACAGGAAAGGATTCAATGAACTGTTACTGTAGCCAAGGTAAGTAGCTAACTGGTTGCCAATGTCTAACACGTAAGCCCATGTACACCCAGAGATGACTTCATAATGATCCAATGTGTCCAAGAAGATCAGAATTTGGTAGGGCAGCCAGCAGAGGATGAACACAGCCAGAACGACGAGCACAAGGTATGCTGCTCTCCTTTCCACACTCCCTGTGCTGCCTTTTCTCATCTCCTGGCTGCTTTGAAGGACTTTAGTGATGTGGTAACTACAGAAGGATACAATAGGAACAGGGATAAGGAAGCCGACTATACTGACAGTCATGTTGTAGCGCAGTCTCCAGCCCTCATGGGGATAAGCGAGGTAGCACGCGTCAATGCCCAGATGAGGGAAGAACTGCACAGAGCGGAAGAGGATAGCAGGGAAGCTGAGCAAGACCCCAGCAATCCAGATACAGAAGCAAATCCCTCGTGCCCAAAGTGCTCGTCTCTCCCTCCCCTGCGACAGGGGTCTGGTGAGGGCCAGGTATCTGTCCATGCTCACAAGTGTAAGGAACAGCACGCTACAATAATAATTCATCCCAATGACAATGTTGACGAGCTGGCACATGGGCTCCCCAAATGTCCATTGGAACTTGTTGATAATGGTCGCCACCCAGAATGGCAGGCAGGAAACCATGAGGAGATCAGCTGCTGCCAGGTTGCTCAGGTAGATGTCGGCCACCGAGCTGCGCCGCTTCTGGAGACAGAACACGCAAAGCACGAAGGAGTTTCCGATCACTCCAAGAAGGCAGATGATGGACATGTAAGTAGGCTGCATGGTGTAAACCCAGTCCCATGCATCTGTATGGTTACAGATTAGCTCATCTCTTGAGGCACTAGCCATAAGTCACTCACCTGCTGAGCCGGAGATCACTGTGAATGTAGCTGCACAGAAACAGCAATTTTAGAGGTAGAAAGATACAGCTGTGCTCAAAACTAAATGGAAAAACACATATCAGTAAAACCTTTTAACTGTGTCAACACAGTTAAGAGTATATTTGTTGCTACCTTTACGTCATGATCAGAGCTGTAAGTGTGGAGGGACAATTGATTTAATGGAGTGTAGGTAATGGTGGGTTATCAGATCAGAGTACACAGCACACACATGCCGTTGT
Source organism: Scomberomorus guttatus (assembly GCA_038419695.1). Classification (NCBI taxonomy): domain Eukaryota; kingdom Metazoa; phylum Chordata; class Actinopteri; order Scombriformes; family Scombridae; genus Scomberomorus; species Scomberomorus guttatus. The sequence goes on from CM076455.1 coordinate 12,499,573, forward strand.
CAAAGAGGGGAGTCTTAGCAACAGATGTAGGGTGAATTAGTGTAATGTAGGACACTGCCAAATGTGGGACACCTAAGCTCAAATGCATCTGTAGCCAGGTTAAAAATACCATACATTGTAATAAAGTTGATGTTAAGAGAAAGTTAATTAAGGTTAAAATATAAATAATAATTTATGTTCATGGTGGTAAGAGGAAGGAAGGATTGAGTGGTGACATGTTTGTAGTGTTTACAAACAAATATGTATTTGGTGTCTCAGATTATCTACTCAACAGTCTTTGCCAGAATACTCATTCTACATATTTTCTGCAAGCAGCTGGGGACACTTTTACTCGCAGTTTGCTGTACTGTTGTTCCTGTTTGTATATTAGCTCATTAGCCAAATGTGTGTTTGCTAGCATTTGGCTAATGAGCTAATATACAAACAGGAACAACAAAGTGAAAAGTGCAAAGTGAATGGACTCAAGTTTATCGTTTTCGAAGTGGAAACCCTGAGGATTTACCAGATAGAGCTACGAGCTACTACGCCAACGCTCAAAGACCTTTGACTACATGGGCCGGACCCCGCCACCTTTGGACATCTATGTATCAATTTTTTTCTCGGAGACCGAGAGGCTGGTATAAATTGCAGATTGGGCCCAAACTACATGACTAAGGTACCACATTTTATTTTGTTGCTCTTTTGAGTGAAGCAGCCAAATAGTTTTGGGCCTCTCCCAAGCGTAGAAGGCCTACAACGGGGTTTTTATTTTAGTATCTGCTGGCTTGTGTGTGGTGTGTATTCTCGGTGAATGTGGGCCCACTAATTTTGGTATAAATTTAAACCAGAGGTAATCTGAATTTCACTTGGAGTATGTTGTTTTCCAGTTGAAGAGAATTATTGCTGTAACTCTCAAGTTATTGACAGGAAAGAGAACATGAAATTTCAAGCATACTATTTATACTATATATACTATAACATACTATATATATTCATTGTTTATTTGGGAAATTCTACAAAAAGTAAATAATAGACGTTCATTATTTTTAAAACTGATTCCAGTGTGATGTTTGGTCATTCCTTTTACTAGAGGTATTTAAACATATTAGATATTAGTGACAGTTTTGTGTGTGAGTGATACACTTATTTCATTGCAATAGTCTAATTCCTCAAAGGTAGATTAGAGTGTATAGATTTGATACAAGGGTTAAGTAAACATAGTCTAATAAGTGTGTTACAATTTATCAGCAGTGAATGAAGGGACTCAAGTAAACAAAATAAAAAAAGGTATATAGACAAAAGATAAATGGGATAACATTATCTAAGTATTATTTATTGCACATTAAGTTAGTTGATTTAAAGAACTCAGGGCCCTTCCCTCATTAGTCTAGGTATAGGCGGGATACACATCTATCTCTTTTTCTATTAAATGCTACTGATTAGGACTGCTGTCAAATTAAACATGGAGTGTCATGTGCCATGTGATGCCAGTCTACGGCATCACATGGCTCCACACATGTGATGCCATAGACTGGGACAGGGCAATCTTCCAACAGGAAGTACTTGCTGTCAAGTCCAGTCAAAGGATTTTGAGTAATTTAATGTTCAGGATATCAATTTGTCATAAATGAAGCAATGTTGCCAATTGTTATCAGATTGTGTTTAGGATATATTCATGCCTCAAAATATGCTATAATATGGTGAAACATATTTCATTTTTTTTCAGTCAATTTTTCATTGTCCCACTTTAGAAAATGTGGTCTGAAATGTGGGACAGCATGGTTTTACTATTGTAGGACAGTCATATATGTTGTTAAATTGGTGAAATTGGTGCATTTAGGTATATTAAATGTGCAATATCAATAGTTATTCAGGGTCTTAGTCTTGTAATGCTTAATTTGATTTTTTAAAAATATAAAAAATAAAATACATTACTACACTATCTGTAAAAGACAATGTAATTACCAAAATGACCAAATGTGGGCATGCACTTTGGCCTTGAATGTTACTAACCAGAGAAGATTTTATTGTATGAATTAAGGTGATTTAGACCTTTCAGCCTCCAGTGAGTGTCCCAGATTTCAGCCTAAACTGTCCCACATTAGGAAATGTACATAATCTGGGACAATTTGAAACAAGGAACACTTTTATATTTGCCATTTCTATTCTGAGTATGAAATCTGCATTCTCTTTTCTGCCAATTGCAGAAATTGTCCCACATTACTCTACAGCATCTGATTGAAAAAGGCCACATATTTATACCTTCATGCATTTACAAACAAATACATTGATTACCAATGTAATGTAATCAAAATATTGGTGATTACAAAGGGGTTACATCTGAATATATTCTTTTCGGTAAAATGCACTCTAATTTTGAGCATTGTTGTTTGAATTTGCACCGTCTCTCGTCAATCAATACACATTGCTCTAAGCAACCTTTCTTTTAAAAAAAATGAACATGCATTAACCAGGTCTGCCATGCCTGCAACCTGCTGACGACATCAAGGTGAATGGCCATGTCATCGGACAAGAAAACCTTTCAGTACTGGAAATGAGGTTAACAAGTTAGGTTTACACTGCCTGGTTTAAATTTATTTTTTTATGTTGTTCGATTGGGTTCAAGTCAGGACTCTGGCTGGGCCGCTCAAGGACATTCACAGACTTGTCCCTAAGCCATTCTTGCATTGTCTTGGCTATGTGCTTAGGGTCATTGTCCTGCTGGAATGTGAACCTTTGACCCAGTCTGAGGTCCTGAGCGTTCTGGACCAGGTTTTCATTAAGGATATCTTTGTACTTTGCTCCGTTCAGCTTTCCCTCAACCCTGACCAGTTCCTCAGTCCCTGCCACTGAAAAACACCCCCACAGCATGATGCTGCCACCACCATGCTTCACCATTGGGGAGGTGATAAGCGCTGCCTGGTTTCCTCCAGACATGACGCTTAGAATTGAGGCCAAACAATTCAATCTTGATCATCAGACCAGAGAATCTTGTTTCCAATAGTCTGAGAGTCCTTTAGGTGCTTTTTGCAAACTCCAAGCGGGCTTTTCCTGTGTCTTTCACTGAGGAGAGGTTTCTGTCTGGCCCTTCTCCCCTGATTGCTCTGTTTGGCCAGGCGGCCAGCTCTAGGAAGAGTCCTGGTTGTGCCAAACTTCTTGCATTTAAGAATTATGGAGGCCACTGTGGTCTTGGGAACCATCAATGCAGCAGGACCTTCGACCTTATGGCTTGGTTTTTGCTCTGATATGCATTGTCAGCTGTGAGACCTTATATAGACAGGTGTGTGCCTTTCCAAATCCTGTCCAATCAATTGAATTTACCACAGGTGGACTCCAATCAAGGTGTGGAAACATCTCAAAGATGATCATGAGAAATGGAAGACACCTGAGCTAAATTTCAAATGTCATAGCAAAGGGTCTGAATACTAATGTCAATGAGATATTTCAGTTTTTACTTTTTAGTTAATGTGCAAAAATTTCTAAAATTTTGTTTTCGCTTTGTCGTTTGTGGGGTATTGAATGTAGATTGATGAGAGAAAAAATGAATTTAAACGATTTTAGCATAAGGCTGCAACATAACTGTGTGAAAATGTGAAAAAAGTGAAGGGGTCTGAATACTTTCTGAATGCACTGTACATGCAGTAACAATGAATATATTAAAATGCAAACCCAATTAACACGTTTGAAGAAACATTATTCCAGATTTAAAAGAAGAGAGTGAAAAGCATGGCAGCATGATCATGAAAGGCAGACAAAAATACATAGAACGAGGTCAAACTGTGGCATATATTTTACCCTTTGAGGTAACTTCTGCCTGAATGTCTTTTTGTTCCACAACAATTTTCAGCCCTGGCAATGGTGGTAAAGCCTGACTCCTAACAAAGATTTCCTGTTTGGCATGACACACCTTCATTTTGGGGACAACTAGGGGTGTACCCTTGCCCACAGCCCACACTGAGTCAACACTGGGCCATTAAATTTTGGTGTGGGGAGAAATGTACAACGAGACAACTGATGTCCGTACAGCCAACAAAAAGGAACATGTTTGTGTGTCACCACTGGAAACTCTTTGACAGAATATCTGTTTTTAACTCTGCAGACAATGAGTCAGAAACACCAAAAAACACTTAGCAAGCAGTTGTCGGGGCTCTCTTATGCTCTAGTTTTTGTGCTCAACTTAACATTTAAATGCATCATAAAGATTCTGTGAGACATCCATAAAACATATGTATGTTTTATTTGATGGTTATGTTCAGAGAGAAACAAACACTAGTACTATTTACAATCTGAGTTATCAGCAATCCAAGACAGAATATGAATATTATATTACATACATTATTTTACAGCAACCAGGCAGATTTACATCACACTACTTGTACATTCAAGATACTAATGTTTGCAAAATTTTGTAACAGCGGGCCGCAGCTGCAGTTTATTGCATTTAGTGGAACTGTCACAAAAGCGTGTGATATATAATTATGTAACATGGTTCAGATAGAATAACACTTGTTAGCAATCTGTCAGAACACCCTCTCCAGGAGGGAACATTCATTCAAGCCCTGCATATAGTTATGTTTCATAAAATGTTTTAAACCTCAAATTAATCTTTATGACAAGAAGTCTCATTACTCATTGATTGGAGAAAGTGTGATTTGGTCCCTTTCCTACACAATTATATCCACTGCAAATCTTAACATGAATTTAGCTTCTCATTTAAATCACTGACATTGGCACACCCAGCCCACCTCAGTCATCTTTTTGCAAAGTCTACTTTTGAGGGGAACAGTGCTTTTGACAGCAGTATTTTATACCGAAGTCTTCAGTGTCGAAGAAAGGTTTGAACGTGTGGACTCAGTGGTGGCTCTTCTCTTAATCGCCCACTGCTTGAAGAGTTCCTGAACCTTTTTCCGGAAGTTCTTCCCTACAATGACGTACAGGATGGGGTTGAGAGCGCTGTTGAAGAAGGCTAAGTAGGTGAAGATCTGGTTGCAAATTTCTAGGGTGGTGATGAGGTGACACCCTCCCAGGACATCAGCTCTCAGGAGCACATCCAATGTGTTGGCCATGTGGAAAGGCACCCAGCAGATCAGGAATGCCAGGAGGACAACCAACACCAGAGTGGTGGCCTTCTGCTCTGTTTTCACAGAATTGAACCTCTCTATCGTCTGGTTCTTCAAAGCCTGAATAATCTTAACAGTGCAGAATGAGATGATTGAAAAAGGGATGATAAAGCTCAGAACAGTCAACATCCCATCACAGAGCAGCTCGAAAGTGTGGTTTGGGTAGACCAGGATGCATGCATGAACATCATACTCTGGTACATATTTCACTGCCCTGAGGATGAGTGCGGGGACACTCAGGAGCAAGCCGAAACCCCACACCAGCAGACAGCACAGTTTGGCATACTTCGGCCTGCGCATTCTGCCATGGGACATCGGATGCACCAGAGCCACGTAACGATCTATGCTAACCAGAACAAGGAAGTAGATGCTGCAGTAGGCGTTCATCTTGATGCCCAGGTTGACAACTTTGCACAGGAACTGACCAAAGGGCCAATTGAAATCGTTGAGTACGTTGACAGCCCAAAAGGGCAGACAGGAAACCAGGACAAGGTCAGCAGCAGCCAGGTTGCTCAAGTAGATCTCAGCCACGGTGCAGGCCTTCTTGTGGAGGCAGAAAACCATGAGGACAAACACATTAAACACGACTCCCAGCACAGTGATGAACAGGATATACACTGGCTGCATGCTGTTGAGCCAATCCCAGGCATCTGGATTCTGACAATGAGTGTCATTGGTGCTGTTGAGGTGGCCATATATAGCTGTGGTGCTGAAGTCTGGGACACTGTGGAGAGATAGTGAATATTAAACAAAGGCAATTAAACATTGAAATGAATTAGTTTGACATTTTGTGAAATTTGCTTTCTGGTTGAGAGTTAGATCAATAACAAAATCTGCCTACCAGCACATCTAAAGCTCAGCCAGCCTAGTTTAAGCTAACTGGCTGCTGGTTGCAACTTTTTATGAGACATGAGAGTGGTATCAATCTCCTCATCTAAATATCGGCAGAAAGTGAGTTAAAATATTTCACAAAATGTTGAACTATTTCTATAAATAACATTTGAACAAAATATCTAATTTAAGGTACATTTATTTAAATGTTTCTCATTTGCACTACTGTACAACTAAAATTAAAATGATTTATCAGTGAATCTCTTTTGTATTTCTCTGTGATTGTTGGGTTCAAGTATGTGATTTGCTGTTGTGTCTCTTTGGGTGTGCCTCCACCCACTGGGAAAATGTTCATCACAGTGTCATCCCTGAACTTAGCTTTCATGTTTCCACAAGAGCAGAGGTGAGCAGTAATGGTCACTGGTTTGCTCATACAGTACATGCTACAGCTTGTTACTGTCGCGCAGTGAACTTTCAAGTGCATTCAAATTGAAGACTATAAACCCAGCTGGGCCCTTAGATCTTTAGGAAGTAGTCAACTGGTAGTACCTCAAGTCAAAACCAAACAGGGAAAGCACCGTAACTGTATGTTGAGTCTGTAATTTATGGTGTATTCTCTGTACTTAACGTTTTTATTTTAATTTTAAAAGTTTTCTATTCTTTTAAATGGCATTTTAATGTTTTTCTGTTGTTTGGATTTTTTTTTAAAACATGTTTTTAATGCATTATGTAAAGCACTTTGAATTGCTCTTGTGTATGGAATGTGCTATTCTAATAAACCTGCCTTGCTTAATAATATAGGCCAACATGATCAAACAACTACACTGTACTACTGTACTGTAGTAACAGAGCCTCTACAAACAGCTGATCACACAGCCATATCATATCATATAACAGAGCAGTGTATGTAAATGTCTATGTCCATATTGTCCATCTAGCCATTATTGCAATTAGTAATCTGTGTTCACCCATAAATATAATCTAATACACCATACAGGACCTATGTCTAAGTCACGTGGCACAGCACATGTACGTATGTATGTTGCCATTTCCCAATAATGAGCAACAGGCTTGGCTCTGTTCTCTCTAATTCACCTGGGGGTGTTCCATTTTGCCCTGTGTAATATGAGATAACATGTTACTTGTCCGGCAATCTGTCTTGCACTGAGCCATTACACCAAGGTCAGCTGTGTTTTTAAATGATACTGTACTAAGCACTTATGATGAAGAATCAATAACAATAACTAGAGATGCAATTTAAGAGCAAATGTCCACATCAAATGTGTAGCTGAAGAGTACCTTTTTGTTACTGCGAGGAGAAGCTATCAGTACTTTTGCAGCGGGCAAAAGTCACAAACAAAATGTATAGTATTCTTCAGTATAACTTGCCACAACTGTGTTCAGATATGAAGCTCTGCAATCAGTGTCATTTTCATTCAACTCTTCATTCTATCAACACATGTATTACTGCTACTTTTTGTATCAGCATAGTACAACTGAACATTTATATACCAAAAAAAGAAAAGGACTACTGCTCACTGAAAGCTTGTTTAGAGAAATAGATGAGATGCTACAAAACATGTCACTGCTGGTAGGAACTTTCATGTCCTTGCTTTGCTTTGGCTGGATTCCACTGTTTTCTTTACTAATATGTATCAAGATATTTTGGCTAACAAAATGTAAAATACATTTGAACCACAAAAGCTTACCTCACACAGGTCAATACATTTTTATAAAGCATCTGCACATTGGTATTAACATAAAATGACACTAGGTCATCTCTCAATGTCTAAAATGAGCTAATTTATAACTGATCATGTAAAACACTTTACAATATATAAAGCAAGAGAAGCATATACCTTGTAGGTTGAAGAGTCATTCCTGCGGAGCGAGTCCACATGTGAAATGTCCAGATGCCTGTCTGCACTGCTCAAATACGTTCCTCTACTCTACTCCGTCTGCCTCTGACTCACGCTCTTTAAAGAAACTGCAATTAAAGTGATGTCAGCCAAAAACTTCAATCTGCATGCTTGTCTCTCTCTCTCCTTTTTGTCCCCATTCTTCCTCTTAGTAAGATCATACACAGCATGTCTATAGGTTTGTGATCTTAGTTAATATTTACAGACTTGTTTGGTGTTATATGATTGGATAATGGTCTCAGGGATTGTAAATGTGCTCAGATACACAATCATTCTAGCTTATGTTGAAGGTGTAAAAGCTCCTTGTGTTGTGTTGTAATTCCATCTACTTTTTTTTGTTTTTGTTTTTAGTATGCAGCCACTTAGCTTGGACTATGATGAAAGCCATTTAATATTATGGGTAAGAGATGTTTGTGCATTAGAGACAAATTAATCCATTTCACACTGCACTGTACTTATTATAAGATTTTAATCGGAGTGATTAACTCTGGGTGTAAAGTACAACATTGTGGCTTCAGATGAGCATTTTAATGGACAGTGTTACTTGCCAAAAGTCCTCTAAATGTGTTCAAGGAGAAAACAGCAAGAAATAAGAAGCATAACATAATTTGGCTTTAGGCATTGTGCTGGCCAATCAAATGCATGCGAGGGTATATTCCTGGCAGAATACTTTGTAATATGATATGCATATTTCTACAGTTTACCTCATGAACACTGCACCGCAAGATAACACGATTATTGCATTTATGGGTTCTTGCTAATATCATTGTCAGCTGGCATTATCACAATATTCCACAGAATGCTTATTGATGTAGTTACAGGTAGGAGGTGTCACAACAGCTGCATCTGTTGAAGTAGCATCCAGGTATCATTGGATAATTCATTTGTAATTTAAAAATAAAAACCACTGCAAGTGGTGTCAGAATCAAAAAACGAAAAGCCAATCAAAAACTGTCCGTTTTTGTTTCTTGGCAATTCCTTTTATCATTGTTAAGTACAAGTACCTTAAAGTGCAATGACACCAACAGCTGCTAGATGCTGGCTCCAATTGAAAAAGCATCAACTTATCTCTAGAAATTATTGCTCTGTTAATAAGATTTATGTCTGCCATGTGGGCGTTAATTGACAGCTGTGATTGACAGTTGGCTCACATGCTGCTCTCTCCAGCTCTGAGACTTGCACTGAGTCAGACTAATGGTGCAATATTTCTGTAAGTTTAATGTTACTTGATAACGATACCTGCCGTGTTAGTTAGCCCGGTTTTCCCAGTAAGTTAGCGTTAGCTTCATTCCAAGGTAGCGGGGCGTGTTTCCAGAGTGTGAAGAGCAACACCCTCGCTATGTCCATCTTTATATACATTCTATGACCCAGATTTGTATCTACAACTGTTCCTGCCTGCTGGCCTGTACCCTTTTTCCTGCCCCTCTTCTGTTTATAAGTGGATTGTTGGCTTCTTCTGTTTGGGCTTGCTACCTTTGACTGTAAGTGTCTATGTGTCATCATTTCACTTTTTAAATCACTAATTTGTTCCTGTTTGCCTGGGTGTCTGCATTTGGGTCTTTTACCTTGCGGCCTTGTACACAACCTGTCAGAGGGAGGAGTACAGCTTACTTACGCGAGTACCCCTCAGCAAGTACCCCAAAACGACATATGTGTACATTAAAGTGACAGACGCCTTCTAACAGTGGTAGTAATTATGACGGGAGCAAAGAGGGAAATCATGTGACTATAGAGCACTAGTTGTAACTAGAAGGCCTCTTTTGGTTTTGGCAAGGCATTATTTTATGGGTAGGAAGGGTAGATGGGAAAATTCTTAACTGGTTCACTGTCCAAAGAAACAAAACAAACAATTCACCCTTTCGGCATTGTCTTGAGGTGGCACACTCATCATTCATTGTTGCTTTCCTGAAGTCCTGTTTCTAATATAAGGAGTCAGAGCATTCCACCAGGGCCTGAAATGAATTTGCCTCCTTCTTCACTGACAAAATTCAGAAAATTAGACAAGCAGTCAGTGCCTCCATATCAGGTACAGGATACGTGATGTCCATGTGTCCACTTAAAATCAATTCCAATACCATGACACAATTTTATCCGATCAACCTTAAAAACTTAGAGGACATTATACAACACCTGAAATCCTCCTCCTGCTGCCTTGACATTCTGCCAACAGGCTTATTCAAAAGTGTTTCAAATTGCTTGGCCTCAGATCTTCTACAAATTGTCAACACGTCTCTTCTCTCAGGGGTCTTTCCACAGGCCCTGAAAACTGCCGTCATCAAGCCGCTCTTAAAAAAGAACAATCTAGACACTAATGAGCAATTATAGGCCCATATCAAACCTCCCGTTTTTAAGTAAAATCACTAAAAAGGCAGATTTATAACAGCTGGCACTAAACAGCTGTTTTGGTGTCTTCAGTCAAGATTTCAACCACACCACAGCACTAAGACTGCTCTCGTTAAGGTCTTCAATGACATTCAATTTTAGTCTTAGTATTACTGGATCTCAGTGCTGCATTCGACACGGTCAAACCACAACATATTACTAGACTGACTGGAACACTGGGTGGGACTTTCTGGCAAAGTACTAAACTGGTTTGAATCCTACTTGAAGGAAAGGGACTACTTTATGTCTATAGGTAATTACACATCTGAGCGGACAAAAATGACATGCAGAGTTCTCCAAGGCTTTATTCTGGGGCTTCTTCTGTTCAACATCTACATGCTCCCACTGGCTCAGATTATAGAAAACAACAAAATATGTTACCATAATTATGCAGACAACACACAAATTTACATAACTATACCACCAGGGGACTATGGTCCAGTACAAACACTGAGTAAGTGTATTGAATAAATCAATGATTGGATGTGCCAGAATTTTCTTCAATTAAACAAAGACAAAAAACTGAAGTAATTGTTTTTGGAGCCAAGGAGGAACAATTAAAAGTGCTGAGCTTCAATCGGTAATGTTAAAAACCACAAACCAAGCCAAAAATATTGGTGTAGGCATGGACTCAGACCTGAATTTCAACAGCCACATTACAACAATTACAATGCCAGCCTATTATCACTTTAAGAATATATCAAGGATTAAAGGATTTATGTCTCAGCAGGATCTTTAAAAACTTGTCCATGCATTTATATTCAGTAGACTCGACTACTGTAATGGTATCTTTACAGGTCTCCCTAAGAAATCAATCAGAGAGCTGCAGTTTACTCAGAACACTGCTGCTCGAGTCCTTACTAAGACCAAAAAAGTGGATCATATCACTCCAGTTCTCAGATCTTTACACTGGCTTCCTGTCTGTCAAAGAATTGATTTTAAAATACTCCTGTTGGTTTATAAAACACTGAATGATTTAGGGCCAAAATACATTTCTGATCTTCTGCTACGTTATGAACCATCCAGACCTCTCAGGTCATCTGGGACAGGTCTACTTTCTGTCCCCAGAGTCTGAACTTAACACAGAGAAGCAGCATTCAGTTTTTATTCACCACATATCTGGAACAAACTCAGAAAACTGCAGGTCTGCTGCAACTCTCAGTTTTTTTAAATCAAGGCTGAAGACTTTTCTGTTTGCTTTGATTTATTTCTTGCACTGCACTGTAACTTTTATTCTTGTATTTTACCTGTCTTATTCTATTTTAGCTTATTTGTATTTTCTATTCTCTTAACTCTATTTTTATTTGTATTTAAATGTCATTTTATAATGTGTTTCTTTTGCACTTTGTCTTCATGCTTTTAATGTTTTATGTAAAGCATTTTGAATTTCCTTGTTGTTGAAATGTGCTATACAAATAAACTTGCCTTGACTTGCCCTGTGTGGAGTCAATATTGACCCTTCAAACTCTTCCTACACTTGCCCTAATCTACCAAACTAAGACTGATTTTCCATTTATCTCTTTATTGGATGAAAACTATGGCAATTTGAGAGACATTAAGATCTCATAGTACAGCTAAATTGGGTGATTGTACTCTAAACCAAAGGCCATTTTCAAGTTAGCATTGATTAGAATAGACAAAGGGCTTAAGGGCAGTCAATAATGTGTGAAAACCAATCCGGTGTATCACATCCACATGATAAATGTGCAATAAATGCATCACGAGGAAGTCGGTGACCAGAATGGTACACTATAATAAGATTATCATCCTTGAAATAATGTTGCAATGATGCATTTCGCCACTTCCTGTTGGCTTCCTCACTTCCTCAGAGACATTCGAGAACCCCTTCAAGATATTCCGTAAAGTAGACATTAACTGTATTTACACATGAATCATTTACTAAATATTTGGGAAAGTCTTAATAATAATCTGAATGGCAGCTGTTGACCGCAGAGTGACCTCCAGCAGGTGGGAGCCAATCAGCATTCAGTCAGAATGTGCTGGCGCCATTCTCTCGACCACCATTCGTTTCTCATGACATGGCATAGCAGGTTATTTGTCATATGATCTAATAACAGCGATGTAATGAAACTTCCTGGTGTTGCAATGGATAGATTGTTTCTTCCTTTTCTCATCCACCATCTCCTTGTTTCTTGAGACAAGAATCAAAAACAGATGTCTTATTTGATGGATGTTTTTTTTCACTTGTGTGATTGAATGGTCTGTGTACCTCTGTATAGTGTTTTGTATTGACTCTACGGTAAAAAAAAAAAAAAACTTACGACACTTTTCCATAACATTTTCTTAGAACCAAATGCATAGCAAAGGAAACTGGATACCAAACAATAGAACAACTTAACACCTTTTTTTATAAATAACAGCAGTCCTCTGATGGCCAGGGCTGATATCAAAATATTACTTTAAATACAACATACATTTTTCAGGTTTTGGATGGATATTGATTCAGTGATAATCCTCTTGTTGCTCAACAGTATGCTTGTTCTAACAGGTTTGTTCTTACTGTTTGAAAAAATATTTACTTCTGCCAACAGCCTACCAGACCTGCATCTGTCTCACATGTGCTCTCTTGCCAGTAAGCAAACAGTTTCTCTCTTAACTGTGTCCTGTTTATGTTTTTTTTGCAGACCAGTTGACTCCATGTATTTTGACAAGACTATTCGTAACTTGAATGTAATAGCATGAACAGTTTTTATTTGTGAGTAGATACTCTAATTGATGTAGAGAGAGCTACTTGATTTCTTGATGTCAACTGTCACTTTTAGGGACATGAATAAATGTTTTTATGGGCCCCTCATTTCCTATTTGAAGAGCAATTGATCCACAAGCTATATCCCACATTTCTATAAACCCTAAATCAATGAAGTACCTCACAACCACAAAATGAACACTGAAAGCTGCCTTTGTGGCATTTTATGTAATCAAATATTGATTTTTTTATGAGAGGTGGCCCTTTGAAAAAACATGACTTGAAGTATCATTAATGCAATAAAATTTGTTGGTAATATCAGTCATTCTAACAGGCTTCATATAAAACAGTTAAATGAGGCAAAACAGAAAAAAATAGAAATGAAAAAGAACAACAGCTACAAATCTTTGTTTTTGGCACTTGAAAGTACAAATACTGCACTTCTGATGGTGCCATGAAATTAATCGCACAAACTATTTACTCAAATATGCATTATCTCTCCCGAAGAAATGTCTCTGTGGTTTTATTTACTACTTTGTTTTTGCAGAATGATCTGCGCTGTTGCTGCTCATAAATAACTTGCACTTTTTGGCACATGTTATCGACGCTTTTTACTGGCAATTCAGTAACAATAGTAAACTACTGCCAATTCAAACAGTGACTGTGCTGTACAAAGTTTTACTGCTCGACGTCCAAAGTCCCTGCTGAAGTGAATTATAACGTGCAAAACTAACTTAAAATAAAATGGGACAGCTGGTCTCTGTTGTCTTGTGGACAGTTTTGAAACAATTTTCTACTGAAGGTAAAAAGAAAAGAAAAAGTGTGTTGACAGTAAAGTCTGTGGTTCATGTTAGTAACCAAGACATTGTTTTTGGGAAGACACGCTGCAGTTAGTTTTTTCAAATGTGATTTTCCAATAATCTGAGCACCACAAACAATTCTATTCACCTCTACGCGTTGGCGACAGTAGTCTAATTGGTGTCTATCTCAAAACAATAAAACTTTAATTGTCAGCATGGCTATGGTATGAGGGAGAAAACATGTTTTGTTTTTTGGGGGTAATACGACTGTTTAAAGTACTATGCCTTTGTCCAAACATAATAATTACTAGACAGACTAACAGTGTTGTCACTTCAGCCAAATATATGAGATTTAAACTTCTACCTTGGTCCAATCATTCATGCGTTTATAGATACACACTCTTTAAAGGTTCAGTGTGTAGGATTTAGTGGCATCTAATGGTTAGGTTGCAGATTGCAACAAACTGAATACCCCTCTTCTCTTCCAAGCATGTAGGAGAACCTACGGTGGCCGTGAAAGGCCCTCTCTAGAGCCAGTGTTTGATTTGTCCGATCTGGGCTACTGCAGAAATATGGCGGTGCAACATGGCAGGCTCCGTGAAAGGGGACCTGCTCCCTATTTAGATATAAACGGCTCTTTCGAAAGTAACGAAAAACACAACAGTTCTCATTTTCAGGATATTATACACTAATTAAAACACACTTATGAATATTGTATTCAATTTCTGCCACTAGATCCCACTAAATTCTACAGTTACAATTCTACTGGACCTTTAAATCTGACTATGAATCCTTGACATTACATAAACTGACATATAGTAGACTTTAAAGTAATTTATCACAGCAGACTGAGAGGTCCTTGAGTAATCATGAAAGCAGTCTACAGCTCTGTCCACTCTTGTTAGTTACGTCTCAGCCGTGTGTAATGGGGTATGTAACAAATGTCTGGACGAGGGGGCGGCAGGACTCATGCTCCTCGAAAATACTCATTTCCTGTCTCCTCCTGCCTGTCCCTTAATGTTTTTTTTCCAGGCTGCAAGCTTCATTACTCGGTGCTGATCCCACCCCTGTGCCTTCTTTCATAACTCACAGATTTGAGACAATGAGGCACGACTCCTTGTTTGGTTTATATATTGTTTCCACAGCTGTCCGGTAGAATCGGGCCATTAAAGGGAGAGTGAGTGAGACCTCATAAGAGACGGAATCAAACCAACCCCAGGATTTGACACAGGGAGAGGCAACAGGCCTCGGCTCTTGCCTGAAACCACTAATGCAACTTTGACGAGCACTGTGTGATACCACTAATGCAGCCAGTCATGGAACACAAATCCATTTCTTCAAAGTAACATTCAAGCCCTCCTTTTGATGCTGTGTGTCTGTCTGCACAAATGTTCCAGGCAGAAAACACACAGACCACCCAATAATGCTGTATTTACTGTTATAGCAACAAGGGCTGTATATGAGCTGTTTCTATACAACAGGGTGATGCAGGTTTTGGAAAGAGATCTGTGTTATCTGTTATATTTTCCATGTTTCCAATTCTCATGTATCATTTTCTTTCACTTTCTTTTGCTTTAAAAGAAAGTCAACAGAGAATGAGCCAAGCAGATATGTAGCAATAAAAAATGAGATTAGATTTAACATCTGTTTTTTATTTTAAAAGCAATCAGCTAACACGAGACACTATGCAATACTTCAAATACGTCAGCAAACAGTGGACGGCCACCATCCAAATGTCCTTTTAAGTTTTAGTTTGTTTTCGCTCTTTGTACACTTTACTGTGAACGTCAGAACGGAAAAATAATAATTCTAGGTGCGTCAGGAAATTTATGGCGAAATAAACGTGTTTATGTGTCTGCAGACCAAGCAGAAACATTGCCTCTGTGGCTGTGGGTGTTTGTAGTTTATAGTAATGTGTGAGATGTAAACTATGTGGGAGAAATCCACTTGATTGTGAGTGACTATTTGATCAGCCACTTGCAGAGTGGGTAGACATGGTTATAACAAAATCTACTTCTACATTAAATGACGGCCCACTTTTGTCAACATCTGCAAAATGCTATTAAGCAATAATACAATTTTGTCAACTATGGTTTAAATCAGACTATTTAATGGCAAGTTTTTATATGCTGTAAAACCATCTTAGCAACTCATTTAGCCTTTTTAAGCTGTTCTTTTTAAAAAAGAAACATCTGTAATTAAATCCACATTGTATGACAGTGGAAAGTTGCTTATTCTGACTTATGATATTTTTACAATAGAGATTTTCCACTGTAAGGGAATCTATGACGGATGAAAATGATGAGACGCAGATATCAGGCATCTCTTGTCTTAGACAGTTGAGCCTTCTGTCTTTTTTACTCTCATGCACACTGACAGACAACAAGGCCAGTGTTAGCCTCAGAGGGACAAAAAGAGATGACTGCTTGTTTTACTGAATGACTTTTGACAACATGGTGATGCTTACAGAGAGGATTGCTACTGCATATCTTTACCTTGCCTCCTCTATTTCACTGAACATTGAAACTTCTAACTGAAAAGGCCAAATCTTAACCTAATACAAAATAGAAAAACGATATGAAGGACTATTTTGTCAAAGCTTTCACTCTTATAACCTCAATTTGAGAAATTAAGTTGCAATAAAAATACAGTAAATCTTGTTGTCTTGGTACTGGGTGTAAGTATATTTAGAACTACAGAAAACATGCTTAAATGCTTAAATACATGTTGCCAATAATGTTGATTCCAATTGTGAGTCTACAGTATACAGTAATGCATCTACTTTATATCTTTAATGTCTTGGAACATCAATAAAAAATCTAATATGTAGCCCTCTACTGGACATAAGATAAAGTGTTCTGTCAAAAATTAAAAAGACAAAATACTAAAAGTGAGAGGACAGGCAGCCCTCCACTTTTGAAAAATTGACATTGTACATTAGATCATGTATGGAAATACACTTACACACATTTTGTCCACATAGCTGTCATCAGACATGATATCTATCTGAGGCTACAAAAATAATTGATGTGAGTATGTCCACAATGAGCATGTAAATGTCAATTTGCCTTAAAACCACAACGTAATGCACTTAAGTGTAGTTTTGAGGTTCTTGTACTTTACTTGAGTATTTCCATTTTCTGCTATACTTAATAATAATAATTGTACATAATATATTGTAATTTTTACTCCACTAAATTATTTGACAGCTATAGTTACTATAGTTACTTTACAAATGTACATACAAAACAAGTGATCACTTTATAAAACACGGTGTATTTCAGCACTGACATAGTTCAAATTAACTGTGACCAGCAACAACATTAAGACGCTACTTATAACAAATCAATAATAATAATAATTTTAACATTGATAGAGGATAAAATACTTCCACACTTTTACTTATATTTTGAATCAGAGATTTTTACTTGTAACAGAGTATTCAGATTCCTTTACTTTTAATTAAGAGAAGAATCTGAATACTTACTGAACACCAACACTGTCTTTGACTTTACAGGTGTCATAAATAACATGGTAGATATAAGAATAGCCACAAACAGAAAACAGTCTCCCTGCTCCTTAACAAACTCGCCAATGTTTCTGAGTGAGCTAGAGATGACAACGATCAGAATCGATCAATCTCTGCTCTGAACACCTGTCAAACATCCATCACAACACAGAGGAATGGAGAGAGTCTTCCACTGTTAATCCTGATCTTTCTCCTCCCCGTTCTCCTGCATTTATCCTCTCCTCAGTCATCCTGTCATTTTCTGTCAGCCTGTGCATCCGTCTATCTGTCTCTCTACTTATCTCGCTCTCTGTTCAATGTCTCACCCATTAGCCCCTCAGAGTGGTTTCCACTTTCATTTTGGCCAGCGACTGTGTGAGCGAGACTCAACTGTGTCTGCCAGTGGGCGTGTCAGGCAAACTGAGTGATACATGTCAGTCTAAATGGTGACAGGCTGCATGTTCTGCATGCCGATATCCAATCATATTCTGTGATGTGACTGAGCGGTGGCAGTGGTCCGCTAGGGGGGTTTGGCATCTTAATCCCAGGACTCCTCCAGTAGCTTCCTGCTTCTTGGACGGACGTCATATCTGCTCTGTGATTAATGATTGAAGAGGTGAGTTGCCTGTGACTCGCAGGTGGTTCTCTGCAGCAAACAGCACAAGAACAGCTGTGCTGGTTGTTTTTCCAGGTCAGATATGTTTTTTTCTGTATCATTGCTACCCCTACACTGTCAGGCTGATACTGCCTGGTTAGGGACTGCATGAAAATTATTGAAAGGGTGGGGGGTGTATAGATAGAGCAAATAAAATGTAGAGTAGATACATTTTATGATGTGACAACTCTATGGCTAACACCAGGTTAGGTTTAAGCAAAAACAAAAAAACAAATATTTGGTTAGGGTTAGGACAAGATCATGGTTTGGGTTACAGTAAGTACTTATAAGGTTAGGGAAACATTGTGGTTTGGGTTAATATTACTACTTCCTTGAGGTTAGGAGACCTTTGTTTCCATGGTCAATAACAATGTGGTTAAGGTTAGGGGACGATCGTGGTCATGGTTTTTAAAAGAACAGTGTTGACTCACGGTTGAAAACGGGAAACTCATGGTTAGAAGCGGGAAACAAAGTGATCTCTCCCATGTTAAAACAACTGATTCTGCTGTTTCTTTTTCAGGATGAGGGCAGGGCCTCTGTATCTGAGATTTATTTTCATTAAAAGTCAGGAAAATACCAACCTTAGTTTTATTTGGAGTCTGGGGAAGGGCGAAAATATTACAGTGCTGAAGTCATGGCAGTGGTAATATCTGCTCTTTTACTGGCTTTTGGAACATTTGTTAATGTATGCCATATGTATAGGAAACAAAGATCCAAGTCTGGTTCTTTTTATTTCTGTCATTATTGAGCAAGAAGAACAACATACAGACATTGCAATATGCAGTGCCCAAAACCCCTAGACATTTCTGTGGTTTTCTCTCCTTCCTCTCATCAGGTTTTGGGGACTTCCACTGGCTGAATTCAGGCGCTGATTGAATCATGACTCATACTCAGCAGCCTCCCATGCTACACCATCATTTTGGCAAATTGTATCTTTAATTAATGTGCGCCTGTTCTCTTAAGATATTAAGTGTTTGAATTGGGATATAGCGTCTTAAATTCTTTATGCTTTATTATCTTGAGCTGTTAAGGGGCAGACGGGTGCAGTGTTTTTTTCTAAGTCAGAGGAGGGGTTTTCAAAGAAAATACTGGGGAGGGCTTTGCTCTTATTAGAAAGTGAAGCATAATTTTCATCTCCCCTCCTCACCCAAATAATTTTGCACAGTACCTAAAAAGTGTAAATCCTATATCAATCTTTTCTCTGTCAATGTTCTTGGTAAAAGGTAAGGTTATTTAAAAATAACTTAATACTTCAGAGATTTGGCACAGGACACAGGTGAGCAGGTCCATCTTGTTTAAAAGGCAGCTTCATCATAAATTCCCTCCTTTTTCTAAGGATGTTTTCTATATGAGATGACAGGCAGAGACAAACACTTTGACTGTCCTCCAGCCTCATAGAAGAGACTGAGAGAGAGAGAGAGACAGAGAGGGAGAGGGAGAGAGAGAGAGAGAGGGAGAGAGAGAGAGACCCAGCCATTCACTGAACAGCAATACTAAATCAAGAGAATAGGGCTCCTGCCTTTTGGATGACAAGTGATGTTGAGCTCCCATCATGGAGTTACAGTAATGAAGCATTTTCACTGAGGCTGCTGCAGCATCAGGGGGTGGTGAAACCCCCAGGATTGCAGTAAAGACTCTCTGTTCCCTGTCACACTTGGCACACTATTTACCATCTCATGTGATTGGAGGTAGAAAGGAGAGCTTAACGCATGTCACTTCTTTTGCATTTCACCTGCGCTTTGTATCCTAACAAGTGAGACATATAGACAAATTAATCAGTGGGAAAGCTTTCAATTATGACTCTGATTTGGACAACTACCCTTTGTCAGTTTTTGCAGGAATGTTAATGCTCTCCCATCACAAATGATTCTGCTTACAGGGCTTATCATCTTGTTTAATCGTTCTGATTAGCAAGAGCTGTAGGTGCAGCTCTGTGCGCTCCTCATCAGAGGATATTAGCTGGATTGACAAGGATCTGTAATGAGCATCATTAGAGAGAGAGAAAGCGTGTGTTTGTGGGTGTAAGCGTGTGTGAGAAAGAAAGTGAGAGAGAAGAAGACCCAAGAAATAAACAAGCCAAAACCGAGGTCCAGAAATGGCTGCCACAAGCCAAAGGTGCTGTCCAAATCCATTACACCCTGCTGTTGCCATGGTAGCAGCCTACCTAAAATGGTTTTTTTCACCAACCTTTCTTCCCTCTTATATGTTATCAAGAAGAAATTACACAATGCCATTTGGTGAAATCTTTGTAAAATCTCTGTTAGTGTGATGACAGCTGTCAGATAATCACATAGTCATCAGACCAGAGTATAAAACTCCATTCTGTTTGTGCGCTCAAGCAGTCACCATCAAAAACATTCATCATTCCAGTGTCAGGGTGTATTACAGATGACAGAAACGCAGCACAACTCACGATATGCTCTGACACCTTTTGCCATATCAGTGCCTCTTTTAATCAACAGAAGATTTCAACAAAAATGTTGTGGAGTCAGGCAGAGGCAGGCTGCAGAGCTGACAAGAACAAGCACTCTTTCTTTTTCTTGGAGCAGGAAACATCAAAAGCCCATTATTGATTCCGATAACAACCTAATCTTATGAGTCAGAAAAACGAATTAACACTAACCTGCAGCAAACTAATGCATCTCCATTATTCTTTCCCTATTGTGGGCTGCTTTCATGAGCTCATTCACCAAGGGACAACAATTAAACTTTTGACTTCAGCTTCCTGCTGCACAGCCAGGTCGATGTCTTGACTGCTGGTAACATCATTGTAATGACTTAGAAAAACACGTTCTGATTTCTGATCCTGATAAGTTATGTGTGTGATGTGTATGGTGGCCCTGACGTGCAAAACACGAAAACACAACATTTTAGAAAACACATTAACAAATCAGAAAAAAAAACATATTTGAAAACACATTAAAAGTCTAGTGTGTAGAATTTAGTGGGATCTAGCGGCACGGACTTGCAGAAATGGAATATAATATTCATAAGTATGTTTTAATTAGTGTATATCTGCAACTTTACCGCTAAATGCCACTAAATTCTACACAATGGACCTTTAACAAGTCAAAAAAAAACCAAAAAACACAACAAAACAGAAAAGACAACAACAACAAATCAGAAAACACAACATTTCAGAAAACACAGCATTTTCACAAAATGGAAAAGGTAGGGACAACAGTTCTTGTATTTTGGCCAGAACCCAAGTCAATTCAGAGTTCTTAGAAAATGAAGGTTTGGTCGCAGCCACAGATGCACTGACTGGCACTGCCCGGGACTCATTTCCATACTTTGGGTTTAAGATCTGTGGACTCTGTGGACAATTTAAAAAGCAACTGAAGACCCATTTGTTTAGACTTGCCTTTGCATATTTTTTCTATTTCTTATTTAATTCAGTTTTTATTGAGTCTGTATGTATGTTTATGCTTTATTTTCTCTGTGAAGCGCTTTGTCTCGAAAGGTGCTGTGTAAATAAAGTTACTTACTTACTGTCATACTGACATCTTTGTCCTGCCCTCTTGACATCATTTGTTGTTTCCTGATACTTGCTTCGTAAATTCTCGGTAGTGTCAACACACACATTTTAAGCTGAGTTTGAAAGGATGGAAGAAGAGATTGAAAAAATAACAGGACATTTCAAACAAAGGGTATTCATATTCTGTTATTCTCCATTTTCTCTCAACATATCACAATGTCAGAATGTCTCTTTGAACCCTTGAACGCTTGAAAGACTTAGCACTGAAATATGTTTTCTGATTTGTCAATGTGTTTCCTGAACTGTTGTTTTTTGCACCTCAAGGCCACCATAGACGATTTTGTTACAGTGCTCAATGCTTTAACCGTACAGTGCGGTAGAAAGTGTGAGTAGGGATGTCTGGCCCAACTTCACCAACTTCCATAGTGCATATAAAGGAGGGGGTAGTCTTAAGA
Organism: Scomberomorus guttatus; assembly: GCA_038419695.1. Taxonomy (NCBI): domain Eukaryota; kingdom Metazoa; phylum Chordata; class Actinopteri; order Scombriformes; family Scombridae; genus Scomberomorus; species Scomberomorus guttatus. The sequence continues at coordinate 12,521,407 of CM076455.1, forward strand.
GGTCAAAACTCCAGCAAAACCCTCTTCATACTGCAAGTGTTGCTGGAGTTTGTACCTCTTGATGTATCTAATCCAATTGTAGCATCCATGAAAGTGTTTGCAGATTCACAGCTGAATCTGAATCTCATTTTAGTGGCAGTCCTCTCAAGAGATACTGAGTTGAATGATTGATAGCCCCAAACATTGGTCTAATACGTCGGTCGTCGAGTGATATTATTGTAAAATAAAAACTGTAAACCAGGACACCAAGTGTAGCATACCCCCACAACAGTATTGTGAGGAGCTGCAGTAATAAACAGAATGCTTATTTTTTTATATCAGCACGATCTTGGATTTGTTGATGGAGAAGTGAAGCTGCATTTTAGAGACGTCTGAAGGCTCCTGATGATACTGTACAGCTCCTGTATCACTCCCTCCCTCACACGCCCACACACTAAGCACTGACATTGTACACTGTTATAGATATCCTCTCCCACCTCTTCTCTTGCTGTTGCAATGCTTTCTCATAAATAACAGTTTGCTGTTATGGTCATATTTATGTGGCACATTATATAGATGATAATGTATAGCCTTTGTTATGGCATGGGATAAGTATGGACACAGACTGTACGTTCCCCATGTGTCTCTGAACTGACAGCTTGACAAGATGTGTCTAAGCAGCTTGGCATACATTAGCATACCCAGCACCTCATCACCAAGCTGTCACTCTCGACTGGACAGGAGTCGGGCTGAAGTGTTACATCCTGTGAGACTGGAGGGGCAACAGAGGAGGAGCGATGCGACCTCTTCATACATCCTCCTGTGTCACACTTGCTCTCCTCTCCTCACCTCATACTTTCAGACTGATCAATCTCATCCTGGCTTTAAATTAACCACATTATCTATTATTCACAGTCAAAGCCAGCCTCATCTTGCACAGACCATATAAATGAAGTCTTAGCCAGTGTGGATTTCTTTCAAACCATCACCCGAAAGTCTAATAATTACCATGCATTAGCATAGATTAGCCCCGGCAAGGTCAATGGTTATCCGTTTTATCTTGCTCTTTCTGAGGGATTTTTTGAGGCTCCCATAGGAGTCGGTACCTGCGACTTTTTTTTTTTTTTCCCCGCAATTGAGTCACTTGATAGGGTACAGAGGAACAAGCACAACAAGCAGCAGTGTGAAGGTTGTTCGAAGATCATGTGCAGCCGACTTCACTCCTGTCTCCTCTGCGGAGGGGGATCAAAAAGGCCCGTGGCGAATTTGAAGGGAGCTGATCCACATACTATCAAGCCAAGCTGCCTTTTCAGTGTGGAAAGGGGCTTATTCAGTCTGTAAGGTGACGCAAAGAAGTGCTGTTTCATGGAATTGCGAATATGATCTTTAAATGTTTTTGACATTACTTCTCCCCAGGGTGACAGGGATTTGCAACCAGTCTTCCCTGAAAAAAGCCATTCTGTATATAATGCGGTTATAACAGCACCTGTGACGTTGCGGATCTCAGTAAATGTGTAAAATAAAACTTTTTTTACCTCAGTAAAAAAGTTAGCACACTTAACTTTAATGTTCTTTTTGGAGGTTCTGAAGGTTCTGGTCCCTCTTTAACAGCTCAAACACATACTTATCATAGTTTTATCACCTTGATACTTCATGACTTTTCCTTATTTTAAGAGAATTGCTTGTAAACATTAATTTAATGTTTTAATTTAAAGGGCCAATGTATCACCAGTAATAAACAGTTTTTCTTCATAAATAACCTTTTTTTTCAGACCCATGTTACATTGTTTTAAGATTGTAAGCTTTTTTGTTGTCAAGGTTTTCTTGACTTCCTGCACAGTCTGTTTGTTCACCAATATGAAGACAGCGAGGGGACTTGGAGGGATGCAGAGGTCCACAGAGAAGTGAATCCAGGTGGTTTCTAAACAACCTGTGCCTGTGTCAAAATAACAGATGGCGCCGTCTAAGTTTAGCATCAATCTCGTCTGATGGCTCAGCAGCGACTGGTGATGTCTGCCAGTGGGTTGGCTTCAGCAGGACGAGCAAAGCCAGGAGGTTCAGGCAGAGAAAACATGGAGCTAAAACACCTCGCATGATCAACCACTGTGCCCGAAGCCGAAAGTTTGCACTTAGCCACCAATGTTTCCAGCGTATCATTCTTCAATTCACATTTAAGGTCCTGATGAAAAGTTGCGTGTTCATGTGTGCATTGTTGGTCAACAGAGAAATACAGTATGCATTAATACAGAAACTTTAATAGTAGCATATATCTTTACAAAAGGAGCATTGTGTATGTGGTTTACAACATGTCTAAATATTTCTACATCAACCATTTATTAAAAATAAGAGGCTTTAAAAGTCCTTTGAGCATGAAGTACACTCATTACAACAGAGATTAGATTACCATGTGTCTAAAGTTCTCATCACATGACACAGTTGTTACAGTAAGTCAGTATTGTAATTTGCAGTGTATGAACATTTGAGTGGTGTTTTTACGAGACACTTGTATCTTTCAAACAAAAGCACATTGATATTATCTTCTTAATCCCAGAAGAGATAAAGACTTCTCTATATCGCTATTTCTCTCTCTCTGTCTAAACTTATGAATCAGTCAGTTTTTAGCAGGTGAAGAATAAATCAGTTAAATAAAACAGCTTGCTGCCTTTGAGTTTTGAAAAACAAAATGAATCCACTTTGCCTTTGTTGCTCGCCATCTTAAAAACAGGAATAAAACTGTGTAAGCAAAACACACACATCAATTAATGGACTCAGCTGTCATATTTGTGTAAATGCAGTGTGATGCACAGTACTGTATGTTTGCTGTGTTTTTCTTTGTGTGTGTGATCACTGAATGCTCCGAATAAAAAGCATGAATTGCGTCTTTGGCTGCAGGTTAATGCTTGATTAAAGTTATTGTTCCCAATTAGGAGAAGGATTAGTCGTCATGGAGACAGCTGCCCTCACTTTCAAGAATAACACAAAGCTAATTTACTGAACAGTGACAAATTGGAAGTTGCAGCTTGATATATAACAATCGCTTCCCCGCTCACATTTAACACAAAGTTAAACAGAGATCTAGACAATATTGGATTACTTCTGAACACATACAGCACCAGTCAAAACATTGGACACACGTTCTCATTCAAGTGAATGGGAAGGTGTGTCCAAACTTTTGACTGGGACTGCACATTTACCATTTTTTACCACTTTCTGACAGCATCTGAGTGATGAAAATAAGCATTTTTCAATCTGTACTTTAAGAGTTTTCCTTTAGTAAACAACTACAAAAATAAGTAGGTGCAGTAAGTAAAGTAGGCTACGTCATCTTGCAATTCAATTTGTGCTTCTAATTCTATTTGGTTAACATCTGTTGATATATCTTAACATAAATGAACAGACCATGACAATACAATTAGATTTCCTCATAATGCCTGCTGGATGTTACTGTAGGTATTTGACAAAAAGACAATTCATTTCAAAGGGGCTGACTTAGTTTAACACAAAATCTAATCATAAGGACATTCTATGTAATTTTTATGAGATTTTCAGTGTGCAACAAAGGAAGCTCAGTCAGTGTTTCTGTTTCCTGCCGGTAAAATTGTTTTAAAAAAACATCTGATCAGTGTCCAAACTATGTTTCATCCACCAATTAGTCCTTAAATGAGCTCTAACATCCTAGGCTTCAGGGCTGCCTGACATGGAAATAATCCCAGTGCTCTTCTAAATGTTTTAACATTCACCATCTCTGTTCGGTCACATAATTAAACAGCACTGCCCTAAATTGCATGGTAACTATCTGGTGAATGTTTAAAATGGCCTGGATTGACCTGAATCTTAAGCCCCATTTAATCTCCATTCTCGTCTCTGCATCACAAGTGAGGGTGTTGTCTGAGGAGAAACACGGAAACAAACTTAAGCTGAAAAAAAAAAAAAAAGAAGAAGTTCCTTTGATTCTTGGTTGACAGCGCAGATCTGTTGTTTCTGTTTTTAACTAAAGAGCTGTTATACACAAAAGCTTCCTCTTAAACCTTTTGTTGTAGAATCCAAAATTACTCAGCGCAGACAACTGCAGCCAAGTCAGTTTTTCCCTCTGATGAAGAAATATAGTACTCTATATGTCATTGTCTAGTATCACGACTTCCGCACCCTCTGGAGCCAAAACTGATCCACAAGCCGAGTGAGAGAGAGACAGAGAAAGAGAGAGAGACATAGAGAGGGAGCATGTGTTTCTGTCTACAAAGCATGGCCTCACTCAGGGGTCCAGAGATCCAGAAAAAGCAGGTCGTGTGCATGTGTGTGTGTTTGTCTCTGTAAGCATGTTGTTCATCAGAAAGTGCAGGCGTAGACAACGCCCACCACAACGATGTTTCCAATGGTGGCGATGATGGCGATCCAGAGCCAGATGGCGTCGCTGGACATGGACTGCGACTCATCCTGCTGTCCGTGTACCGAGGCGGCCGAGGCAGCAGCGTGGACGCTGGCCGAGGAGTTGAAGAGCGAGTGCTCGCCGCTGTAGTCGTCATTGGGCGAGGAGTCCATGAAAGCTCCCGTCATAACTGGGATCTAGCAGGAGAGGGGGGAAAAGAAAAGAGAGAAAAGACATTTCACATCAGGTGGTTGAATCAGGTTTTGTTTTTCCCATCACTAGCTACTGTATTAGCTTAAACCTGCATGGATTGAGATGTTGGCAACTTGGGAGCAGCAGAAATCAGCTGTAAACACGTTAGCAAACAGTTTCTTATAACATGTCAAGGAGAAGTAGATCATTCATCTTAAGTTATGTTTCTGGCCACCTGTAATGTAAGGCCAATATTCACTCTGCATTTTGTTTTCCACCAACTCTTGAGAGAAATATGTGGCTCTTTAGACGCTCTACTATGTTCAACAGCTAGTCACTAACTTTGTCTGCCTGGTGACAAGACAGCTGCGTGCTATGGCTGAAAATGACACTGATGAGAGCGGTGAGAGTGAACCGAAACACTGAAGTTGCAGGCAGTAAAACCAAAACAATGAGCTGAAAGATGATAGCCTGTATAGTTCAGTAAAGCTGAGGAGAAATGAAGAGTAGGGCGATAATTCGTTGTTGGTTCGTCGCTTTGAGCAACACCTTTCACATTACACGAAGTCCATTGCAGTTGACTGTTAATGTAAAAAATACAGAAGCTTTAAAATGTGTCTTGGGGAGTTTTCTTGTCAACAAACAACAATCTACATTTAGTGTTAATCACCATGTATCTCTGAGGTTTAACAAACATGTTGAATGCATTTCCTTCCTGTTGTTTACGTCCATGTATAGTAGCCAGCAATCTCTTTCATCCTTGGTTTTGCAGGCACATCGCTATGCTTCTTTACATGTTACTGTACCACCACCAACTGTCAATTAGCAGTATAGCATGAAAACAGCAGCAGGAATGTGTATCGTGTTCCCCACAAGTGTGCATCCTTGTGCCCTTGCACAATACAAACAAAAAAAAAGAACCACTCATAAGGTCGTTGCTCCATAGTGCTACTAGTGGTCAGAAACTCCACATAGTACCTTCAGGTATTGCTTTTCACTCGGGAGGGAGGCTGTGACTGTTTTTGACAGCATGGCTTTGCTAAAAAAAGCAATAGTTATTTCAACTCGACAAAAACACAAACAAACACTTGACAGTCCGGGTGCATTGAGTGAAACCACCAAGCACAATATTGCCTTTCCTGACAATCACAGCACACCATATTTGTTCCTATTGGTCATGCATTAGCAAGTTTGAGTGCTATATTAAAAGAAATGAGCGGTAACAGAATCACGACATCATTAGTAAATGGTTACAAGGTTTCCCACACAGGCATGCTCGGTCCCACTCTGTCTCACACATTATTGAGTGTGTGTGTGTGTGTATCTTTGCGTGTGTGTATTTGGGAAGTAGTCCTTGATTAACATTGAATTAATATTTCAGATGTGGCAAGTGAAAATGATTTATTGCTTTGGACAATCAGAGCCCTGTTAAGGTTTGCCATTAGAGCAGACGCAACTCAACACTCTCGTGTGTGTGTGTGTGTGTGTGTGTCTCCATAGCAGGGTGTATGATTGAGAAATGCATGAGAGACCCGTACCACGCTCAGACTGGAAAACAGACTCTGCTGAAGATGTTGAAAAACAATGCTAAAAATACCTCGGAGGGATGTTGAGCACTCGCATACACAGAAATTCTCTCTTGCTTGCTCATTTGCTCACCTTCCCTCTCTCTCACACTCCCACTCGCTCGCCCTCATTCTCATGTACACACAGGCTAATGCACGAAGACGTTAACACACGCACACACACACACACACACACATATTTCAGGTCTTCCCTCGCACAGGGGGAAACACTGTTTAGAAAGCATTCTGCTGCTCTCCTTTCATTGGCCCCTGGTGGTGAATAATGACATGACACATCCTGTGAAGTGCCTGCTGTTCACATGAGCATGATGGAGGCAGACAGGCATGCATGAAGTCCAGCAACCTGGGTCTCCCAGCCCCCCACTCTGTCACTGTAACTGCTGATTCCCTCTGCTACAGCGTCACCGTATGTACCTTTCATCCTTTTTAATATTTATTCCTCTATCATGAGCAGATCCCAGTTCATAAAATATACCTGTAAGCTGCAGTACAAACAAAACATACATCTCACTGATGTATCATGCTATTTAAACATCATCACCCTGTCAAGAGGAATCATCTAAATCTTGAGGCAAATTTATGTGGAGCAACCTTAAAAAATAGTCAGCTGTTAAGTTAAAAAATGAACATATTGCTCTCAATTGTCAACAGCTCTATGTCTACAAATGTGTCCTTATATTTATTTAGTCTCTAGATTGAAGATGAAGTCTGATCCATGTTTTATTGCTCTTCATACGATTATATAAGAGCTGCACTTTTTAGTAAATTTTCTTCATTTCTTCAGGACAGGAAAAGTTCTTTGTTGCTCCGCATTGTAATGTTATATGTAAGATGTTATGTTTTTGTCTGACAGATATTTCATCATTGCAGTGGTATGTGGGCCTGTATGTGAATGAGACAATACATAATTTAACTAACATGAGGGGAAAAAATATTCATATTTAATATTACCTTCAGTTCTAAACTCCTGTAGAAAAAAAACATTCAGCAAACTCCTTAAATGTTGACAGTAACACCATTTTGTCTTTTTGATTTATAAAGTGATCTTAATGAGGAACTTAGATACAAAATCTGTTTTGTTTTTTTGCTCTACCTTTGACTTTGAAGGAGCTCCTCTGACCACTTTCATCAACATGCTGATTTGATTTTGTCTTTTTTCTTTAAAAAAAAAAAAAAACTAAAAAAACGTCCCACCACAATGTTGAAAACCTCATACAGCATTCAAAGCTGCATCTCGCTTAATCTAACGTTCAGTCGGACGATAACGGAAGCTCTCAACCCTGTCTGCATTCTTTATATTTATGTTTTATTTATAAGAAACTCATTGTCCACAGGAGTGAGCTGTTTGCATAAATGGGGAAGTGTACCGAATAGAATGAAGTGGATACTGGGAGTGAAAATATTCCAGTAGTGGGCCTGAATCTAAATATTTGATTGGTTTACTATTTTTGGCAGAGATGCTGTGTTTACATGTATATAGGTGTTTCAATTACATGTCAATGTATCATCATTTTTCATGGGACTGATCCTCAATCTATTCTCCAAACCCACAATTCCCATGTGAGTCATGCACATGAGATTACAGCAGCGAGCGGTTAAGCACTAATGGAAGAGGGAAATAGAGACCTCGAGAAGGAGCATCTCAAGGCATCTGAGCACTTAAGTGGGCAATGAGGGTCATCCCCTAAGCATTGCTGCCAGGAAACCCATGTTTGTTGACGATGAGCAACTTCACTAATAATGTCATGCTGCTGACCAAAGTTTCCTGGAATCCGCACACAGTCACCTCTCAAGTGCAGTGGAAAACTCCGGGCTAAATGGCTTCAACAAGCACATCCAGACAGGAAGCGTGATGCTAAATTTCAGTGAGTGTGTTAGAATGACTCTCGTTTTCCAGCTAGTCTTGGTAAACTGGTTCACACTCTGAGTAAGAAATAGTATTTTGAAGTTTTGTGAATGAGGAGGAGTAACAAGCACAAACCTTTGCTTCTCAGTGTGAAGGGTCCTGAAGGCATCAGCCAAAAAGTGTTTTGCTTTTTACTTGTCTGCATTACAAAACAAGATATAGCAAATTTGAAATTCAAGAGAATTTTATTCTGCATGCTAACCAATTTACCATAAAAAGGGAAATTCCATTTTTTTTCCAACCTATTTGTCCATTGTGGCTCTCATGCTAACTTTACTCTCGCCAGCTCAGTTACAGATTCTGGGAAATGAGGACTTGAACAAAACGACGTGTATTGGGGAAAGCTGCTGAGCCTCCTACAGCTTTCTAAATGAGCACGATTTTTACATGAATCGTTTCAAACCGGACCAAAAGTAAACACAGAAACTAGCCGCCTGTAGCAGCCATTATGGTTAACTGCATAGGGATCTACATCTGGGGGCTACTTGCCAGCCAACCTAACCACCCTGCAGAGTGGTACCTGTTGATGCCAGACTCTGAAAATCTAGAAATGTCCACAGATGTGAGTGATCCCAGTAGTGTAACCAACGTTACTACAACTGAATTTGCAGCGCTTATCAACATTGTCGTCCAAACGACAGCTAGTTTCTGTTGACTTTTGTTTAGACTCAGAGACAAACATTTGAAAAGATTAATCGTGCTTGTTAGGAAAGCTGTAGGAGGCTCGGACAGCTTGCCCAGATAAATGTATTTTTGTGCGAGTCCTCGTTTCCCAGAATCTCTATAATGGAGCTGGACAGAGCAAAGTTAGCATGACCCATAGAGCCACAATGGCCACATTTATGGAAAATACATCAGGTTGAAATACACTGGAATTTCCCTTTAATCTTTGCCTTGCTTTTTTTTGTGAACTAACCCTTTAAATGTACCATTTGATGGATACATCTTCAGTTTCTGAAGTGGATTTGATATTATAAGTGATGAACAAAATGAATGTGATTAAAGCTAACAGCCAACTGTTTCTCTCTGCTGTGTGATATTATGTGGAAAATAACATCCTTCCGATAACCAAAACAAGAGGAAGCTCCCCGACTTTGCATATTCCACGCCTGCTTGGTTCTGAATGATGGCTACACCTGTGCAACACTCCACTCAGAAAAACCCCAATCGATGGTAGATGATACAGGGAAGTTCCTTTCACTGTACGATTCCACCTGCGCTGCTCCCACAGCTTTGATTTATTCGTCCCAGCTGTTCCTAGAGCTGTGCTATCCTACACGGATGATCACAGTAATTGCGAAATAGAATGGGCTGTAATTGCCTCCTGTGGGATGTCGCCACCACCAGTGAGTGCTCAGTGAAATGGCTTTGGACCAAACGAGCAAAACCCAAATGAATGTTATTGGATAGAGAGGGAAACCAAAACATACCAAACCACAAAAGGCTCTCAAGCATGGCTATTAGAACAAAATCAGACAGAACAAGTTGGTTTTCTGCACTCAGCGATAATAGGAGGTCGCTCTCAAATCTAAGTCGATACTTGTGTCCTTGTGGAGAACAAACTTCGAAAGTGTATTGATGAGAACAAACAGGCGCAGAGGTAGACCCCTGCAGTGTGAAGAATGGACTTCATGTGCTTCATATCAAACGTCAGTGAAAACACGCAGCTGTTGATTTTCTCAACTGTCACAACCATCTCTGCTCTGTTAACTGCAAGACACTTGATTCAAATAAGGAAAAACTCCCTAAAAAAAACCCTTTAACAGGGAAGAAATGGAAGAAACCTCAAGAAAAGCAACAGAGGAGGGATCCTTCTCCCAGGATGGACAATAGATGTGTGTAAGATGTCTAAGATTATGCTGTTTTATTTATCTATTGCACTAAAAATGATCATTTAGGCAAATGATTCTTAATAGATGCAAATTTTGTATTAAATACATCTTTATTGGTGTGATCATGACTACAACCCTTATCGTGGTAACACTGAAGGGCCTCCGTTGTGTTATACCTTGCTTTCATTACTGTATGACCTGCACACCCACACAGGTGTTTTCAGTTGGCTAATTATCAGTCAGTCACACTTTATTTGTATAGCACCTTGCGTACAGGTTAGTACTATTCAAACTTTTCTACTTCTCAGGTTGAAGTTTGTGTGGATCCAGGGCATTAATAATGTCACCAAAATCTGTGCACTAACATAAATGATAACGAAGTCATTGGTTTGAGCCTAATAGAAGTAACATACCTAAGGAGAAAGTGAAGTGGTTGTCAGTGAAGCACAGTCTGTACTGTACTTGCCCACACAGTCTTGAGAAGAGATCTAATCAGGCAATATAAGTGAAAAAACCTGTGTAGGTGTGCGATAGGCGTTAGGGCTTAGTATTTTTTACCTGACAACTGAGTGACAAACACAGTACATTTGCACAACAGTCACACTCATCTGGCATTTTAAAAGTTGTCTGCATCATGGTTCACATCATCCTTAAAAACTCATCTTTAACCAAACAGAGCTTTCGTCTGCCAGCTGAAAGCAGTGAACAGCGGCTCATCTACAGAAACACACACACACACACAGATGTGACTTGTTGCTTTAACGAGCTCACTGCCTCGATTCTCAATCACCACCCTGCCTGCCACAGGTGTGTATCGCCATGTAGATTAAAACATCAAATCAAGCTTGCATGTGCATGCATCGAAAATACTGCATTTACTGCATGGAAATTACAACAAGTTGGGTAATGGGTAACAACAGCTAAGCCATGGAAATGTAAATAATATGATAATAATATCTAAATAATATCTAGAAAAAGAATTTTATGAGCGCAAGTGTTTACCTGGCACTTGGCTCAGAAAATAACTTGAAAAACTCTTCCCGTCAACCCCAAAATGGTGTAGTATCTCAGTAGGGTTGTAAGAGAATCCCTGAACAAAATATGTTATATTTAATTAATGTGCAGACTTGCAGCTTTTTTTGGTTTTTGAAAAATTGATGCATACCACACTTGGCTGGTGTCTATCTTACTACTTGGTGTACACCTGAGCTATGTTCAAAATCACTCCCACATCAACTCATTCACTACTCTCTATAATCCACACTCAGTAGTTTACTCTGTAGTGAGCAGTAAATTGAGATTTTGGACATTATGAATCAATGTTATTTTACATTATCACTGACAGGTGTGTTTATTTTCATATCTATAAAATGCAACATTGCCTTGTGGGTTTGTTCGCAAAGTATCATCTTTTCGTTTTTGGGGGCACTATATGAAGCGTACATCTCACACGAATTTGGACACAATAAAATGGCAAACAGTAAATATAATGCGCTATAGGGAGTGATTGCAAATTGCAGAAGAGTGTCACAGACGGACACAAACTTACATAACCAGGTGTTTTTTTAAGCTACTTCTCCCAATTATCCAAGTTACAAATTCAGCTACTTTTGGTTGAAAAAAAAAACTTTCTTCTCATTACAACTACTCCTCAAACCTCTTTTTGTAACATTACAACTTCTGGTTTAATTTTTTGCGTAATTTTGATTCCCCTGCTTAGTTTTTACTTTTTTAGTGAAGGAAAATTTCCACACCTTCTATCTTATATATAGTTTACACAATTATACATCACCCTAAAATTTCCCACAGGAGAATAACAAATAATGTCACTTTTTTTTAATGTTATCTATAGCATACTGCACATGCAGCTCAGGACACCACAGATCAGGGAAATAAATAAAATGGGATCACTGTATTGAAAAAAATCAGAGGAGTAATCTCTGCTGTGTGAAAGTATCAGAAAGCATCTATACAATAGCAGCCACTTGGTGAAAACAATAGATTTGATATGTGCCATACTATAATGTAGCATATTGGCCTATAGTCTTGCCATAAATCTGGAGGGAGATTTACGGAGGTTTTAAGGAAGCTTGTTCACCCGCACAGAAGTGGTGAGACCTCCAGTTTCAAGCCTGGTTCCTGCTGGTTAGATTTACAGCTCTGCTTTCATTGATTTCCCCTGTCTCAGCAGCCCAGCAGCATTTTTTAATAAATCTTACAACTCAATAGAACAAGTGTAGTCCAAGTGATCCTCACCTGACACCCTGGTTCAATCTGTCAGCTCAATGGAAATTCTGCAGCACAGGAGAAAGTTTATTACTTCTTTGATACTGTGAATGATAAATGTGTCGCCTTCATGTTTTTTTCCCTTAATGCTGTATTTAACTTTGTTGTACAGATACATACAGATATGTACAGATAGATATGGCACGACCTGCACTCATAGCAGTACGAACACTACAAGAAAGAGAGTGAAGACTTTTCTTGACGAGAGAGGAAATAATGCATGTTCACATCTGGGATTGTTACTCACTACTCGTATATGCTGCTACTTTACGGTTGCGTGATGAGTCGAAATACTGCGTGAAACTAAATTAATCAGTTATGAAACATTAAAATCCACCACAAACAAAAAACGGGATTTGTTATTCCGGCCAGATGAGATGCAGTGCCACACGTACAAGAATTTGAAATGATGACAGAGTGAAAAAGAGACACGGGGACAGAGGCTGTGTGCATGCGTGTGTGTTTGACATCCGGGAAGCTCTCAATATTAAATTCCCCCAACAGTGTCTGACTCCTGACATGTGTAGCTGTATGTCTGAGTCTGCAGTGCATCGGCCTGTGACTCCCCATGCTGCAAAGACTCATTCCACACAGGAATAAAGACAGAAAGCCTAACATGACAACTGTCAGCGGTGCCTAAAACACAGCACAGAGGGAGATAAGGAGTAAGTGGAGAAAAGACTTCTGACGTGAAGTCAGGATTTACTTCTTTAATCTTCCAGATAATGCACTGACTGCACCCGCCTTTGCTCCCCTAAACAAGAATTAAGAATCTCAGTAATATTAAATCCTTTCCACAAGAATGCAGCCTTATTATTTAGATGATTATTGTGGTGAATACCTCCCTAGGCTTTAAGATTACGCTGCAGAAATTCTATTCATGGCTTATTTATTATTATTGACACACATGTACACTTTTAGAATCACTATTATTACTTATTTAATTGAACTTTAAAGCTAGTTTTTCATTTCAGTTCAACAGGAGAAAAATGCAGGACAGTGAGTGACTACATTTAATGTTGGTGCCTAAACACCTATAATATACGGGACAGTAATTTGTGCTGTTTATCATTTGGTTACCTACATAATACCTGCACATGAATTGCAAAAGTGTCAAGAAATTATATATAACCACATTTTTTTGGTGGCTTTATTAGTAAAAGAAACTTATCTTACAGGTTAATTAATCATAAAAATGTTCCTCTCACGCTACCAAAAGCCAGCACTAAAATACATTTCTGTTTTACTTTGGCACTTTTGAACTTGATTAATCAATTATTCACATAATCATCATATTGAGATGATTCTCAAAATTTACAGAAAACTGCTTTTTCTCCAACACCAAGGCTCATTAATCATTCATAGGAGCAGATATTTTAAATATGTATAAACTGGATTATGTGCAGCATGTGTTTTATGGTACAGATTACACCAAAGAACACGTCATGCCTATAGCGACGGAAATTTCTCGCTGTGCAATATCGCACACCACGTCAAAATCTCCATGCAGAGCCTCCTCATGTATTTTACATTGTGAGCAATTTCAATTGAAACACACCCAGTGGAGTCACGTGCCGTGTTTAGAGTCAGCGGCTGCTGCTACATGCAGCTAAGATGGGCCCCAGAGGAGGGACTTTCAAATGGGCTCCCACTTGTGCCAACACACACACACACACACACAAACAATCACGTAAGCAAACATGGAACTTTTTACATGGAAGAGATTTTTACTTGTCAGCAGGAGAGGCACAGGTGTAACGGATAACATTAACGATGGCTCAGATCCATTTGGGATTCTACAAATAACACTGAGCTGGAGCTGGAAAACAGACAGGGAATGCTGCCATCATTAAGTTATCTACACACCTATACTTTTCCTGCTATGCCATGTCAAACATCCGCTGTGGAAAAGGTTGATTGTAGCAAGCCTGTGGATAGCGTCATCTGCAGGTCATCAGGAAGATTCAGCTCACAATATAAGCCTCTGGCAGTCAGCTTGTTTCTGTTTGGCTCCTCTGGCTTCCACCCTTTTTCTTGGTGGTATTTGGTTTGTTTGTTGTTTTATCAAGTCAAGTCTAGAGTTGTGACTAACAATTATTATCATTATCCTTTAATCATTTAGTCAAAATGTTAAAAAAAAAATAGTAAAAACATTGCATTCACTGTTTCTTGGCCACAGTGCAATTTGCTTGTTTTGTCTGACTAACAGTCCAAAACCCTTCAGATATTCATTTCACTAAAATATATGACAAAGAACAGCAAATGGTCACATATGAGAAAATGTTGGGCATTTTTGCTTGAAAAATGATTAAAACGATTATTTGATTATCAGAATAATTGCTGATTAATTTTCTGTTGAGCGGCTAATCATTTAATTGATTAATCGTTTTAGTCAAGTTAATCTTTTTTAGCCCAATATCACAAATTAGCTTCAAGGGAAGGAGCTTTACAATCTGTACAGCATACAGCACCCTCTATCCTTACACCCTTGACTTGAATAAGGAAAAACTTTCCCCCCAAAAACCCTTTTAACAGAGGAAAAATGGAAGAAAGGGTGGAGAGGAATCCTCTTCCAGGACAGGCAGACTGTCTTTAGTTTCTTCTTCTTTTAGTTAAATAAAACTCATAAGTAGTCTTTGCCCGCTTTTTTACTAAATTGACAAAATATTAAATACAGTGTATTTAATATTTAAATACCAAGAATTGCACAAGAATACACAGTAGTCTTTGCTGTAGTCTTCCTTGAGCCAGTCTTAAAGGTCTTGGCTTTTAAAAGCTACCTGCATATTAAAACCATATGGACACATGCAAACAGTGAAGGTCACAAAATCAAACAAGTAACTTAACAAATCAACTAACAAGCCTTTTAAAGGTACCCTGTAGAGTTTTTTGACCAGTTTTTTGTCTCTGTTTCATTGGCTCTTGTGTATGCACACAAGGATGCACATGCATGAGCACTGATGGTTTCATACTATTGATAATACACAACAAACAAATGTGGCAATGTGTCAACAAAGGCAGGGAAACATGTAAACATGGATGTTAAGAATGCAGCTTTCAAAATTTGAAAAGAAATCAGCTTTGCAAATGTTTTGAGACCTGTAACGCTAAATATGACAGCTCATACATCCTAAATCTATAAATCCCTAAAGACAAATTAAAGGAAAAAAAAGTCTCACAGGTGAGATTTAAAAATGTCTGTTGCAAATGAATGCGGTGCGCTTTTTCTTGCCAAAGTTGCTTCCTTAGCATTGCTAGCAAGGGGACTTATTTCTATTAGCACATACTGTCAAAATCAAAAAAATACAGGGAGCTTTTCCTAAGGGGTAGGGGGATAGGTGTGTGTGTGTGTGTGTGTGTGTGTGTGTGTGTGTGTGTGTGTGTGTGTGTGTAAGAAAGCTGTCTTAGAGGGGAAAAAATGGCCATAACATTCTCGGTGTATCTGTTGCTGGCGTCAGCCGTCCCTACGGCTCCATCCTTGCTTGCTCATTCACTGTGTGATACAGAGAAATTTCAGGAGAAGAGATGGAAGTCCTTAATTGAATCTCCGCTCATGTAAGACTTAGATCAGGGTGCAGTAGGGCAGGGGGTGGCTCTGCTTTGCACCCACTCTTAATATACAGAGCAAGCAGAAAGACCCCAATCCCCTTTGATCTCTAAAGTGCAAAGAAGAGGGCAATAAAATGATGAAGCAGCGCCTTCTCCACTATCTAAGAGATGACGAGTAGCTTTTCCTCAGGGCCACTATATAGCTCTGTGATTCATGGTGTTCTGTCCTGCTCATGTGTATACATTCTTTAGACCCCTGCCATTTGTAAATAATCATTAGCAGAGGTAATGATCATGACAAATGGTGATGTCGTGCAAATCGCTCCTAGGTGCAGCCACTCTGCAGATGAAAAGCTCTCATTTAAGCTAAACCATAAACTAAATCTCTTGGTTTTGCTATTAAACCATCACATTTTTATGATTTTAATTCTGGATGAACATTAGTCCATGCTAATGGAATGGATAAAGATCATTTATTAGAACAGTTTTCAAATCGGTGTCGCTACAGCATCAAAAGCGAGTTGCACCACAGAGAGAGACTGCCTGCTTGAGGAGACTAATCCACTGTTACAGTTACAGAGGCAGAGGAGGAATATATCTACTGTAACAGTGCTTTATAGCGCTAATACTGGTATGTGCTCTGCAGACTATTTTCAGCATCTCATTGATATATACTTCCTTTGATTTGGAGTTGGCAAAGAAGACCAGCTACTGTTGGAAGGCATCAATTACATTTAGCTCTGTTAGTGTGAACACAATGTTGGTAAAGAGCTAAAAGTAAAATTACGTCTTGCTAAATTGTGGATTGCGATACAGAGGGAAATGTATCTACAATATTAACAAAATGGCAGCGAGAAAATAGCAGGTTCACTTCATGTCACTTATCCCACTCGCTCTTTCAAACAAATTCCAAACCCTACAAGGCTGAGAAGCCAAACACCTCCAGGTAACGTTCAGCAGTGGACGCCAGACCCCACTATACCATCTCTTTCAACTCTCGCTGCTCTGACCTTGTCATCGTTGGTCTCAAATCTTTTCCCTCCTGGCTCCCCGAGGCTGCAATGACTTCAGAACAGCAGAGTCACTCCTCATCAGAGTTTTCATGTACGATGATGAAAACTCACCTCCTCTAGATGTATTGCACCTCATGTCACCCTCCCCCCTCTGAATTATATCCCGTATCATATCTACTCACTGTATTTGTTCCCTTTTTGGCTCTTATTTTCTATATTTTTCATATCACGTTAACTTTCTGTTACTTGCACCTACCTATGGGTTGCATGTAATGTGTGATCAAGCTGCTATAGCTAGCAATTGTAAATCACTGCGCATAACAGCATCTGCTACAGCTTTATCAGCTTCTTTCAACTGGATAATTTGTATTCACATATCTCTGCTGCTCTGTCTTTGCATTCCTTGCAAACCATGATACATTTACATTCATACAGAAGCATTTAGCACTATGTTCCTATCCAGAGCGACTTACAGTGCTTTGTCTTACTGTGGGATAACTCCACCGGGAAAAGTAACTGAACGGTAGCAGGAGTTGGTCATAAACGATGGAAGCCAGATGCACATACAGCATGCATGTATGTAAACATACACACAAGAACGCGCAAACTGTATGCAGACATAAATAAGGTGATTGCTTCTCTGCTCTGTGCATATATTTGAAAATGCT
The DNA here is from genome assembly GCA_038419695.1 of Scomberomorus guttatus. Classification (NCBI taxonomy): domain Eukaryota; kingdom Metazoa; phylum Chordata; class Actinopteri; order Scombriformes; family Scombridae; genus Scomberomorus; species Scomberomorus guttatus. The sequence goes on from CM076455.1 coordinate 12,538,784, forward strand.
TATTGAAGATATAGTTGGATAACATTTTTACAGAAATGTTGGAAAAAACAAACTTTGATGCAAGAATAAATTATGCAGCAAACTTCTCCCACTAACTTCTTCTTATCCATTATAATTATGTGTGTTCATGTGTGTGTGTGCATGTGTGTTCATGTGTGTGTGGAACATATTATATCACCAGAATAGATGTTAGTATTAATCAGAGTCCTAGCTCACTTTCTGATCAGCCAATCAAATCGTTGCTGACTTTCTTTGCTGTGCACTTGCTCTGCAGCCCTCAGCCAGCGCCGCAACCCCTTCTGAACCACCACTGTTACTGTCGAGTATAAATTAAGCATTAAACATTTCAATTCCTCTGAGCCTCCATTCGTGTATTGTTTGTTTTCTATTTTTACATATAAAGAGCCCTTACAATTATTTCCCCCTTGTTCTGTGTGTCTCTTGTGTAATAGCCTGCCTGCTGCTGTCACACTGTCTCATAGAGAAACATAATTAATTGTCCCCTCCTGTTAAAGATAAGAAGTTGTGGGAAAAGGAGACTAAATTAAGTACAGCCTACTTAAAAGTCGGCATTGCATGCTAAAAGCTGCTTGATTTCCCCCCCCCCCCCACATAATACAATGCACAAATGAAAGAGAGGCGGTAGCGGAGGTTAGACAGTTCAAGAACGATCTTGGAAAACAAACAAAAGTATTAAATCTTTGGAAAAAAACATTTGCAAATTTGTGGGGGAGTATATGAAAATATTTTCCTGTTTGTACGCACACTGAAACTAAACTAAAATATATAATTCAATTACTGACAGAGGAGGTTCTCACCATCACAGCTAACAAAAAAATCACGTTTTTTTGAGGCCATGTTGGACTCTTCTGTTTCTACAGTGTGTGTAAATTGCCAACAGCATAACAAAACAACAGCTGTAAAATTAAATTAGTATGTCACTGCTGCTACAGTACAGCATATACTGCTGCAGGTTGGCGTCAGCATTTGTGAATGGTTACTGTACATATTTCCCTGTGGGAAGGAAGATGAGGTGGGTGGGGGTGTTATGGATTTGTCACGCGTGTGCCATGTTGGCCTAGTTACTGTACAGTGTTTCAGATACTGTAACAGTTCAGCAGTGCTCCCTCACTCTGCATGCCCTCAATCTTGACTTAATATGAATGTTGCAGTATGCGTCTGTGCATGTGTTTGTGTAAGTGCGTGTATGAGGCGTTAAGAAAAGACGTATTTGTGGATATCGTGACCAAACACATGTACACAACAGCCGAATCATATGTGAATTATTCCATTGCAAATATAAATAATGATAAATACGCGTTAATACACAAAAACACACACACAGTTGCGCTTGAAGGCTTTGCATTTATTATTCTGGGCCTTCTGTCCATGAATCACTGCTCAGTAAATAGATTTCAGTGTCTTTCACACTCTGAGATGGATATATATGACAGGGAGTGATGAGGTTATTGGAAGAATACAGAGGCTTGTCTTTGCATGTGTGTGGGAGCATCACATAAAACCAAACAAGACTCTCAGGTGTGAAATTAATAAATTAAAGTGTGTTCACACTCTCTGATTAGTAATTGCAGCAATAAACAATATCATTGCGTTTAAATAATACAAGGGCTTGAGTGTTTTTGTCTTTTTTTACACATGATTGACAGCGTTGACCCTTTAGGGGCTGTGTAATGCTTACAGAGTAGCTGTTAGCCCAAATGGATGTACATACTTTATACCAAATTGTTGTGTTGTACTACAGGTTGAAACATGGAGAAAGCTTAAAATACTGTAATGTCCCCTGTAAATAGTTCAGGGGTAGAAGAGTGAAACACAGCAGCAACAGAGAGACATAAGGATAAAAGACAGACAGATCCACATGCGCCGCATATACTGGTGCAATAGGGCTGAAACACTGAGCACAACTTTATGGTATTTAGCTCAAACACATCAGAGCGATCTGCAAAGAAAGGCTTCGAGCTTTAGCTGTGAATTGATTCACAACTCTGTGTAGGCGTTATAAAAAATTCAGCATTTTAAGAAAAATCAAAGTTAGTGCACTTCACCACCACTCATGCATACCAGCGGGCATTCCAAATGATTTCCATACGTAATACAACTGGCTGTACTGTAAGTGCCTGATTCATCATCTGGACATTAAAGTTGCATGCACCCGAAATGAGAAGGTCACAGTCAGATTTGCTTTATACAAAATATCATAAGAGCTGTGGAGCATTAACTGGCCCGGCTAGTATGACGAAAATAGTTGCTATGAATCTGATGATGTAAAATATCAAGTAGCTACTCGTATACAACAGTAGCAACACATTGTTGCTCAGTAGAGAAGAGGGAAGTAATTTACCTTTTGAGAAGTACATCAGCAGGGAAATTGAAACGAGTCCATTTGTAGCCTAAATCATTAGATGCATATGACACAAATGAGCTATCAGACTTGAGTTCTAATAGAGGAAACATGTCACATAATCCAGGATTGTATTGATACAGTTGTCAGAGGGTTGTGAATACATGCTGAGACTGTCACCGAAACCTTAAAACGCTGCATTGGACTGAAGACAGATTTAGGGCAACAGTATTTCTTGGGCAGTAAAGGTACATATGTGCAATATAACCTCCACTCCTTTTGCAGATTGAACAAGTGGTGAGGGAAAGAAAGAGAGAACGACCTGTCTGTACACTATCATTGGCTTCGGGGCAGCTTTTCTCTGAACAAACCCAAGGTTAGACTCAAAGAGTAAGATAAAACAGATAGATACAGATAAAATCAAAAGCAGGTTTTGCTGTTGGTATTCTTATAATGGTGTTGTTTGAAGTCGCCAGGTTTTTAAACCCCTAAAGAGGTGAAAACTGACACATAAATTGTGTTTGCATGAAATCATTCTGTCCAAAAACGAAATACAATCAAAAAATAATAAAATCTAAAATTATGTCTGTAAGAAATTGTGTTCAAACCAGCGACAAATCATTCCTCCATCATTCTTTCTGTTTGGACTCACTTGGGTAATTTACTGAAATTGCACCCAGGGATGAAAACATTTTAAATCGACATCTTTTGGCAAATTGGAAAAGCTATGCTGGAGTCTCACAACATAACACACTTATATAGTTTTATTATTTTATGTTTAGCATGCTAATGATTCCAAAAATGCATAATGATCTCAGTAAATTACAGCAGCCGCGGTGATGTTTAACTACAATCATAATTCATCTCTGTGTGTAATCAGCTGCTGCCATTCAGCATTTCTCCAGGCTTCACAAGAGCAAAGCAGCCATCAGCTGTTTAACTCTCATAATTTCCACCTGTGTTTCCTTTTCACCAAAAGAAATGCTCATGAGCTCAATTCAGATCTGCATTTTATGTGTGCTTTAATGGCAGAAACGTCAGCGTGGAGCTTTTTTTCACAACAAGCAGGCTGAGGCGCAGTATTCATCGTAGTTTTACCCCAAATCATCGCTCTATTTTATTCTGAGACATATCAATACAAGGGACGAAGCTGCTTTGAAATTATCTCAGGATGGGTGGAGAATAGATTATTTATGTAGGAATACATAATTCATACTTGCTGAATATCAGAGGCACAGTTATATAGGAAGCATCATGCAGTTAGGGGGTTAGGTCTATCAGGGAATGACGTTATTACTTCATACTTCGCTCTCACAGCCCATTAAGTCTCCCTTTCATTCTCCCCAGGTCTTCTTTCAATATGCAATCACTCATTTCAGGTGCAAAACAGCTGGCAGATGTTTGTGTCTGCAAACATGTATGGTAAAATAGCATGGAGGCACTGGGAAATTACTGTATGAACTACAGTATAATGCGGCAGCTGAGTTGCATTATTTTCATCAATCACTGGGTTTTGTCAGCTGTCCCCAACGTCGCCCAGTAACAGACCGTTTGCTAAGCCCCTTAGTTGCTGTTGCTATCTGTCAAGCTGGTGGCAAATTTACCACTTCAAAATGTTGGTAATTTTAGAAACAGTGGGTCTTTGATTTCAGACAGAAATAGACAAAAAAAGGCTTCTCATTTTTGCCAGCAGCTGTCGATTTTTTTTTTTTTTTTGCTGTCGCTAGCAGATTTTATCAGCTGTAGCTAGCTAGCTAATTAAGCCAAATTTTTCCTTCATGATTGGTTGAAAACATTGTCGTGATTATTTTTAAAATGATAATTAGCCACATGTCCCAGATGGAAAGTCACAGCATCATCACCAGCTTATGATCCACATAGAGGACATGGAAATAAAGAAACAAGTTGTTGTGGTATTGAAGGGTTAAAAAAGTTAGTTCTATAAGTATGATAAGGAAAAATGAAAGATCAGGCTGCTAAATTTGTTCTAAGATTACCGTTTGGTTGCTGCTGTAGCTTACAAACTTCTATTTTCAGACTGTATGTTTTTACTTTTAACGTTTCAAGAGAATAGGCTACTTACAGATACGTTTGGCAAAAATAACGCTAACTCAGATAACATTGGCTGGGGTTGCTGGAGTGTAAATGTCCCCAAATCCAGTAAAGAGCAGGGCAGAGTCACAGTCGTCCAGTCCGATAGCATCCAGGACAGGCCTCCGCAGAGCGGGGATATACTCCAGATATACGCAGTGGTCATCAATGGAACTTTTTAAACATAACCTGTAACCCCACAAAATAATGTAGTATGAAACCCAAACCTAACCCTCTAGGCTTGGAAGTAATGCTGGGTTGCTGCTTCTGTAGCTGTGTGTTGTTGTTAATCGTAAGCTAGTTAGCCAGACATGCTAACATTGGCGGCTTACCTCAGAGAAGACAAACACTGTTTAAACCATTCTTTAGAGTTTGGCTTGATATTTTGGTTTATGGAGAGCGTTAAAAAAGAAACTACCTTCCAGACTCTTTATATAATCCAAAACTTGACAGCAGTTGCTAAGCTTTGATTGAACATTGGCTGGGGTTTAGCGAATGTTCAATTTGACTACAAGGCTGTTTGGCACCTGCTCCAGCAGTGATTAGTGGCAAAAATAGACCTTTCCTCATGGTTAGTCAATTGCTCCCATAAAGAGCATAAAAATATCTTGCTTGTACAGGAAGAGACTGAACCTTGAGGCTGCCCGTTTAACTCGACCACCTGCAGCGGCAGCAAGTCTCTCAGCCATCAGCAACAGCTAGAAAACATAAACCGTTATTTTTTTAATGAGTGTTGGGTTTGATTATGGGTGGGGCAACATAAAAATCACTCAGCCAAAGCAAACCTCCTACCAAAATGGAGCACATCGTGTTTGTTCTGAATGCTCCTGCCTCCTGTGTATTCTCTGTTCTCTCAACATGATCCTGAGAATAAACTGAAGTGGCCCTGCTGTGAAGAGCCTGACCACTCCTTCATCCTCATCTATTAATGGAGATGTGTCAAGCAGGGTTACATCTTCATCACTTAAAGGTTTTCTGTATGTTTTCCTCATTAACAGGGTCTACTTTTTAACATTGCTTGCAGCCCCTCTGCAGTCTATAAATATCTTTGAATGTCCCTGCTAGCCGTGTGAAGTCACACATTATTGTACACACACACAAAATTAATTTAATTGCGGTTTGATTTACAGTTTTCTGTCAATTTTATTTTGTTTTCATTTAAGCCAAAGTACTAAAGACACTGGAATAAAAAGGCTCCAAGTCCTCAAACGGCTCCTTCTTGGAAAGCTGCTAAAAATAGAAAATGGAAATAAGAGACAGATCCACTTGCTTTTCATCTGCTGTATTTAAAGCATCGATTTTTCTTGTGCATACAGATCCTTCTAATTAGTTTGAGGTGATTGTAATTTTCTCTGCGTGTTTACAACATCGCAGGGTCACTAAGTGGCAGCAGACTGAAATTTGGGGCTGTTGCAAGTTTTCTCTATCTCAAGACTACAGTTTTTATAGAAAAAAAAAGCAATTGCTGAAAAGGCAGACAAAAGACCTGGGGGGAAATGAACTCCTCGAGATGAAACGGCTGGTGCGCCATTATTACATTCTTCAAATAAGCCTCCACTATAGAGACCAGGAGATTTATTTTTTAAAGGGGACAGCCTGTGCGTGAAGAATGCACAGTGAGATAACATGATTATGTAATTGAATTTTTTATGTAATTGAGAACAAAGATGGTCTCGATATAGGCCTTGTGGTGGCTGCTCTTTTGAAAAGGGTGTTTAATAGGAAAATAATCCCATCTGTGAGCTATTCAACTTGCATTTCCATATCTGGCTTCACATCGGGGGGAGGTGCACAAACAAATCTTCTTTCCATTCATTCTTTCTTGTTCATATGTCACTTATAGCAGTTTATTTGGTTCAAATGTTTTATTTTGACCATCTGCACTCCCTAATAAGGACAAAGTTCATAATCTTAAGATTAAGAGAGCAAAACCCTTTTTGCCATACATGTAACCTGACAGTAGCATGTGGAGGTGCCTGCATTATGTTTGAACAGTTTGACACAGAAACATCTACTAACTTTAAATCATCTATTTTAATTGTATTGACTCTCTGTAACTTATTGTATAGTCCTATCACTTGGCACCAAAGTAAACCAAAGTGCATTTGCCAGTGCTGTCTGAATCTGGTCTGAGGGGCCTCTTGCTATGGGTAAATACAGACGGCTCTGTTTGTGTTGAGGCTGTCAGCCACTCCCTCCATCCTCATCCTTTCACTCTTGTCCGCTCTATCTAACATGAGGAGAGATGGACAACGCTGTCAGGTAGAATAGCTCACAGCCACAGCTTCACTCACTAAGCGAATGAGTAATGAGAGATGCTGATGGCCTATTATGAAAAGACAAAACATCTGAAGTGAGAATACAGAAACAGACCGACATCGCCCCTTTAAGTGTCCAGTGATGTAAGTAATGACAATGTTTTAAAGCAAAGGGAATAAACATACTTTCGTGCATACTTTTGTGCACACATGTGCAAAAGTGAGTAAAAGGCAGAGGCCAGTGGGTTACCATGTACTGGATAGACAGAGCCTTAAGGGTTTTGTTGCTCTGTGTGTTAGATCTGTCAGCTGAAGCAAGTCTGAGACTGGCAAAATGCCCAGGACGGCTCTGGAGCCTGTGTACAACACATCAAACTTGTCCTCATCATCAGTTATTAACCGTGGAGACTCATTCTAATTCCTTAACATCTGCCGTTTTAATAATTTCCACAGTCACAGCCTGCACAAGATACAAAGATGTACATGATTAACCATCACATTAGTTGGTCTGAACACTGAAACATTCTCAATTCAACCTATTTGAAAAGATAAAGAACAAATCGCCTCATTGCCCTCAACTTAGTATTCAAAAGCTTCCCTGTGATTGTCACCTATTAATCCATGTATTGTAATGCTTGAGGATACCACCACTTTCAACCTAATGAAGTATGCCCTTTTCATTTCTAACCAGTGAGGCATCGCTGCCAAATGCAAATCATTCACCAAACACAAAAGCACGCACAACGTTCGGCAGAACGTTTCTGTGATATCGTACAAAAACATTTCAACAAAAAAAGAGGAGTGGCAAATACAGTGAAACAATGCCCTTTTATGTTACCAGCCTGAACTGGTGTTCTGTATAATAATACACACGATGCATTTTCTTGTCTTGCTGGATATGCTTTTGGTAAATACAAATCTTAGTTTCTTTAGGACATTCTGAAAGATTTACCTTGCTAATGAGTTTCATGTGTTCTTACAATATACAGTATTAACGACTGGTACATCCTCCCCAACTGCTCATTCTTCATCCTATTCTACAAGGAGAAAATCACTAACCAGCTCCACTGAGTTGGGGTTCTTTAAAAACTTTCTCTGTCTTTAGGAGAGAACATTATGGCAGCATCCGTCATCTTTTGGAGACAAAGTGATGGCGAAGGTCCAATGATTTGCAGACGGCAGAGCTACGCTGAGATGGATGGGCAAAAAATCATCCATTGTGAAGTCAGTCTTCAGAACTCCAGGGACATTTGTCTGACTTCATTCACAGTCACTATTACAGAGTGACTCAGGGCACAGAAATGAATTTCACCTCAGTTAAATCAGAATTAGAAAATAGTCATTGCCTGTCTAAAAAACCCTGCATTCCTGAGGAGAAGATACGAAAATGCTGGAAAAATGGTGAACTGGAAGAGCAGCGGGGAATAAATATAAGGTATGAAGTCGTGGGGAACTGGAAGCAAACCAGAACCTCATTTAAGCCAGGTAATGACTTGCACCAACAAGGAAATTTACTAAATTGTTGTCAACCTCATCTTCCACCAAATCTGTTAAAGGGGACATATCATGCTTTTTGTGATTTTCTGTTATACATCCAACATAACAGTATAAAAGTATGTTAAACATGGTCAAAGGTCCACAACTTCAAAAAGTCAAAAGCCCAGGCTTCAACCTGCTCTGAACGTTTCATTTGCAAAGTTACCTCTACTTCCTCCATGTGATGACATCAGATTGTTTGCACATGCCCACAAATGGCCGTCCGTTCTGTAGCCTTTTGTTGCTAAAGTTGTTGCTAAGATTGTTTTATGGGTTGTTTGTGTTGACCACTCGCATATTTCGGATCGGATTCGGGCTTGAACATGTACGGATGTATTTGAGAAGTTTCCATTCCGACTAAAGAACTACTACTGTTTGGTTTGCTCGGGCTATGTAAACAATAAGAACAGAGGGAGGGGGGCCTTAAAGTGACAGGAGCTAGAACGGCCTGTTTCAGACAGAGGCTGAACTGAGGGGCTGCATAAAGGACCAGTATAAGATAAATAAGGAGTTTTTTTTTAAACTGTAAATCATACAAAGTTATTCCAGTAGAGCCCCAGACTATAAATATAGACCTGGAAATGTGCATGATATGTCCCCTTTAACATTACTCTGCCACCGGCGGTTGGTTTGAGTGTCCTGTTGCTAATAGCAACCCCTACTGGCAAAGTTCCATAGAGAGCCAAAGTCACGAGCTAGCCAGTAACTAAAGGCAATCTGTCTTCCTGGAAAAAAAAGTTAAACAATTGTTTTGTGAGCATACAGAAAAACTACATGTCCCATTAAAATTTACGAGCACGAGTACTCACGTAATTGTAAAGCCCAGTTCAGACCGGAAATTCACGATGAGACGAAACCGTTTTAGAACATTGCAGGGAAAAGTTGTAGCGGTGTGAACTGGCCTGTCTCAGCTCGACTGATGGTGTCGCCTGTGTCTCAGCTTGTCCAGTCGCCAGTGGCTGGTTTTAGAACGTAAGGCACATCACCTATTTCAACAGCCAATCAGCTTGTAGCGAAGTCAGGCGGTCAAGTCAGCAAATTGTCAGCTGATCACAATGGCAGAGTTTTGGATGGAAGAAAAGAGAGCCTCCCCCCTTTTCGTTTCTTTTCATGTTTTCACCATTTCATCAATACTAGAAATGAAACTGTAGCAAGTAACTCACTATTACTATCCTCAGTCATATTTTAGGATGCTACAAATTATATCCAGCAACAAAAAAAAAGCCTTAAAAGCCATCAGTTAGAATGGAAGTACAGAAAGTCGTTGCTATGGAGGCTCATCTGGTTGCATTGATATAAACTGGCAGGTTTTGCAGACCAGCGCATTGCAAGTAGTTGTAAGTTTCAACTCGTCTTGTCGTGAATCTTTGGTCTGAACTGGGCTTTACTTGGTTTCTTCCATACCCAACACAATCTTCTGATGCTTTTCAAGTTTTTAGCTGTTAGCTTCACTGTTGAGAAAGGCTAAAGGCTGGATTTTTAGTTGTTTACATTACTACTAATGTTAATGGAATTTTAAATGAGTTTTTTTTTAACTTCTGAAACAGAACCCGGAAGTTTCTGTTTCATTTTGACTTTCAGTTGCAGTTTGACTAACATTGTTACTTTCAGCCTTTTGTCAGATCTGTGACCAACCAAATATTGACAGGCATCTTTTATCTATTCGCCAAAGGCCCTTCTTAGAGTATTATCTGTAGTTATTCTTTTTTATTATAGCTGTTTTGTGATTGTTGATGTTGTAATTAAGTAAGAATTTTGTTTTTCTGCAAACAGTTGACAGCTAAGTTAGCCATTATAATACTGTTGCTATTTGAGGCTAACAGTCTGTTGATTTACTGTTGGGATAACTGTTTTATTGTGGTAAAATGTGAATGGTAAACAGACTGCATTTATATAACGCCTTTCCAGTCTTCCGACCACTCAAAGCGCTTTACACTACATGCCAACATTCATGCATTCACACACACATTCATACAATGATGGCAGAGGCTGCCATGCGAGGTGCCAACCTGCTCATCAGGAGGAGTTTCTAATGCTCATTCACACACACAGTCGCACACCGATGGCACAGCCTTTTGGAGCAATTTGGGGTTCAGTATCTTGTCCAAGGACACTTCGACATGCAGACTGGAGGCCCGATTAGTGGACGACCCACTCTACCTCTGAGCCACAGCCAACTAAGTTTAGTCTGTTGGATGCTGACGTTACATATATTTACTAGATTAATTAATTTTGATTAATTAATTAAATTTTCACCAGTGGTACTTTGTAACTAATTGGACAGTTAGTCTATACTAATATCAATATAAATCCAGAGTCCTTGTTACTGTATTAACTGCTTTTTTTCCATTTGGTCTAATGCTTGTATAGGGTATCTCATTTCTTCTGATTTATAATCCCTATTGCTAAATTTGTTGTCCAATACAGTTTTCACTGTCTCACAATTGCTTCCAGTAAAAACTTCAAAGGCCAACTGTCCTCAAGCTTTATTGGCAGTGTGTTTAGCTTTATATAGCTGTGCATAGCTGTGCACCTACACACATAGTGAGGGCAGAAGAAACATACTACATAGGCACCAAAGTCCCCACTGCTCCAGCTGAGTGGTTTCAAACACGGTGGCTTTCAACCATTCCCAGTTGTGAATATGAGTAACTGCTTATGACTGGCAGGATTTTGCCTCTTTCACCATCAGCTGCTGTAATTCTAAAGTTTTTTGAGAAAGACATGAGCTGATTGACCAGATTTATTGTCAAAGTAAGGTGAATAAATGGACTGATTTTGATTAGTCACTCACTAAAAGTTTACACAAAAGGAGAATGAGTGATGCTGACATTGTTGATGATCGGTTTCATCCTCTTCACTGTTAGAGTTTCATTCAATCAAGTCATATTGAACAAAAGACTGTATTCTCAGATGGGGCCATGCTCCAATGCATTTCGATTTAGGGGTCCTTAATTTAAAAAGATTTGGGAGCCCTTGGCTTAGTCTGGCCTGCAAAACAGTAATTTGGCAGCGGAGATAACGCCATGAATGCTCTAAAAGCAGCTGTACAGAAAATGCCAAAGTAGATGGCACCAGACAAACCATAAGAAGCCAGACACTGAGAGAGGGGAGGGCAGGAAGGATACCACATTTGCACATGTCCACAACAGATGCACAGTATCACATGTTGTTTGCAGTGACGCTAAAATCAATTGAGTGTGACATAATTAAAGACAATATTGGTATGCAAATCACTAAAGAATGCACATATGCCAGAAGGTTTTGGGTGTAAAAAATACATTAAATTAAATTTAAAAGGAAATAATATGAAATGCATGCTGTGCAGTTAATGTTTCCTTTGTCAATCACTACCTTTGCTATAGATTCTAACTCCAAATCTTTAGTCAATTTGTTTTGGTAATAATAAACTAATAAGGAGTAATAATGCGAGTGAAGACTGTTCACTAAAATATTGACAACAGGAACAAAAAATACCAAGAGTGCAGGCTACCTCAAACTCAGTTTAAGTCCTTTTAGCGATATTATGGGAAAATGCATTGATTTTCCAGATGGGGAAACTAAAGATATGATACTATTTATCTTGATAAATAGACATGAAATTGTCAAAGCGCCACATGAACTTGTTGACCTGCCACGCCCATGAAATCAATTGACAAAATGTCTAAATAAAAAAGTTTAGACAAGCCAAAGATCTGTGAGCAATTTGGAGGAAAAATGACTCACCTGCGCAGCCATGAATGACAGATCCATACTGTTGCTCCCTTCAAGCCAAGGCACTCAGTGGAAGATGCAAATCTGCGTGTTGCTTTCTCTTATTCCCCGATAGAGCATTTGCCTTTCTTTTTTGTATTTGACTCGGCATCCACGGGCTCTGCAAGTTGTCGGACTTCACGTGAAGAACATGTCGAAGATGACGAATGAAAATAAAACGAAGGAGGAGGAGAAAATGAAGGGAAATGACAGAGGAGGCAAAGAAGCGCAGCAGACGGAGAGATGAAGAGATGAGGGCGCAGGAGACGGCATGAGAGAGGCAGTGGAGGAGGCTGTGGAGCTGGACTGTCACATATTACGAAGTCCTCTCTCTCTTTCTCACTCACTCACTCACTCACTCACTGTCTTTCTCTTTTTCTTTCTGTGCCCACCTCTCTTTCTTTGCCTTTCCTGCATTTTTTCTGCTTCTGTGTTGCTCTCCCTTTGTGCCCATTCATCTCTTTCTGTGCCTCCTTTTCTCTTCTTTATTTGCTTTTTCCTTCTCATTCACAATTTTCATAATACTTTCTTCCAACTGAAATAAGGCTTCTGATTTCAATTTTGATTGATTTTGATTATGTTAAGTGGCCACAACAGTTCCTAATCAAGATATATCCTAATGCAGCAGCAGACAGTTATATCTTAGACTATTGTGTGCTTCCAGTTTTGTGGGAAGGCCCATGAACAAGGTGATGACACTGACCTCAACTCCATTCAACACCTTTTGGATGAACTGGAACGCAGACTGCAGCCAGACCTCATCCCCCAACACCAGTGCTTCACCTTATTATACTCTTGTGGCTGAATGGGAACAAATTTGTGCAGCCAGGTTCCAAAACCTCATAGAAAGCCTTCCTATATATATAAAGAAGTGTAGAGGCTGTGACAACAATCACACATGGCTGTAATGTGCAGGTGTCCACATACTTTTGACCAAGTAGTAGCCACACGCAGAATACTTGCATCTCTAAAGTCGGTCACGAACACAACAGGTGTGTGAGTGTTCACAGGTAAAATGAATGCAGGGATGAAGAGCTCAAACCGTCGTCACGTGCACTTTACTCGCCCATCCGAGGCTCCGTTGAAGACTTGTGGCCTAAAACTAATGACACATTCTTGAATTAACTCGGCCCGGCAGAATAAAGGATGCCGCTATTATTCAGTGGAGAGTCTCTTCAAAAAAGCCAATTAACAAGCTCCACTTACAGTTTGAAGAGTGATTAATTTAATCGTGACCCAGCCTTCACTGTGAATACTTAAATTCATTCCTTGGTTGAGTAACACCAGGCTCCACATACAAAGCAGCTTCAAAGAGCTCAGTAGTGGGCTACTGGGTAGACAGCTTGCACAATATTCTTTGTCTTAGTCGAGTATGACAGTATTTTGATTTGTCCCAGACCTGCTTGTTTACTTCTACTTTTCTCAAACACAAATGCTAAAGCCTTTTGGACTGAAATAGATGAGAAACTGACTCATAATTTGTTCGGATAAAGCATATTTGACAGCAATTTTAATTAGTTACATCTGTCCTTGGAGTTTGGTGGGAAATATTGATGCACTGGCTGGCTAAGCCTGATCCCCGGTTGTGTTTTTGATAGTTTACCATAACCTCTGCCATGGAGGGGATGAAGCAGATCTCCTAGATCAGCAGTTCAGACTCCATCCTCCTGTCGGGTTTTTTTCTTCTTTTTTTTTGCTGAGCAGGCAAACATTACATCCAGTTCAGTCCTCCAGTGTGGGAGATTTCACTCCGCTCCAATTCACAGCTCCACTTACAGTTTTTGAGAAGTAATATAACAGTTTCTTTATTTACATCCTGATTATCTGTATGTTTCATTCAGATCATAAAGAACACTTTGTACTATGGGCACTCTAATGTCAATATTAACAACACATACACAGAGTTGATGTCTGATTTTGTCATGCACGTCAGTATATTTATGTTGAACTTATATTTAGTGTGATATTTGTGGGGTTTTTTTTGGCCAATTTCTTTAATGAAAACATAATATGTAAATCATTAAATTACTGTAATGCCTGGGAGTGACACTTCCACAGTTAACATGCTTATTTTTTTGCTTTTAAGCACTCAATTACCATAAATCAGCCTGTAGGTTCTCTGTTTTTCAACCAAGAAATTATTAAAATTATTGTTTTCCACCACTTAAAAGCATAGCATAACCCCAATAAACTCACCAGTCTGCTGAAGTGATTAAATGCAGTCAAATGAAGAAATTGCTGAAGCCTTCAAAAATAAGGATAAATCTCTTTTTCACAAACAGAAAGCCATACATACATACACACATCTATATTTTCTATCAATGAAAAGAGGCTTGTATTCCAGGTTTTACTGGCTGTGTCTACAGTACATCTGCATCGACAGCAGCCTGTTGTGCAAAATTCAACTGAGTCAAATTGAACTTAATAGAAAACATATTTTGTGATCCTTTTTATCGGTGGAACTGACTGAACTGTGCACTTCCCATTCTTGAAAATAACATTAACTTTTTTTTTTAGCAATTTACCCACTGAAAAGTGGTTGAGAAGCTGCAGCAGAGTGATACATTTGTCGAAGTGTGTGCTATAGACAGTAAAGAATGATGAGAAATGACATTTTAATAAGACCTGGGATGACAATAAGTGACAGTAAACCTGTGACATCTATACTGTAGGTTTCAATAAGGAAGGAATTCCAAATATTGAATTTTTCAGCAATATTGTGTCACTCTGAGGGCTGTAATATTTCTTAAAAGCAGACGGTGGAACACTTTGCTTCGAGTTACTCAGTGATCCAGTTAGCAACGCAGCATATCAGCATTTCCCCACTGACGCTCTGATGTATTAGTTGAAACATCTAAACTCTGATGTTGGGATTGAGTTTAGGAACAAAATTAGTCTTAGAAAATAGATTGATTATTGATCCAGTACTGGTGTAATGTATTGTGGCATTAGAGCTCATTACTTGAACACTGATCATTGAGCCAAATTGCATGAAAGTTTTTTTTTTTGTGATATTATGACTTTATTCTCGAAATCTCGTCATATAGCCTTGATCAAAACACTTTAAACCTGTCAACACTGTTCCTTTAACCACTGTCTGAAAGGTGAAATCTGTTTAAGTGATTATTGTTATATCCATCTGTAAAGTAACGTAGTAAAACACACAAAAAATGTTTCCTGTACTGTGCTACTCTGAAATATGGATCAGGTGTCTCACCTGTTGACATTGCCAATGGAGTCAAATTTAACCAATACATCTTAAATTTGTGTTAATGTTACCAAGTAAGTTCATTTTTCATTTCATTTTTAAGTCACATTTTCACTGCACAGCTACCAACAAACAAAAAAAAAAGGCTTTGACAACAGCTTCACAAACACAACACTAGATACTCCGTAGAAAACTGCAGCTTAAACATCACCTAAAATTCAGTTTAGTCTCATCTCATCATGTGCTTTCTCCTAAACCTCGTCCGTTCTGCAACCACTCTCATTTTGTTGGGCACATGCCACTGGGCATTCGCTGGCCCCGATTTACAGCAGTATAATCTAGGTAAAAATAGATTATTAACAAGCATCAAACTGGATCTTGTCATGTTACAATATTCCAGGTTGATGGTAATGAGTTGGAATAATGTCATGCCACCTACTAGGCTGCCCTGCTCAACATTTATGAATGCCTGTGGTGTGACTGATGTGGTCTGTCACCTAGGCATATATATCCCAGAAACCACGTGTTTGTATTTGTGTGATTTTATGTATTTATGTGTACTCTGTGTGTGCGTGTATGGGTGGATTCTTTGGAGATCGGTCCTGGTCTTTGATTATTCTTAAATATACTTAGTCTTGGGGGTCTTTTGGTGTCATTTTGACCGTGACAGCTGCATGTCAGAACCTATGAATAACATTACTGCTGTTGAAATGTGTAATCAATCAAAATGTAATGTATCAAGCATCAAACAAGGGGATTTTGAGCCAAAACCACCAGGGAAACAATACATAATGAGTACAACCCCCACATCCATCCACCACCCACACACACACACACACACACAATTTATTTTTTGTCAAAGAAGATATGGGCTACTCCTCCCACACAATAGCAAACACATACATAATGCCACATGCAGGCTCACACATACGCACACACATACCTTCTCATGTGCTGTATAAGCTCTTTTCTAAGCTTCGTGCACTCGGTGTACAGTATGTCTTCGTTTGCCTTTTCTCAACTGATGCATAGCCAACAAGGCAGGTGATTCATAATTAATGCTCAGCTGAATATATTGAAATTCATCATGTGTGTGTTTGACCATGGGTAACCCACAGGGATGCAGTCTCAACATTGCTTTACACACCATGGTTCTCTCCACATTTCTCACAAGAGCCATCTGCGACTTCATATTCCAGACATCCAGTCAAGTTCCTGTCTCCCTTTTGAAACTGATAGTTTATAAAGTCGTTTTTTTACTTTTCATCTTTTACTTTTTTGGTTTTACTCTCAGCCGAGAGTTATTTCATCAACCAACAATAGGGATGGAGGAGCCGTCTTGATAATCCTTTCTGTGCATCTGCGCACCACATCTGCTCTGGCCAAATTAATGCATTTCAACCATATCACAGTCCAAAATTGCAATGGCCTCCCTGGTCTTGTTTCTACGGCAGCAGCTGTTATTGGACAGTCAGATGTGATAAAGCACGTTGGCACCAGATGTACAGTAATGTGCTATTGTTCTGGATAAAAATGCACAGTCCATGGCCACATTTCTCAATGTCCTCAGGTGAAAGAGAGAAGTGTATTTGTGTGTGCATGTGTGCATGCAGTGGGGGAAATAAGTATTCAACGCATCAACTTTTTTTTTTTTCATTAAACATATTTCCAGTGCAGCTATTCATATGAGATTAAGACCAGACATTGGTATTAATCCAATAAGGCAACACAGTTTACAAAATCATAACATTCCAATCAATAAAAAAAGTTCTGTGTATTAAATTGTCAGAAAATTAGTCAGAAGAGTAGCCAGAAGATCCAAGGGCCACGCAAAAAGAGCTCCAGAAAGACCTGGAAGAAGCAGGTACAATTGTCACAGAAAAAACAATAGGCAATGCACTTCACCACCATGTAAGACTCCATTACGGAAGAAAAGACATGTTGAAGTTCATTTGAAGTTTGCTACACAACATTTGGAGAAGCCTGTGGTTTACTGGAAGGATGTGGTGTGGTCAGACCAGACAAAAATTCAGAGACAAGTTCAAGAAGGTTAGTGGATTGTGGTCAGTGTAAATCACAACAGATACTACTGCAACCGACATACACATCAAAAAGTTTCAAAGCCTGTATTAAAGCAACAACTGCTCGTGTTCGCCTGAACATTCTTACTTTAGTTATCCAGACTGAAGGTACCCGCAAGTATTTTCAGGTTGCATGTATAATCCTAAAGATGCAGAAAGCAAACACACCTTCTGCCCCTTTCCCACTTTAAAAGAAAATGAATCAGCGTAATGCCATGAGCCAAGCGCCTTGTGTGCAGCAGCTGCTTTGTTGTGCCTTAATGCCTACGAGGCAACTTCTCAGGCATGGAGAAGATTACCAGTCACATCAAAAGCCCCAACTGCCAATCTCAACCTGACGAGAGGAGAGTTTCTCCCTTTCACTTAAAAGGATTCCCAGAGGTAATCCTTTAACTTTCCACATGTATGTGTGATCGGAATACATTCCCTTCTTCACGAAACATACAGTAACAGAATACTAATAATTCTCTCGGTTGTTTTTTTTATTTTATTGGTGTGTGTATCTCAGTTGCTAGAGCCAAAAATTGTGTTTGTGGCCACCAAGCTTCTCTTAACGGTTATGATGCTTAATAAAGCAATATAATGTTTATGCCACAGGCCAATACACATCCAAGTCTGCTGTGTGTGTAGTACTTAGGTGTGTGCGTGTGTGTGTGTGTGTGTGTGTACACTTTAGATGGAGAAGAAATCTGCACATGGGTTGACCTCTGACTGTGTTATCCTTCAGCTCTCATTGCATCAGTCCTGCCAGAAACATTCCTTTTGCTGCAGCAATAACATAAAGATCCTACATGTATAACGATGGCCTCTGACAGCTGGAATGGACACACACACACACACACACACACACACACACACACACACACGCCCAGAGTAAAAAATACCCATAAACATAGCTGACCTGGGTGAAACAGTAGTTTAAAACCTCCTGTAGCCTTTAATCTGCAAGAAATATGGTTTATGATCATGACATCACATTAACTGAAATAAAATAAAATTAACTATTAAACTATTAACTTGTCAGCTACACAAAACTAAGAAAGAGCAGGATACAGTCGGGACTTTTTGTTATATTGTGTTACGAAAATAGAAATGAATTCATTTCAAAAAGTAGCTGATGTAAAATGGTTTGGGGCATCCAAGGAAATGAAAACATTTTTTCCAACTAACTGAGCTGAGTAAAAGGAAAGTGCCATGTTCAGCCCTTTGGGAGTAAACTGAACGCTTTCAATGTTGCAGTCTGCTTTCTAATCTGTCCATCTGCTCTTACTCTGTCACACTTTTAAGAGTGTGAACAATATTTACTGCAACAGAACGTGGTGGTTTTTTCTCTGATATGTGCAGTCTATATTTGCCCTGGGTGAATTCCAGAGAATTATCCATCCAGAGTCCTCTTGACCTATTGAAGTGCTCCGACTCTGTCATTTTGTCTTTTAACTTCCTGTCTGCAATTGAAGTGAAGATATGTTGCGTTGTGTACATCGACCACTGCTGCTTGTGGTCACCTTATGCCTACATTAAAGCAAATATCTGACATGTTTTATAAATAAAGTACAGCATCAATATCAATAAAAATATGTTCGGTGAAAAGATGTGTTAAATAAATCACAAAACAGACTATAACTTAAAAAAAAAAACTGAACAGATGAGAAAAATGGGCATAAGGGTGATACGACAGGTAGCTGACCAATCAGTACAATCACCATAACATCAGTAAGGAACTCAAGATTCAAAACGTGTTTTGAGCATGTATTTGGAGCAGTAGAATTCATCCTTTATTTGTTCTTGTGACTATTATGGTTATGGGTATATCATAAACGATATATAAGATAATAAATACATGCAAGTAACGTGCAGGGAATATTCCTGCCCTTGACCAAGGCTTTAAAGCTGGAGTTGGTCCACAAGATGCTGTGCTGTCTGTTTCTCCTAAATTGTTGGAATGGGCCAAATGCAGAGGATACATTTCCCCGAGGGGTTCAGTAAAGTGTGACTGACCATAAAAGCCTGGGTTATAATATTTATCATCAAAGCGATAACACACATGTACAATAGCTTACTGCCAATACTGCATACACAATGTTTAGGTAAAGTCTCCATTTTGATCAATAAGATTTTTAGGGCCATTCTGTTTACTTCTGCTTCATTTTCCCCTGAAGTAATATTTAATACAGCCTCAAATGTATCAGCTTCATTTAATGCAAGGCTTATGACATCTTCACTCTGGGGTCCATGTGACACAGCAAAACTCATTTATTTTTTTAATTTTTGGACCTGGCTCTCTTCCCACGTCCTCCATGTGCTCTCACCCATCCTAAATTAACGGAAATGAACTGCTCCTCCAAAATCTCCTTGTATGATCACCTGATTAATTTTGGGTATGTCTGCCTGGGATATTCATTTTAGCCCGAGGCTCAACCCTTTCCTCCGCTCGAAAATAAAATTGACTTTCAAATGCATTGTCGTCATTGTGGTAATATATTCAAGCCGAAGTGGACCAAAACAAATTAAAAAAAACAAACTTTCGCAACAGGTTTTGGGTGCAACCACACACAAACACACACTATCTCTTGCCTGAATGCCACGGCACGCTGCCACTCCACTGGGCCGCTCGCCAATGTGTGTGTGTATGCGTATGTTTGACTTTTAGCAGCAAATGCTGGGCAAACTGCCCCTGACCTTTTGTGGTACTCCCTCCCTCTGTGGATGTCGTACGTGTGCTCAGGATCTTTTAGTGTGAAATGAAATCAACACTGAACACTGCGGCTGAGGCACCTTGGAGGCTCAGTTGGCTCAGGTGCGTGTCATGTAGCTGGAATGTCTTGCATGTGAATCTGGCCTGGGATCATTGTCGCATGTCATCCTCTTAGCTCTCTTGCAGTTGTGTTTTTTTTAAATCTCTACTACGAAATATCCAACAAAGGTGCTTATAAATGAATGGACACATCCAACCCTTGTGTGTTACTCATTTTTTGGACACATTCATGTTTTTTGCCTACGATAAGATATAATTGGCATTTTAAATCAATACAAAAATAAAAATGAACTGTAAATACTGCACATCATTTTGTAGCAAGCTTAATAGATAACATTACAGTGTAGTTTCTGGAGCTTGGATAATAATTAAGGCATAATTAGATTTTTTGTTAAGGTTTATGTTGTCTCCTCTGGATGTGAGGTGTAACTACTGTAGAAAAAAGCCTCTCCTGTCCTTGACTGTCTCGTTTTAATGTTAATTCCAAAGCTTATACTTTTGAGGTTTTTCCAAGACCAATATTACCCCACTGGCTGATCATTTTAATATTTACATGAAAATATGATTTTGTAGGTTGAGTCCTGTCTTATCAACTCAAAATGAAATTCATAAACAACTGACTGTTACCAACCAGGCTGTAAGTTTTAAAGTAGGCTAAGCTAACGCGAGTTAGCTGACAGAAATTCTAAACTTACCGATCAAAATGCAAAGAAGACCCCTCAGAGTATCATATGAGGAAACAGGTGCACTCCATAGTTTAAAAACAGCAAAAAGAATCACATCATGTGTTGATCTGTGAGATGAATTTATTCACAATCAATAGGCTGACAAATCTGCTGCCATGTTCCGGCATAAAGCATTCCTCGGAGCACGTGTGACAGCAGTGAGCGCTCTCTTTATAAAGGACACATCCGTGATCGCCATTCAACAGAAAACAATGACACCTGCACACCTGAGAGAAAGTCCTCTACTTCCACCTGCACCCAAAAAAAAAAACAACACCCACAACCACTAGTTCTGCATTGATAGCAATACCCAAAAGCAGTGAGGCCTAGAAGAAGTTTTGAAATTACATTAGACAAGACAAAAACGTTTAAAGGTGAATGAGACATTTAGTTTAGTTTTGGGAAGTCTCCACCATGTATCAGTGCCATAAAGAGGTGGGCCATGATCCCTGACTTAGTTCTGGAGAATATAGACAGTTTGAAAATGTTATTAGTGAATCACAAATGAAGATGTAAATTAATTAACGTCTTCCTTCAGATACTGCTCCGCTCACTCGGCTCCTCCATCTGATGAGGTTTTGAGAGCAGTTGTCAATCATAACTGTCAATCATGATGTCACACACCCTTTTTAGATCATCAAATAACTAATCAAAAACAAAATTATCAGAAAAATGAACACTTATACTTGATCATTTTTAATTTGGCCCATGTCCTATCCACTAACATGGAGGGGTTTATGACCTATATTGCAACCAGCTATCAGGGGTTTTACTTCTGGGGGGCTGTCATGTCGTCAATCTTCATGCTTCATGTATAGACTAGTAGATGTATGTGCCATCCCGATTGCAAAGGCATTTTTCCCCAAACATTCAGCATGTTGTAAAACACATCAAGTGACCATTGTAAGGTTTTTCTTTGGTGTCTGTAGCAACTTGTCTAAATTGTCCACACTTCTCTTTGTGCCACGCTGATCCAATAGGATCTTTTGGCACTTTGGTGCTCCTAGTCACTGATCCTTCCATCTGAGCACCACATTTCATTCCTACTATTGTCAGTTTCAGTTTGAGGAGTCCTTGTCCGGCTCTTCATCACGTCCAACATTACCCAGTAGGTGTGTGTGTGTGTTTTTGTGTGGGTGTCAAGCCTGCTTGCAGTAAAGACATTTGAAGGTAGAATGTATTGCAGTACTATTGCGCTACTGTCAAAAATACATGCTGGATTGAAATGTTTACAGTGAACATCTCCCAGGTGTTGGTGTGATTTCTCAGATATTTGTCTTGCAACCAAACTATCAAAACACTATCTCTGACTATCTGTGGGAAACTGTTTTAGAGCGCTGCTCTCCTGAATATAACTGACTGACAGGCGTCACGCATCCCCTCCACCGCCTGGTCTGTGCTCCAGCCGATGCATGATACTGATTTTACACTCTGTTGAGTTTGTTGTCGTGTGTCTTGCTTCTGTATGTGTTTGTTTCCGTGCCATTATTACTAACAACATGGTTATGGGCTTCCCTTGTGACCTATAGAAACGTACACTCACAACACGCCCAGGTCAAAGGTCGTACTGAACCACAAATTGCATTCAAGGACAATGGGTGATTCATCTCGGATCAAATCTGCTACAGTAAATGTCATCTGCTATTTTTTGATTAGAAGTCCATTTTGGTATCAATTTCTTTTATTACTCCGTGTGCAGTCGGGAATAAACCTGATGTAACCTGCTCAAGGTCATTTTATAAGAGCCTGATTTTATTTAGAAGCTACTGATAAATGTCAAAACACAGTGCTCAGTATTTAATGATTTCATTTCATATGAACTCCTGTAAAAAGATCACATGGCTAATCATCGTTTTAAGTTATTCATTTACATATTTAGCCATAAAAACCTTCATTAAGTCATTCAACTAATGGAGTGAAATAATTTACTTGATTTAGACATTTTTGTAAATTACAATTACAAACAAGGACAACATTAAAAGGGCCAAGTCATAAAACTAAGATACAGTTGCATGTTGTTGTAATTAGAGGCAACTGACTACAAACTATGCTGCTGGTCTGCTCTACTATTTGTGTCTGAGCCAGAGAAGAATTATATGATACTGAATAAACTAAAAAGATAGCTTCTTTCTTTTTGGACAAACCTTGGAGGTACAGCTTCATCAGTGCTTCACCCTTGTGAGAATTATCTTCTTTCCTGTGGTCAACTCCATATTCCATGAAAAGAGTTGAACGTTTGTTTGTTGTGATTAGGTCCTAAAGAGGAAACTGAAAGATAAGGGAAACTGGTAATTGGCTCCTCTCATAGAAAATAATGCAGAAAATATTCTGCTCAACAGTTTGACCTTTAGAATAAAATGTCATGTAGGCATATAAACATGATTATTTCCTGTATAATCTAAATCTAAAAACACCTTTGCATGAATCTTCTTTGAATAAATTGTTTGTGAATTAGCGTCACAGAAATAAGGCACAGGAATAAGAGTAGGCCTCATGTCTCATGGGTTTTGGCATTTGCTTAATCAGCATAATCCTTTTTTTAATTTTGTTTTTAAATTAACAAAAGACTTTAATCAGTGATGTAGTGGAGCTGATGCAGCTACAGTATAACCTCTTGATATTTCAACAAAAAAAAAAATGCATGACATGCTTTCCCTGTAGACAGTCATTAATTCAACACCTCACATTATCCTAACTTCCACACCTTTAAACTCCGGCCTCTGGAGAAGTAAAAACTCTGTTGTGATAGTTTTGTCCTTTCAGTTTAGGGGGTTTAGTTCCACTCTCTGAATCATCATGATGGTAGGATTAAAGATAGTATACACCATAAAGTAAATAAGATGAAATAAACACTTTTTATGCAAGAAAAACTTTACTTTACTCCTTCACCTCTTCACAAGTTTTGTACAATAAATAACATTAGAAATGCAGATGCATAATTATAAAATTGTTTAATCAATTCCAGCAAAATACTTGCTCTCTAGACTACTTGAAGGCAAAAACATTGTCGAATGCATGAATAATCCATTGATTTACATCGATGAAACATGAATTAACTATTTCCCCCTTAGAATATTTCAACAAAAATATATGTGTATAAATGTGTGCTGATCAAAACATCTTTGCTTTTATCTTGTTCT
The DNA here is from genome assembly GCA_038419695.1 of Scomberomorus guttatus. NCBI lineage: Eukaryota > Metazoa > Chordata > Actinopteri > Scombriformes > Scombridae > Scomberomorus > Scomberomorus guttatus. The sequence goes on from CM076455.1 coordinate 12,562,693, forward strand.
TGCTACAAGGTAGAAACCACCACTGAGATCAGCAGTTTATCCCATGGAGTCACAGTTATCCTCTGTGATTTAATACAAATAACATGGCCTGTCCATCAGCTGGCACCCATGAGGTCCTTGACAATGCTGTAAACCATAAATATCAGCCATTTCTCTGAGCTATAACATGTACCTGCCAACACGCATCCACAACCCCCTGCTGTGCTGTCACCGGCGGCCCGCGACTTAACCTTTCACTTCTCATTCTCCACAGCCGCCCTCTTTCCTTCCTGCATCTCATATTCAGATTGCCGCCTGAATATATGATGCAAGAAGATGTTGCATGGGGAAGCAGAAGGTTATGGCTTTGCGCCAAGTGATAGATGGGCCATGCAGAGTGTCACAAGGCATCTACTGAACATTTGGAGGGAGGAGATGACAGGTGCTGATGTGCCCACTCTCGAGGCAGTGCCTTTCAGATCACGTACATGGGTCAACTGTATTGCCTTGCATTTAAAAAAAAAAAGTCTGAGCAGAATCTATGTATGATCCTGTCATAAATTCTCTCTCTCTTTAAATTCTTTTGTGTGTGAACATTTTCTAATAAACACTACATCATGTGTACACAGTGGATACCAGAACACAGAAGATGACAGCTGCTCATGAGAAATAATACATTATTAAGGAAAGACGGATGTGTTTGCTTCTCTTGAATTTAGATGACATCAGGCTTTCATTAATGTTGCTGCAACCGGTGTGTGTGTGTGTGTGTGTGTGTGTGTGTGTGTGTGTTTGTTCATGTGCATGACTGTGTGAGTGCTCGGGTCACTGATGACAGGGGTGTTATCCTCCCCTTGAGTCTTCCCTTCAGCAGATTTCCCTGTAGAGCCACCTTTACCACTCTGTTGTTTTCTCCATCCATTTGTGCTTTTTCCGGTGCAGCTGCAAGCCTGCTGTGTTTGTCCGGGAGGACTGCGGCAGTACAGGGAAATTTACAAATGAATTACACATAGTAATTTAAATTGACCATTTAAATCCGCAAGCGTGCACTTTGACTTCAATAGCATTTTGCATAAAGAGGAAACTAGCAAGAAGGAATACAGATCAGAGCAGCACTTTTCTAAGGTTGTGCAACACATCACATTCACACATGTAATTACACCATGATTACTCCACTGAAACACTGTTGCTGCACTATTAATTTTGTTTACACTATGCTTTATTGACTCTAATTAATGCAATGCCTCAGATACTGTATGTGTGTTGTTGTTTCATATTGGATTAACTCTGTTATGGCTGTCATGTGACTTTGGATTGTTTTGTTGATATATTATTGTTGGAAATGTGCCATTTCGGTACCATTAACAATCACTATCTTGGCTGTGTGTTCATTAAAGTAAATTGAAAATGTATTATATCAATAAACTTTTAAACTTGCATTAACAGATTTTTTTGGTGACTTGGGGTCAGCTGAAACAAGATGTGAATCAAACATATTATCACCTTTTTAAACTGATACTTGTTAGCAAATAGTTGCCTTTTTACACATCCAGAGCAACATTAGCATTAATTTGGAGTTGTGTTTCTGGCCACCAGACATAAATTAAATATATACTCTTGCTTTTTTTGTCTCCACCAACTCCTGAGGGAAATATCTGGCTATTTAGCTGCTAAATGCGCCACTATGTTCACCACTGAGGGAAGCAGTGAGAGTGGATCAAAACAGCAAAGTTTCAGGCCAGAAAACCAAAACAATGAGCTGAAAGACTCTAAAACGCTCCGTAGAGCTGAAGGGAACTGCAGAGTCGAATGATATTTCTCTGTGGGTTTGTCACTATGAGCAACACCTTTCACATTTACACATTTCATCCATTGTTAATATAAAGATATAGACTATAGCGGCTTTAAACGCTAAAATTAACAGTATTTTCAGTCATGGATAGCTTAGAAACTTCTCAAATTGATAAATTGAGCTAAATACTGATGTGAATATACAAGAGTCAATGCACTGAAATGTACACAGATACCTGTTTACAATCTGCTGGGTGTTAAACAGCCCTTCAGGTTGCTCTTTCTTGTAAGGCGGTGTCTTTGTGCCACATAAAACTAGAATTCCTGTTTCACATTTCTTTATGATACCATATAAACAGTGTGTTTTATTTGTGGACGTAAAAAGCTCTCTGAGGAACATCGCTTCCACACTAGAAAGCAAGGAAAGAGTTTGTGGGGTCAGCACGTGAATTCTAGGAGGATTTTCTTGTGATGATGTTTTGTGGGGACAAGCTTCACTATTTAGCCTGTAATTAATAATCCTTCAACTCCTACAGTGTTGAAACATTTACCGGCACCTTGGGGTCTCTTGGTGCAGTAGCTAAAACTCAGCTTTCATAATGTGCAGCTGGTAGTTCCTCCGTGTTCCCTCCCTGTGATTTATCACATCAATCAGCCAGTTACTGTGCGTATTGTTCTCACAGTCACAGCAGCGACCCAGCTGAATGAGTTAGGATGCAATTGGGTGATGACGTCTGGAGGAAGCAGCAGAGGCCAGTAATGAGCTTGTATGTCAGGACTGTAATCTCATCTAGATGTAAATGCATTCTGGTACAAGTTGGCCCACTAATTTATTCATCCAAATGTAACTTCATCAATTTACCCCTCGTCTCACTATCAGCGCACAGCGTAAGTCTGTCTGAGGAGAAGTGGGGAGCAGAAATGTCTGATTCCACCATGAGCTGTTGTTGGAAGTTTTTCTCCCAGCAGGGGATAACAAAGAAAAGGAGGAAGCGATTTTTTTTTTCTCTTTAATTTAAATGTGAGATGGAGAAGCAGTGTAGCTTGTGTTAGGCTGTAATTGCTTCATATTTAATATGACAAACATGCAGCCGGGTGGGTGAGAGGCTGCCACAGACGAAGGGAGCGGTTGCGTGCCCCGTGTTGGTAGTCTTGCTTTTATCCTTGTCGGCCTGTTTCCGGTATGCACTTCTCGTGTTTGCTGCAGCGGTGCGTAAAACGTGTCACCGGATGAGTGTGGCTGAGCACTCACAGTGAACCTGTCTCACTGGTGTGTCTGTGTGGACAATGTGTGTGTGTTAGTCGTGTAAAATCTGCCTTGTCTTGTTGGACTTGTGAAGTGGAACTATTTTTAGAGGATACAATCAAAATATAACCTTGAACTATCTTTCTGAATCTCAGTTGGAGGACTGTTTTTGTTCATTTGTTAGCAGTGCTGTTGCCTCACAGGTCCTGGGTTCAAACCGTTTTATTTTTGTGTCTCTCACAATCTGATAATGTGATTTACGTGGAGACTCTAAATTCACCTCAAGTTTCATCCAAATCATGGTAGACTGTTACAGTTCTGGTAGGTGTGGTGTGGACTCACAGAACACTTACACAGGTAAGTAAAAGTGAGATTTCCTTAGTCAATGATGAGAAAACAGCTCAGCAACAAGTGGGCAACAAAGTCTTAAAAACAGGCAGACAGGTGAAATCCTAAAACAGAGGGATCAAAACTTACAGGCTGGCACAACAAGGACAGATGGTTAGAGCGCAGTGGCAAATATTACAGTATATTAGTTGCATTTCCATCCACCAGTTTTTATTCACATTTTTAATTTGCGCATAAAAGAACCTGAGTGGAAACACTGAAAATATTAAAAATCACATCGCAAAAAAGTTTTTACACTCAACTGAGGTGGAAAAGTTGCTTCATCCATAAAAGTAAAATGCAACAAAGTTTAATAGAAACAGATTTAGAGATTTAAATACACAAAGCGTGTGACTTAAATGTCCACTTACGTTTATGCTCCATTGAAGAGACAAAAAATAGACGAAAACATTAGATCTGTGTGGACCAATGAAGAGACTGTATCACTCCTCAAATTAAGACATTAAACAAACAGAAATGTCATATTTCCATCTTGTTTTGTACAATATTTTTCACTGAGGTTTGACTGGCACTCTTTGAATTACATCATGTTACAGTTTAATGGCCTCTTTTGCCTACATCTATACTGCATGCAAAAAACTGCATGGTTTTTGCCCAAAAGTGCATCTGATTAGCATGAAAGGGCACGCCTGTAAAGGGGAGACTTGTGGGTACCCACAGAACCCATTTTCATTCAGATATCTTGAGGTGAGAGGTCAAGGGACCCCTTTAAAAATGGCCGTGCCAGTTTTTCTGTCACCAAAATTTAGCCTAACTTTGGAGCCTTATTTAGCCCCCTGCCTGACAAGCTAGCATGACATGGTTGGTACTAATTGATGCCTTAAGTCATATAATACCAATGTCTTCACGCTAGCTTTAAAACTGAGCCCGCTACAGCCTCTGAAAGACGGTAATGTGAGGGCACAGACGCTCCCGCGGCTCTCTCAGAGATTTCGTATCACACTTCCATCAAGTTGTGTGAGAGACAAATTATAAACAGATATAAAAAAAAAAGGAATCAAGGCCAAATGACCAGAGGTCAAGATCTTTTAACTTGATTTTTTTGTCCTTAGTATGCTCCTGCAACACTGGACCCTACACTTCCCAAAATTCAACTCTTGAGTGTCTCTTTCATTAGACCCCCCCTTCCTGATAATGCCCACATCTTTCAAACTCAATGCCCCAATTGGTAACAAAGGCCTTCCGTTAAATATTATAGTCTCCAACCCAACCTGAGACAAACAATAATGTTATTTTCTCGAGCTTAACAAAGCTGCTCCTGAGCCCCGGAAGAATTATGCAATTGTTTTCTCAGGCTGAGCAGTAGTCAGTATGATGAGTAAACTAATCTTGATGTGTGAAATCATTGAAGTGCCCTGTTTAACCTGGTACATTATGTGCCAGACCCTGCATAGTTAACCAGGTAAACTAAATAGATGGATAGATGGATAGATAGAGGACTGTTGCATGTTGCTGCCAGAATTCCTAAAATATGAGTCCTCACTACTGAAATATTGATTTTGTGTTTTCTTGCTGTCACTATGCTGTCTGGGGACAATGATTCGATCACTGTGTAGTTTCACTGGATGGCCTAATCTTGTAGACCAGATGAATGGTAAGTGGTCTCTAAAAGGCTGTCAGTGTTTATTAAATGATAGCTCTTTGAAAAGGTCACCAACCCTGTCTGTTCACACACACACACACACACACACACACACATAACCATCATTCCTCCCCTGCCATTCCCTCGAGCAAGGGAGACGAGACGTGCAGTGTGAGCCACAACATTGAGGGATAAACATGAGGACCAATGTCACCCATTACAATTATTGCACTCAGAAATCATGCTATCATTCCAAATGTGTTTGCGCTATCTAGTTGTCAATGGACCATCTGTTTAATAACAGATAAATACAGATAAAACAGACAAATGTAACAGATGTCTCGTTCTGCAGTCATTTAAAGTAAACCACAAAGCTGCCTTCAGCTCCCAAAGGCATCCAGAAAGCCAGTATTTCAAAGCTACACAAATATTGCTAATCAGCTTTCTAATTTGATCAGATACTAATTCACATCATGTATTAGTAACTGTTATGTACCACACTGCAGTGTAAAAAAAAATTTTTTTTCACAGAAATTTACTGTATTATTAAGTGTACATTAAGTGTAAATGCCATAGAAACACAGCAAATTATTTTTATTAAAAAATATTAACCATAAAATAAAGGCTGTAATCTGTGAATTAATATAATGGAATATTGTAGTTTTTTAACAGGATTATTCAGTTGTTTAATGGTCTGGAGTGTTAAATTACATTGAATTCTATGTAAAAATACAAAATTTTCACATCCTATTGATGAATGTGAAATTAAGGCAACTTTCTGTTTTTTTACAGCAAAACTTTAAATTTAATGAAAGATGATAAAGTCATGACTTCATCTTTCACCTGCAATATGTGACAAAGAAAAATCTTGGGTCAAATTTAAAGTGATTTTTAAAAACTTTTTTTAATTATCAATGATTTATTATCTTTTTTTTCTTTTGGTTTAGAAAAAATTTTAAATTTAAAATTTTGTCTAAATATTTCAAGACAGATTTTAGAATATCAATAAAGCAAAATGACACATTAAAGGACTCTGATCTCTCAAGTTGAGCATACAGTATTCTGTATTCTGAGCTCTCACCAGCAGAGGACTCAGTTTATTGTGAATTGAGCTGACACGTGTCCTCTTGCAACAGGAGATAACACACATTTTTGACATATGTGAAGCTTGAACATAAAATCAAATTGAAAATCAATTTAAAGTCCAGATGAAACAGCATTTTGAGAGTATCTAACTTCTGTATCCAAGTGAAACAGGACAGACAGGCGGGACGTAACATTGGGAGGAATTTGATTTGAACATTGAAAAGTGGACGCGTCATAATGAATCTTAGCTCTGTGCCGCTAAAAGTCGAAGATTGATTGATGAGTGGATGATGATATTATTGGTTGAAACTGGCTGGTTCAAGCCTACGTAAGCACACGTCATATTTTGTTTTACAGGAAGAAAACATAATTCGATAAGAATACAAAGAAACAGAAGCACGATATGACTGAGGATGTGATCTAAAAGGGCATTTTCCATTTCATGTCGACTTTTTGGAAAAGCACAAAAACCAATAAATTAATTTTGATCAACTTCGTGAAACCATTTCTATTTGCTCATTTAATTATCCAGTGTCTGGTAGGTCTTTCCTTGGAGAAATCCTGTCCTTCAGAGCAACAGAGTTTTGTTTGGAATAAACAGAAGAAGAAGTGTATAGCTAGTAGTTTGAGTAGCAGTGACCAATGTGGCTGAACAGATGCCACCACAACATGAATATGTCACTAAACTGATTAATTGACAATAATTTTATGAGAGTTTTAAGTGCAGAAACATAAATGAGATGATGTCTCTATCATGAAAAGGATGGAGGTCACAAAATATCACCTCTTTATAAAGTCCTGTGATTTTCCAAAGTAAAAAAAAAAGATAACCCTGACTCTACATACTGCACTGAATGTCACACATTGTTATTCCTGTGTTGATTTACAATTCAGAAGTTTCATTTCCCTCAATATTTCAAGTTCCACTTCCAAATCCAGACAAGAGTACACTAAATGTATAATCATGGGTTTTTTCTTTTTCGGGGGTTGGATAAGGTGGTGCATGGGTGCAATTAATGATAATGAATTATTCATGTATACAAGAGGACACGATACATTAGCCATTCATCCCCAGAAGGTGACACATTCTAGGCCCAAGTTAATGGAATAATTGTGTCCTCTAATTTTGTCAGTAGAGTCAAATGAACAGACGCTTGAAAACTGCTGACTCCAAACACCGGATTTCATGTCTGACTCATATTTTACCAGACATTTAAAGAGTAAGCGGAGCGATTACAAGGTCATGTTCGTTCGTACTCTCATTAAGAAATTGGTCAGGTCCTGCACAGTATTGATGACCCATTTATTGTATGTATGTAAGTGTGTAAATCTCTATGATGCTGGAGCCCATGAATGTTTGATAGCCTTTCATTTGTACCACACTTTGACCCTGCAAAGCATTAAGTGGTATTAATTTAGGGAGCGGCCTTGTTTAATGATGTTTAGACATATGTGAGTTAGTCCTCAATCTGTTTAGCTTAGCATTCACATAAATGCTGCACATCTTATATCCCTTCATTTCATGACATAGCCTTAACATTTTTATTTCACGGTGCTAGCCGCAGCTGGTGGGCAGGTGGAACTGTGGTTGGTTCTTCAATCAATTTAGTAAATCAATAAAACAAATAAGCAATGTAGGCTTTGTTCAAGCTCCTTTCACACCCACTGCCTCTTTTCTGTGCAAGTTGTCGAGTCTTTGGGTTCCTTATTGCGGAGGTAAAAAAAAAAAAATCCTGATTACCCACAGGATGAGTTCAAAGGGGGCAGCTGAGTAAGCTGGTGTCTTGATAAGATTGCCTGCAAAGATGGACAAGTCTACTCAGTATCCTAGTTTAGTGGTAAACAATGCTGTGTAGAGAGACCTAACTTCAGTTAAGTCACAATTTCATGTTTTTCCCTCAGCATGATCCCACATCCGGGTGGATAGATAACACTCAGAGGTCATTATAGATTTTATGTTTGTGTTGAATCCCTGCCATAACCTTAATATTACTGAGAACACACTGTCATAAATTCAATTTTATTTTGAGTAGTGCACTACCTGTTTAAATCAAACACTCACAGAGATGAATATCAATGAACTGTGTCAATGCACTGCCAAGTGGAATGGATGCCGTTTGCCACAGACTGAATACAGATCAGATACGTGGTCACGCCTTCAAAGCTCAGAGTGGATTATAATTCAGAAATGTTTTATTTTACCTACACATAATGGGTATGTTGTCATATCGTGCCCTCTAACTGTTGCTTAGAAGGCACTTGATGGAAAGAAAAAAACAACATTTTTGCTGTTACCTCCTGTGTCAGCTAGAGGTCAGCAACTGACAATTTTTGGTGGGGTCACATAGTTGAGAAGGATTCCAGTGAAAAGGCAGAGGACCTCATACTTTACATTGCTTGAGATGGACAAAATATCATTACAACAACCTTTAATAATTTACAGTCTAATGCAACGACATCTAATGGCAATGCAACAAAATTGCAGACTTTCTTTTTTGTTGAGAATGTGTTTGGAGGCTAAAGTTTTTAGTGTTGCTTTATCATTTCATAAATCATTTTGACTACAAAGTCAGTTAAAATTAGAACATGTTTTAATATACAGTACGTCTGGTGCATGTACCTTCAAATCCTCGTGGATTCACCCTCTCAGTAAGCATCAACAGAGGGCAGTGTGTGTCTGTTCTCCGTCTCTCACGCCTTCTCTTTGAAACAGACTTGTCTTTGGGGCTGTGAAATTAGTCCGGCAGCTCAAATGAAGACATCCCCCTCTGTTCTTTGGCAGTCATCTGCATACTTGTTTTGTCTGCCTCTGTATCCTACGCCTGTCCTTACAGCACTGTTTAATGTAGAACAAAGCCATGGTAGCTCTGCGTTTCAGCCTGACAAGCTCAACAAGCAGACAGTGACTGTGATGATTGTGACCCCATTAAAATGGGACTCTTTGCCAAACTGGACTACACTGCTGCAGCTGCTGCTGCTGCTCAAACAACTGATAAGGTGTCCACCTCTTCTGCAAACTACCTGTTACTTATAACTAATAAAAGGATGATGATGAACTGTCATGTTGCATTAACATTAACACCTTTTCTTATTTAAACTATTAGTTTGTCTGTATCTGTTGTTGCATTATTTCATCTCAAGCCTGGTAACTCATGCCAAAGCTGTTGTTTATGATGTGAAAAATGCAATATGCCAGCAGTGCATTTACCCTCCACTTACTGTGGTACAGATTTATCTTCTGAGGCCAGTATTTTTACAGAAGCTACTATTGTTTAGGTGTAAATTAAGCTTCTGAAGCCAGGTACAACTGCCAGACATGTGACAATTATTCGCTGAACTTAGCTGGCCTCAAACATACATCTGGATAAAGCTTACTGTTTTTAAATCTAGCTTTAGCCGATGAGGTGTGAAGATGTGTAGCTTCCTGTGGTTAAGATATTGACCTTGTCCCCTTCACAACCAGCAGTGCAGACAACTTGTAACAAATCATATAATTTTATTTTTGACATATTAAATTCTGATGCCCACTGTACTCATTTTACATCATTTACATAAAAGGCAAAAACATTGATCACTTTCTTAAGTAATTCATCCTTCTGTCATTCTAGTCTGGACTATACTGTGGTACTCTATAATTTATCAGGGCAATTTAGCCCCGGTTTGTGAAAACTTTGTTACTCAAATAACTAACTAAAGGCTAATATTAATAAATAATTTACTAATACTTTAATCAATGAAGCCATTAGCTTATAAACCCTTTAAAAAGGGTGCCTTATTAGAGAGAGGTACTCCATTATTATATATTGATAACATACTTATATTGGAATAAATGCTGTAATTATGTGTGTTTACCCAAAGTAGTCTACATACAGTACTCTTACAGTAAGTGTGCAAGTTATAACACCGGAAAAATAATACAAACATAAAATGCTCCTTGGATATACCAGAGATGTGCTTCACACAGCAGGAACGAGTGAATGTACATTCAGCAACTGCACAGCTTGTGTGCTACCTCAACAACTGGACTGATTGAAGTGCACTGGGGTGTTTCAGCCCTTGAATACGACCGTGTCTGGTCGGTGGCTTTTTTTCTGCTTAAACCTCGACTGTACCCGGCCTTAATCATTTGGCCAGGGAGTCATCCATTCCTCTCCTCTGGGTACAAATCAGACTGCGAGTGAGAAGTACAGTAAGAGCAAAACCCATTCTGCTGAGCTTATCCACTACAGTGTAAGTAGTTAGCGAGCATCGATTTCACACCAGATCAAATCCATCTTGTACTTTCTGACCGGCAGAAACGCTGAAGTTCAAATGCAAAACAGAAGAAGGGTTTTTATTTCAATCAGTAGTTTTCCATACACGCTGCGCTCATAAACAGACATTTCTCTATAATAGCCAGTTTTCTAGAAGCTCTGTGGTCTGCACTCTATCGATCAGCTCAGCAGTCTTTGTTTAGACAACAGTGACAAATACTGGGAGCTGAGTAGTCCAGCCTCAGCTTGAGACAACACAGCTGTCCCCCCCCCCCACCCACTTCTCCTTCTCCTCTGCCCATTAAAAAAACTGCTTGCTGTGATCTGTCTGTTCCCATACAGTCAGCCAATACTTTATTTCTCCAAAGTTTAAATCTATGTATGCTACACATTCTTTTACAGTAAAATAATTCAATGACATGAATCCATTAACTCAGATTTTCTAGATTTCATTGGTTGTGATTAATTATCAGCGTATGTAAAATACAGCATACACTATATATGCTGTATGTGTAAAACCTAAATCTTGCAGCACAGTAAGCTGAGACGCAGCGTGATCTCCAAACCACATGAGAAAATCTCCCAACTTACTGTAAGACTTTCCAGTCGGCTAACACAATACTTAGGAAGATCAGCCTGGATTAAAAAAGCAAAAGTTGGCCGACAGTTGACAAGAGAGCCACTTAATCATGCAACACTTTGAAACACCAGACTCTAAATAAATATTAACATAATTAATAATAGTCAGCACATCACTCATGGTCAAAGAGCTGCACTGAATTTAATGCAAACTGTTTTCTTTGGGTGATTTAAACACCCCCAACCCCTTTCACCTTGTGGCTGTAATAAGCATTTGAATGTTCCTAAAATCAATGTCAGAATCTGAATACTTTTTTTTAAAATATCTATTTCTTAAGTTACTAAGCAGAGGCTCATAAAGTTTTATATTCCGTTCACTGTGCTGATAATGGTGACCCACTTTCTAAGGTAAAGATGACTACAAAGCATGTTTGCTCAGGAAAGTGAGCATCCTTGGCTCGTGTCCTAAATGCAAGACAAACTGCTTTGAAGCATCTTCTCCTTCTAATGACTTTCTCTTCCTCATCTTGTCTACTGCTAATAAAGCAGTGTGAGAGAGTGTGTGTTGGTGTGTGAGTGTGTGCGTCGGGGAAAGAGGAGATGGATGTGTGGGTGTGTTATTTGCATGTGTTTTATGATCTTAATACAAGCATAATGGTACCGATAGCATAACTCACATACTGTTTTGAGAGGAAAACTTTTCTACTTTCTAATACTCTCCTTTGGTCAGATTTTAGCTTCTAGTATTTTTTTCTTGTGCAAAGATGGCAAACAAAAGTTATTCACATTAAAGTTATAGATCCATATTTTGGGACATACCCTTATTCGCTTTCTCGCGGGGCGTTAGATGAGAAGATTGATGCCACTATCATGTTTGTCTGTTAAGCAACAGCTAGTAGTCAGTTAGCTTAGCTTAGCACAAAGACAGGAAACACAGGGAAACAGCTAGCCTGGCTCAGTCCAGCAGTAACAAATCTCATTACCAGCACCTCTAAATATTATAGGTTATATCTCATTTGTTTAATCCATACAAAAAACAAGTCTATAAACAACATTTTCCCATTTTACAGGGGGTTATTTCTTCGCTGGGAGCAGTAACATCCTAGATTCTCCAGTGGTTGCCTGGCAACTGCTCAGAGCTAATCTTCTTATCTAACTACCTACCAGAAAATGAATATTTCCCAGAATGTCAAACTATTCCTTTAAGACAATTGTCCCTTTGAGGCTGTCCTTCCCCCCCAAAAAGATAGCATCAATCATTTCTGCAAATGCCCAAAAACGACATTTGTTTACATTCAAGTAACAAAGACCTCTTGCGGCTGTAATAATGGGAGAAAGGAAGAAGTCGGTTAACGTTATTTATAGAGCCACAAAGTCCACAAAGGGAGGAATTTGAGGTGGATAGGTGGGATAAAAAAATAGTAATTCTAACCCAAACCAAGATGCATATCTAAACGATAAGTTTGGGTTTTTTCAAGTCTTAATACAGTACTGACATGTCAATATGTACAGTACATGGAAATGGGCCTTAGTTGCTGCAACAATTCCTACTCCTAGTAGTAGAATATTAAGACAGCCTTGAAAAAACCCAAACATATCCTTTATTTACGTATTTATTTGAACCCAAACCATGATCTTTCCCTAACCTTAACCAAGTTGTGTTTGTGCCTAAACCAAACTAAACCTTAACTTTAGCGTTGTCCGATCAATTTGAAAGGCATTGACAAACGATGTTGTCTTGCTGATAGTGGCGTCAGATCAGAAAACGGTTTTATGTGTGGTTCTGGAGGGCAGTTACAAATTACATATTTTCTCAAATTGAATTGGAGGAGGAGGACTTGGTCCCTTTAGAATATTAAACACGTGGGAGGACCCATTGTACTGTTAAGTTTTTTCTACACTCAGAAAGTGGTAGCTAGTAAGCATGACTCACCAATGTTAGTGCTGATTCCCACAAGATATTCCCACTTAAAACACATGCTGAGTCACTGGCAGCTCACATACACTCAGCATTGGGTTTTTCACATTTTATACTGTAAGAAGGAAGGGTCTAGCTAGTGTTAGCAGGTCTTTCTTTCATGGGCTCATATATGTGGTGATGGCAGAGCAGCAGGTAGTTCTGTTACCACAGGATTTACCCTGTGATTCAAATCACAACACAGAGTAACGTACAAAGTCACTAATTAATGTAGGGAGTGATCAAATCACAGATCAGGCCAAGCAATGGCTAACAATGTCGACCTGCAGATGGTTAACTGCCTGTATGGGCGTTGGAACTAAAGTGATATTACTAACTATTTGTACCCATCTACACATATTGTACCAATAAAATTCATATTACCAGTAGCAACATTATCAGTTGGAACCAAAAATTCATGATAACACTAATGTGGAGTCGCTGTCACTGCAGAAAACCAAAGAAAATCTCCATTTCACCTTTTTAATCATTACAATTCTGACCAAATAAATGCACAAGTCAAAACGAAACACTAATTTCTTTGCAAGATGAATTTCTTTTCACTTCAGCTTCAGTCCCACCACCCACCTCAAATCTTTTGAAAAGTGTCTTTCCTATACCTTCCTAATCCTTTTCAACCCGCCAGTACAATAAGATCTCCACTATGGATCCCAAACATTTGTGATCTTATAAGCAGCCGTCTTGGCCAACAGGTTGATCTCCAGCATAACACCACGAAAAACATTTCCCATGCAAAAAAAAAAAAAAGATTTGTAATCTCAAACAGCCAAGCTGAACCTGACACTTTGACACTTTCTTCTCCCAAGTTTTACATTTATATCTGGATTTGTCACGGCTTTCAAGCCTGTTCCCTAAATTTTGATCACAGGATTTATTTCTCTGCATGAATAAATGTAAAGAAAGACAGCTGGATATGTGCACTCTTTGTGACAGGAAATCTATATAGGACACATCTGTTGGGGAAATCCTCTCAGATCTTTAATTGAGGGTGGACTTTGGCGACGAGTGGATTCGGGGAAGTCACGACATCGATATTCCAGAGCGAACCCTGACCTGGTTTACTTTTGTGTGTGTGTGTGTATGATATGTGGCTGTAGGTAGAAAAAGTGTTGCTTTGTTTCCTGATTTTAATCACGCCTTTGAACTTCTCCTTTGACTTGGCGCACTGAGGGTTATTTGAAATCAGTATGACGTATGTCCTTACACTTGCCTCTTTGTATTTGTATTTGAACATGACAGTTCAAAACAGTCAAGATATTTTATCCCGCCTGAGATTCAACTCCCAAATGCTCCCACTCTTATATCAATCTGCAGTGTGCAGTATACTCCATGAGGTGTTTGGCTTTCAAGTGCTGTAATTTAAAAATACATGCTGTATCCTCCCTTCCTCAACATGCTTCAGCCTCAGTTACTGATATCCTACATGTCCCACAATGCCTTTTGATAACCCCAGAGAATGTGCAATTTCTTGCAACCAGCAAGAACAGAAAAGAAAGCAATGTATCGGTGATACATTAAAAAACAAACACATCCCAGTCGATTGAGGAAAAAGATTCTGAGCAACTGACCATAAACTTACTGATGCTTTTCCTGCTACTCAACTGTCACCACAGGAAATATCTCATCGTCCATATATGGTCGGTTCTCTGACTTTTGTTTCTCAGTGAAATGTCTCAACAACTATTGGATGGATTGCCATGAAATTTAATTCAGACATTCATGTCTTCCTCATTAGCATTGTCATTGTGAGCATGTTAGCAAGCTGATGCGCACCACTGTGCCTACACAGCCTCACACAGCTGCCAGCATGGTTGACTCATTTTGTCTGGATTAACTTTCTTTACCTATTCTTTAAACATGTCCTCATTTTTGTGTGTAGATGGGAACCACAAAACACTTTGCACATTACCTGTAGTTGTTAGCAATAGATCCTTTGCACAACAGTCATTAAAGTGGACCAAGTTGCACATATACCCACCTTTTATGACCTGAAATTCAGTGTAGAACCAAAACAGTTAAAAAAAAAAGTTGTCATAACATTTAATGCTGATTGGATCTGGTTTTATTTGCCAGCATAATTAGTTTGTTGTTAAGCATTTGATACATCTGATACAGCTGAAATGTCTCAGAGGTACAACACAAGTTAACATCAGATAAAATGATCCTGGATCAGCTTTCCTCTCTTTACTTTTTAGCTTACTGTGCGCCTTATGGCCTGCAGCCATTTTCGGCTGTCATTGGATCCATGTTTATGCTCTGTTGCTCTGCAGCAATAAATTGTCTGTAGGTAGTGTTTAAAAGGAATGCAATCAATTTCAATCAAATTGTTTAGATTTGCTCTGTGAACACACTATTCAGATTTAATTACGGCAAAACTGTTAATGCCAAAAACGTATTATACATCTGACCCTATTCCCAGTCAAGTAAAATTATTTCCACATTGGGTGTGATCATGCTTGAAGGATAGCGTTTTGTAACGAAATAATCTGTATTCTGTTGATATGATTGTTTTTTTTTTTTTTTTAAAGCCAGTGAGTTTGTGTCCTACTGAAAAACTATGCTTTGCAATGTAGCATTAAATTTTAATGAGTGCTGCTGCCACAGGTTGAATCGTCTTTGAATAAACAACAGAAACAGCCTGACATTGCCAGCCATGAGTATGTCTTGTTGATTTGGTGTGGCTTGTGTGGCGGATGGATTAATCGCCCGCGCAGCTTTTCTGTGAAGCCATCAAAACAATGTCAGCTCAGCTAGATAGAGATGGAACGTCTACGCGGACAATCTGCTCGGTTGAATCATCCATCTGCATCGCAATCTCCTTCACATTGTTCACCAAGCGTCTTTCGCCTTCAGAAGAGGGAATGATTTCAAAAGCTGCACTGGCTGGCTCCTGGATCCAGGTGAAACAATAGCTTAAAGCAGGCTTCTGGGCATGTGTGAATTTAAGCAGCTGGGGTTCCTCAAACAACACCATTTTCTTGGTTCATTGCCTAACCCTTTATATTTAAAGAAAAAGTGGAGTGAAGCTGTTTTCGGTCTCTTTTTTTCTCTTCCAACAGGATTATTCCAGTATGTTACCAGTCACAGAGCTCTCTTAATGAAGTGGGAAATTATTCTGACACATATATGACCTAAAAGATACAAACCAAAAGGAGATGAAGGAAAACATTACTTTGTTGAGGGCGATTTGGTTTCTGTGTCTTTGTCCTTCTGCTCTTGTGCTGCTTCCGTTTTTCACCATCTTTCAGATTGATTTGCAGCTAGACAGAGAAATATGTCTCGCAGGATGTTACGCTGAAGACTCTTTAAGGTCTGGATTCTTCCTCCATCTTCTTCCTAGGCTCTGCTGTAATCTCATACAGCTGTCAGATGCAGGAGAAAATAGATTTTCAGGGCTACTGAGTGAATAGCTTCCACTTCTGCTAAGCGCTCTTTATCTCTGAATTCATTACGCTGAAAGAGTCTTTTAAAAAGTGATGTATATTGTCTTTAATGACTGTAGCTGATGTGTTGAATATTATCATCTCATCTCCATCCCTCCCCTGTACAACAAGACACCACGCCCAAATGAAATCAGTTTCAAGATGTATTTATTTCATGTTTTTTTTAACAAAATCTGCAAGCTGAAAAAACCCTTCCATTTGATACCCACAACCGACTATTCAATGACTTTAAATAGATTTAGCATACACATACATAAAACATAAGAATAGTTCAGATTACGTAGCTCTAGGGAAGATAAGTAAACCATAAGGATAACAGGGATATAATCAACTTTTACATCAAATATGAATACATTCGTAAGACTTGTCCATGTGCTTACTAAACGTTCCTTCTCCTTATTCTGTAAAATGAGCAGAAGCATCTCACCCAAGACAGAGAATGGCTGACTTTACTAACTAAGCCATGAAGTAGAAATCTAGTCTCATAATGAATGCAGTGGAGTGGATCGGGACGCATGTTTTTCCTGCAAATGTCTCTCCTGCCTTATAAAGTTCTTACAGATAAAATCACTGTTCCCTCCACTTCTCGACTCATGAGGTTGAGACACTTTGATCTCAGGCACTTTCTGAAATCATGAGGTTGTAGACCGACAAACACAAACAGAGTATTTTACACACATAATGTAGCCTGTTGTCTCGCCTTACATTCTCTACATACTGTACATTATTTATAGGCCTTTTTCTCACCTCTTATATAATCTTTCTTTAATGCAAATCTATAATTGGCAACTAACTGAGAAGATACACTTAAAATGAACAAAAAGGCAGAATGTTTACTTCAGTTCAAGCTGTCACATCACCCGACCTGGATTCACCGTATACAAGCTGAAACATACTGGCCCAGATTCTGATCAGCTCATAAATACAGAATTTATTTTTGACTCACTTTCTGCTATGTTTTGCTCTCACAAGTATAAAAATGTTGCCTGATTTCCAGTACTTGGGTCAATTAAAAGCTAATTAAAAGCTCCCAGATGGATGGAGGAGTGTAAGACATTGAGGACAAATGATAAGCCAATCAAAGTTGAGTATACCGAAAGTTGGAAAAACATTTTTAAATAAAAGTAGACCCAAGTCTGGAAATAACTCAAATCTCAGTCATAATTTTGTCAAAAGTTTTGCATGTTGTTTAAGACAAGAGCAAGAGAGTACTTTTATAAAATTACCCAATAAATGACCTTTCACCAATAAAAAAAAATGACATTGGTATTGAATTACACATATATACAATAAAGTGAAACCTCTCACAAAGTACTAATAACCTGATAATTTTACACTTCACGGAAATAGACATTTCCTCATGTTTTAAGGCATACAGTCTACGTTTTCAATCAATGACAAACTGAGATCAATGGCTGAAGAATGCGGACCATCCATAGCTCTCAGGCTCAGTAAACCCTATGTACACTTATAGGCGGACAAATCAAAGTGTGATAATATAATGTGCCATGAATCTGTTTGTAAATGTTAATAAAGTCATGCAGGCTCAATTTTAATTCCTATTATTTTTATCAAGAAGCTTAAAAACATTTTGTACTCATTCCTGTAACTCAGTCTGATCTGCCACCATTTTATGTCAAGCACAATGTCAAGTGCACCCATTATGGATAGCCTTTCAGCACTTTAAACTGACTCAAACGCCATTTAGTAAATTTGTTTTAAACAACTGAAGAACTGCGTGAATGTAACTCATTTTCAGGTGAGCATCATCGCCATCCAAAGTCACTTTTTTCCCATAAAACAGTGAGAAAAACAGTATAAAACAACCTTTAAATCAAGCTGAACAACAGCTTTCTTTATAATGTCCATTCAAATCTTCTTTAAATGGATGTATGTTGTGTTTTACTGAGAAGCTCTTTGAGAAAAAAAACAAACAGCGATGCAGATACATGTGTTTACTCTCTCTGTACATCTTCATCTTTCATCCCTTGTAAGCAAATCAGATAGATTTCCATAATTCCATATTTCATAAAAGAAGAACATCTGAAAAATATTTTTCCAAAAGCATCCACACTCTTTGTGCAGTCTTTCATGTTCCTGTGTGGGTAAAAGCTGCATCTTTTGAGCCTGTCTGGCTCAGTGTCTTTCATCAGCGTCATGCATGTATGTACAAGTCAGACGTGACCAGATATTCTGGATAACTCTACCTGTAAAGGGGAGAGAAACAGGCCAGTTTCCCATAGTCTCAGTTGTTTGAAGTGATGCAGGATGGATGCCATATGGCGATCACGCAGTCTTAGATCCAGTTCACCACTGGGAAAGTCCGGCCTCTTCTCCCTTCCTCCTCCCATCCGTGTCTCCACATCAGTCAACATAGCTGCAACAGCACAGACGGGGTCTGATCTGCCCGCTAATGAAAAACTTACAAGGTCGTGTAGATGTAGACAAAGATGATGACTACCAAGTTGAGAATGGTCCCAATGATGCCCAACATGGCCAAGATGGACTCCTCCTTACTTTCCTTGTCTTGGATTCCCTTTTCCTCATCACTGTAGACAGTGTTTACCATTTTCCCTGGAAAAGTCCGAAGTTTTCGTCTCAGACCAGTCTGGAGTGAGCAGATAAGAGAGAAAAGAAAAACACAATCCATGTGTTAGTTACTGCAACTGGATAATTATTCCTTTGAAGATTTTCTTTGCACAGTGTATGGTGGACAGCGATAATCCCAACAAGAAAATGTATCCATTGGTGAGATTTAGACAATAAAATAAATACAAAGTAATTAACAAAGTAATATTTTTCTTGTGTTCTACCAAATTACTGTGAACATGGAAAAAAGTTAAATGGCTTACATTAAATGGATGGAAAGCTGCCTACCAATTCTAGTTTACTGTGTTTTTAGTTTAATAAAATGCATTATTATCAGGACAGAAGTAGCCAAATGTGTTTTAGGGAATGTTTTAACACAATAAAAAATGTAGAAAATCTTTATGGTCCAGAGAACAGATGAACAGATTTCAAAATCTTTGCTTGTGATGAAAAGCAGCAGCAAGTGTGTGATGGAAGATCTTGTAATATCTTCTTTTATAAATGTATGTAAAATTCTGTTACCTGTAGTATGTCTACATTTTACCCCAATCTCAAATGTGAGTTGACCTACAAACCTGAAAACACACACACACACACACACACACACACACACACACTAGAAGACCTAAAACTGTAAATAGGTTTTACTGTACCGCTGCTTCTTGCATGTTGCACGATGTTGCCTATAAGCCTTCATACAGCTATGTTTTATTCAAGAATACAAGAAAGATTTTCCATCAAAAATAAATTACTTTGCGCCGTTCCTTCAATTAAATATAGTCATCTCCCAAGGTTTAAATGCCGAAAAGTGCCGAATTCAGTGAACACACGAGATATAGAATCAGGTGTTCGACAGCTTAATCAAGCTGCTGGATAATTGAATCATTTGGTATTCACAAGGTTAAATAGATGCAACAATTTCTATATAATCACTTTAAAATTCATGCATAGTTCCTTGATACAATTAATAAAATATGAACAGAAGGTTACATTTGTGCTTTATCTCTGCTTTAATCTAGTTTTAATGCATCATGTAGGTTACAGTAGTTTTAGGTGGGAATTTTGGTCATTTCACAGTCTAAACAAAAGCCATGGCTTGGGTTAGTCATGACTGTTTGATCTATTTTAGTATAACCTTTTTGTATTTGGATTCTGAAGGCTTATAGCAAATGGCATTTTTTTTTTTTTTTTTAGATAAAGTGTTTTGTTTTTCTGTTTTTTTACAAATGCAAGTCTAGAGGATGAAAAGCACACGAGTGGTTGAGTAAAACACTATAACAATAAGGGAAACATTGTCTGTCTTAGAAATGGTTGTTGCCATGTGGACATTTATTTAGAAATTTCTGGTTAGATGATGAAACACAGCTTTAACACTTCTGCAGACACTAGCATACCATACTTCATCTATTTTTCAGGTATTATGAATATGTTATAAAGTATGATGTAAGCGGAGTTGCACCTATACACTGGATTTTTACTTTTCATAGAATACTGTCACATAAGTAGCTGTTTTGTTAATTGACACATGAAACGATGAACTTCTGGTTGTAACAGAATAAATCATGATAACAGTGCATTTCTGAAAACAGACACCAACTCTCCTTTTGATTGACATGCTGGACATCAGGCGAATGGCCTCTCAGAGGCACGGCGAGTGGAAAAAGTCTGCAGAAATTCCTGCGCCAGACTCTATTCAGCTGTGGAATTTCTTCAACCGCAGGACTGTTGTGATCTCATACAAGTTCTGAGTGTGCCAGCACGCATGTGGGAGTTTTCAGGGGTGTGTGTATTGATTTGTGTAGCCCGAGGTGGACTATTAGAAACTAGCTGTATGTTTTTAGCCCGCAGGCACAGCAGCTTGTGCAAGTTGGCATCCAAACACCTCTCAGGAGAAAAGTACTCCTTTTGCGGGTCAGTGGGTTTTATACTCTGACTAGCGACAGTAAAGCATGTAAGCTAATGCAGACTAAAAATAAACCTTTTAACAGGGAACTGTTTCTCTTAGTGAGACGCTTACCCAAGATAAACTTCACATTTTAGTGTTTTTAAAAAGAAGTTAGCTGAAGTACAACTTGGGTACACAATTGCCCTTTTGGCTAACTTACTTTATGCAACAAGAAAGTTGTCTTTTAGTACTTTTGTGTAGTGACATTTCAGTTGCACCAATGATATTCACCAAAGCTTCAAAACAGAGGAATTTTTAGGTGACAAATGATATTCACCAATTATTTGCATTGGTTTCTTGCTGTCTGTGTACGAATCCACTGTGTGTTTCAGATAATATGAAAAAAAACTCTTCCTGATGATAAATGTAATTTCACACAGTTGTTTACAGCAGTTAATCTATTCAAAGCCCACATTATTAAGTCTCATTTGCAGAGCGTCCTTCGCTATAATAGAAATAACCTTTTGAAACAGCCCTGCCAAAGTGGAGATTTTTAAGACACCAGTGCAGCACTCTCAGGCCCTCGCAGAGATACCTCCCCCCTTTTCTCTGACTCGCTGATTGTGTTCTCAGACAGTTTGGCAGAGGAAAAGATCTTGGCACAAATCATCACCTGGTACAAATCGGTCACATTATATCAAAGTCTAGGTGTTGTCTTATGTGGATGGATTACAAAGGCGAAGAGTTGAAACTTACTGAGTTGATCACAACAAGATAAAGTCAGTCATCTAAACAAGGAGGCAACGCTGCTGTAGGAATGTTAGATTTTAAGTCAATTATAAACTGACCACCATCGAGCAACAGCTTTTGTGACTATTGATTATCTATAAGTTAATATGAAAGCCATCCATAAAATGCCTTTCCTACAGTAAAAGTCAAAGACTTTTTGTTGAGGCCTCTTTATAAGAGCAAGAGCATCAAAAGGATTGTCCTTTCAGAAAGGCTAACATCCCACCCGGTGACTCTGAATGATAGCAAAGTCCAATCATCGACATGCATTGTGCTCTCGACATACATAAAAACCCCATCAGGCTCTGTTTCTGTGTTAAAGTGCATCCTCCTCCTCTGATCTGTAACAATGGGCTTTGATTGCTTCTCCTGGGGAGCGCTATAAACAGGGCTTCCCTCAACCTGAATGGAGATCTTTGTGTGGCGCGCTGGATGTGCCCTCATGCGTGAAGATGCCTGCTCGCTGCTGATATAAACAAGCGCTCAGCAAAAAAACAAGGGAGGAAAAAATGTGCCCGAGGATGTTGATGGAGATGGAGGAGGAGGAGGAGGAGGAGGAGGGGAGGAGGAGAGATGGTAGTGATTGGAGATGGTGGTGGGTGGGGGTCCAAGCATTGCCAAAACCTGGGTGCTGAGGAAACAGCTGTGCGTCACACAGCAAAACCCTCTGGACGCAATCCAGTGCCTCCTCATCCAACGACTCTGTCAGTCTGTACAGTGTGCAACAGAGAGGGCTCTGTTGGCCAGAGCTGGCATCCTGGGATGTGCCATAATCATTAACCGCCCATAATGACTTCCCCTCTCTATTTAACACTCAGGCTGGACAGTGTGTGAGAGGGTCAGAGCTGCCATAATCCAGGACCAGCTAGAAATGAAAGTCATTGAAAGTATACTGACATATTGTGTTTTAAAAATATAATCCAGCCAAGATACAGTTTCCACTTCTCCACCAACACCTCTTATTGATTAGTCATTTGACTGTGTGCTATTCTAAGGTACATAGGATTTAGTTATCTCAGTATTGATTCCTACTGTCACTCAAAAGCCTATTTCCAATAATTCTAACACCTTTATGTCCGAACTTTTTCCTCCATGATTAATCTGAGCTGTCAGGGCTACTCGAGATTTAAATATGATCCATGTAGTATCTCTGGACGAACAACTCCTCATTCAAAATGAAAAGCATCCCCTTCCTTTCTCACTAGACACGAATTATTGTCTCACAAGACGAGCTCACACCTGGCTCTCTTGTACAGCAACAGCCAGAAGCGTATTTGTATAAAAAGAGCACACAGACAGAGAGAGAGAGAGAGAGAAATGGGGCAATGCCATACCTGGGACAACAAATCCGGACACTCCTGCTACACCTAATAGAAGCTAACATCCTCAGATCAGTGGAGAGTAAAACCTTTTGCCACTTGAATAATCCCGAGCATGTCAAACGACTCCAGATGCTAACAGAGTCTGACAGGCAAGAGATGCTTTTGGCATTGTTTTAAAATGGAATTAAAGTAAACAGCTCCCAGCCCCTCCCAAGTGTGTAGGTACACACACACACACACACACACACACAGGCACCCACATGGGTTGACACACATTACACACCGACACAGACATATACATTAAAACTAAAATTATAAAGTATCACGTAGAGAAAAATGCCATCTAACAATGCATGTTTGTCAATTACAGTTTTCAGCAAAATCACATAAAAATACTTCCACTAGTGAGTGTGACCCATTTTTCACCTGTGCTCACTGTTCTGTGAGTGAGAAGAAAGTGACAGATTTTTCAGATTCAGATATTTTTCAAATTGACAAGAATTGCATTTGCAGAGAATTTGTTTTGTTCTTTTAATTCATCAAAACCTGCTAGAGACCCCTCTGAAAAGTTTGGACATGCGAAAAGTTGCATCTTAAATTGACGAACAAGGAATTTAAACATTTAACAGAAATGGAGGGCTTATTAAGTCCTAAATTAAACTTTATAACTCCTCAGTTAAAGACTAGTTGAGTGCAGAACCTTGTCATGTATCACATCAATTGTTCCACATGCAAAAAGCTAAAGACAGGCTTTCATTTAAGATGCTGCTGTTACATAATAAGCATTTAAACTTGTTAGCAACATGCTCGAGGTGCAACTTGTGTGGATGTGTTTAATGGAGAAACAACCACCTCAGGTAACTGAATCTCTCAGAGTAAAGCAGAGAAGACAGATTTTAAAGACAACATCCAGAGTGTCTCTGCTACCGTGATCAAAGATTCATACAAAGGCAACTGAGCCTGGAAATATCCCACATTTATGAAGAACATATCATGATGCATGATAAATT
Source organism: Scomberomorus guttatus (assembly GCA_038419695.1). NCBI lineage: Eukaryota > Metazoa > Chordata > Actinopteri > Scombriformes > Scombridae > Scomberomorus > Scomberomorus guttatus. Next base: position 12,586,633 of record CM076455.1, read on the forward strand.
CATAGCTACATACTGTCATGACATTTAAAAACATGATGATGAGTTAAATATTAAAAAAAGCTCTTGTTTTTGGGATGACAGTGGTGGTGAAAGGGGAGACCTACCTTGCAAAGCATCAGGAATAACATAGCATTGGACATGCTGGAGGGGGACGCCTTTCCGTAGTGCACAGACATCCCTGGCAACTAAGGTGAAAGTCGACCCCTCTCATCCTTCGGCTGTGGAGGGGCACAGGATCTGGAGAGGGCTGGCTCGTCTTCCAGGCGGTCCAATTTTAGGGCTCTCGTTGGATGTCGTACCCTGCAGTGCTCCACTGTCTCCTCACCGAATTTCATCTCACTAGTAGCCAAGTTCTAGCTGCCATCACTTTCTCCTCCTCAGCCCTTCTGAGAGCTGAAACTGTGCTGCCCTCCTCCTCTCAACTCTACCTCCTCTCCTCTTTCTCTGTCTTTTTTTTTTGTTGTTGTTGTTGTTGTTGTGTGTTTGCCTCCCCACGTCCTCTTCTTTCTCCTCCTCTTCTTCTTGTCTGTGTGGAGAGATGATGTCAAGTTGAAGAATGGAGTCAGTTGATGGGCAGATGGAGGTGGGAGGGTAACAAAGCTGTTTCATATGAACATTCCCATCCTCTTTTGTCTTTATTCCGCAAAGCTTACCCCAAAAAAAAAAAAAGATTTCAGTCTTGTCTCTCCTGCCAAGACGCCTTATCAATCCTTAGTAATCATTTGAAAGACTCATCTCCTCAGTCAAACTTTTAAACATGTTTAGCTGCTGTCTTGGCTTTTAAATGTTTCACAGTGAAATTAAAGAAAAAAAAAGGTACCCCTGATCAAGTGGTGGAAACCCCTGCTTCCTCTACATGATGTGTAACCTAACATACCTTTTCTTGCGCTCCAGTGGCTGAGTGTGTATCCCTAACTGAGTAGAGCGTGAACGCTGGACGGCTATAAGAGAGAGACAGAGAGAGAGAGAGAGAGGAGAGAGGAGGTGCTGTGAAGGAACCCGTCGCCTCACACTGACGCTGTCGTGGTTGCTCTCGCTCCACAGGCAAGAGGTATCCCCTGCTCCCTTTCTCCCGCGCATATTAATGCAGCTGCGGTTGCCTGGCAACCGACTCAAGGGAGTCACACAGAGCTTGACGACAAGAAGCATTTGTGACAGAGGCCGGGATGATGGGCGAGGGTCTCCTCCGGTATGTTTTTTGTGAGGATTTTGTGTGTATATACAGCTCTGTGTGTGTGTGTGTGTATGCAAAATACCAGGCATTGGCCAGTGTGTGTAATAGTGTGTCTGTGTGTGTATATTTCTGTGTTTGTGTTCATGTAAAATCTGCTCCTGTCAAAGTTGGACACTTGGATGGGAGTGTGTGTGTGTGTGCAAGAGAGTGAGTGGGTGTGTGCGCTTGAGTCATGTGTATTCATAAATAGAGAGAGAGATTATTATTAATTTTGTATTATTTTTGATGCTTTGCACATATTACTCATCTGTAAATATGTATATTCAAAGCGAATGTAACTACTAGAGCTACGCATAGACACACACACACACACACACACAGTGGTCTAAGGACTAATTGTGAAGTTAAAAAAAAACACAAACACACACAACACGTGTTTAATGTTTTTTGCCATTTTCTTGATCTTTTTATTTATTCATTGATTTTATTCTATTTAATGAATTGTATTATCCTTCACGCTTTGGCAATATTGTTCATCTGACATTCATGCCAATAAAGCTTATTGAATTGAAGAGAGAGAGAGAGAGAGAGAGAGACGTGCAACTTTCATGTGCTTTAATGCATAAGATGCAAGTGTTGAACCATCAGTTCTACTTCTCAAAAAGAGAAGTAGCTGGTGTGTTCACAAGTCATGTGTTTTCAAGCATAAGGTGAAAACACGTCCGTGTGTATCACCTCTTATTTCCCCATGCAGCCTTGATGTAGATATTCACACTACAGAACTTTCTTATCTCGCCTTCGGACATGCGACACATCAGTGTCAGCGGGCGGAGGTGCGTAATGGATACACTGATCAAATGTGAGCAACCTCCTGGACATTTCACTGTGCAATCCGACACCAGGACAAACCCTCCCAGAGTCAACCGTCCCATACAGTCTTCTCCCCTCCAATCCCGTTTTCTCGCTTCACTTCAGCCAGAGGGAAGGACACAAGCTTTCAGTGATTGAACCGAGAGCAGGGAGACTTATCTCTGTCTTTTCTAGGAAGTGACTCACCCAGGCCATGCCACCCATTTCTCATTTAAAGAAATAGGCAGTTTCACTACTTGAATATTTATAGTTATTCATCAGTTCACATTGCAGCCATTGGCTTTCTATGAGGGATATATCTTTCCAGTAAAGAGGACAGAATAGAAGTCGCATCTTGATGTATTTTGTTATGACGTCATAGGGTCCCAGCTTGCTTGTGTTTTCATTATCACGAACAGTTGAAGCTTTCTTTCAGCACTTTCCAACTGGCTTCTGATTTATTTCTCTCACTGGCTCTTGAAGAAAGAGCAACAATTTAAAATATTAATAAAAGTAGCTTACGGTCATACGTAGATAGAGTGATGAGGTTTATATTTCAGCAACGGTAGTGAAAATTCAGAATTGGTGGTTGTGAAATTAAGTAAAATAGTTTGGAAATAGATTTTTCCTTTGAACAATATTTCATTATGTGGATAGGGTTTGGTTTCTAATGGAAATGTTTAGGATGTGAAACAGCTGCCAACAAATTAGTTTAGGCTTGATGTTGCTTTGCGCAGGGAAATGACCCGGAATGGACAGCAATAAAAATGGAAATGTAAAGGAAACATTTCCTCCAAACTGAAACCACCGGTGTGCATAATTTTATTGCAGATTTTCCATCTCTGCCACAAGATTAACTAACTTAGACTGTCGCTGCCTGCACGGGCATTTATAACAATTAATCAGGGTGTCCATCGAATTTGTTCTTGCCATCTGGTAACCACATCACAGACTGCTCTCTGAGAATGTATGGTAATCATCCTTTGTCTCACATCAATTTCTATTCAAACAGGCTAACATCAGTCTCAACATACGCTCAGGCACTTGTATACTCATCTAAACTGTGTGAAATGTGTTTCTTTACTCTACATGCTGACTGCAGACTGAATTGAAAAATATAAACTCAAATACATCCATACATGTTTGAGCCCGAATCTGATCCGCAATGTGCAAGTGGAACAACCTTTGCAATCAGTGAGGGGGCTAACGTAACACATTAGTTTTGCAATTCAAGTAATGAGTTAGCCAGTTACTTTTCCGAGGGGCACGAGAGGCACAGCGGCTCTCGGGCCACGCCTGAGTCTGAGTCTGAGTCTTCTTCTTCACAATTATTTTACAGTAAAACAGCAAATAAAGTTTTACTTGTGAGGAAGCTTTGCCAGAGTGTCAAGGAAGGTGATAAGAGACAGACTCAGAGACTACCAAATGAAATCAAGCATAATCAACTTTACACTGCTACACTGCTACACTGCTACACTGCTACACTGCTACACTGCTACACTGCTACACTGCTACACTGCTACACTGCTACACTGCTACACTGCTACACTGCTACACTGCTACACTGCTACACTGCTACACTGCTACACTGCTACACTGCTACACTGACCTCCTCTTTTGTTTCTGCTCTTTCTCAAACCAACAACTCTCCCTTTAAATAGGCCCTCCAATCTGTCTAGGCAGAACTGTATTTCTATCAGGGGTGTCCTTTCCCTTATACCAACAACTGCTATGTGTCACTTGTATGAGTTAACATTGTTTACACACACATCAACCACAGCATAGTCCTTACCATAAACCAAAATAAGTACAAATAACATAAATACAAAACCAAACATTTAACAAAATAAAATAAATGCCCCCCCCCCCCCCCAAACTTGGTCTAACCCATGACATCACTGGTGATGTCAGCAAGATCTTAAAATCAGGAAGTGGTTCAGTGCCCCCCCTTTTGTCTCCTGGAAAGCATGCTGGGTATATGGTAAGTTACAACATTAGCATGCTAGCATGCTAGCATTTAGCTCAAAGCCACATAGCCTCTAGCAACTGGCAGCTAGCTTGTTAACAGTTTTTGGACAAGCACACAATACTTGTTAGTAGGTCAAGGTTTTGGTCTTTTTGCTATTTGTTAACATTATATAATAGCAAACTTATCACTTAATAAAATAAAACCATTTTAAAATGTCATAACAGGTGCATGTTAGCAAAATCCTGAATATACAGATGAAAACAAGTGTTTAATGCTACAGGAGTGATTTCAGAAGTTTTTGGTGATGTTTTGATACTTTTTCTCCACCATGAAAACAGGTTTTATATCTGACCACAACTTTTCTCACGCAGACTATGAATTTTGCTTGAATATGGCTGAATACACTGCTTCTTCCATGTACAGCAAACTTGACATCAATCATTGTAACTGAAATGAAGGTGACCACATGCTGTTCTTCATCAAACTTTCCACTCTCTCTCTCTCTGAACCATCAGAGAGTGTGTTTCAAGATAGATTTTGGGTGGAGGATCAATTTAAAGCTACTTAAGGGTGAATTATGAGGATCATCAGGGTTTGAGGTTAAAGAGCATTTATAGATGACACACTTCTGTGTGCTCTTTCTGCTTTTAACCAATTAAGCTAGTCAACAGTTAGCAGGCCTCTCCTTATCCTATTATGGTTGGGCCTTTGGACATTTGGACATTGAATATCCACAGAGGCTTCACTTCATGTTATCTAATGCTGTTTGAAGCAAACTGCTGTAAACCGGCTCTGTTCAGGAGCTACAGTCCTGTATGTATGTGACATCAAGGTCTTATAGCTGACACCAGTATGAGTGAAATAATATTTAGATAATTTAATAATAATAAATAATGAATAACTGCTTTTTATGCTTGTGAAGGCACTGTTAAAGTGGCTATAATAGATATTTTAATAACAATGTATGAGCTGACAGTGTGTAGTGTGTTGGTCGTGGCTCATAGTGATGAACCTACAGAGCTGGTAAACATAGTTTTTAGCAGCTAAAGAGCCAGATATTTCCCTCGGGAGTTGGTAGAGAACAAAAACGGAGCTAATAGAGTGAATGATGGACTTCTGGTCGATTATTTGAGCCCTTTATGCACATTTTCCATAAGTCCACAACTCTGCAGATATTGTCCAAAGCGAGACTTTGCTGAGCAGCAGTCACTGTGAGCACAAGTAACAATTGCAGTATAATGTGTAATGTTCAAACAGAGTGTAACAGCAGCAGTTACACTTTTGGCTTTTGATGTCTTACAAAAAGCAGTGTGTAGTCAGTGTCACGTTTCAGATGTCTGAGTTGTTAACAGCTGCACCAAATTGTGATTTTTTTTTTCCCCCTCTAAACTTCTCAAAAGGTTTCATTTCAAAAAATGTTCAAATGATCCAATATTTCATCAAAAATCAAAGTTTAGAGAAAAAGTCCAAAAACTGAAAACAGATGTGTGTATCAGAACTTTGTTTTTTCTTCTTTCCTCTCTCATTAATCATCATCAGTCCTTTGCCTAGTTAAGCTTTCTGACCAGCTCTTTGTCCATCTCAAAATCTGATGTTTTTTGTGGTTTCAGTCCTCTGCTGATCTTCACCTTCGGTTTAAAGGCTACCAACAGCAGGGACAGGGAGCTCCCCAGCTGCTGGGCGTGGGACACATCCTTCGGAGAAGAGCCGCCAAACATGGTGAACAACTGATCAAACTCCTCCTGCTCCGGAGACTCCAGCTGGGCAGACACATCAGGACAGAAACCCGGTAACTGTAAATTCATTCAACATATTTTTTGCTTCTGTTAGCACATATTTCATCCAATCTTAACCAAACTTGGTACATATCATATTTAGAGGACCCCGAACAAAATGTATCAGTTTGTTTTTGGATATCATCAAAGGAACAAACTGTCCAAATATTGTTTTGATAGGCCTTACCTTTCAGGAGTTATTAGCCAAAACATAAAACATGTAATAACTGACCACATGGTTGAGCTATTGGTACCATGTTTTAATATGTTAAGCATTTCCACATTGGACACCTGTCCATGAAGTATGAATAGTTTTGCACTTTTAGTTTTTGAAATATTAGCTTTCAAACATTCCTCCCATAGACTTTCCATTATAAATTTTAATATTGGTGGTTTCTGTCGCTCAAAGTATGGAGGAGTACGGAAGAATAAGAAGTAGAGGTATAAATAAAGTTGGACAACAATACATACAACAATAACACTAATAAAGTGAAAATAGAATACAAAGAATGCGTACTTCAGCGGTGGTAATTTGAGACTTAATAAGCAAAACTCAGAAAGTATTTCGCCATGTGTACACAATCTATAAATCGATGCCTAGGTCTCTGAGGCCATAAGCATACAGAACCTCGCTTTTCCCAACAGACACAGACTCACTCACACAGAAGTAGAAGTGACTTTGCTTACAGAGTGTTTAGAGCAGGCTGAAGTCTGGGCTTTTGACTTACAGGGAACATTTTTACATACTTTCACCAGTTTTGGAACTTTTACCATGTTTAACACAGACATTTGATATTATAATTGCATATAAATGACAGAAAATCACAAAAACATGTTATGTCCACTTTAAAGCTGCACTTATCATTATTTTTAAATTGCATGTTTACAGCAAAAATGCTCTGATAAACTTACGCTACATGTAGCACCAAACAACAGACAGATAAAATCAGCAACTAGTTGGTGAACATAGTGGAGCATTTAGGGCCAAATATTTCCCTCAGGAGTTGATGGAGATCAAGGGAGAGCTAAAAGGAGAGTGAATAATGAACTTATATCAATGTTTACAGTTTGTTCTGCTGTCCCCAAGTGACCAAAATCATTTAATGCAGGTTTAAACTTATTAACATGAATTGGTTTCAGTGTCCTAGAAGAAACAACACACCTTAAAGTGAAATTGGCAGAGGGTTTTACAAAAATATACTGTGTGAAGAAAGCTGAAAAGTGCGCTGAGAGGCTGTCGGATCTGAAACTTTGGAAGCCTTGAGTTTACTTTAATTAATTTCAAAGGGTAAAATACTCTAGCACACCTTTCATGAGGTAGATCTAAGGACACAAAGGCCTCGCCGTAAATTGGTGTAACAGAATATCTCACCCACACAATCTCCAGGTATTAGTGTATTAGTGTTTTGTTTTAGATTCGAGGATAAAGTAAATACAATCTGAGGGTCTTCGCAATCCAGACTAGCAGAAAAGTAATCAGCAATTAACACCTCTGGTTTTCTTCTTCGCATCTGCTCTTCTTAGTGTGTTTGTATTCGCTCCTTCAGCCTGCGCTTTCTGATTTGTCCTTCAGAGAATGCAGCTCAGGACTGCCACCTCGTTAATTATTGAGAAGCCAGAAAGTTGTGCCATACACACACACACACACACACACACACACGAACATACACGAACAAAGTTTACTACAAACACTGCGCTCAACACACTGGATGTCAGCCGACGTCAAGGCTGGAACTTCTGTTGAGTTTGGAGGAAATATAACATTAAAAAGTAGAATTTTTGACCAGCAAACCTTTGTATTGTTGTCAGGAAACCTTAAAGAAACATCAAACACTGGCTGAAGGTCTTAAAAACCACAAAGGGTTGGCCGGTCTTGAAAGAAAGATATCTAGAAATCTCCACAACACTTCAATCTCCACACAAGCTTTTTTCTTTCTTGGTGGGGGTAGAGAGACACAGCTGAAAGTTAAGTGGGATCCTAAGAGTGGTTGTATGAGACTAAGGAGTAAGGCAGTGTCATGGCTGCCATTAATCCTAATTAGTGGAGAACATGACAGCAGCATATGGGTGTCCTTCAGTCAGAGAGCCAGACGGCTGCTCTCCAAATCCTGTTCCTGTCACTAATAGAGATGCCAAAACGAGGGAAATAAAAATTCAAACTTTGAAAGATGTTTTATTCCTTTTGCTCTGTGGGAAAGATGGATGGGTCATAAGCAGAGTCCGGACAATGTAAAAGCATTCCTGTTGATCTTGTTGTAATGGGATCCTGGTAACTTCAAATCGGCGCTTTGTGTATGTGTGTGTGTGTGTGTGTGTGTGTGTGTGTGCGTGTTCGGGGGGACGGGGGCGGGCGGCTTAAGAATGTAAAATGATATGAACCTAAGAAAACCCATTAAAGATTGATTTTTGATTGAAGTTTTGTTTTCTGCTTCGGGGCTCAAGTATCTGTAAGCCTGATACAATGAAAAAATGACAACGCTTGACCTACAGAAAAAGCTACATCACTCAGAAATAATTGTAGTAATGCTTTTAGGCTTGATTGGTCAAAGCCTGCTACGGCCAACCCAAGACTTGGCTTCCTATTGGCATTTTCATTCAGTTACTTCATTGTGGAGCTTCATAATCAAATAAGATACTATATGTTCATTGGAAGTCTGATTTGACCCCCAGTTCAAGATTTGAGCAGTCTTCAACATATGTCTTTGAATTGGATGAAGGATTACGTATTCCATTTTACTTGATGGATGGGCGACATATTAGTGCGTATACTGTGATTAGGAGTGTAATATCTAAAAAATGATTGAAAAATTAATGGTTGAGCTTGGAAGGATATCATAGATTCATTTACTATGTTCAATTAATTTCATTAAAGATTAAATTTGTGTGTTATAATGACAGATGTGGTAGCAGAGGAGACATGTTAGGTACTTGTCTAACATTTAATTTTCTGACTATATCACATTATAAGCTTTGTTTCCTAGATAATCAGACATGACAGTACAAAATTACACATTTTTAGCAACATTTTTAGAATTAAATCTTTCATTTATATTACTGTTTTTTACATTAACATTATTTTTCTTTATTTCCTAACAACTGTGTGTATCTGTTGATATGTTCTAATTAATCTGTTGATCTGTGCATCTGATCTGGATGGCAAACTGCTGCATACAATTGCCCTCACAGGTATAAATAAAGTTGTATTGAAATTAACTGGATTGAACTGAATCTGTGGCACAGCAGTAAAATTTGCTTGTAAAGTCCACGTTCCCACGAAACACATTGGGCTGTGAAGTGACTTTGCCATAGTGGCCACTGGCTCAGGGAGACTTTTCCCCATACACAATCTTTACAAGTAAACTACTGTAAAAAAACATGGTCACATGGTCCCAGTGAGCAATAAACGCCATCTTGGAACATTGTAATTAAAAAAAACATGGTACAAACTAAAAAAATCTGCTTACCAGCTCCTCTAAACATAATAATTAACATAATATATAACTCGTTTGTTTAATCTGTACAAAAATCAACCTGTAAAAATGCCAATTTGTGGATTTAGGGGTTGTTTCCAGTCTTTATGCTAAGCTAAGCTAATGGCTGCTGGCTGTAGCTTCCTTTTTTACCGCACTGAAATGAGACTGGTATAAATCTGGTAATCTAACTCTCAGTAAGAAAGTGAATTATTTCCCAAAATGTGGAACTATTCTTTTAATACACCCACCATAAAGCCTCTGTTGTTGAATAGCGGCCCTTGTAAACCATTGTATTGCTGTAAATAAAGTATTTGTGTGGTGAGAATAGAGGGAATGACGTGGCTTGAGCATACAAGTCTTTTCTCCTTGATGATAAAGCTTTTTGAGATGCTCAGACACTCTCTGTCTCTCTAGAGGTGTTGTCTATATCAATGCAGGAGACCAAAAAACAACCTGCTGGGGATACTAAAGAGGGCTTTAAGACTTTAAAACACAAAAGAGTGTTTGATTATCAGAGCGTGTTCCTTCCACAATTTGTGACAGAGAAGCTTTTTTTGATTCATGTTACAAACTGCACATCTACATAGATCTTAAGAGAGATATCACCTTTAAAAATGTTTTTTTTTTAAACTTACATATAAGAGATAAACATCAGGTGCACCCATAACACACCTTTCCTTTCCTCTTTGTCTTCCTCTGCCTCTCCTCTTCTTTCTTTCTCTAAAAGCCAGCCTGATACCCTCTGAGCCTAATCTCAGACTCTACTACTTACATCAAAAGCCTGTCAGCCTGAGCACATGAAAGCCTGTTTTCTAAGAACTGCTCGTCGTCCGACTGGAACACTCGATGCAGCTTTCATTTTTATCCTCCGAACATTCGACAGAGGAGTGGATGTGGGAGCCCATCCTGAAACGTCCGTGGGTCAGCGCGTAAACACTTTGAGTGTTTTCTTCTAATGGAAATACATTCAAATGTATTCCCCCTATATTCCTTTGACTATAACCAGCATCAACTATAAGGTCTGAACTTCTGCAGCACAAACAAAACCTCATCATCAATCCAGCTGATAGAAAAGCATGAGGCAATCAGCTTTGATGTTCAGCTCGTTCAATATTACTGTCAACTTTCAAAGTCAGTTATGGAGGCCATCTTTGTTTTTCCAGCAGGCATATGACGCTTCTACTGTTCACTCAGTGGTTACAGTAAACATCTGGCTTTCTTATCACATTTATGCGTGTATGAAATATCGCACATAGCTACTGACACAATACAAATCGATGTAGCCTGTTCGTATAAACAGCTTCCTGAATCTCGCGGTGTATGTTTGTTTTTGAGTTTAAATGACAGAATGAATAGGTGACTCTATCAAGATGACAAAATGTCACACTGCTAGCAGCTGCAGGTAGAAAATAGCCTGCAAATTAATCCGTCTCATCACTCTGAAACTGTTGATTAATAGAAACAAGGGGGAAAAAAAAGCAGCTTCCTTATTTATTTTTGCTTTTCTGAGGAGAGTTTTTCTAACAGCATGCTGTCTTATGAGGCTCTACAACAGAAGGTGCAGTAATAAATCATGTGTTGCATACAAAAGCATCATAATAGCTCACAGGTTATTCAATATTGAGATGCTGAGGCCTGAATCAGAATGTAGAGAACAGCCTTTGTCTGCTTCTCTTTTGAGATCAATGTTTGCAAAACATCAATGCGATTTTCAGGTGGATTTCTCCCTCAACCCTTTCTTCGCCATCATCATTGCGCTTTATTCAAGTCAACAAATGCAGTGTTGTCTTGGTTCAATACGGCATCTCACATATAGAAATGGAATAAAAAATCTCTGTCCTTAAGAAAATTGGCCTTAAGCTATTAAATAATAGGGATAATGATCAAGGACAGAGCAGCATTAGCACGACTAAGAAGCATCCTCCACATCAAATGATTATTTTTCTCTCCAACTTACTGAAAGCAAGATAAGTAAGCTAAGTAGGACACTGTGGAGCTGAGAAATAGATCATTATCTGGCTGAAAAATAACACGTTGAGAAATGATTCTGGCAATTCTAACATACAAAAGCCTCTCTTATGCTCGGTCTTCTGGGTAGTGACAATGTTATGTTCATCCTCCACTGTGCACCATCTTTTATACGCCTGGAAAGAAATTATCTGGGGTAGAAGCTAACTCTCTGGTCCTGCTGACAATGCATCTGCTGTTCTATTTCGACACGTAAATGCATGCATTTATTGTTGCACTGATGGTGAGTCGAGGGTTGAAAAGCACACAGAGATTTTAAGAGGGGTGTTGATACATCTGTCTTTTCTGAAACGGTTGCAAGCCCATCTGCCAAGTCTGTCTGACGAATGATCCATTTGGTGGGAGACATTAACATATTGAACATGGGGGATATCGAGCCAAGGGATTACAGCAACACAATCCAGGATGGATCAGATCTGGAGGTATTAAAAATGAAATAAGAAATCTTGCGGCCTTGCGTTGGGCTGCTCTGTTCTGCTCCGCTCACTGCAGGTGATTTAGGAGGTTTAACAATCGTACTGATCCTGGGGGAAGATAAGTCCTCCTCTCTCTGGCCATCGCTCCATCGCTCCCTCTCATTTCACACGCATGCACACAAAGAAACATCAGTTCTCAATCAGACACGACAGATCGATGCTTGCAACTTTGGACTGAGTTCAAGCCTATCGCTGAGATCTTATTTTTATCGATACCACAGTAGATGCCACATGCAAGCTCACGCATCCAGTGTTTTTCCAGAGGGTGTGTGGGAAGTCTGAGGTTTAGACTTGCTAAAACTTGACAAACTCCCACTCACTGTTTAAAATGTAAGCAGACTTGATTTGGGAAAACTTGTTCAGAACATAAAAACCATGGATTTAAGGTGAAAAATCAAAATATTGTAATCAAACAAAATGTATATTTGCACCATTGCAGAACTAGATGATTTTAAATAATGCCTCAAATACTATATTTTTATTTTTATGTGATATTGTGGCCTGCAATATACCTGGAAGACCCCTCATTTTTGGTTTTATATTTTCAAATGTTCAAAATTCCATTTTGATACATTGATATTGGGTTAGAAAAGTAGACAATGGGCTTTATACAATGTTTTAAGAAAAAAAGTTTCAATTTGCTGCCAAATTCCTTTCAACATTTATGAAGAATTTCAATTATGGCTCCTCAAATTTCTTAAATACTGCAGCTCTCATAGCATTTGACTTGGTGTGATTTTCTTTCAATCATACTTCGAAATATACTTCTATTTTGCTTCCTTGTTTGCAGTCATTTAGGTATTGTGTGTCAGTGCAGTACTTTACACCCTGCACACACTCACACAGGTGTTTTCATTTCTCCTGGCTGATTAGACTTCGGCTCAGGTTCAAGTTGGTCAGAAACAAGTTCAGGTTGATGTTCGTCGGCATGTCTTCATAAAATATGTAGTGCTAGGAGCTTTGTGACATATATACTTGCAGGGCTAGTTGGTAAACTACTGTAACTGGAGTTAGCTGCTAACACGCTAGCCAGCATCAGTCACAATAGCTCCCAGAGCATTTTTCTATTTTCTCTGTACTGGACTGTTTACTCCCCCCTGGCATTTTGTTAATTGGATTGCTAACTAAGCTTGTTAGCTCAGTCGCTAACAGGATGCCAAAAGACACTTGTACCATCATCTCCTGTCTCAACTGTCTTTTGTGGTGCACTTTATACTCTGACAGAAGACAGTTATATAAATGTGGATGGTGCAGCTGATACACAGTATGCCATAACAGCTTCCTTCATTTGGACCCCCCCATCACTCCCTGACAATAGCACTGTGAGCTAAATTTGCAGCGATCACAGGAATTCCACTGCAATTGCAAAATTTTGCCATTTTATATGCTGGTGCGATAAGACCTTAATGCTGATTTTTATTCTAATTACATGAGGTCACCAAAATATCCTAATATCTCCCTCAATCTTAACAGGTGAGGGAGATGCCAATCTGTAAAGGCAGTTCTGATCCAATCAAGCAAAATTAATGCATGGATGGACGACCGGTGTGCAGCAGCTTTAAGAGTATTGTCAATATTTAAAGGCATGCTCCACTTAATTGATTTAATGTCACATAAACTTAATGCAAAAACCAACAATTAATTTTTGCGCCTGTGTCTATCATGTCCATTTATTAATGAGGACAATGTTGATCTGAACACTTATTCGTACCTTTTAGCCTCAGAAGACCAGTTTTCCACCAGTAAAAACTCCCCCAGTATCAAAACTGCTCCTTAGTTATTAAGCTCTGAAGATATTGGCCCCAGTAGGAAATTATAAATTCTCAACGACGGCTGATAACCGTCTTATTTCAGTATCTTCATGATAGGCGAAATGCAGAGTCGCTGTTCGTTGGCCACTGAGAGAAAAAGGGCTGATATGGAACATGTCATTTTTTAGATGATAAACTTGTTTAATTCCACTGTACTTGACACAGCGCTGAGAATATGCATGAGTGAGTATGCATTATTAAAACGGCCTGTTCAGGCAGCCCTAACGCAATAAGGAGAGGGGTCCTCCATGTTAATCTTATAGGCGTTCCCTGCTGCTGACTGTGCGTGTATCAAAAGTTAGAGGCTATGTTTCAGGTTTCATTTCATAATCATATGCCACGTTTGCATATTATACTGAAGATTTCTAAAGAGGGGGAATCCTGACACTCTTTCTTCTGGATTTCTTCCACATTTTTACATCAATAGATATCAGAAAAGATGACTACAGTGGCAAATGAATGGCTATCATGTCTGAAACTAGTTAAGAAAAATACAAATATAATGTTGCACTTGTCATTTAGAGTAATATGTGATTGGATGACTGTCCAAAAGCTTCTGCCAGAAAATACTCATTTCTAAGCTCATGATCATCAGTAAATAAACTGTGCTTCTCCTTCACACTATAATAATTGAGATCCATTTTCATAAGTATTAGCATTGGCAAATCTAAAACTACCCGGTGACTTTTAAATCATCTATTGCACAGTAAATGCAAAATTGAAATTGGCCTCTACGTCTTCTCTGCCTCCTGTGGTAAGTTTTTGAGTCTTGACGCGCCCTCCTCTTTATGCAAAAGAGATTTCATCAGCACATTTTGAGAATTCATTCGTGTTCGTGGGAAACCTTGACTGTCAAAACCATCACTTTCATTTTCACAAAACCACATTAGAGGAATGTATCTGTTTTCAGCTTCTACCTTGATTAATATTTCACTTAATTTCAATAGGAACAGCATATTTTTGTGTCTGCAAATTGCAGCTGTTATGAATGGCAAGTTGTTTTTTCCTTTTTTTTTTCGCAGGCAGGCTCTACAACAAGGGAAGCATACTTAAAACTCAGGCATGCACATTTTGATTTGTGAGAATCTGACACTTTGTCATCCTGAGTGTGTTTATCAATCTCTTAACACTCCCTGAAAATAGACGTACCACAGGCAGACATCAGCATAAGAAAATGCCCCTAATAAACGTTTATCTGAATTGCTATTGTCACCCCTCGTTAGTCGTCATTCCATACAGTGAACAGCTGAGTATCAGCGAATCTTCATTTGCCAGAGCCACAGTGCAGGCCCTCATGTGGCCCCAGGAGCAAGTCCAAGGAGCTGAGGGAAGCACCCGTCAATAACAGTAAGCCAATTAAAATCAGTCTTCATTTAAGCTGTGATCTCTATTGATTTGCCTTTCAATTCTCATCCGTCAAACCAGCAGACTGCCTTGAAGGGTTCGGAGGGATAGACTGTCTGACTGACTCAGTTTCTCAGCTGCCACTGTACCAGCTACTAGCAGCTTTTCAGAAAATCAGGGCGGCTGGTTGCACAAGCCGTTTGATAGACAAAACAAAAGTGCGAGCCTTCATGACTGAAAGCTTGTGGATTTGATTCTGTTGCAAAGTTGCAGAGAGAAAAGCAACTGAAACGTCAGCTGCATACGAGCGAACACAACAGAACAGAGAGAATAATCAGTGGAAATAATCTGAACTCTATGGATCCAGGTTATAAAACTTGCTAACTTATAAAACATGAACAATTATTATGAGGTTGTAGCTTGTAAAATTTCTACCCGATGTTGTTGCTAATATTCCCAGAGGCTAATAATGCTAAAAATGGGATTAGTTGAGCTTAGAAATAGAAAACTGAGCACCGAAATTGCACTTGCAATTGCACAGCTCACCACACAAACCTCTCCCTTATGTGCTATATTTTTGGTATTGTTGTACAGGCATGATTGCAATGCTTTTTAAGAGTAGGAGATGTGGAGGAAGACTGGAGGTTTTTATCTTCTGTCACAACAAAGTCATAATGTTTCCACATTTAGTGATTTAATGTTCATGTATGTGTTGATTAAGGCAGATTAGTTCTTCTCATTGCTGCTCGGATTCTTTGAGGGCTCCCTCAAAGAGTAGAGACTTTTCAGCCAAATAATTAGCTAGAAATGGTCATTTCCTTGTCATAAATGTTTCTGACTGAAAGTAAGTTTTGCTGGTCCCAGGAAAACAAAGTCTTCTCTTAGCTTTGGTCCACTGAGCATAGCACAAGTCCTACAAACTAATCGACACATTTTTCTTATCTGACGCCTCTTTTGTCAGTGCTTTTGAAAATCCTTAATGACCATTACAAAACATATGACTGATTTCTCATCTGCCACTTCCCATGGATCAGGTCTATTTAAGATGAGACAACCTGTTAAGGTTATTGAGAAAGGTCATTATTAACAGAAACCGGCTGTTTAGAAACAGGATGCAAACAGCAGTCTCCTGTGTGTGAGTCACAAGCTTTTGTACACAGTTTTGCAGCTCAATAAGAATGTCACTCTAAAAGAGACAATAGTCTCAACTCAAGGTCCACTTATTAGCTTTTTCTGAGCTTTCAACCGATGCTGCTGTTTTCTCGGTAGGACAGTCTCGGGAACGAATGATAAAACATTGTCTAGTCTTTGTTTTACCCTAACCAGCAGCTCTTTTGAGATGAGTTCAAACATGTTCTTCAGCGGGATCAAAAATCTGTCAAAGACAGTCTTCCTGATGATCAACTCCATGTGAAGGTCAGATAGAAGATGTGCTTTAGCCCAGAGGCTCTTTTGGCTCTTCTTTTTGTTCTTCTTCTGACACCGTCTCTCCCTCTCTAAAAGGCAGAGGGGGTCAAGCAGCAGGGTGGGGGCTGGTGCTAGTGACTTGACATGAATTGTAAATGAGTGAATAAAAGTGTGGATGTGAGCGTCCATCCACACAGCACTGCTGCAGCCTTTTTTTTTTTTTTTTTTTGCTTACTTTGATTTAATACTGTCTTGTAAGCATACCTAAATGTTAATAATTCCAGTGCTTGCAGATGCATTTCTACCCAGCTCCCTGTTTTCTTGCAGACTCAAAGGCCTTGAACTGTCAGTGTCTTCCCCCGCGAGCACATGCAGCACACTGTATCAACTTTCTGGTTCAGCAGCTTTGATAATAATCTGACCTCACCTGTTTGGTTGACTTGGGGAGTTATGATTTTCATTTTATATGCTGTGCAAACGCCACAAAGTAGGAGTGAGTATTCATCTTGAAGCCCTTATCCTCCTTTATTTTACAAAAGGTTATTTTGTGACAACAAACCTCCTCTAATGCAGTGTCGTCTGAAGCAGCTTTATCCTGGACTGGTGCCATTTTTTTCTACAAATCACTGCCAATTAACATTAAAAGCCAGCAAGAGATGGCACCTCCATTTTCATTATTGCCCCCCCGATAAAGAGCACCCACACAAAGACACACAAAGGAACAACACATTAAAAGGTCACCGTGACAAGGTGACAAGCTGGTGCTGTGAACTTTCACAAAAACAGAAGCTAAAAAAAACATGATTTTGCTGTGAATTTAATGGAAAGCACGGCTGGAAAACTGCAACTATGGTCTCTATACATTATTACATGTAACTTTCATGAAATAATGATATACTCGAGAGGAAGGTTGCTGTTATTCCTTTGATTTATTCATAGTGACATCTCAGAGAATGTGTGTGCAGCTGACAGACCTGAAGTAGGTTATCTGTACAACTATACTTAATACACCCTGAAAGTCCGGGGCACATCTGGCCCTCTTTCAGCCTTTATTCCTGCCTGCAGGCTGTGTTTCCTTATCATGCCTTGTACACTATGTTTTGTTGCTATGACAAGGCACCAAAGGTGGCAAGTACATTTACTCAAGTAAATATACAATTTTGAGGTACTACTCTACTTGAATATTTAGATTTTGTGAGACTTAATTTTTCTTTCTGAGGAAAATAAACCAAAATATTCTTTACTCTGACTACTTTTACTTTTTTTGATTTTTGAGCAGAATCCAAATGATAAGTTGTTTAGATTTCTGCAGTCATTTTAATAGAGCTCTTTAAGAAGAAGCATCATAATAACATTTACAGAAAAATGAAAGAATTTGTAAGACTTTGCACATGTTTTGCACAGATTGATGGATAACTGACAAAATAACTTCAATAGCAGAAATCTTGCAACATGAGAGTGAGTTGGAGAATTTAAAACATATACCTGCCTCAATAGAGGTAAAATATAACAAAAAACAGTATCAAGGTTTCATATTGCATTTCATTTATTTAGTAAAAATATTTTTGCAAGCTGTCCTCTGCCGAGGTTTCACCGTGGCAACGCTTTGCCTGTCGCACCCTGGCATGTGCCGAGGAGGCCCCTGGCAGCCCTCGCTCTCCTCTTCAGCGCTGTGGCAGCCCCGGTGTTCCAGGCCACCACGTTGTTTCGGCAATGATTAATTACCATCCTGATGAAATGTGAAGGCTCTGAAAATATCACACGGATGACACAGGCTTGTCAGTGTGGGCCAGCAGGGAGGAGCGTAAAACACATAGACATCTGGAAGGATATGAAGCACCAGCCGTGCGCTGCCTTTTCAAGGAAACAACTTATTATTACCTGAGCTGGTTTCTGTTGGGTTTTATGTAACTTCATGTTTAATAAGTTTAATAAGTTTATTATTAATAAGTTTACACAGGCAAAGTGTGCCACCACCTATTAAATGAAATGTAAAACCAATTAAAGTCAAACCAATTTATCAGGCAATGTCAGAAAATGTGTTTTCTCACCTAACTCAACAATCAATACTAACTTGCTGTGAGTGAGCAGTAAACACCTTATTATATTAATTAATATGGCGCCTCTAAACATGCACTGAGCACCTCTCCTTTCTGCTCT
Organism: Scomberomorus guttatus; assembly: GCA_038419695.1. Taxonomy (NCBI): domain Eukaryota; kingdom Metazoa; phylum Chordata; class Actinopteri; order Scombriformes; family Scombridae; genus Scomberomorus; species Scomberomorus guttatus. The sequence continues at coordinate 12,605,099 of CM076455.1, forward strand.
TAGCACACAATAACTTCTCATGCAAATGTACTGTAGGTTCAAGATGTCTGCATAAGTGTTAAATCCATTTGTGTTCATGAAAAAAAGTGGAGGAAGGTATCGCTTGATGAAAAACACAAATGACATACCAAATTTCCCTGATGAATTGGTCCATTTACTGAAATAAATTGAATTGATGCAAAGGATCCCAGAGGAGCAGAAAATTGTTCAGCTATGGATGAAAACCCTCTCAGAGCCACGGCACCTACAAGCAGCCAGGCTTATTTGTATTTCACGTAAGACTTGTGAAGATGTGCTGACAGCTCCTGTTTATCCCACTTAATAAGAGCAGATTTTTTTTTCTCTCTCCGAGCTAAAATGTTTGCTAATTAACTTGGGACGAAAACAGAAACAAATGCAATTATTTAAATGAATGAATCAGATTTCCTTTGTTATTATATGAGAGATGCATGTGTTGCAATCTCATGTTTTCTCCATTAAAACATCAGGTATCCGTATAGTAACACAGATTGTGAGTCTGCGCTTATAACCGGGCAGCCATGACCATTAGTTCATGTTAAACCATATGTTCAAAAATGATAAAGATGCTATTTCACGCTAATTTCACAGTTAAGTTTTAAAATGTCTGGGCCCTTCAAAGTCACTTTCAAGGGTTTTTCTTTTGCCAGTCACATATGTTCAAGCCTGTGGGTGAAACATCATGATCAGAAGTTATTGATTTTGATCTTTCCTGTTACATTTTGGCAACAGATCGTCACACATCCATCTCTCGTCATCGCCACTTTGAGGTTGCGAAACATATGGCGAATAACCAGAATGGCTGTGTGAGCAGATGTTATTGGTTAATTGAAATACATTTGATCTTGAATGATTAGTGTCCATCAGAGCATTTCCTTGTTTGGTGTCCTAATGATCGGGCTGCTGTGACAGCGTGTTTCCTCATGCTGGCTTTATGGGCAACTTATGCACACACCATTACCAGTTCCACATCACTGATGTCAGCACTGTAGGTCAATTTATGATATGTAGTAGAGTATTATCATCTCATCTGGATGCACAGAAAACAACTTTGTTAATTCTGCAACATCGGTGCGTATGCTACTTGTGTTAATAGTAACCAGATATGTCCCACCAGTCCGTCAAAAGAAAAAGAAGCAAGTCAGATATATCCAGTTTATATTTTTAACCAGATTTGAGGAAAGTGCACCGGGTTGCGTTCTCCTTCCTTTGACCTACTCTTACACCACGGAGGAAATCAAGGTTCAGTTCAATTCAACTCATAGTTGAATTCCAAAGGCCAAGGTAGATGCTGGGTCAATAGCTGTAAGGCAGGCAGCCCTCTTTTCATGCAAGCTTATAGGTTAGCAATGGTGTGTTTTAACAACTGCACTGACTTTCTTATAAGCTGGTCAGACACTGAGCATTTTTATTAATCTTGTACGTTGTGTTAACTCACACTATGGATTTTAATTGACATTTCTGCATATATGGATAAATTCTCATACTGTACGAATCATTTGATCGGCAACACTGAACATAAGCTCAGCATTCTGTGTCATTGACAGGGAATTGGCAACCAACAATTATTTTCATTATCGATTAATCTGCCACAATTATTTTCTCAATTGATTGTTTGGTCTATATAATGTCAGGAAATTGTGAAATATGACAATTTCCAGCAGTCAAAGGTGATGTCTTCAGATGTCTTGCTTTGTTTGACCAATGGTTTAAAACCCAAAGACAATCATCACATTTGAGAAGTTGAAAACACAACGCTCAAACCTCTAAGACAACTGACCATGACTGAAATCTAAACGACCGTCTGACGGCCATTATCGTTGATCGTTCAGGCCCACTGGAAATCAAACAACAACCAATCTGGCAGAAATTCAGCCCTATTTCAAAATTAGTCGAGGGCGACCAGTTCAGGGTTAAAATCTGGCTTAATCCGTGTAGTGTCTGCCCAGATTTACCCAATATGTGATGAGAAGATTGGCAGTAAACTCATAACTGCAAGTCATCTCTGCAGCTTTCCACAGTGAGAGAATGAGAGCTAGTTGGTTAAATTTAATGACACATCGAAAGCTGCCAGGAACTGGTAAAATACAGGGAAAACTAAAACCTTTGAAGCTCCTAAATGCAGGAAAGTTTCAGTTTCCACAAGACTTAATGAGCCTGCATGTTAAGGTTAAACAGGAAGTGAGTGAAATTAGTTTTACTGTATGTGATATTGGCTCCACTAATGATGAGGAATACTTTTTTTTCTTCAGATGTTGAATCTGCAGGCTGCAGAATGAAAACCAAAACCACTTTGGTTCTTATTTTATTCTTTGGATAAAACTATAGACAACTTCAATCACTCATAATGTATGCTAAAACATTTGTGTGCATTATGGATGGATTAAACACACAAAGAAGATTTTGGTACAAAACCCAACACTGCACTTTATGATTTACTATAAATGCCAACAGTGGCATAGTAAGGAGGAAAGTAACTGTGGAAGTTGGGGTGATGGATGAGTGGGTAGTGAATCAGACTTACTGTACAGGCTGGAGTTTGCATCCAGTCCCAGACCTGCAATTTATGTTTTTTAACCAGAACTCTAACCCTTCTCTAACCTCAACCAAGTGCTTTAGCTGACTAACTCTAATGACCATGACTTAACCATATAACATTAACCAAAAGAACATTAACGACATTAAGGACTTATAAGGTCAAGTATTATAATACTTCATAATTGCTGGTCACTTGATGACATTTTTTTGCAAGGACCATAGTGTATTATAATTCTCATAGTTGTAATACATTATAATAATTTTATAATGCATTATAATGTGATTATAAGTTACTCTAAGTGGTCATTGGGTGCTTTAAGTGAAGTAATGAAACTCGTGAGGTATAGGCAGATATAATACATTACAAGCTGGTTATAAGTCACTATAAGTGGCCATTGTTTGCTTTTGTGACTCCTTACCTGTAGTAAGGATGATTATAATGTATGACAACAATGAGAATTATAATACACTACGATCCTTGCAAAAAAAGCAATTATGAAGTATTATGATACTTGACCTTATAAGTCATTATAAAAAGCTTTATAATGTATTATGACAATTTTTATAAAGCTTAAGGAATATTTATGAGTGCTTATAACTGTAATTGTACAGTGCTATAAACAGATTATAACACATTATAAGTATGTTTATAATGCATTATAGACATGGACGTTACCATTGACGACATCAGGAATTGAGGTGATTCATGTTTGGACAACTACTTGCACAGACTTGTGTGTATAGTGTAAAAGCATCATAGAGGACATAAAGCCTTAATACGGTTTAGTCAATTCAATTTTTTTCGTGTTAGTGGCATTTAATAATGTCCAAGTTGAGTGTTTTTCATATAAAATGCTCATACTTCACTGTCAATCACCTGACACCCAAAGGATGAAGTCGACAGTGTTGCCAACTTTTCTGAAAAGAGCTCATGTCTAGTCTAAAAATGCAGACTAAACATAGCAAGTATTTAATGAGCTAAAACTGTTAAAGACGGAGGTATTTTAAATTTTCATGACTGATTTAACTGCTATAAACAGCATACAGCTCTTTGACTTTGTTCTGACATGGACGGTAGATATGGATATTGCACTTAGATGAAAGACAACACTAACAGCTTTCTATCAAGATTTTAAAAAATCTGTGAGATTTGTCTCACAGTGTGAAGAAACCATCATCAGTATCCAATTTCGAAAAAATATAATTTATTAGTTGCTATCACCCCATGTTAAGCTTTTGATTAGCCAGATATTGATCTCCAATGAAAGCAGTAAGTTAACTTCAAACTAACTGGTTTAAAAAAAAGGCAAATTATTCCTGCCTACTTCCAGTATATACAAAAACTGTTGCTGTTACTTTTTAATCATTCCTACTTCAAATCTTCTCCCAACATCAAAGACAGTGTGTGGGGCAGAAGTCAGACAGTTACCTACAGATCAGAATAGAGTGGGAGCTGATTTATAGGAGGAATATTCCTGCTGAATGGTAATTTGCTGTTTCAGTCCCATATTGGCAGTGACCCTCTGCCCCTTGTGCTTTTGAAATGCTCATCTGATTAGAAAGGTCGTTCAGAAAGAAGCAAAAACGGGGAACAAGTTCTCCAAACACGCAGATGATTATACGGGCTTCCTGTTTCATCTGCAAATGAGCGATTCTGCAGCAGAATGTGGTCTAGACAACTTTGTTGTTGTTTTTAAATACAACTCTCTTTACAAAAATGTAGTACAGACTGTGCAGTTTTCACAGAATCACAATGGTCATCAGTGGTTTGCTCTTTCTCACCTTGACTTTCTTTTCTTTTCTTTTTTTTACATTGTTTACTTCAAAAGTTTGCTGTGAACATAAAATTTAGATGTTATAGAATTAATAATAAAGCACACTTCTAAAGTACACCAATAAGCAAATATCAGCCACATCAACACACTTTGCTGAACAAACCAAAACAAGCGAACACCGGCAACCGTCCTTGGGCATGGTTCAGGCTTGGCAGAGGGGAAAACCTAAAGAGAAAGCGTTCAATGAGGATTTTCCTGTTTGAAGAAAACAGTGGTCCGCTGCCCTAGTGGCTTGTGCTGGGGATCAATGGTCATTAATCTTTGTAGAGAGGCTCCGGCTGCACTTTTTAGGGGGTAGAAGGATTGCTGACCCAAGTATAGGACGTCTTTCTGGGTCCAGCAAGCAAGGTTTTCTGTGTTTGGACGCCACAGCACTTCTCACCAGTTTTGTCCGGCTCTAAGCAGAGCTCAGTCAGAGTGCAGGCACAAATCATTAAACAGCAGTTGACAGACATGAACTTACTGCTCTTTTCTCTTTTGTGAGTCTGCAGGGAAAAGATGTTGTTAACTATGTATCCTATTTGGGCATTGATTATGCATTGTAAAGGCACTTATTAAATGCTACGGTACATTAAAATGTTATACCTAATATACCTTTGCCTCGCTTCACTTGCGCACGTTTGACCTCTTTGTGTTTATTCGATCTGTCTGAACACACAGTTTCAATGCAGTTTTATCACTCTGATAAAAACATAATAAGGGTCTAGAGTCAGAGTAGCTCTGTGAGCCTGTACGTAGGCTGTGCTCTGAGTTAAATGCTGATGTTTAGCAGGTATTATACCTGTCTGCAATGTTCATCATCTTAGTTTAGTGTGTTTGCTTGCTAACACTACTGCTGGCACTGCACAAAGTACAGCTGAGGCTGATGGGAATGCAGGTATTTGGTCATAAATCAAAGTTTTGGACACATTTAAATTTTGACCTGATGATATCCCCTAGATGAAACGTGAAAGAGATCACTGAAGTTATTATTCTGTTGGCAATGTGAATGTGTTTACCAAATTTCATGGCAATCCAGCCAATAGTTGTTGAGATATTTCACTCAAAACCACAAATCAAGCCCATGCTGGTGCTGGAGGAAAAGTCAGGGGATCAATGAAGGCATGTAGATTCATCGTCTGGGATCCATGAATTTCTGCACAAAACTTTGCGCTAATCCATCAGATACTAAATATAACAATTTAATATAAAACATAAACTAAGCATTGAAACACTAATATTTTCTGTCAAAAGCAATCATAAAGCTAATATTTTCCAGCTCCCCAAAGTAAGAAAATTACCAATAAACCAACTGGGAAGGAACAAGCAGACCTCCCTCCCTACTGCTGTGAAGAATATTTGGAGGGTACCTTTCACTCTCAAGTGAAGTCGTGAAATTTAATGACATAAAAGTATGGTTGAGTTGTTTAATGAACCTGCACATATAATCCCTGTGTGATTCAGCCGCCCACACAAGACTTTCACAGAGCAGCTAATGTAACATTATAAAGAATTATAGGCAGCGCTCTAAGTAAAGTAGAGCCGTCATCACACAAGACGTATTAACAATATTTGATACTGTCTTACCAATCCAACAGGGAATTATACTGTATGTAACACTGGCAGGAAACCTATTGCCATTCAGATTTTGTTGACTTCTTACTGTAAAAGCTGCAGGAAAGAAAAGACAAAAAAGGTTTCATCTTATAAGAAGATGTTGAGTGCTTCGCTTTCACCCTCAGATCAACACAGCTTGAATAACTTAACACGATTCTCAATTATGGAGGCGTTGGTATCCTTCATCTGCCCTGCACTGTGCAGAGCTGTGTTTTGGGGCGTTGACTGTAAATGCAACGCCGGACCTCACCGACAGGCACAGCGCTGCTTGACTGGAGTCAAGGGCACTTAGTGACATGATACTAATAGAGGTTGGCACTGAGACATAAAAAATACAAACACATTTAGTTAAGAGGGCTTCAAGGATCTCATAGGGCAAAGCTGTAACTCTTTACACCCCAACAGCAGCAGCAGCGGCGCTTTTAAGGAACCATAAATATGAGGGTTTTCAAAAGGAGCAGTTCATCTGTGCATTTGACATCCTTTCTACCTTCTAAATTCAGCGTCCAATATGGTGAAATACATGAAAAACACAGATTTCTCAGTTTACATGTGAGTCATGTAAGTTTTCCCTCAGTCAAAGTCACTGGTGAATTAATTAATAAATGTGCTGCAACTGTCCTGCAAACCCCAAGTGGCGTGTTTCTTGTCATCTTTATCTCTTTCTCCATTTTTTACTCAAATGTCATTAAATCCAAAGCAGGGTGCAGTTAAATTCTCTCCTGCATTTATTCTGCCACACTGGCAGATGGTGTTCCTGGTTATAGAACAAAGCTGGCTTTATTGAAAATTGCCACATAAGCGAGGCAGCAAAAAGTTCAAATACAGTATCCCATCACTGTGTCCAAATCTGGGAAATGAGAAAAGGTTATTGCATACAAGTGAGAAACTTTTGACTCCCTCGGTACTTCCATGTAAACAGCGCTAAAGTGGTGAAGGCTTTCCATGCATCACGACCTTTACCTCCCATAGTCCATTTATTTTTTACTGTCTTCCACCCTGCACTTTATTTTTTCCTTTGGTCAGTATCACAATGGCACCAAGGAAATGTTTTATACATTCAGCTCATTATTCACTATGTCTAATTAATGCTACACTCGAAATAAGGAAAGTGCAATTTAGCATCTCCTGCCTTTCCCTGTAGGGGAATCCATTTAGGTGCAATGTAAAATCCTCTTTGATGTAGAAATCTATTTCCATTGGTATCCAGAGATGTTGATGCACAACACAACAGCTGACCCCCTATTTTATATCCCGAAAGGAATTTATTTTGCTGCCGCCCCCGTAGTTATTTACATACTTTATCATTTCAAGTTTATGATATTTTTCTGGGATTTAATTGAATGTTTTTGCAGTCGCTCTCTAGTAAAATCACCAGCTTATGCCAGCTGATATTTGTCTTACATGTTGAGGCAATAAATCCAGCATCAGGAACATTAGCTAAACTGCATGTTTTCCTAAATATTTATGCATATATAAATATGTATTTAATCTTAATCTTCTGGTTGGGGTTCTGAAGATCTCAGGCCATGTCAATAGCTCAAAAAAACATGCTTAATATAGATTTGAATGAGAATTTTTGTAAGCTGATTTTGAATTCTGTGAGGTATAATTTACCCAAAACATAAATGAAACTACTATGTAGGAAAAGATGCTGTGCATTTACTGGTCTGTGAATGATTTTTTTGGAAAACAAAATGAATATATATTTGCTCATTCTTAGCTAATAATGTGGCGTATTAACAATGCTTTATGGTCTGTATTTGTCCGTTATTTGTCAATTTCATCTGATGTGCAAGTCCAGTTTGTGGAAAATTAAAGGGTTGTCACTGCAATACTTTAAGACATATTAGGTTTAAATATGCTCAGAAGAAAGGAAGAAAATTTGGCAGAAAAATTTAGTAAAATTTTGAAATTATTGTTATTATTTTTACACATAAAACAATGAGGAGTTAAGCCAATGTCAACAAAACACAAGGGTTAAACTTACGTCTGATCATTTGTCCACAAAATTTTCTGATTCTTTCAAATCTTACATTTTTCTAGAACTTTTCATGACTAAATATGAAAAATTCTATTAAATAATCATTAAAAAAATATCTTAGGTATTTTTTATCAAGAGATTAACATTCAGAAACTCAGCTAATCCTCTTCATCGGGGCTGTGTATGCCTTTTGATCAAATTTGATGGACAGTGACAGCTTAAGCAAACAACCCACAACACATTTTGTTTCAAATGTGGCTAAATCCTGATTGGTTGATGTCATAGGGGTAGGTGACATCAACTTTATCCAAGTGAGCCTTGTCTACTTCAAACCACTGAGGAGAGCGCAAAAAGAAACACATCACTCTCTTGTGAAAGAACCAAAACTATACTTCTAACTTTGGCAGAAAATGATGCGTTCATGTAGGAGCCCATCACTCATAGTAGGACGCTGTAACACAGTAAACAAAGTACAAAGTGATGGACATAGTGAGTCAGATGACACATCCTCTCCCCAGAGAGTTTATTAAAAGGAAAGAGTAGCACACTATTTCAATTAGTGTCCCACTTTTTTCCACTAAGAGCAAAAATAATAAGAGAAAAATCAAGTTCTCGTCTATGACTGCAAGATGAGGATAAGTAAACAGGTTTCTTGTTATTGCACGAACAGAGCTTCGCCCCATGGCAGGCTGTGGTGCTTTAATATTTAATGATCTTCTCTGACTCCAGGAGCAAACCTTGGCAAACCACTACTGTGAAGAAGCCCCGATTACATTTATTAATGCAATGTTGTTTGAAACTGGACTATTTTAAAAACTGTGCCATATGCGAGAAGTCGATATGAAGTGGTTCTGGCGAGGTTAACAGCTGTTTCACATTCAAATTACAAATAGTGGGTCTGTTTGTCTCTATTTTCGCTTTGCTTTTTTCTTGGTCCACAGCCATCCAGTTAAAGCGAAAGGCCCAGATGACCCATATCAGGGCCAGTTGAGCTGAGCAGAAAGCGAGGAATCACTGTGGATCTCATCTGGTGTTGAATGTGGACACATGAAGGACCTCAGCTGGATCTGAGTTTACCACAGTATGCCATCACACGAGAGCCAAATACACTCATTAGTTACATAAAAGAGTTTCCTTCCAAAACGAGGTATCCGCCATCATACAGAGCTTTATTTACCTTTTCAAAAGCAGTTGCTGGCATCACATTGGGACTCACTGCAGAGGCTAATTGTCAACAACAGATGTTTGCCCACAAAAATGAGACATTTGTCAATATTGAGAATATATATATTCTCAATTAAACTCTACATGACTGTATATTTTCAGTGAACATACAGTAGTAGAAGGTGCAGAGAAATGGGTGTATGTGTCAATATATAATGTTGTCATATGTAAATGTATATATGTGTGTAAGTCTTTGAGTCTGTGTATATTCATAAGAGTGAATTAGCATGTCTTAGGCTTTACAGTCGCCTATAAAATAGAGCTTATTGGTTGTCAGAATAACTACGGTACATCTGCATTTTCTTGTATGGACAACAGTTTTGCTGTCAGTTTACTCACCTAAAAGGCTGAAAATCCCATTAAATCTCTTTCAACATCCTTTATGTTAATGTTTGTACCATACTGCAGGTCCTGCCCTAAATTCCTGACAGGCACTATTCCCAGTAATTAGGCTGACGCAGGCTCCGAGTAATGCTCCGGCTTTGAGATTCCCTGTGACAGAGTAGCAAAGAATGTCAGGTATAAATTATATTTACAATAAATTCAGCCAATAGGCCGTGTTCCTAAAGCGCACCAGCCCTTCAAATGACATCATTTAGTCTCTCCTGTCCCACAGCGCAACATGCACCATGCAGTATTACCACGGAAACAGATGTTTTGTTTGCTGGTTTTTGGCCCACATTTCCTGACTTGAGCTTGTGAACATTTATCTTCTAAAAGTGGCTGTAGCTCTAATCCCTTTAGTCTTTGACTTCATTTTGTTTTATATATTTTATAGTTTACTGAGACTTCTATTCTTGCCCTTTTATCTGGTGTTGTCTTCTTGTTTGAAATTGTTTTGGTTTTTTTGGCGCATTTATACTATACTATTAAAATGCTTTATTATAAGTAGTAGTATAAGTATCTTTATGGTAGTAGCAGTATAGTCATATATTTATCAGCATCATAAACATGTTGAATCTCAATCTCTGTTTCATCCTTTACATCTTTTTCAAAAATTTAAACATCAACGCTCCTGTTTAACATGTCGCCTCTGGTTGAACTCAGTGCTGTCACACAGCATAAAGAAGAAAATGATGTTATTTAGATTGGTGCACAGATAGACACAGAGAGCTGTGTCTATCAAAACATTTGTCATCCAAACTAATCAAGGAGAGGCAGCTACATCCATTAGCTCGCTTCAGTTCGTGCCCACTTGTCTGCAGACTTCAAGCTCCATTATTGTTACGGGATAGCTTGGTGACATTTGGCTACCACTCTGAATATTCATAATGCCCAGAGTGCACTGTGAATGATCAGCAGGCCTGATGTTCAATGTACAAACATCAATTGTGACTGTGCTCTGAATTTATGAATGGAAACCAATGAATGAACCTCGTGGAAGAATAACATGTTACTATTTAAGACTTAGATGGTGTGTGGTGGTGGTTCCCAACCTTTTTCAGCTTGTGACCCCTTTGTCACTTCTTAGGTGTTTTCTATAAATACTTTTTTGGAGCATAAAGAGATTAAAGTATATGAAAAAAGGGAAAAAAAGACATAGTTTGTGTTGTTATTGTATGTTTTTGCTGGTTTCCTATCTGGTTAATCATCATGTGACCCCTCAGCTTTATGTTGGGTGGTTCCCCACCCCCAGTATGGGAACCAGTGGTATATGGAGGAGCAGGTGTACAAGTGTATTCAATTACATTCATAAACCAAAGGTTTATAGGTTAGGTTTTATAGAGCTTTAAAGTTGTATTATGAATTGGAATATCTTTAAAGCTTGTGAAGAATGTTAAAAGAAATAGTTTAACATTTTGGGAAATACTCTTCACTTTCTTGCCAAGAGTTAGAGGAGAAGATTAATACTACTTTTGTGTCTGTATTACAAATATGAAGCCACTGCCAGCCAGCCAGTTAGCTTAGCATAAAGACTGGAAACAAGGGGAAACAGCTAGCCAGGCTCTGTCTGAGCATGACATAACTCATTTACCAGCGCCTCTAAAACGCACTAATCAGCACATTATGTCTTGTTTGTTTAATCTGTACAAAAACCGAAGTGTAAAAATACAAATTGCAGTTTCACGGGGGGTTGTGTGCTGGATTATTACTTGGCAGTTGCCAGGCAACCAGCAGTGACTCCAGCAACTTGCTAACCTGACGCGCTAGATGGTTTGTTACACAGAACCGACGTTGATTGGTCCAAACTATTGTTTGTTCGGCGAAAGCACATAACTTGAAGCCTGACAAGATGGATTCTTGCGTGATTTCACAAATCCAGCTGCCTTGTAAGGTAAGCAACTTGCTGTACCCGACCAAAAAATAGTCAAACACATAACCTCATGTAAAACCACAATCTGTTGTCTTTACACACATTGACACAGTGGGGGTGTCACCACAGAGGCTCGGCAAAAGAATGCAGTGGTCATTCAGCAAAAAAGTTGAACTGGGCTCAACTTTTGCCACAACCCAACGCCATCTGCTGCATTGGCCAATCACATACATGCAAGTACACATTCCTGGTGGATTGAGAAAGGTCTATCTGCAGTCCTGCAGGCCTACATGACACACCCACTTTACTAAATGACATGCCCACTTTATTACACGACACACACCCCTGACCACTAACCCTAACCACCTCACTGCTCATGCCTAAACCTAACCAATTGGGTGTGTAATGTAGTAAAGCGGGTGTGTCGTGTAAATACTGCAAGTCCGCAGATAGACCTACTTGGGTGGATTACTTTGTAACACGAATGCCGTATTCAACTGTTCCACTAAAACAGTTGCAGCCGTGATAATTTTCCAGAGTTGTGAAATCCTGTCTGTGAGTATTACAGACCTCTATGCAGTGTTTTGACATCTGATAAGCTTTTAAAGGCATTAATCTGCAGCTCCAACTCAACTTCCTGGATTGTGATTCATTGTCTCACCAGTACTTCAAACAACACGCCTCAATCTTCTCATCTAACTCTTGGCAAGAAAGCAAATAAGTGTATTTCCAAAAATTTTCATACTATTCCTTTAAGCCGATTGTTTCGATCCACTGAAGGAAATGTGATTTGAGGACTAAGAATGATTTGTCAAGGTGAACTTTTCAATGCAATCCAGCGCTGAAAGCTGTAGTTCACATTTTCTCAAAACAAAAATAGAATGGAGGTGCTCGTCACTCCAGACTTGTTTGTCAGTGGATGACTTGCTAAACACTGCAGAATTTCAGTGTTGAGTGGGAGGCTGGTAAACAACAACAATCTCCCCCTGTTCTTGTAGTGAAGATGAAAGCAAATGTCTCTGTCAAAATAAGGGAAGAGAGCCTGACGGTTTTCTTAGCAATGATAACTACAGGCAAGATGTAAAAGATTAATGAGAGGACTCTGTCAGGAACGAATCAGTCAAGTTGAAGCTCATTCATCACATGCAGGATCGGTCCCTCGCCTTTTTACTTTCTTGCTTTTTTTAACATGCTACTGCCTCCTTCTTCTCTCTCTTTGTCTTTTTTCAAGACACAACAGACAAGATGACAGACTCAACAATGAACACCAACTGTATGACTGATGTACTGTACGAAACATGGCCAGGACTTAATGATGTAACTTTGCATGCAATCAAATCCATGCATAGTGATTGGTGTTAGCCTGCGAAGCGACAGACACTGAAAGGTCAACCACGAAAAGTCCTAGACAGCATGCTATACTAAAAGTCTGCCATGACCTTCAGGCAGCGGCATTCTGGGAAGAGGAGAGTGGCGTTATGATGTAGGGTAATTGAAACACAGTGCTGTGATTAGTGGAGGTTTTTATTCGTGACTCCTTGGTTGTGAAAGGTTGCGACAAAGCCAGGGTCGTTCATTCTGATGGGGTGCCTTGCACTGCTGTAGCATGCAGTGTATCACAGGTGGCAAAAATGGTAAAAGAATGATCCGTGTCAAATGTTATAGTTCACCATCCTGATCCAAAAAAATGTTATTTATCAAAATGACCAATGTAAGTGCAGGAAATCATCCATCATCCCTTGAAGTATCAAGGCAGATGGTTTTTGACCCTTCATGATATCACAGTCTAGAGGATCAATAGTTCACAGCGTGCTTCTTATCATGAGTTAATCAAATGCAGTCTACAGTACACTGCCGTCTCCCCTCATGTTTTTAAATGCATTCTCTAGTCCACAGGCACACACTAAAGTGTAAGTATGGTTACATTACATTAAAGTTTCCAGAAGGATTAGCAACTTTTTTGTGGATGCAGGCAGAACTTTTTTTTTTTCATTTTTCTGAAGGAGAAAAATTAAGACACCAAAGTATTCCAGCTGTAATTATTCATTGTAGTTAGTCCTTCAAGAGCTAAAATGAAAGTGTAAAACTGCACACCAAATCCATAATGTGAGACAAGATGGTTATCTTAATGTTGGGGAGGTTTGCATGTATGTAGACCCAAAGTGCTCAATATTAAATTAACAAACAGACAGTATGAAACAAACAATCATATTCAATTCAATTCAATACAACTATATTTCTATATAAGGACAGTTTTATGCAGCAGCTCGCCACCCAGATCAACAGATACAGTATACACACAGTTGATAGTGAAGAGAAAAAAAAACAATGGAGGGCTATAAACTTAGAAATCAACTATATGTGATGTAACAATCTAAGATACTCAATGTAATAAAGATGTAAATATGAGGCTGTATATATAAATAAACATAGACTGAATATATATCCATTAAATTGTGACATAATCCAAAACATTTTTAAAACTCAATATAATTTCAGTCATAATAGTTATTTCATCCTGCTTCTTTTCACAATAACACAGTCAATTGCAGATAATTTCTATTTCAAAAAGTCTTTATCTTATCTATTAAACAGTGCAGAGTCAGTTATGTTTGGTCTAAATGAGCAGAGAGCACAGCGTAAAACGAATCACATGAATTTAGTTTTAATCTCACTGAGATGAAAGTGGATAAAATGCCATAGGTTTGGCAATAGGCAATTACATTGGCAGTTAATAATGCATACAAAATACCTTATTACATTAGCTTACATATCCTGGTATCTATTTGTGACATGACTAATGTCTACATGAATACAACATTGTATTAATAATCCTATAACCTACCTTTGGGTTGCAACCTCTGGTCTATATTAGATTTTGGCCTAAAGAATGAAGACAGATGCTTTTTTTAATCTCTAAATGTCCAACCAGAGAAATCTATGTACAAATCAAAGCCTCGATGAGTTGAACTACAACAGAAGGCCGGCTTGTTCTATTGCTGCTGACACCCGGGGTAATTGCCCTGGCTCCACTGCTGAAATGTCACGGCTGCTCTTATCCCAGGTGGGCTATTCCATCAACTAATAAATGCCATTTCCCCTCTCTCAGCACCAAAGCGCCATAGCATAATATGACATAACACTCGTAAAAATCAGCAGATGACACACACACCTCACCGCAGATGTAATTAGCAGCACTTATCAAGATCTAATTTGCTCGCTGTTTATATGGGGACTCATTTATAATGTGACTAGTGCTCTTTGTAATCAGATAGCATTAAGGGGATTAACGGGATTATAAATAAGGCAGTTTACTAGTGTTAATGTTTTCATTTGCTCTTATGAGCCTGTTTCGTCGTTTTATGGTGTCAAGAATATTTTTGTTGTTGTTGTTGTTTAGAAATATGTTGCAAAAGGCGAAGAAAATACAGTTTATGTAAATATACTTCCATGACGTATTTATAGAGTATATTTCTGCCTGTGTTATTGCACTTAAAACTGTTTTAACTCTTATAATACATTAATTCAGGAAATCTAAGTAACATCTCCCAAGTCAATTTACTGTAAGACATCACTATTTCCTTCCACATGCAGACAAAGTGTCTCCAACACATGACTATTTGGCTTTAATTTCAGCCAGCAATTACCAAAGACTTTATCTCATTTATATGCTAATAACACCTCTGATGTCAGCTGTGGCAGCGCAGATCGCGAGCTAAGCAGGGATGGCCTTTTGTGGCCAGGGCTCGTTCACTTCATTCCCCTGCCTGACTGCACTGACCGGCAAAAAGAGGTCAGTGTCTGAGGGGATCAAGCAGCAGCTCCAGTCTGTGTCCGGGAGAAATTTAATTTACTGTGACATATTGTTGGTAGCACTTACAGAGGTAATATGTAGTCTTTTCTTTTGCACAAGGAGTAGCTTGACCTTCAGCTGTGTTTATTAGCAGCAGTGATGTTGTTGTCTATTATGTTGAAAACCTGCGTTTCATGAAAATGACTGGCATTAGATCATTAGACAAATCTAACAAGTTGACAACAAAAAAAAATAACGTTTGAACTGTTTTGTCTTTGGTTTGCCATAAATGAAAGTTAGAAGTCCAGCTGACCAGATTAGTCATAAGTCTAAGTCTAAAGTCATAACCTAACCCATGCCTTAGGCTACTTCCACGACCAAGGAGCATTTAATACTACATTATTTCGCGGTGGTAAAGGCTAACATTTATGACTCTGTCCTACACTTAATTGGATTTGAGGACGTCTACAACCAGACTCAGCCAAACTTGTTATCTTAGCTGGCGTTCGCCAAAGACATTGGTCTTCATCTTAAAAACCTTTCCATGTAAAAAGTAAAACAGTCAGTATGTAGGCTAAGCAACTAAGCAAGTTGGTAGAATGAAATAACATAACATAATAAAAATAATAGTCTTTATCATACCAACTACAGTTAACTATAGCGCTACACACTTTTTGCTGGGGACATGAGCTCTCTGATACTGTAAGTAACCATTGTGTATATTTACTGTAAGAACTTTTTACAGGGCAAAACACGCCTGCTTGAAACATTAAAAAAGGTGATTTTCAACCAACTTACAGAGCTAATGTTAGCTTAACTTGTCATTGCAGAAGGCAAAACTGACGGTTGCCAAATAGAAATGAGAAGCCATTTCGTTTCTACAACCATTGTCTATATTAAAGACCCTTTTAGAGAGTTTTCATTGTAAAACAAGCCTGCTTGAACCAACTTACAGAGCTAATGTTAGCTTATAGCTAGCTACAGCCATTCAAATCTGCCAGCGACAGTTGTCATTACAGCCATAAAAATTGATGGTCGGTGACTACAAATGAGAAGCTGGCTTTTGTTTACTTTTATCTGAAATCAAAGATCCATTGTTTTAAAACCTACTATGAATTTCCAGTGGTAAATCTGCAACTGATGTAAGTTTAAAATTGTAACTAAGGGAAGCAGGGTTTCATGAACTGTCAACTGCTAGTGCATCAAGAAAAGATTAATAAAAGAAAATGTAATGTTACTAAGCAAACGTGTTTATTATATGACAGTGATTACAAACCATCAGTATTCCAGAAATAAAATGTAAGGTAGCGTTAGCACCGTGCTTTCTTGTGTGGGTAGAGACGAGGTCAGAGCCTATACGCCAAACATTAATGGTGTACATATTCTACATTCACATAATGATCTATTCCACATAAGGTGGCTGACATCTTTAAAGTCTGGCAAAAGATGTTTTTAGTTATACTGAGCCACCTGATTACTAATTCCTCACTTCTAATCAGTATTCCAACAACCATCCCGCAAATGTTTTAGGGAAGAGTTTTTTTGGCAAATGGGGAGATAATTCTTTCATTTTTTCCTCAGAATGGATTAACAGAGACTTGGCAGGAAATGCCACTCCACATCTGAGGTGTGATTTGAATATTGACCTGAAGCAGTGATATCAATGTCAGACTGTGATAGCTGCTGCTAATGGGAGGTCAGCCAGGGGTCAAAGGAAAGTGGGAGATGTGCCACGAACATGAGGAGGGGTGAGAGTAATGAGATTGCCTAAATATCTCTAAAAACTGAGCTCAGTTTGTTGCGTCGGAAAACTTATAAGTTAAAAGAGCTCTTTGACCGGGAGAAATAATAAATAATCTGCTAACGTTTTTGTGGCAACATATTGGGTTATTAGTGTATTTACAGCTCCTGAGTGTCAAGTGTCTACACGGAGCCTGCACTGGGTTTGATCTCTTTTTCCTTCAGTGTTCCCTGCATGTTGAAAAATCGGACCTGTCTTCTACACGGCAGTATGAGGACATTAATGAGAAGCACAGTATTGATTTTCTATGAAAACACTGCACTGCTTTGTTGCATTTCCTTAACCTTGGCTTCGCTGAACCTAAGGCTGCCCAATTCAATTTTTTGTTAGATTTTCCATCTCCCTCCTCTCTCAGGGGGAAATTTCATTAACTCTTTACTCCAGTGCTTGGCATCTGTTGTTCCACTCATAGTTTAGTTGAAAAAAAAGGTAAAGTCAACCTATTTTTTCAAACTAAACTGCACTGCTCTTTGGAGCTCAGAGGGAAAGATGTAATATGTACATTTATCCAAAAAGTTTCTGTTCCAAAACTTGAATTTTGTGTGACGGATTTGTACTGTCACCGCTCAACAACTCTTGAATCCGGAGCTTGTGGCGAGTGAACTTCCCATCAAAGATGAGTGTCGACAGCCTGTATTTCATGCAGCGTTTTAAGCTCATTTGGGCTCAACAGTCTTGGCAGGTCAAAGCAGAGCTATGAGCACCATCAGGCTTGTCACTGATCTGAGCCTTGGATGTTGGTGGTCTGTTCAACAGGCGTAACATTTCTCCTCTGTCAGCCTGGCAGGTGGTTTAACTAACACTGTGCCTCTGGTCGGGATCTCAAAGTTAAGTATTGCAACCTGTTTGACTTCTGGACTTGTGCCGCTGTGACTTATCAACCCTGAAAGAAGAGGACAGAGCCAAAATGTTCATTTAGGAAGCTACAGTGGGACACTGACTTGACAAATCTGTCTAATAATGCATTCTCACTGAAATTTGAAAGGTTGATCTTGTGTACAGTTTTTTTTTCCTGACGAGGGTTGATAGCCAAGGCTACAGGGCTGCAAGTCTCCTGCCCCTTGCCCAACCTGTAAACTCCTGATGTAAACTAGGTCGGTGCAAAGACAGAGTGAGAGGGAGGTGCTGCTGGGAGCATTGAATTATTCAGCCCAGTCCGCTGAGCTCTGATAACACAAGCAGAACAACAGCAGCGTAGAGCTCTGTGCAAGACAGCCGGAGAACCAAATCAGTTCATTCGGGCAATACCTCGCAACCTGTTTGGATCCAGAGTCCGCTTCACTCGCTTTCTAAATCCGAGAGATATGACAAGAAAGGGCTGAGCATTTTTATAGAGGTGAAGAAGGACATCTGTGCTTCTGAATGAAACATTTTTGCAAGGCAGTTTCTCAAAAGATCATATAAACATCCTTTTATGTTACGAATGACGTCATATTTCACAACATGCACAGTATAACTGACATTACAAGCTTACTTCCAGATTTTCAGACAAGAAAATGTCATAAAGTGAAGAAATGCTGAAATCTCAACCCCTTCCGCACGCCCCTCACCCAAATCCCATCGTAAGGCTTTGATCAGCATAACCTGCCATATGTCAGAGTATGTTTACTGCATTCTTATTATATGCAGAGGTTGTTAACTTTTACAACCTCCTTTGAATGACGGGGTAAGTGCATACGTCTTCACAAAAAACTGTTGAGGAAATCTCCTTTTTTTTTCCCATCATGGACTTTCTGCCGTGTCTGCTAGATCCAAGTGAATTAAATGTGAATGCAGACGTGCTCATAAATCTTACAAACACTGAGGTAACGTGTTTCAGACTTGCTTACCAGGTGTAATTTGTCAAGAATGGGTAACTTTATTCCACACAGAGCGCAGCCTTCTGCTTCAGTAGCTCGCTACAGCCGTTAGGGTTTGGTGTTCAGTGTGGCATCACTACATCAGGCCATGGCAGAGTTGTCATCGAGACCAAGACAAGACAAGAAAAGTGTTTTACTCAGAACCAATACCACAACACCATAAGGTGCCAGTATTTTGTGTTATATTACAATTTAATACATTAATCCAACTCTTCAGCTGTCAGTTCAAATAATAAGTTTTAATTGTAACAATTCTAAAAGTGGTTGAACGTATAACTAAGTAATTTTACTCCTATACTTAAGTATATACAAGATATTTATATAAAATGTATTCCTTTTGACTGTGTGTGCCAGCTTGTCATGGATGTTGGAAATGTAGTGGGGGGTGGGGATCATCAGGGCTTGGATACTGCAAATGACAATAAGGTCTTACAGCTGACTTTAACGGCACGTTAATTAGGGGAAACATTTAGTCAATAATGCTGCTCTAATCACACTTGAGTAGATTCTGATTCTGATCTGTAAGCACCAGACGCAGCAGAGGGAACTGAGGAGAATGTCACTCTAATAAACAAGGAATTACCTCAGTGCATCTTGACGCTGTTACCTGATAGTAAAGGTTTCTGTGTGACGCGATGCGATACGATACGATACGATACGATACGATACGATACGATACGATACGATATGACTTTATTGTTAGTTTGCACTGGAATTCATTTTGCGTCCTTAGGCAGAGGTTTACATACAGATTAAACAAAAGGTTACACATATGACACTTTTCATAGAGCTACAAAACACATCAAACAGTCATGACAATCATACATATCGCATCATATCTTCTGGATTCAGATCTCAGTTAGCAGCACACTGATCTTGGTTTAACAACAGGATAGACTGATTTATAAAAGATTTCTTCAGCCTGTTGCGTTTAAACTGAGGGCAGAAGTTGGTATTCTCCATTGTTAACATGTGTCACGAAACAGTGTTTAGAGTACTTAATGGTGTCAGAGAAGTGGCAAAATAAAGTTGATCAACTACAATACACTGATCATCAAGGACATTACCTGCTTAGACTTCTCAAATGCTTAAAGGAATAGTTCAACATTTTGAGAAATACACTCTGCCGCCCACACCGCAGTAATTAGTGAGCTTTAGACATGCTGGTAGGTAGATTTTGTTACCTTTGGACAGAGCCAGGATAGCTGTTTCCCCCTGGTTCCAGTCTTTATGCTAAGCTAAACTAACTGGCTGCTGGGTGCAGCTTCATATTTTACCATACAGACATGAGAGTGTCAATCCTATATTCTAACGCTCAGCAAGAAAGCAAATAATTCCCAAAATGCCAAACTATTTCTATTTAAAAAATACATTTAGAAGAAAGAGGACACTCACAAATAAATGAGCATCATGTTCCTTGAAGCCAGGAAAAGTCAAAGTTCAAATGTAACTAGATACTGATTTTTCATTCTCCTCTGACTCTTACAAGTTGAAACTGAATTTAATTTCGCTTTCAGTTCAGTTGAGAGTGCTGTTAGTTTGTAATATTCATTATTGGGATAATATTTTTAAGGGGTATAAAGTTAAAGCTTAAATGACAGTAAAATTAAACTGTTTATGTGATATAGCATTGCATTAGCAGAAGATAAACCACAGTTTGAAGAAATATGCTGCAGACAAGTGGAAGTTTCTTTGCAGGTTGACCTTGCTGGAATATCTAAAATGTGCATGGTAACGAAGCTGAGCTTCCTCCTCCTCCTCCTCCTCCTCCACACCTTCACCACTACTCTCTCCATCTCTCTCTCTCAACACTCCTCCGCACACACAATTCCCTCCCGCTCTCTTTTTACTCGAGTCTAGATCTTTCCTCCTCGCCTGCCCTCTCTGTCACATTGGCTCTGGACTGTCATAGAAACAGCGTGTGATCCAAACCCCTCTCCTGTTCTTCAGTTACATAAATGGCACATTCTGTTGGAGTCCTGAACCGTATTTTTAGACTGGCGTAGACAGGGCCGATAATGATGCCAGCCATCAACAGTCCCATTATATAATATGGAGAGGGGTTTGTGCGCACGTGCATGGCACTTTTTCAGTAGCACACTATTCTTTTTCCCATATCTGGTATAAGCACTCACATACACAGTTAACACTGAGCTGTGTAACTGTATGTTTGTAGAGATGCAGCGCATCCACACTTGTTTTTGGGGGGAAAAAATACTGTGACTAGGGATCATTCTGAAACCCACCTCATGCTCTGTTATCTAGCAACTCTGCATCAAAACCAAAGGTGGAAGATACTTTATTGTTGACCCACCTGTGAATGTTTTCAGTTGGAAATACAGAATTTGTTGCACAAGGCTCTTGCAAAGCTGTAGCAGAAGGTTTCTGAATTCGTCAAATATTCTATATAATATTATTGAAATCCACATACATTTTAAAAGACTTGGGGATATGAGAAGGTCTATGGGCTTTTTCTAAGGCACAAAAGCTTTGACATAGCAGTTTACCCTCGGGATTTATCAATTAAATAGTATGGTTTTCAGTGCAGCTGTCCATTCAGTGCCATCTGTGGCCTGTCAGCACCATGGACAGCATCAAACTGGTGCTGCTTCCTCTTCTGGAACTTCTGTGCTTTTCCTCTGCCTTCAAAATGTTTTTTGGAACAGAAATACCCAGGGAATGAATCAGATCAAGTTTCAGATTCTCTGTGTTGTTCCAGACTGAGAGTAAAAAAAAAGACAGGAAATCACTGACAAAAAACTGTTTGAGGTGCTGCTAAGTTTTTGTCGTGGTGGAAACAATATCTTAGCAGTATAACTTCTTACTTGGCCATATTTTGTGAAGATGCTTGCTCTATATATTGATTCCTTTATTAGTTAATTGTTTTGGGTGTTTTTTGGACAAATTAATATTTTGATCTAATGATTGCGCTAGATGAAAAGTAAGGGGGATCAAAGTTATAACAGTTCATCCTCAGGGGGGCATGAATGTTTGTGCCAAATTTCATGGCAATCCATCCAATAGTTGTTGAGCTATTTCACTTTAAACCACAAATGTGAACCTCATGGTAGTGCTAGATGAAAAGTCAGGTGATCACCAAGTTCAGCAGGATTCACCCTCTGGGGACCATAAATGTCGGTGCGAAATTGCGTTTCAATTTGTCCAATAGTTGTTGAGATATTTCAGCATGGACCAACATTCCAGCCCTAAAAACAAACAATAACTGTAGAGACATATATTTAGACTCCCAACTGACTTTTCATGTCCTACCTTGAAGGCTTGATTTAAACCGTGAATGCACAAAGAAGTAGAGTACGGCCAATGAAAACATGAGGGATTCCTGAGAAACGGGGTGTATCATGGCTTTACCCTGGTGTTTTCTTTCCACATCAACATTGGAGCCAGGACTTGACTGAGGCAATGTTTCACAGCACCTTGCTCTAATCGACATGACATACTGTCTGCCAGAGGAGGTATCCGGAATAGCTAGGGAAAAATGAAAAAAAAAACAAAGCCGCACTAAACTAAGGAGAGGCATTTAAAACGGTGTGCTGTGGAGTCAGAGTCAGGTTAGCACTAGCCTAGGAGCAAACGGGTGAAATGAGCCTGAGGAGTTAAATGGGCAAACCTGGATATACTTACAGGTCACAAGTTTACGGTGGAAGAAAACATTAGTGGACAAAATAACTACACGAGAAAATAATAGCATGACAATAAAAAGCACATAGGCAAAGTAGAAGTTAATCAAACAGAATTGAATTGGACAGACCTGACACTTCCAATCTGACACATTAGGATGCTGACAAACAAGCCAAGTATAATGCAAGGATTGATTACTGTGAGTTTCTTTCCAAATGAAGCCTCTTACCTGGTAAGTAATTAGGAAGTGAGCAGATGCTGGTATTGAGCGCTTTGAGCAGCTGAGAGGGGCAGTAATTGTTTTCTGTTGATTACATGGCCTTTTGACAGAAAAATGGGTCACTGCAGTAGTGACCATAGACTGGGATGAGAAGACCTTCCAGCACACGCTGTTAACACAAGCATAGCAAAGTTTGGGGAAGTGATGGGAAATCCAACAAAAAAAACTGAGACTGTAAAACATACAATTGTATCTGTAAAGGGACATATCATGCTTTTTGTGATTTTCTGTTATTTTTATACTGGTATCATGTAGGATGTCTACGTTTAACATGGTCAAACATCCAAAACTTGAGGTGAACATATGTAAAAACACTCTCTGCAAGTCAAAAGCTCAGGCTTCAGCCTGCTCAGAACAATCTGTTTGCAAAGTTACCTCTACTACCTCCTCATCATGACATCAGATTGTTCGCACATGCCTACAAACAGGCGTCCGTTCCACAGCCTTTGTTGGTTGTTCCACGTGTTGTTCATGTTGTCCACTCACATATTTTGGCTCAGAATCGGGCTCAAATTTGAGAAGTTTCCATTTTGAGTTAAGAACAAGAAAAAGAAGTTAAATCCAGCTATTATTGTTTGTTTATGTAGCTTCCGGAGCTAACCAATAAGAACAGAGTGGGCTCATCCATCGGGAGGGGTCCTCAAAGAGGCAGGAGCTAAAACAGCCTGTTTCAGACAGAGGCTGAACTGAGGGGCTGCATAAAGGGCCAGCGTAAGATAAATAAGGATTTTTTTGGACTGTAAATCATGCAAAAATATTCCAGCAGAGCTCCAGAATATAAATAAAGACACGTCTTCTTTAAGTATTTTTATCTGCATTTCCACATTTTCTTCCTCGACTCAATTGTCAGTCTTCATTGGCTTTTGATGGTGTCTAGTTTTTAACAGACTTTGCAATTATTCCCTAATAAAAGGACATAAAAACACCTAAATAATATATAAACATATTTTGGCACAAATGGACCCTCATACAAGGAGCTCTCTGTTTAGTTTTGCTTAATTTTCTTTATCAAAATCACGGGGTCCCCACTGAGCTTACCACAACATATCCCACATATTAAATCTGGAAAACAATATTATACTTGCTGGTAGTTGAGTTACTGTTGTCCTGTATGGGGAGCCTTCAGTCTCTTTACTGACAGGACTCGATAGGGGGAGATGCTGTATGGTTTAACTTTTATTGAATGATGGCTCCATCTGCTGGTTATAAACCTTAACAAGCTCTTCGATATATGCTGGGTGGACAACATGAAGCAAATGATGAGGCAGACCAGAGCAAATGTTGATGCCTTATCTCTCTCAGCAAGCTGTCGGTGAATCTACGGGAGAAATATAGTAGGTATGAATGTGTGGACTGGGAGTCAAAAGGTTTGTAGTGAGTATTGAAAAGTTTCCCACAATCTTCCTCCCACAGGACATCCAGAAGTCATAAGTTCATCTCTGTGACGTACTTTCAACGTCAACGCAAGAGCAAAAGCCTTCATTTACATTTGGCGATCTAGTAGATTAAGAGGGATAGCTCAAAGATAAATAGGACTGCCCCTGCTTCTTTTACAACAGTTGAACTCCTCTTGGCTGCACTGACTGTTGCCATGCCAACCTTATGTCACTGTGTCAGAGCTACAATATCCCTCTGTCTCAGCTTTTCTCATCAGGTCAGTTTATCACATCTGTGTAGTGTCTCAGAAGCCTTGTCTTTTGGTGTCTTCCTTTGTGGGAAAATGTCTCATGTACAGTATATTATTAATTAATTAAAAATAGTTTTGGTTGCTGACTTCAAGCCTGCAAGGAGAGAAATTTGACTTATAAAATATTTATCCCTAAACACACACACACACGGCTACACACAAACACAGTTATTCACTGCAGGAAAAAAATGTGTTCATGCATTTCATACTTTGATGAATTTCATATGTTTCATACTTTGAACTATTAAAAACACAATGAGCCTGCACCTCTGCACTGGGTGACATGTTCCTTCACCATGAAGAGTTTTTTAAGCGTTTTTGGAAAACATGGGAGGTCTACAGCACAGAGGAATAAAATATATCAGGTTCGGGATACACACACAAAATCCTTGTTAGTAGGATCGATTCATTGTTGGTTTGGCTCTGCACTTAAAATTTGTTGACAACAAGAAAAATATAGAAAATTTCCAGCCTTATCTTTTACTGAACCAAATAGTATTTATGTGAACTACATGCAGGTGGGGGGCAATAATTGTAATACTATACATATTCATTACAATAATTAAAAAGGTTTAATGCTCCCCCCACCCCCAAAATCTATGCCTATGTAATGGTAGGTTATAATAAAATGGGATAGATAATAGCATGCAATAATGATGGTGAAGTAGCCATATGATTCTAGCATTAAACAGATAAATATGCAGACTACAGTGGCACACTAATACACAAACATAATGTTGGCTTCTCTTGAAACTTTTGCCTGGATTACTTTGATACTGAGATACTGAAAAAGTCTGAATATGATTATTGAGTCAAGATTTGAAGTTATAACAAGCATCTTTTTTATATTATTTGAATGTGGGTTTTTGTGTGTGTGTCTTTGTAGCTGAAGGAAGTATTGAGCCTCATATTTTTAAAAAGTATGGTCAGGGTCTGAATCACAGTAAACTATGTACTGGTAAAGTTTTAGAAATAACTCAAACTGCGTATGAATAGGACGTGGTGTGTGTATACGTTGTGTGTATCTTCTTGACCCTGGCATGTTCGTGTTTGTGTACCTTGCTAGAGGAGCAAGAGGCCCAGACAGTTTTACAGGAATGCCTATCAGTGGGCAGCTGGCTCGTTAAAAACTCTAGAGATTCGGCTTTGCCAGACATATGGCAAAGAAATGTTTATTTGACTCAAACATAACAACAATAGTTTTATTTGTTGCCCTGCAAAAATGGAGGAGTTGAGTCATTTCTCGCACATGCTTCCCTGCTGTTAGGAGGGAGCAAAACACATTTTTATCCATTACAGTGCAAAAGCAACACACAACCTTGTCTAATCACAGTCCTAAGAACAATTCAATTCATGTCATTTTGGCAGATATAATGCAGTGTATAGTATACGTGCAGAATACAGAACGAGAGTTGTTTTTCCCAAGTCTCCGTGCTTGGCAGCAGGCATATTCTTGACGCTGAGAACTCAGAAAAGCCACAGTTATGTAGCGAGCTGGGCCGTGGCCTCCGTCTTGCGGCAGATCCTCCCCCCTCATCTGGAAGCTGTTGAGTTTTTCTCCAGATGTGGGTGCCTGATTTCTTTAATGATACACTGGTGCAGGCAGAGAATAACAGAGATGGAGGTCAAAAACAACACAAACAAGACCCCATGAGAAGCAGAGGTGGAAAGTAAAGCTGTTGATGTTGACAATGACGTTTTGGGCTCAAGTACTTTTGGAGAGGCAAGAACTAAAATACACAATTATGCAATTATTGCACAAGCAGACTGAGTTCTGAAGCTCTTTCCCCTAAAAGGCAATCTCTAGGAGCGCCTGTTTTATAAAGAAAAGGTGATCATAACTTTGCAAAGCATCACTAAATGTGAGAGTGATTCATTAAGAGGACGTATTCACATTGAAATCACATGATCAGGATGCAACATTGGCCCATTATGAAGGCCATTCTGTATGTAATAAGTAACTGCCACTGAGAGTAGTCTACAAGAGCTACTTTTCTACTTTTACATGAAAAGTCTTCATCATCATCAGAACAGTATCAGTATTTCCACCTCTGATGAAAACATCCAACAACATACATATGCTCTCCAAAAAAAAAAGAAAAAAAAAACAGAAAAGCAGGAATTTCCTTGATGAGACATCTGGGACTTGCAGATTTTTTTTCCCTTCTTCTTCTCACATTCACAGTTAGAAAAATGCCAGCTGCTTAACCGGCAGGTGTCTTTGACTTGGTCATCCTCCAGAGAGAACAGGTTGCACAGCTGTCTGGCACACACACACACACACACACACACACATATGTGCACATACAAGCAAGGCAAGAGAGAGAAAGAGGCACTTAATGAAAGATAGCAAACAACTCCTTTATACTCGGGTGGACTCGGGGGTTCTTGTTGGACAGCTCTGGCAGGGAGATGCCCCCGCTGTGTCTTTTGTATTTGCAAGTGGACCAAACAAAAGCTTATTGAGCAATCTCTGGGAAGCCCAGGCTGTTGGAAAGGAATGCCCCTTCTCTCTTGTGGCTCAGCGCTTCAGTCTTAATCAGTCACTGGAGGAGCTGGTGAGCTGGGGGCCTCCCGGACCAGGCGGGCGGACAGGAACTCACTCACTCTTGACCTCACTTGCCTCAATAAAATCTATTAGCTGAGCACAGACAGGCAATAGGCTGGGTATTGTTGGTGATGTGATACAGATAAATCAAGCTGATTGCTCCCTGTTAGCCTTTTCACATCTTACTCTCTAAGTCCTTATGCAATCTCTTTCTTTGTCATGAGAAGGACTAAATATTTAAATGCAGACGTTGTTCTTTTCAGTTTTTTATCAGAAATTATTAATATTTATGACATTAGAAAGACAGAGGCAAAGCTTCTAAAAGTGGAAGTTTTGTCCAGTAGTGGAAACATAAAGGGTGTGTGTTTCCCCATATACGAAGGCGGAGTTTTCTCCCAGGGGTCCTGAGCCAAACTGGTGTTATGTAACGGATACACTGCTTCTCATCCTGATGTGGAGTTACTCTAAAGTTTGGAGACAGTCCTGCGGTCTGTAAACATGGAAAACGCGATCATTTCAAAGGCGCGTCTGCAGATCTTGAGCTCAACATTTTCCAACTGATTTTTAGCCAGAGAACTGTTTTATAACTTAACTGAAAACTGTCCTTAAACCCGTGCAAATGATCAAGGCTTTTTTGGTTAATTTTCAACTTTTAACGCTCTTGGTGTGCTGGAAGTTTGGAAATGGGACTTTGCATTTAGATCTTGAACGCAGCCAGACAGGACATGGGCAGCGGTACGAGCCGAGGGAAGAAAGTGGCACCTGCGTGTGTCAGCGAGGTAAACGTGACTAAAAAAGCCGCCGGGGTCACTTCACCCAAACAGCACAGCCACGCATTCAAACCTCTTAAAATTCACACAATTCTGCGCAACGCGCGCAACCGTGCGCAACCGGGCTGCCACAGCGAGGGGCACGACTCTGAGTTTTCTGGGGAGGACGATGACATTGATGGAGAGCTGCTGGACACAGTGCTGACAGATTATGAGGAGCGAGAGAGGGCTTCTGTGAAGAAGCATCCTTCCAAGAAGACTTTCATCAGATCCAAAACATACGGACTGTGTCATTTCAGCCGGGAAGACGCTGATGAAGACTTGAGCTCAGCTCCTCCACTGAAAGCGACGGGGACAGCCGAGGGGCCACGTGGCTCCCACGGTGGAACAAGAGATGTAAACAAGAGGAGCAATGATGCTTTCACACACTTTAAAAAACACACAGCTCCGGGTCCCGGTCAGCATAATGTAAGGATCCTTTTACGGACATAAGATCTTTTAACAATGTAACCAAGTTCATTATATATCATTAACATCAGGATTATTTTAGAATAACAATAAGCATATAGATAACTGTTTAACGCTGAAATTAAAAACACATGCTTTCTTCCCTCTCTGGTTGTCAGTCCTCCTCACAGGGCTTTTTGACAAGAGGGGCTTTGTCGGAAGCTGTTCCCACATCAGAAAAAACATCGTAAGTAGACAACTCTGATCAATAATTGATTTCCGAGCTCAGTGGAGTAGTAAAAGCCGAGCAGGGCCAGATCAAATTCACCTGAAAAGGGATCGAAATACCAAGCCATTATTCTCAGAGCAGATCAGATTAGTCAGACGTCTGCAAACAGGCCGGGAACAAACAAGTGTCTGTTGTTGCTGCTTTGTTGCGAGGTGAGTGTGAAAACCGGGCACAATATATTTCATTGGCCTTATCACCATCGTGGCCCTGTTGTGCATTAAAATAATTGGAAATCCATCAGTTGATTAGTAGATGTTGTGGCTTGATTTGCTCAGAAATAACACATCAAGTTTCACAGCATCATTCTCACATTCCCTGTTCTTTATTATCATCTTGCTGAAATGTTTCTCTGCTCTCCTCAGGACTTTTGGCAGCTTCCATGGCTCCTCTCTCACCATGCCAGTCATCCCCTATAATGGATCAGAAGAGGAGCTGATGGACACTATTGAGAAAGAGTTTAGTTGATCCCCAACTTGCTCCAGAGGTGCTGTCCTTTTCAGCTGCCTTCATAAGATGCAGCAGTTTGCAAAAAAAAAAAATGATGAAAAAAGAAAGGGGACCAGGGTTTCTTCACAGGGCTACATTCATTGTATTTTTTGCAGGGTTTCTTAGATAGATTTAAAGTTGTGTATTTAGCAGCTGCACCACAGGCCTTTGCCTTTACCCAAGTTTTATTTAACAACAAAGCAGTGTAATTGCAGAGTTATAACACCAACTTGAACAGATGCCAGAAGGTTCTCCTCACACAGACCAGAGCTGTTAACAGACAGAGGCCTCCTTGGTTTGTTATTTGCAGTGATAAGGTGTCACTGTCACCCCCTCAGTCCTGCTGGGCTCCCGCAGAGTATGCACCTATTTATCTGTAACCTATTGCTTACTCTAACTTGTCTGTTAATAGGAAACAGAGAGAACACAAACATTTCTCTGGTTGCTTAAACTCAGCATTTCTTAAAAAAATCTAGCAGCACAGGCACATTCTTGAGGTTTTGTGGTGACACTATATGGAAAAATAACGTTTTCCGCCAGCAGTTTTGTGCATGTGGTGCAGTATGTAGGCCTGTAGTTTTTTTTTTTTTTTTTTTGTAAGTGGCAAACCTGCAAAGGCATGAGCTTGGATTGTTTGTTTAAGGTTTCCTTCCTGACCACAGATCCTACACTTCTCCACCCATGAAGAAGGAATGTGTGGCAACAGAGAGACTTTCAATCAGTTTGACCCAGCTGCTTTTCTGCTGAACACAAGATTCAACCACATTCAAGCATAAAGTTGTGCTGCCACTTAGTGGTGGAACACAGTAACTGTGTGCATGTATACATACTTGAACATTCAAGTGAATATCGTATGTGTCAAGAAACTGCAGCTGTCACTGTTTAACGACTGGTGAATTTCAACCAGAAATGTAGAGTAAGAAATTTATAATTGTGTTTTTATATTGCAAATAAAAATGGACTATTCCTGTATTTGTGATCATGTGAATCGTCTCTGCTTGCATGTGTGGCTGTGTGTGTGTGTGTGTGTGTGTGTTAAACTTGCTATTACAGCATTGCTTAGATGACTGATACTTGTTTTCTAATAATCCACATCCGGGAAAAACTTTTTGATGTACCATTTAATCATCACAGTCATCACAGAAACAGTTTCAGCAGGCAGACAGTACAAAACAAATTTAGCATTTGTAAAACAATAAAATATAACACCATAAAATATTTTGCACATTATATTTTAAAAAATAAAAACGCTACCCCACACTCTGACTGAGCTGTTCAAAAATGAAAGGAGTACAGTACTTAAATAACAGTTTGTAAGATAATGCATTGTTCTTGGCATTTAAAACGTTCTTTAACTAATGCTGTTGTTTCTTTGAAGGCCTGTAGAAAGACATCCTCTTCTGTACTGCTGTAAGCAGTTTGGGAGGAAGGAG
Source organism: Scomberomorus guttatus (assembly GCA_038419695.1). Classification (NCBI taxonomy): domain Eukaryota; kingdom Metazoa; phylum Chordata; class Actinopteri; order Scombriformes; family Scombridae; genus Scomberomorus; species Scomberomorus guttatus. The sequence continues at coordinate 12,635,580 of CM076455.1, forward strand.
AGGCAGCTGACTTCTGAGTGTCTCATAGTTCCTCACATTCTTGGCAATGTAATCCTCACAAATCCTGTAAGAAGAAAAAGTCTCATTTCTCATTGGTATTTTAGGAAAAAGACGATATAAAATGACCTACAAAGCAATAAACCTTTTTCACAGCAAATATTCTGACTGCACAAGTGAAACTAATTTCATTAACATGCACATTACCAGGACCCTGGAACTGGGACCTAAATGTGAGTAATTAATCATTAATTTCACCTGACAAGTCCAAATGTCTGTCGTGCAAACCTCTTTTGCCGCCATAAAATTATTTGTATTTTCTTTCTGTGGTTTTTTAGAAATGCCTCTCTTGGAGACTGATAAAATATAGAAAGTTTTTACCTGAATAGAGGGTATGGCTGCATCTGGAAAACAAGTGCATCATTGCAGTGACCCTAAAGTGAAACATACAAGGGTTATTTTGTGTTCTGTCATTATTTGCATGGCTATATTTCAGCACAAAATAGTTTCTTTCATTCCACTTTCCTTTTTGCTCATTGCTTTGGTGAAAGTATCAACTGTGGTTATATTCCATTTCTGCCAATAGATCTCCCTAAATCTTACACACTGGTCCTTTCATGTAATTTCAGAAGGTGTTCAGTTGTTTTTTTTGTTTGTTATTTCAAAGGGATTTAGCTTGCCATGTGATGATTTCCAAAGGTATGTGAAATTAGAATAATTTAACTGAAATTAGAATAATTTCAGATCAGTTTTTCACCTCTCTATGATACTCACTGTGTCAACAAGGAGGATGTAGTCACAACTTCCACCAAACACAATGACATCAGAGTCTTTACCTGGACATGCTGTGTGCCACAACCTTGAGCAAGGAAAAAAAAAAAGATGCAAGTTTTACTGAAAAGATAAACAAATCTGACAAAAGGCCCTCCCATCATGTTGTCATGATCATATCTGAATGTTTAAGCTCTATAGTAAGTGTACAATCTGAAACTTTTGGTTCGGCGACTTGCAAATATGTATAAGTTGCTACCTTGGCTTATTCTTAAAGGGATGCGCGATTTCTCTCCATTTCTTTGTTTCAACATCAAGCAACCACCCGTCACCTGATGGTGGAAGACAATACTTCATTAAAAAGAAAACAACTATGTCAGAACTACAACAACGTTTGAACAAGTGGGTACATTTCCTTACTCATTGGTTTGCAGTCTACACTGAGACCTCCAAACAGAAACAAGGTGTTATCTGACACTGCTGTGAGTGTATGCCACGATCTGCCCACTGGAGTGGTGGACACTGGGGTTCTGGAAAACATATTTTGCACAACACTATCAAAGAGAAACCTGTGAAAAGATTATGCCTTTGAATATTAATGATCATGTTGAAAGAGAGTGTCTCTAATAGAATACTTGACCTGGATGGAAGCACGAACAGAGTGTAATTATTTAAGTAATGATTTAAGATTGTCATTCATCACATACATTTCTGACCACGTCCATGATTCAAGGTCTAAGCAGTGAATGTCACTCGTCCTGGTTTCCTGCATTTAAAGAAAAGAGAAGTAGAACTCTCCAATGCTACTAATGAATGCTGATATATATATAAGAAAAACTGAAACCCACGGAGAGCTCTCACCATGACTCTGCCTCCACAAATGTATCCTCTACAACCGAGTGTGGCGCTGGCGTGGGCTGCCCTGGGGGCTGGAGCACGGCCCTGCAATCGAAAAAAACGATCATCGGAAAATCATCAGAGAATTTCGAAAAACAGATTTCCCCCGAGGCATCAATAACACTGACTTACGTGGGTTTGTGGTTCACCCCAACTGGCTTGCATGGGGTCAAATACATGAACCTCGTTGTTCCATCCCCAGAAGACATCCTCTACCTGAAAAAAAAAACAAGATAGCAGGGGGTTTTAACACAAAATGACTCTCATATATCTGGAGGCTTGTAAAAGGATTCTTCGTCTGTACCGATGATTTAACAGTTGAGCCACCAGATGCTGAAATTTCTCACCAATTTTGGAACAAAATCTCATATAAAAATGACGCTTGTACCACAATCTGCACTCCAAGCTACCAAACATGTCTTGCAACATATTTATAGTTAAAAATAAAATAAAATTACCCATGATGCTTCATCTACAATGAAGCTTCTGTTTCTGCTATCGACGTCAGTCAGAAGTTTGTGACCGTATCCTCCAAAATAGATTAGCCTGGAGAATATGAAGGAAAGATTATGATGGTTACTATCATGCTAGCGCATAATCACAAACAATAAGATCTTACTTTTATTTGCAATACAATTAGACATATTAGACCATTAATCATCATTAAAATCAAAGAAAATGTAAATTTAAATAGTGATAGAATGCAGCAAAAAATGCCAACAAGCATAAGTGATATTGAAGAATATGGTGTATAATTTACTAAAACAAAGAGAGAGTGAAGACTATATGATATAAAAATAAACCAACACATAAAAACAGCATGTATTCAGTTTAATAAATCACAGACATCCTCATAGTGCTTACCTTCCATTATAAACCCAGCAGGACAATTTGTCTCGAGGTGAGGGGGCAGAACCCATCTCATGTATGATTTTCCTCCATGTGTATTTGCCGTCTGTCAGGTTGACACAATAGATCTGTTTGAAGTCAAACACCGATCACTGCTTCGTGTCAACTTTGCTCTGTGTAAGCTGACCTTTAGGCGTTTCCACCCTGATCCACTGTGTCTAATTCATCCATAGTTGTTTTTCAGTGAGGAATGTGCATCTTTTGTAAAGGGCTGACAATGCGTCTATCTGTTTAGCTGGTAGAATTTAGTAGGTAATTTTTCTTATGTATATCATAAGTGCTCACACCCTTAAAGGGGATTTTATTCAGGTATTAAAACTGAAATTCACTGTTTCTGATTATGAAATCACAGAAAAATAAATCTGTCACATCGACCGACACCATGTGCTTTATGTGAAGCGTCATGCACCGTGTGGAGCATCAGTTTCCTCACATATCAGCCTCACCTGATTGGTCTGTCCATTGTCATCACAACCTCCAAATATGTACATGTGTCCATTCAGAGAGCAGCCGCAGGTCCCAGACATGGAGGGCGGGACTTCCCCTGTCATGTGGAACACTTGCCTTCAGAAAAGGGAAAAAATGTGGACAGGCTGCTCACGTTCACTTATGTCAAGACGCATTTTTCAAACATGGACTGTGTCAGTAAAGTATGTCAATAACCAGAAACAGAGAGAGACGAGAGTCCAGAATGTGTGAATGTCACTGCATTACTACACAAACATATGTGGAATTTATTTCATATTCTTACCATACACCTCGTTCTAAGTCGTATACCCAGATTTCATCATTGGGTAGGAAAATTTCATCATCAGCGATTGACTGTAGAGAATACGACATTACAGTGAAATCAATATCTGCTGCAACAATACTGTACATGTTGAGTCTGTCATTCTGAATGAAGTATATCATTAATATGAAATAAAACAATTATGTTGAATGCAAAACCCAAGCAAACACATCGAAATATATAAACTTATCTAAAACACAACAGCATACTAACTGATGGTATCCCATGTTCCATTTATTTATGTATTTGTATGTATTGTATGTATCTGTTATTAATTTTTTTTCATAATTGGGCATGTATGGGGATTCTGCACTGCTGTCCAGTCTGAACTGCTGTAGCTAAAACTCTTGATCAGCATATATTTGAAAATGAGCGCGGGGCAGGGGGAGGTGGGCGTGGACATTCTACCATTTATATAAATTTCATGACGTAGAGACCTCCCAAACGGTCGGCTCTACGTCAGCATTGGCCCCGCCTTTTCAAGGCTGATTTTTAACAGCAGATGACAGGTTGAGCCATTTTCAACCCATGAAATGCCGATTTTTATAAATTTGGTGTCAATGTCAAAACTAACACCAGCATTGAGGTTTTTCATCACAGTACAGTCATATAATTTAATTTACAGCTCAAACAACACATTTTTGTGTTTAGTGCAGTACCTCATTAAAGGACAGGTTCACAGTTTTTCAAGTCTATCATTTGACTGATTTATTATATATACACATTAGCTTCAAATAAACGTTTGAATTAAATTGATTAAACAACATTTTTGCACCTGACTTTTGTTTTAGGACAGACTTGAACAATTGTGAACCCATTCTTTGAATAAAATACAACACTGCAAAAGTTCTGCATTCAACATTTTATTTAAGAAAAAATAAATATTGTCTGCATAATGTATTTCAAGTACCAAAGTATGCTATGCAGAAGGGCTCCTTTCAGAGTGTTATCATATATATTACTGCATTATTATTGATGCATTACTACTAATGTACTAAGCATCATTTTGATGTTGTAATTAATCCAAATATAGTTAATTTTAGCTACTTTATATAGGCTACTGTTAGGGAGCTTCTATGACAATGGATTATCTAAAAATGTCTAAAAAGTGCAACATTAAACCATGGAGTATACACAAGTATTATCATAAAATGTAACTAAAGTACCAAATGTAACGTTACTTCTTTACTTCACTGTGTATGACATATAAACTGGCCCTAAGCAAACTGTAAAACACGTTAAACAGGCCGTTTGGTCATATTTATTCGTTTTTCTTACCATGTATCCGCCCCACACATACAGCAGGTTGTCCTCCGCCACGGCGGTGTGTCCGCTCCTCTCACGGGCCACCAGCTCCGAGCAGTGCCTCTCAAAACCGGAATCCATGACTGGCTGCTATAAATAGAGACAGAAGACTGGCCTTTTAACCTAAACGTATATTTTAAAAAAATGTGTCTAAAAATGTCACGTGGACTCTCAACTGCAGTTAGACTATTTTAGCAAGGAAAGCAACACATGACTGTGCGCAGAGCCCTCACACAAAACAGGCGTTATCTGCACTAGGTGCTGTAATTTCAGTTCAGAGTAAAGGTTAAAAGATAGTAAGTTATACAGGATTTGTACAAAACTGGCAGCGTGTGTAACGTTAAGTTACAGTAGCTTATCAATACAGAGACGTTTTAAACGAAGTTTTCAAAAGAAACCATATTTAAACATACTCACTGTCAGTCTCACAGTTTTTTCTCATGTTGACAAAACCAAAACATCTTGCACACGTAACGTAAAATCGGACAGAAAGCCTGATTCCCGTCCCATTAGCTGCGTCAAAAGCGGTGCTTCTTTCCCCACCCGCATTCCGAGAAGTCCCGCCCCACTCTCCCTCTGATTGGCTAGTACTCGTTGCCTTCGATGGTTAGATTGGTTAGGTTTAGGCATGATGAAATGCTGCGTTCAGGTGCACCTCGGATTGTGCTGTTTCCCGAATTGTTGCTGCAACAGTACATTCCCCGAAACCACTAAACTATTGCTTTACCCGATTTGTAATCAAGGTTAATGCTAACAAATAACTTTTCTAACTAATCTAGGTCCACTCTACGTGGACAGCAACTAAAAGTTACAACCTAATACCATATCACAAATTACATATGAGCAAAAAATTGATATTCCCTGTCAGTAACTCATTTTTCCGATTATTCCCCACCACATGAATGCCACAAGAATGAGAGCCAGGGACGGGTCTTCACAGAATGCGGGTGGGAAAAAATACGTATAAAAAAACAAGTATATCCAGCTGCAGCCGCAGAACGAACGTGCAGCATCTACACATCACACCCACTTTACTACATGACACACCCGCTTGGTTAGGGTTAGACACGAGGAGGGGGATGGTTAGGGTTAGGGTTAGTGGTCAGGGGGGTGTGTTGTGTAGTAAAGTGGGTGTGTCGTGTAGGGTTAGAGTGAGTCTGCAAGACTGCAGCTAGACCCTTCTCACAAATAGCTACAAAATAAAATGAAATATCCGGTGGGGACCAAAGTGTTAAATATTAAATCAATAAAAGACATTATGAATAAAAAAAATCATAAGAACAAAAACAGACATAATGTGTAATATAACCATTAAATTATTATTATTGTATTATTTCACTATTTAATTAGTGCCATTCACGCCATACACAGCACTGTCCAGAGGAATAGTTAAAAAGAGAAGAGGAAGCAAGGTTTTATTGTGACAAACTTCCTGCCCCTCCTGGGGAGCTTCATTTACTGTATGTATGCAGGGCTTCCTGAATAAATGCAACATTGCTTGCATTTGACCAAAACAGCTGCTCAGGCCTTTGCATTTACTTCATTCTTATTTATGACATGAGTGTAATAGCAGAGGCATAATGCCAACTTGAACAGGAGCCAGAAGCCGCACAGAAAATACTGTTCAACTGATGGAGACCTCAGTGGTTTTCCTTGCTTTGTTAAGGTGTCACTGTCACCATCTTACTCCTGCTGGGCTCCCACAGAGCATGCACCAACTCATTTGTGAACTGTTGTTCCTATTACTGTCTGTTTATAGGAAACAGAGCACGCATTGGGTCAGACATTTCCCTCCTTACTGAAACACAGCATCATTGTGCAAAGTTTAGCAGCAAAATATACTGTGGAATAAACTATGTTGCCATGGTAGTCACAAAAACAGAATTCTCCACTAGCTGTTTTTTGCCTTTATGGCTATAGTTTTTCATAAATTGCAACCTTGCAAAGGTAGCTATTAGTTGGGATTCTTCATTTAAAGACTCACCTCTGGGCTGGATTTCTTCTCTGTTCTATTGAAGGAATGTGTGACAGCAAAGAGACCTTCAATCAGGCTCAGTGTGTCACAGCTGATGACAAGGTACAACCACATGTAAACATAAATAGACGCCTGCTGCCACTAGTGGTGGACATGCACACATACAGTACTTGAACATGCAAACTGCACTTTGTGTCACTGTACGACAAAGGCTGCATGTCAGCCAGAAATGTAACAGAAGAATTGAAAATGTGAAAATGAATTGAAAATTTTTTGTATTATCTTTATTTCAAACTGTCACATAGACACAAACATAGACAGTAGCAAAAGAAGACATCAGAATCACGTACATGCAGATGAAACATTGAGAAAACAAACAGAAAAAGTCAACAAAGACGAAACAAATATAACGTGAAATAAACTTATCGAGTTATTAACTTATCCAGTGTTATTGCTGCTATTATTTTGTATACATACTAAGTTAAAATAATACTAATGAAAATGTAAAAAATAACGTTGTTTTCCCTAAATATGTTGAACTGATCTGAAAACAATCATAAACTCAATAACACGTACAAGTAACAAGTTAATAACAAGTTAAGTTATATCATTATTTAAAATTATGAGGAGGATAAATAAATCTGGGAGGAAACAAAGGATTGCAAAGCGGAAGTGACGAAATACACGCGGAAGTTGACATTTAGCGCCAAAGCTTGAGTTGGACAGCAACAAACATGGATGTTGTTCGCAAAATAAAGACAAAAGTGTCCGCTGGCTTCAAGATGCGGGGGCTTATACTGCGACCGTATGTATTTTTTCTAATAGTTTCATTGTTAAAAATGTTTTTGCTGATTACGTTACTACGATCCGTGCAGCTAGAAAGCTAACAGTACACAAGTTATTCATCTCAAAGGCAGGACGCAGGTCTCAGTGGTTAATGCTAACTGTCAACTCAGCTTCTTTCACTGCTTACATTTCAACTGTTAACTTCAAACTCTTCAGCTGCTTCTGTTGACACTTAAACTAATTTAGTGGTTTCTCTCTGTTTTGTGTATATTTTCATGGTTTACTTTTGTTTTGTGCTCCAGTGAAGCCAGCAGGTACCTTGCGGAGGTGCTGGAGTCTGTCAATCCCTCTGAACTGGAGGATGTTATTGAAAAGGTCCTGGATGCGGTGGAAAAGCAACCGTGTAAGTAGAGAAAAGTCAGTCACAGTGTGTGTAGCTCACAATCTGCTTGCTTCTGCTTCTGTTTTTGTCTTAAGTGTGTTTTCAGTCTGCGACCGTATGTGTTTTCCAACAGTGTCGTCTAGTATGATAGAGCTGTCTGTGGTGGAAATTGCTGTGCAGGACTGCACTCAGTCTTGTGATGAAACCATGTAAGTACATTTATGAGCCTTGAACCAGCAAATGTTTTGCATTTTTTTTGCAATAATGCAACAATTACATAATGTACTATATTTAGCCATATAGCTATTCAACATATAATTAGATGTAACTGTATAATCAGCCGTATTGTCCTGTAAAAAAATTACTTATATGAGCTGGTTCACTTTTTTCCAGAGATAATGTTTTCAACATCATCGGAGCCTTTGATATTCCCAGATACATTTACAGTGTGGAGCGTAAAAAATTCGTACCGTAAGTAAATGGGGAAACTTCCTCTCTCTTTTGTGTCAAAATGAATCTAAAATAATTTCATTTTACATGTACGCCAGACTTAGTGCTGTTTTTAATTTCGACCTTTTCATTCAGCATCAACATGACGAGCCATCCAGCCCCGAGTGTGTGTGGTTTGGCCAGGGACAAAGCCGAACTCTTCAGGGAGCGCTACACAATCCTACAACAGGTCTGTGAGCTCCGCTTCATGAGTTTCCAGACTGGGAAACTGACTCACTCTTTTGCTGTCGTCTCCATTATTTGCAGTTTGTTTGTTGTATTTATACAGAGATATTTTTTGTAGCGTACACATCGGCATGAGCTCTTCACCCCACCTGCAATAGGAGCTGCTGTTGAAGAGGGTCAAAACAAATTTCAGGTATTGAATCATAAACCCCTATACTGCCCACTATTTTAATTATTTCTTTACTAAAAATTTTAAATGTAATTGCAGTTTTTCCTCTTGAGATACTGCACTGTTTTTCATTTGACTAACTGACTGATGTGTGATTTGTCTGTTCTAGCTGAAGACAATTGAAGCGCTGCTTGGTAGCACAGCTAAACTGGGAGAGGTGATCGTACTGGGGATGATCACACAGCTGAAGGAGGTGAGTGGTGCAGATATCGTTGCTCATTTCAGATCAGTTTGAGATGGAGAAGTTGAGAACAGAAGAAGTAATTTCCCTGACTTTGTGGCTTCCATGTCTGTTTGTTAGTGCAATGTATATTTTTCATTTTATTTATTTTTTTATTTTTAAGGGTAAATTCTACCTGGAGGACCCAAGTGGAACAGTACAGCTGGACATGTTCAAAGCAATATCCTTTCATCTGTTCATTGGAGCCTGTCAACAACAAAAAATATATATATTATGCAATATTTTGTGGCTTTTACAGTGGACGTACACCTTAACTAGATTCTCACCAGTTTCATAACGGCCTATACACAGAATCCTGCTTTGTCCTGGCAGAGGGTAAGATTGAGTATAACTGACAGTTACCATAATATATAGAATTTTTGAAGGAAAAAATATAAAAAATTAAATAGATTTTTTCATATATTATTAGATATTAATATTCATAAGCGCAGACCTTTCTGTTAACGTGGTAAACTCTTGCTTTCTGATGTTTAGGTTGGTACGAGGACTCTGTGTTCCACGTCAATGGTTTCGGGTTCCCACCAACAGAGCCTTCATCAGCCACGAGGTCAGTGGGTTAGAAGAGAAAGGGTTCACACAAACTATATTACAAACCAAAGTAGAGAGTCAGTGTGACAATTGTATCTGCCGCAAAGGTGAAGGAGCATCTTGTATCACATATTCTTAACTCAAGTGCTCATGTCAGATAGCATTGCCATTGGGAACCAGACCTGGTAAATGTGATCAACATTGATCAATAGCAGAGTATGCAGAGTGTCTCCAATTATATAACAGTATATTACTTAAGAAAATATATGTATTTCAGCTTTAAGTTTAACATCAAGTGACCTTTTACAGGATATTTCACTCTTTTACAAATAGTTCAATTTATAAGGGACAAAGATTCTTATTAATGAACCGTGACCATTATATTCTGCCTGAATTCGTTAGCTTAGTTTTCAGCATCTTAAGTTGAATCCGGCCATTATTGTATAAGATACCTGGACAGTCTGTCTGTGTCCTCACTACGTAATACTTGCTATATTTCTAGGGCTTACTACGGCAGTGTGAACTTCTTTGGCGGTCCATCCACCACTTCAGTGAAGGCCTCAGCCAAGCTGAAGCAGCTGGAGGAGGAGAACGAGGACGCCATGTTTGTAATTGTCTCGGATGTGTGGCTGGACAGTGTTGAAGTGATGGAAAAGCTCAACCTAATGTTCTCAGGTCTAGTACTGGCCAAGTTTCACTTTACTTTGGGATCAGTAATATGTGATTTGTTGTTTTTTTTAAACAAATGTATTAAATCTTTAACCTTTGTTTCATTCTGCAATGTTTGATGAATACAGTATGAGAATACACACCAGTCACATTGAGCATAATCTATTTTTCTTTTTTTTACAGGCTATGCTGCAATGCCTCCCACCTGTTTCATTTTATGTGGAAACTTCTCCTCTGTCCCATATGGAAAAACTCAGATCAAATCACTCAAAGGTGAAACTCATATTGATAACATATTGTACTGCACTCCTTTGTCCCATAGGAGGTGAAATAAAGAGATAAATGACAAATTTTTCTCTTTTTAGAGTCATTGAAGGCTCTTGCTGATGCCATATGTGCATACCCAAGCATTCACAGCAGGTGGGATGATCTGCTATAGTCTGTTCTTAACTATGCAAGGTTTCATTGACAGGATATTGTGTTTGACTTGAATGTCTTTTTTTAAACCTGCAGTAGTCGCTTTGTGTTTGTTCCTGGTCCTGAAGACCCTGGCCCAGGCACCATCCTGCCAAGGTAAACATTCAGATACACCTGGTTTTCAACATCATTGGTTCAGTGGTTCAGACAAATCATATAGATAAATATGTCTCCTTCAGGCCTCCCTTGGCAGATCACATCACTGAGGAGTTCAGACAGAGGGTGCCATTTTCTGTATTCACTACTAACCCATGCAGGTAAAACATATGTGGCTTTTATTAAATGTACAACTATTTTTTTCATATTTTCAGTGTCAAATACAGCATGTGATTTTAGACTTGACAGACACTTAAGAAATCTGTTAGTAGATTCATGACATTTTGGCAGTATTTTCTTTTATTCTGATGGCATGTTTTTCTCCCGTCAGGATCCAGTACTGCAGCCAGGAGATCGTCATTATCAGGGAAGACCTGGTCAACAAGATGTGCAGGAACTGCGTCCGGTTGCCCAATAACAATCTTGACATACCAAACCATGTCAGTTCCAGCTTCTCTGAACAAACTTGTAAAAAAAAATACCTACCATTACACATAGAGTGTAATTAGTCCTTTCATTTTTGTTAAAGAATGATCTTGTCATTTTCTTCTTCTCAGTTTGTTAAGACCATCCTGTCCCAGGGTCACTTGACTCCACTGCCTCTGTATGTCAGTCCTGTATTCTGGGCATATGACTACTCGCTGCGCGTGTACCCAGTCCCTGATGTCATCATCTTCGCTGACAAATACGACCCCTTCAGCATCACCAACACAGACTGCCTGTGTGTCAACCCGGTATGAAATATTTTATTCATATCTTTGAAAGTCCTATTATATTCTCTTATGTGCACTTGTGTGATATTTATTACTATTATGTTTTGTCATTTATTATGACAGGGCTCATTTCCAAGAAGTGGCTTTACATTTAAGGTGTACTACCCATCCAACAGAACTGTTGAGGACAGGTGGGATGTGTTTCTCTTGAAGTTTTACTTTTCTGTTCAGGTCATTCACCACAGATAACAGTAGTTTGAACAGCCGTTAATGTTTATACTAATCTGTGTTCTTATGTCTTCACAGCAAACTTCAAGGACTCTAAAGAGAATAGTGGAATTACAAGTGGAGCTGTTTCTTTTTTTGTACAATGCCTTTGTATGATACTGTATGTTTAAAATGGACTAATAATCAACAGATTGTAGTATTTCATTTTGTTTGTATCTTTGTTTGTTCTGTCATGAATAATAAAGGTTTTATTCTTTGTACTGAACGTGGTGACATCTTTGTGTATGCATGATATTCAGCCCTAGTTTGAATATGGTCTTATTCACTAAGCTATCTTCCTTGAAAACAGGCAAACAGGTAGAGCTGTAGAGTTTTTAAATGACAGTGCTCAGCGTAGAATGCCTAATTGGGATTTTATAATGACTTTAACATCAATTTAAAAAGGTAAATATACATAATTTCATTGGTTAGCTTGACTTTGGTGTTCTGCATAACAGCTACAGTTCAGATTTTTGTGTCCTCCACCAGAATGGTAAACTTAAATCTTCATATATGTAAGCAATAGGCTGCTGTATCTGTATTCTATATATAAATCAGAATCTGTTTATTAGGCAAGTATGCACGCATACAAAGAATGTCTTGGTGTTTGCTCCCACAAACACAACATAGAAGAATAAAAATAGAACAAGAGTACAGTAATAATAACAATGAAATAAGCAAATTAAATGAAATATTTAAAATCTATTTACAGAATGGAATAATAGTTTTGAAATGGGATATAAAACTTGAAATATGGACTGTGTTATGGACAAAGAAATGAAGTGTATAAAATACATAAAGGTGACAAGAGCAAAAATTAAATGTGACGTGCTTAAATAATTAAATTATGTAACGGTGGAGGCTGAAAGCAATGCACAATCTAAAGTCCAGTTTGATGAAATATATGATATAAGTACAGGGATTATAAATGAGGGCTGTGAAAGGTAAAGTGTTTATTAAGGGGGTAAAACTATAAAAAAAAACGTATTGAAAATAACTGCCAATGCCTCTTTAAGTTTTCTTTTTTGGGAGACTTATTTGCGTATGTTTGTCTTGTACAGGAGCTGATAATTTGGGTGTACTCATTAGAAGGCACTGAGCTGTATCGTATGCTATGTTTTCGGTTGACCTTATCAAGATGGTGGGTTTTAGAGGTCGGCAACTTCCGGCCGTGCCCCCAGAAGGCTTGTGATGACCTCACATATATGGTTTACTGCTTTTGAAATTTGCAGGGAAAACAAACATCTGACGAGGTAAGTCAAAGACAGGCGCGAATTATTTTCACCCCAAAAGCTGTATATACATATAGATTAACGTCGACACTGACAGGGCGCATAAACGTTTATGACGTGACTTTATATTAGAGCGCTAAGGTTTGCATTTCCAAGTTTACAAACGCTCTGTAGCTAATAGCAATGAGCACATTAACTTAACTGACGGAACAGCTGTTTGGTGCTCGCTAGCTTGGTGACTAAGTTAGCCAAATAGTTTGGGGCATTTTAATCAAATATATCATTTAAATTGTAGCTTCACTTAGGTTTTTTTCTTCTCAAATGCAAACAGCTACCGTTGATTTTGTCACTTGAATAGTTAAGCTAGCGAAGTAGGTCAGCAGTAATGGCTGGCAGCTAGTTTCTGTTCCCTGAATTAGCAGCACAATTGAGACCTTAACTGGAAAGCGCCATGAATCTAGTGACAACTTCCTTTATAGGGAAAACATGTCGATGTCCTATTCTCTAATATACTGTAGATAACTAGCTGAAAAAAACAGACATCATTTGCAGACATCGACTGTGCTGTGAAAGTGGGTCGTTTATGTTGTAGCAGCCTATTTTTTCGGCTACTTAACGTGTGTGTGGGGGGGAAAACCAAATAATTTAATCGATTAATCACATCAGCACTAACCAAGAGGATTTCTCTACCTACACGTCCTGAAAGGAGACAGGAGAGACTGACATGGCAGAGAGAATGGAACAAATGGAGGAAGACATTGAGGATCTCCCAGCTGGGGAGGATGACAATGACTCAGACAGAGATGGGGATGATAGAGCTTTTGCTTGGATGGTAAACGACGATATGGAGGAGGAGGAGGAGGAAGATGAGGCGGAGGAGGTGGAAGATGAACAACCACTGGACACTGAAGCATCTGAGTCGTTTGAGTTGGACACCCCGGCTGAGCGCAGTGGTCATATAGCAGTGGTTGACAGGAATATAATGTATGTGTGGGGTGGATACAAGGTAAGGAGTTCATGAGATATATATTCTCGATACATTAATGAAGTTTGTCCACTGATTACATATTAATTTGAATGGCTTTATTTCCCCTCTTGACAAGAATGCTCAAAACCACAGATTCTTTGATTTGTACCTGCCAAGAAATGAGATCTGGACATACAACATGGAGTCAGGAGTATGGTAATAGCCTTTGCATTTAAGTTGCATACTAATAAGTGTTTACCACATTCATCTACATTCAATTTCTGTTATATATGCAGATCATAAAATGTTGAAAAATGTGTGAATTCTCCTAATATTTACAGGACAAAGCATGTAGCTGGAGGCAGTCTGCACACATCCATGTCAGGCAGCTGTGGGGTGTGTGTCGATGGAGTCCTCTACCTATTTGGAGGTCATCACGCCAGGGGAAACACAAACAGGGTACGACTTGTCTGTTACATTAGGCAAATTTCCTCACACGTTCTGTTGTTTTTGAAAGGATTGCGTCACGTGTGCACAGCAGACCTTGAGGCGGGTAAGCTTGCAGTTTGTGCTGAACTTCTCGTCAGAGTTCCTGTTTTTCTGTGGCTGTGGCTTTACAGATCTACCGCCTGCCGCTCAGGGCTCCCAGCCTCATTTGGGAGGAAATGAGGGACCTTAAAGGACTTCCTCCATCCAGCAAGGACAAGCTAGGGTGCTGGGTTCAGAAGAACAGGTGAGAGATGAAGATGAGTTTGGAAAGAAATGTTGAAATCATAATTTTCAAACACCAGGTACAATATGCCTTAACTGGGGCGGTCTGCTGTAACCAAGAAATGTCTTTTTTTCCCCACACAGTGTCGTAAACACACAGAAAATCAGTGGGTTAAATGTGACACAATATAACAGACTTGAACGTGTTCATTTAGCCATTAAGAATTTAGTTTTTCCGCCATGTAATCGTGTTTATTCAATACTGATTGTTTTCTTGCAGAGATAAGTGAGTTTCGTCTGATATTGTGTCCACAGACTTATATTCTTTGGGGGATATGGCTACGCTGCACAGGGACTTCATCAAGGGACTTTTGAATATGATGAATCGTCTTCGTTTATGGTCTGTGAACAAAAATCCTCTTCTTATGACAAACACTGACTTCAAGTGTTTCATCACATAATCTCCAAATTGGATTCATACATGGATTCAATTCATTGGATTCAAGCTAAATTTCAGAAACATATCAACATAACAAGAAATGTTATAGTTGATTTTGACTTCAAACGGTGAAATATCCCCTGTGTTTATTTTCTGTTACTTCAGTGGGACAGCCCTGGGCGAGGTTGGAACAATCACATCCACATCCTGGACCTGGAGACATCTACGTGGAGTCAGCCCATCACCACGGTGAACACATGCGCCAGCTTTTTTATAAATATCTGTGACTCTTTTGGGACATTTGGATAAACAGTAGAAGAGAAAAATATTTGACATTGTCCATTTTCTCTTTTTTTTTTTTTTTGTTTGGTCTGATGTAGGGGAACACCCCGTCACCCAGAGCAGCCCATGCGTGTGCCACAGTTGGTAACAGAGGTTATGTGTTTGGAGGCCGATATAAGGTAAGAGAAAAAAATTTTTTAGGGTGTCTTCAACCTTCAAAATCCAAATCATTTGTGACTCTCTTGTGTTGTGTACTAATCCCGACACATCCCACAGAACTACCGGCTAAATGACCTGTACTACATAGACCTGGACACATGGGAGTGGCATGAAATGTGAGTGTTACTCCTCTTTTCACGGGTTGTGATGTATGCCCTCACACAAATCTGCAGATTTAGTTTAGTCATCAGAGCACACATGGAGATTGTCTCGGTTGCTCTAATGTTCCCTCTGACCCTCCCTGCCTCGCTGTAGGAGCGTTCCCCAGCAGGGTCCTGTGGGCCGGTCTTGGCACTCCTTCACTCCTGTGTCATCGGATCACATCTTCCTATTTGGAGGCTTCACCACAGACAGAGAGACACTGAGTGAGTCCCGGAGTCGCAAATAATCCTAACCGCCTCAGAATGATGCCTTCTCTTATGTAGATCTCATGTTTTACAGGTGACGCTTGGCTCTACTGTGTGAGTAAAGATGAATGGAAGATGTTCAAACACGATCACACAGAGAGCCCCAGGTAAGTGTCTCATGTTACTGTGAACACTATGTGCTTGTACTGTACTTACTGTATATAGATATATCACGAAGAGATTTGCACGTGTATTTCAGACTGTGGCACACAGCATGCTCCGGTCCTGATGGGGAGGTGTTTGTTTTTGGAGGGTGCGCCAACAACCTGTTAGCTCATCAAAGAGCTGTAAGCATCCTAACATCATATCATATACAGTACATCAAAAGTGTACATTCTACTTAATTTTGCACCTCTTTCCACTTTGACAGGCTCACAGCAACGAGTTACTGGTGTTCAACGTTCAGCCCAAATCACTAGTTCGGTGAGTGTGTGCAGAACTAGAAGACAATGTTTTACAGTGTAGATAAATTCCTCCATCTGAAATGTTCTTCCTCTCTGTTCTCCTCTCCAGGTTTTGTATGGAGGCCGTTCTGCAGCACAGGGAGCGTTTGGCTAGTTATTGGGACTGCTTGCCCAAACACCTCCTGCAAAGCCTCAAACAGAGAATGGCACGCGTCAACATACTGGGCTCCTAGGCAAAGATGAAGCCATCAATCTAGTCCAGAGGATAACAGGATGAATATTTATGTATGTGTATATATGGAAGAGTGTCACTCTCAAAGCAGGTAGTCTTTTTTTTTTTTTTTTTTTTTTTTTAGAGCATTAGTTTAATGTGTGTGGACACTTGATTGGGGGGATAAAAAAAATCTCAAAGCAATAGTGAACAGCTGTGCATCTGTTGGAAATGGGTCCTGACTGGTACACGAAGGTTCACAGGCAATCCTTAAAGCTGGTTATAATATTTTCTATAATTTTTCAGGAGGGCTTCTGTCATCACTTCTTCTAAAAAGCAGAAATATTAATAGCAAATGTTTTCTGTCCACTTTAAGCGGTAGATTGATGTTATGCTGGGTAATAAAATGTAAGGATGTTGAAAAACAAAAACACAATTTTATCTTATTTAAAATGAGGTGTTGAAGATGAAGATTGTATTATCCAGCACAGTAGTAGATACCTGCATAACTAACTAAATGATAAACACAAAACTCCACTCACGTGTTTAAAGCTTTTCAGGAAGACCATTGAAAGGAAACTCTCTGAGAAAGTGAAGTGTGTTATTTAGGGCTAAGGGAAAAGAATAAAGTTTGGAAAGGGGGGGCAGGACTTCAGCTTTGTGTTATAGCAACTCCATTTCCTCCACAAGAATATAGTACATCCTGCAGGTTTACCAAAGGGTCAAGGGAATAGTTCCGGTCCTTTTTAAAATGGACAATACATGTGCCAGTCAGTTGGTTGTAGTGGTTTTCATTCAGTCTTCCTCATAAATTGAACCAACTTTAAAATGTGTGTCTGATGTCTTAACACTAACTACAGTTGTGCAAGGCTGAAACAGGTTTGCTTAAACGGCGCAGATTATAATCGGCACAATCTTGAGTAGCTTGCTTAAGTTCACACAGACCTCAAACTAGTGCTTTAAGTTACGTACGACTATCTACTCTGAAGCCACAGAAATGTTCCTTTTAGTTTTTATTTGTATATATAGTTATTTATATATTTGTGAGAAAACGTGTGGTTTCTGTCTTCTTAAAGTGTCATTATCTGAGGTTCTGAAAGAGGCTTTGAAGCCTTTAAATTGGCTCCTGTAGCATCTGAATCTTACTTAATCAACTTGAAAATATTGCGAGTATGTTGATGTTGAGCCACGTTGCACTGAAATGCCTCATATCAGTAGGGCTTTGTTTGTATTTGCCTGGTTTGCACAATGTTCCCTTGGTGTTTTTTATTGTAGAATACAATGCCTACTGTTAATTTGTACTCAAAGAATAAACACATAACACAAAGTTGTGTTCCATTATTCAGGGTTGTTCATTTACATGGTTTTCATTTCAAACAAATTTTTGGTCAACAAATAAAATTGGTATCCAAACAAAGGCTTTTTTATTTTATACAGATGATCAGATGTTAACCCTCATGTTTGAAACATAGATGAAGTCTGTATTGTCCCACTGAACTGAATCACACTGCAGTTCTGCGTCGATGGAATAATTAATACTTAATTTCACACTTCATGCCAGGCGTGTATGCACCCATCTCTCATTTCTTCTTGGCAGCCAGCAGGTTTGGAGCAGACACTTTAACTTTGCCTGGGATGTTTCTGGATAGGTCAGTATCCTGCAACACGGGATGACGTTAGAGGGGCCATAGTTCTGATACCGAGAGAGAGACAACTACCATATGATTGGGACTGCAAATAACGACTTTTTTTCATTACAGATTAATCTGTAGATTATTTTTTACAATCAATCAAATAGTCCAACCCCAATGATACAAAATTTACAATCATAAAACTGAAAATTTGAGTCAATGTTGGACATTTTTCCTTGATAAATTATTAAATGATCATGAAATTGCACATTTTTAAATTGTAGATTAATTCTCTGTTGATTGGCTAATTAACAATTTCTCACTACAATTAAATTTTTTACCTTGACACTGCGGAACAAGTCCTTTTCTCTAGTTGACGCCTCCTTGGCTTTCATAAAGCTGAAAACTGCGGTGCGTGCAGCTAGCAGGAACAAAAAAAAAACATTACTCTGCATTGTAAAAGTAAACTGACACTAAAAACAAAGTAGCAGGTTTATGCATTTTAACAACAGATCACCATTCTTACCCTTTCCTTTCTTCTGAGTGCCTGGTGTCAGTTTCACCTTGTGTCTGTGGGTAAACATATCACTCATTAGCCCCATGCACTCACTCTTGTCTCTTTTACATAAAGAGTGAGTTGTTGTGATGCGCATACTTGAAGTTGGTAAGGGCCGTGTAGGGAGCGCAGACTGGAACAGCAAACATCAGCACGTCTTCAGGATGAGGTTGGCCTGTCAGAGAGTTGAGCAGATTCTCTGCTTCCTGAGACAACACAAAGTGAAAACACAGTTATACTAATGTAATTGTAAACATACTGGTGAGTTAAAATGAATAATGTGTTATTGAAAAGGTTATCAAGGGGGTAAATAATGATTTAATCCTTTTTTTTAAACCACATTAAGAACCCACCTCTGCTCCAGGGTTGTCCTGGTCCACGTCATCCTCCTGAAAAAGAGGACAGCTTTATTTTTAAAAATGTGGAATTAACAATACTGAGCACCAGTTAAAATTCATATCTGGTGAAAACGGGAATGATCAGCATGTCTACCTTATCCTCTTGTTCGGCAGGACCCCCCTCCTCATCCTCTCCTCCTGTTTGCTCTGGTTTCTTTGCTACAGTCTCCACGTTACGAGGTTTCGGAGGTGGTTTCTGAGAGACCGGTTTCCTGACGGGCTCCTCTTTTCCCTTCCCTTTCTTTCCTTTCTTCCCCTTATCCTTCTCTTCCTTAGTGGAACCGGCCGACTAAGAAGAAGAGCACTTACAACGTTATTTATTGTGTCAGTGTCGAGGAACTGCAACAAAACGAATCGTTTTGGTAGACAGCGTCATGGAAATATCACATAGTTTTTAAATCATCCTCACCCCGAGCAGCTGCATCCTGAGCTCCCTGTCCTCTTCATCCTGGTCTTTGTATTTCTCTTTGATCTTCTTCAATTTGTTCTGTTGTGACGACAGGAGAAAGACACACACACACAAGAACAACACAGATGGAAGTATCAGTTGTGGTTCAAGATTTATCCATGTGTTAATTTCACTATCATTCTGAATATGATTCTATCCCTGTATTTCTTAATTCATACATTTTGTTACAGAATTTCATATACAGTGATTTTGGTGATTAAAAGCATTTGAGCATTTTAGCTGCAGATGATGGAAACTCCATTTTTTTCTGATGCTTTTTATAATTGTTAATAATTGTACTGGTGCCTCCTAATCATTTAGAATGGTTTATTCTGGGGTTTTTAATAGGCCACCACCACGCTAACGGCTTTGAGCTAAATGCAAACACAGCTTAGTTTAGCATGTTGGCATGCTAACTTGGGCTAATGAGCACTAAATTCGACCTCCAGACGGGGAATGTCAGCGCTTAATGAAAAGTTAAGGGATCCGCTAAGTTATTACAATTCATCCTGAGGAGCACATGAATGTTTGTACAAAATTTCATGGCAATTCATTTAATAATTGTTGAAATTTTTCAGTCTGGACCAAAGTGGTGAATCGACTGAACGACAGGCCGACATTGCCATCCACAGAGCCATGACGCACAGCAAAGAGTATCTTCCAACTTCTGTCTGACCTTTTGACCTCTCTTCAGCGGCTGCTGGGAGGGGCCTCCTCCACCTTTGGATCCTTGATCGACTGCTGCTCCACCAGATGTAATTTCTGTCTTCTCCTCAGTGTCACCACCTTCCTGTTTCTGCTTCTTCTTCATCTCTCTAGTGGCAAAGACAAAAGACACCTGAAGATTTACACTCGGGCCACTCTGAACTCTGTATAAGGGCTACATAAAATATAGAACTTATCATCTACTTCTTAAGTGAGCAAATATTTCCTCCTTTTTTTCCCCACTCAAACCAACCGAATGTCTCAGCAGCACCTGTTGCAGAGAGCCTCTTTGGTGGGTGGTAGGAGTGGAGCTACTTTGGATCATGGTGTTCATCCATTCACTCACCGTCTCTGCTTGGCAGTCATGTGTTTCTTCCCCTGTGAGTCTGCCTCAGCCTGAAGAGAAATTCATGACTTTATTATTATGAATTGTTATGCACCTTTATGACTTTACTTGGATGAAATTGCTACAACGTATGTGGCCAAAGATGGTAACTTACCTGAGTGGTGTCTTCCCTTTTGAAGCCAGGGTTCTGAGTACTCCTACAAGTAAGTAGATACAAGTTAATTTAAGCATCATTCAGGCTTGTAGAAAGTGTTTGTTTCGTTGTGTAGCAGTGGTACCGTCACCTCTTGGGCTGTAAATGAGAGAGGGAGATGGTAGTATCTGGAAAGCTGAATTCCTCACTCTCTTCATTCTTCATCTCCTTTTCCTTGTCGCTGTCTTCCTCTCCACCCTCCTCTCCTTCCTCCTCCATGTTGCTCTGCTCTGACAGCGTCCTCCCCGCGTCTGCTGCGGGCTCCTCAGGAACAGCGGTGTCCTCGTTTTTTATCTTCTTTTCCATCTCCTTGTTCTCCTCATCTCCTCCCGCTCTTTCCTCACCCTGGTCTTCGTTACTGCTGTCATCCCCTGCAAATGCAACAGAAACCGTCACACCTGCTGCGTACACTGCCATCGAACACTAAATGAAGTCAGTATTTTCGTGCGTGCTACCGATCAGCTCCTCTTCCTCCTCTAACAGCTCAGCGGTTCCTGATGTGACCTCCTCCATGTCTTCCTCCACCGTCTTCACTTTGCGCTCCCCTCTGTGCCGAAACACGCTCTGCTCATCTACCTGGGCAGAGGAAAGCATGAAACTACTGTTAGAGGGTGCATTACTGATGACAAGTACACACACACACACACACAGTTATTGATGGTTTACCTTGAAGAGGAAGCCAAAGCCCATAATCAAGTAAGAAGGTGGCAGAAAGTTTTTCTTTCCTGAGGAGAAATAGATCAAATGTTATGTTGTCTGTCATCAAATGTCTGTGGGACATCCTCATACTGCAGATTTTGTTTTGGTGCCTTAGAAAACTCTTTGAATTCTCACGTCATACCTCTGATCATGAAACTTCCAGTGGTCAAGTATTCTCCAGTGGGAGCTGTCTTAGACACCTGAACAAAAATAACAGATTTAATACAGCTAAGTAAATAAATAACCATATTAATCAATTTCACATTTTAATTCTTTAATTCACAAGACAGAGTAAAATGGAGAATTCTTCCCATGAAATACAATCACTAATCAGTACTCAAGCAAAAAATGAATAATAAAAATAAACATGACAAACTAGCTTAATATTCTTGACTCACCTGGTGATGATGGACCCACCAGGCGCTGGTGATGATCTTTGCATCCCAAGCAGCACTGTAGCACACGGCCATAGTGCCAGCTTCTGTCAGGGTACGAGGAGGGATGGGATCACCTGAAACAACAGGATGGAGAGATGGAGAAGGGCAAAAAGACATGGAAATGATTATAAAACGTAATATCAAGTATCATCGTAAACCGACACGACAAAGTTGACCCACTGAGGGATTACCTGAGGGATTTTTGATGACACAACTAGTCGCTCCATGGAGGTCAGCGTGAACATAGATATCGCCTGACAAAGTAGACAAGGTACACATGATGAGATGAACCAGCTCAGATTTGAAGGGATTTAAAAAAAAAAAAAAAGGTGTGTGGACGTTTATCTGTTACCGGCCCGGAGGTAGCGCTTGACGATCATCTCGTTCTGTTGCTGGTCCCGTCCTGCAATGACGAGGTAATTCTCGGAGCTGATGAACCACAGGAACTTCTCAAACCTGCCGAAAAAGAGGAGGGATGGTTGAGAGAGTAAAAGGCTCACTGCCTGTCAAGTATGAATACACATACTGAATCGTAACAAAGTCTGAATATATGTGTAGGTAGGTCACGTGTGTCTTACCAGTAGACTTTTCTGGCCTTCTGAATGGTAATCACTGTCTGGACTTCTTTCAGTGTTTGCTGTGTTTTTTTCTCGGCAGATTTCATAGCCTTGAATGAGACGAAAACAGAAGAACATTTAACAGTAAATGAATTGTCAACCGCAAAGCTGTCTTGTTTAATGAACCAGGTGCACAATCAATGTCCCAAAGATACAATAAATAGTCACAACAGCCTTTAAACAACAATAAATTCTGAGGTTACATACGGACAAAGTTACCAGCTCTTTTCATTAAACACGCCTTAAAACTGACTGTAGAATCAAACTGCTTTCTTACCTTACCTGCTGCTTCAATGGTTTTCTGTTCCTTCTTTTCAGCACTGCGTTTGCAGTCATAGTACCTTAAATAGACCGACAGTAACAGTAAAAACACTTCTCACTCTCCACACATAATGCTCAATTCTGTGTGTAAAGGCTTACAGCTACACCTACTTTTTGGCATTGGCATAAGCTGACAGGCCGAGATCCACATCCACCAACATGGGCTTGTTCCCTTGCGGCTTCTTGTTCTGTCCTTTGTCTTTATTTTTGTTTTTCTTCCCCTTCTCCTCAGTCGCCTCATTTTTCTCCTCCTCTCCCTGGTCCTCCTCAGAAATATACGGATTCCTTGATAGAAAAAAAAAAAAAGTCACACACACGCAACTGGAATTTGGTGCAACTTCTGTATCAGTAATGGTCTCACTTTAACAGCATTGTGATATGGTTGGTCTGCAGCTTCAGCTCCTTGATGGCACAGGCCACAGGGTCTCCAGCAGCTTGCGCTTCTTTGACAATAATGCCGATCTCGGTCCAGTCCACCTGGTTGGCCAGTGCACTGCGAACCACCTGCAACGCCCTCTCTACCACAGGCAGGTTCATCTCCACCAGTTCGCCCTTTATTCTGTCTACCTCCTGCAACACATGAGACAAGGCTGCTTATGTATGCGTTTCAGCAAAGTTACGGGTTTGCAAGTTTCAGTTAATTCTTCTCTACAACATGAATGAGTCACAGATTCATCATCTGCAGCATCTACTAGCAAAGAAACGTATAAGTTGCCAGCCTTGCTGACCTGTACTTGGTGTAAGGCATCCAGCCTCTGCTCATGGTCCTTCTTAACATTTTCCAACTTCTTCAGAGCTTGCTTCTCCTGCTGCAAGGCTTTCATGTCGATCTTTTGACTCTCTATCTTGGAAAAGAACTCATCTACGGCCTAAGTGAAAAAAAAATTACATTGTAATTGGAAAAATATCCGAAATCTGTCTCAAACAAGGTGACAAAATGAGCAGTATTTTCAGTATTTACCTTGTCAAAAGTATCAAACTCCAAATAGGGGCTCTTGGCATGCTGGGCAAAGAGGAATGGATGGAATTCATCATAACTGTAAATAGACATCATCATCATAAATGAATTTACATAACCATAATATTAAAAAGCAGCTGAAGTGATGTTAAGTATCCCCCTATGTCACAAACTGCGTGTTAGATAAAACAGGACATACGTGAGCAGTTCTTCACTGGTTTTGCCAGGAATTAAGCTTGGTTTCTTCTCACTCTTTTGAATGATGTAACCCTTTAATTAGACAAAGCAGAATTTGTGAATGTAACAAATTTAAAAACAGGATCCCAAAGCACTCAGATCCCTAATCAAAAAGACACAAAGTAAAGATCTCTTACTTTGCCGCTAAAGTTCTCAGTTTTTTCCATGTATGTTTCTGCCACCTGCAGAGCTTCCAGGATTTTAGGTGCAACTGAAAACACAGCGAGATCAAATGCAGTGATTATTACAGATTTATAGAAAATCAGTGAATATTTTTTCAAATAATTTCACTACATGGTGGTAACAACCTTAAATCCAACTGCTCTACTATACCTTGGGCAGCATCGACTTGGCTGTCAACCTTGACAGAGCCTGGCAGTCCTGCTTCTATCAAACTATGTTCTATCAGAGTGGCTCCATAGGCTGTGGAGTATTGGGAAAGGACACAAAACATGACTCAGACTGTTTAAAGACATTTAAAACGAAGACAAACTCATTAATATCTGTTGCCAGACTACTTACGAAGGTGAGGGTTCAGGACTCTTTTCACTTGCTCTCCATTCGGTGCTTTGCTGATGATTTCAGTGAGTCTACATTAAAAAAAAAAGATTTAGTAATGATATACATTATTTGGATATTGAAGGGTGTCCATTTGGTGGTCCGAAAACTCAACACTGAGGTGTGGTTACCGCTCTAAACTGATGAGAGGTTCAGGGGGTCGGGCACACTCCACGGGGTACCGCTCTCTCACAGCAATCTTGACATCTTCTGCCTCCGCTGTACGAAACCGCAGCAGATTCAGAATGGTGTACTCATGGTCTGCAAGAATGACGTTACCCTGAAGACAGATATGGACAGACCAACAAATACACAAACCCCCACGCGGCATGCATAAATGTCACGATTCAGAACCTGGATAACAGTATGGACGTCATGTTTAGGTTTGATACACACATGCAACAATGTATTCTCACCCTGTCATATAGTTCGACAATCAAGTGGTAGGCAGCCTCGTCAGAGCCAAACTGGATGTCAACAATCCTGTCCATCCCGAGCTGCTTAACCTGGGTCAGCCGTCGAGTCTTCAGGTGTTTTCGACACTATGATGAAAGGCGCTTTAAATATTCAGCTTCATCACAATAAATCCAAAAATACACAAATACAGGGTCACTTAAATCACAATTAAAAAATATTATTAAAAACCTACAATATGCTTAAAATATTACAATAAATGATCAATAACAAAGTTAGACAATCCTAATTAATACAAGCTAAACAGCAAGATGTTCTTACTTTCATGGCGAAGCCCGAAGGCATCATATTCTTTGGCCATTCGAAGTCTGTGGAGTGAATACGGGTCCCAGATTCAATCAGGAGAATAGCTTTGTTGTCAGGCCTAAGACAGGAGAACGAGACTCAGTCACACACTAAAGTACATTTACTCGTGTTCAGTACTTCCCGTTCATGCTATGTTGTACTTCGACCTCACTACAATCACAAGAAAATATTTCACTTTTTCACTTGACAGCTATTGTTAGTAGTTACTTTGCAGATTCAGATTTTACAAACAATACATATGACCAGTTCAAATAATATATGATGTATTATTATAGATTTAACGACCCACCACCCAACTGTATATACAGTCATGGGAGACAAATTAAAGGAAAAAACCAACATAAAGTGTCTTAGTAATGTGTTGTAATGCCACCAGAACAGCTTCAATGCTTCTTGGCATTGATTCTATAAGTCTCTGAACTCTACTGGAGGGATGAACACCGTTCTTCAAAAGATCATTTGGTGTTTTGATGATGGTGGTGAGCGCTGTCTAACATGTCGGTCCAACATCTCCCACTGACTGCGAAGGCC
The DNA here is from genome assembly GCA_038419695.1 of Scomberomorus guttatus. Taxonomy (NCBI): domain Eukaryota; kingdom Metazoa; phylum Chordata; class Actinopteri; order Scombriformes; family Scombridae; genus Scomberomorus; species Scomberomorus guttatus. Next base: position 12,661,574 of record CM076455.1, read on the forward strand.
ATAGCATATGATTCACATCATTTTCATACTCATCAAACCATTCAGTGACCCCTTGTGCCCGATGGATGTCATCCTGGAAGAGACCACTCCCATCATGGTCATCAAATGTGCGCTGTCAACCACAGTTTCTGACCCTATTTACTGATCCCATAGATCTCAATGCAGATGTCACTTTAGTCACTGTTCCTATAGCCAGTTGAGCAGTCTTTGTGACTGAAGCTCCTGCCATCTGTGCCCCAACAATGAAGCCTCTTTCAAAGTCACTTAGATCTTTTCCTCTTACTATCCTGATACAAAATCAGAATCAACTGGGCCTGCTCAGCATTTTTAAACATTTCACAGAGCATGACTGGATTTAATTGGTTATTGTACCATGCAGTGCACTTGTGAGGAAGCATCTGCATTTGTTATGTTTCTCAACTCATTTATTCAGGTTTTTCCTTTAATTTGTCACCATCTGTATTTTTTTTTAAATTATCTTGAATGCATCTTTGATTATCAGTAATAATTAACATTGATAGAGGCACCTCCTCTGCATAATGAATATGTTTACTTAGGACACTTAAAGATAATTTCACAATTTTTCAAATCTGTCTCAAAACAACAGTCAGGTGCCCAAATGAACACTGAAAGAGGTTTTTGCTCACTGTAATCATGTCCTCCTGTTCATGGTGACAATTAAAAGATCCCTCTCAAATGTGCTTTCAATGTAAGTGATACAATGACACAATGATTACTGCAAGAAAAACCTGTTTCAATGTTCATCTGGGCACCTGACTGTTTAGAGGCAGACTTGATTACTCGAGGAAATAATCTGCAGATTAATCTGTAATGAAAATAATCGTTGGTTGCAGGCCTAGAATACAGGACTACTACATACTTTTACACAAGAAAGAAGAGTACAACACCTTTGCAGCATGACTTTAGTATGATAACGTTACTGTGCTCAAGTGAAGCCTCATCAAGTTATATAATGTAAAGTTCTACGTCACGTTGACTTTGCTCGGACTTCAAACTTACTTTTGTAGCCGGATGAGGTACGTCTTATTGTCGATGTCATATACGTTGTTCACTCTCATGCCGATGTAGCTGCGAAAGGAGAAGGCAGGAAAAAAATGAATGTATGATCTGTAAACAAATCCACATCAACGGTGGCGGGCACAGCCAGAGGCGGCTAAGTTAGTCAGCAGCAACATGGGCAAAAGCACATATCACGTACTTGGCGTTGATTTCGGCAATAACTGCCCTGATATCCACAGTGGTGAATCTGGTTTTCATTGTGACTTAACAGCTGGCGCAATTAGAAAAATAAAAAAGGTAAACAATGAAGGCAAACGTTCACATTTCTAGTGCAACATCAGCAACGAAAACATGCAGGGAATTGCCGAACATCCTGAACATGCGCACAATGGCATATTCCTACGGAAGCCGATCTAGTGCAAAAAAAGAGGCAGGTCCACGCCTTTTTACACACACACAAACATGAGTGAAGAGGATGCATTGATTGTGTGTGTGGTGCATTGGTGTCTGGTAACGCTGTGCTATGACATGAATGCAGCTGCTGTGTGCTCTTGCAGGGACTGTTTCAAGATATCATTAAGCTCATGGTAGGCTCTGTAGCGTTAAATGTGCATTAATGATGCACTACTCAAACTGGCTTATTGACGTTAAAAACAGGGCAAGCCTTCGAAATGCATGTAAAACACCACCTAACACCGACTGGAACAACAGGGGGAATGTTGCGGACATGCAGAACAACAACCCGCAGCCTAATAGTGGAAAGACATGCGAGCAAACGGTCACAACCCACCTCTGGAAAACAGGTAAGGAGGTGAATTATTTCGCTGTGCGTCAAATATCTGGGCCTGCAGCGAATAATTCTGCTTGATTGGCATTTTTTTCGTGCATAGCAGGTCATATTCTGCTGCGTTTGTTGCTTTTTTATTTCAAATATTTTCAGCGGAGGAGTTTCCAGTTCCCTCCTCAGGTCAGAGTGGAGGGCGAAGGCGTGCTCCGTTACCAAGGCGACGGTCAGCTAACAGGGCTCACTAGCGGAGCTAGGCTAGCACTCGTAAGACGTGTTTAGGGTATTTTCTTTATCAACTAGATGCGGGGAAAAAACGCTCTCTTTCAAGCTTCACATTGTAATGCAGTGTCCAGATATGCAGCTTATGGATAATATAAACGGGGAGTCAAAGGAATGCATTGTAAGTTGTGAGTTGGCTGAACAGAGTGATGACAGGAATGACAAACGGTCGTTTGAGGTTTCTCTCTGAAGATTTCACGCTAATGTTTGCTAGCTACTATGACCTTTAGGAGCACTTTATTGTGTCTCGTCAGCGGTTGACTGAGCACATATTTTTTATTTGACCGTAATAATGCCTATCCTTCCCTAAAAATAGGTTGTTTTCGCATAGTTAGTTTTAACCAGTACTTTGGTTGCTGTTAACAAAAATGGTGACTGACCAGGGAAAAGAAAATGTGTGAGAAACCTGAGCGTACCTGTCCCAACAGCCGTTTTCTCCTGCATGTTACGTTAGTGTGAGTTTTGCTCTTCTTTAACATATCAATATTTGAATTTATCACCATGTATAAACGGTGGGCCCTCAAAAACTACAGAAATGATGTTAATTGACAGAAAATTAATTGAAACAAGTTTGAGTTTGAGTTGTATTTTTTGCACAGGTTAAAATCAAACAACTTACGTACAAATAATTATGGAAGTCAATGTAAAGGAAGAGTAAAGTTGTGTTTACCTCTATCTAAATAATATAAATCAAATTCACACTGAAAATGTTTGGGAAGATGGAGATTTGATTACTTTCTGAGTGGGTGGGAGTGAAAATGTGACTAAGTTTGAAAATAGATGCGAGTCAGAAAATCCCAATAAAATCATCATGGGTGTTTTAGTGTCCAAAAAAAGGGTTGTTATAGCATTTTACTATCTATTGAGCAGCTCCAGGATTTCTCTCCAGATTATAGACTTGTCTTTCTGCTGTTGCTATGCACAAATTACAACTGAGCAATATTCAGTAATATTATAGAAATATGCGCATGCACATTTTCCCTTTTACCAGTCTTTGTTTGTTTTTTTTTGTTGTTGTTGTTGTTGTAGGCTACAAAATAATCAAGAAAATCGGAGAGGGCACATTTTCTGAGGTGCTGAAAACTCAGAGCCTGAAAGATGGGAAATTCTACGCATGTAAAACCATGAAGCAGACAATTAACAGGTATGTGTGACAAAGTGCTGTCCTGTGCACTGTCAGTTAACAGTACAGCTCACTGTTATGTATGAACCTTTGAAACTTGAGTCAACAGCTTGACACCCCGTTGCCTTAAGTATCCTATTAGATGTCAGCTCTTAAGGTCTTTGACCTTGTAGTGATGTGGAAACAATAGATGTCAGTGCTTGAAATGTGAATTGTCAAGTGCACTGGTTTTTACTTTTGACTGTGCACTTTAAATCTGTTCATCCATTTATTACTGCATGTGTCCATACATTGTAGTGACATGTTATTTCCATATAAAGCTATGATATAGAATTGCACATCTTTTGACCAATTCCATTCCATTGGCCTTCATCCTGATGACAAAATATCTTAGATTAAGTAGACAAATGTGCATTATGACTAAACAATCATCTATATTGCATCTATACACCTGTCAGATTGAATGTGCAAATGTCCTCTGTTCTCTGTGGTTAAGTCTGGAGCAGGCCAACAACCTGCGGGAAGTCCAGGCCATGAAGAGACTCAGCCCACATGCAAATATCATCCAGCTTCATGAACTGATTTTGTGAGTCCTGAAGTGTTTTTTTAATGTGAAGTTACTGTAGCACATTAAACTAATATCTTATGTAATTTACTATCTAATTTAATGTTTTTTAGTGACAAAGAAACTGGAACTGTGTCTTTGATTTGTGAGCTGATGGATATGAACATCTATGAGTTCATACAAGGTAAGTCTGCAGGTATGACTGCATGCAAATATATAATTAAACAATTATGAGGGTGGGCGTAATGTTATGTTCTCAGAAGTGTATCATGGATGTTCTTCATCCTTTGCAGGAAGAGAAACGCCACTGCCTGACCATACAGTAAAGCACTACATGTACCAGCTGTGCAAGTCACTTGCACACATGCACAGGTAGTTATGGAAATACTGAAGTCCACATGAAATGGCAAAATAAAAATTCTAATAAAGTGTGTTGAGATTATCCCCCTTTGTTTTTGTTTTTTTTACAGGTGTGGGATCTTTCATAGAGATGTGAAGCCAGAAAACATTCTCATCAAAGTGAGATACATCATCGTTTTCATTTGTTTTACATAAAGGTAATCATGGTTTTCGGGTCATACAGCGTTTTTTAAACTATTTTTTTCAACTTGCAGCAAAACGTTCTGAAGCTTGGAGACTTTGGCTCATGCCGCAGTGTGTACTCCAAGCCCCCGCACACAGAGTACATCTCCACACGTTGGTACCGAGCTCCAGAGTGCCTCCTCACTGACGGCTATTACAGCTTAAAGATGGACATCTGGAGCACTGGCTGTGTCTTCTTTGAGATCATGAGGTACCTCTGCAGGGATAGGGCAAAACATACAGTTATGGGACAGGACTGGGAAAACTTATGACATGTAGTATCACAGAGCTATATTTGATTACATGAACAATTACAGTATTATTAATGTCTACATTTAGTTTTCTGTCCTTGTAATTTTCCTGTCTTCCACCACAGGCATAAACAAATGGCATGTAAATAGCTTTGTTGTGGCAGACGGATCATCATATACCTGTGTATTTCAGTTTGAATCCTCTCTTCCCTGGAACCAATGAGTTGGACCAGGTTGCCAAGATCCATGATGTGTTGGGGACACCAGAACAAAGTCTCCTCCAGAAGTTCAAGCAGTAGGTTTTCCTCCTCAAATATTAATAATAATCCTAATAATCCCAAATTGTGAATATATAAGTTTTATGTACTTAAAAAAAGATGTTTATTGTCTGGCAGATCTAGAGCGATGCATTTCAACTTTCAACCTAAGAAAGGCACCGGTATCTCACGGTTAATCCCTAACTGCCCGGCCCCAGCTCTGTCACTGCTCTATCAAATGCTCGCCTATGACCCCAATGAACGCATCTCTGCAGAAACAGCCCTGAGGCACACATATTTTAGGGAAATCAGGTAAATTGCTTTCATTTATTTAAATATAAAGATTTTTTAAGATTTTTTATAATTAATTGATAACTGACATTGTCCACACAAATAGTAAGTGACACAGGACCTTGCTACCAAGCCAGAACTGAAAAAGAAGTGAATAGTTAAGAGGAGGTTAAGTCAACGGTGCAAGGATTTAAAATTATTTGACAATTGTATTCTGTAATTTATAATAAAAAATCTTGTTTGCGCTTGCTTTTTTTCTCCTAGGCTAACAGAGAAGAAAGCCGAGAGTCTTCACAGGGTTTCTGGGATTATGGATGGAGTAGAGAGAAGCGGGACACACAACTCCTTAGACCACATCTGGCGACCAACTAGACTTGGCAAACAGCTGAGGGGGAGACATACAAGGCAAACACCTTTAATGAGTGTGAGTCAAATTTTTAAGGTTCAAATTTAAGCCTGCATTAAAGTGAACTGAAGTTGTGTCCAAAGAAATATGAAAACAAGTTGTACTATCTGATACTTTCTCCCTCTTCAGCACAACATGAAACATGTGGCAGAGCCCCTCATCAAACGGAACGTCCCTCATTATCCAGCAGAGCTGCCCAAGCTCAACATGGTTGTCCCAGGACCACAGATCTCCTTCCCAGTCTCCAGTATGCCTGCTTTTACTGTCACTCACCAAGGCACACTGCCAGCCATCACGTCTAAAAAGTGCCAGTCGCGGTTGGCCAAGGTAAACACGGGAGCACTAAGCAGACATCAGGCTTTTTATATTTTTGATCCTACAAGTCAGGTTTATTGTGGAAAATAAGTAAAACACAGCTAACAAGGTTTGTTAATATCAGATGTTAAATATCACTGTTTTATTAAGGAAAAAGAGGACTGTTTAATTAATATACATAGCCAAACAAGTGCCTTGGTGCTGCTTTTAATAAGGACTTTGATTTGGCATTCAGGCTGTTATTCCTCTCTCCACAGCCCAGGGATGAGTCACACCGTGCAGCTTTCAAGACCTACTACATGCCACCTCTGGATAGAAAACATGGAGGCTACTGAGAGCCAAAAAACACTTCAATGTTTAATTAAAAATTGCCTCTTAAAACAGGATAGACCGGTACTGATAAACAGATGCAGTATGTTGAAAGGACAATGTTTGGACAGGCCTGATGTTGAAATCTGTAAAGCAACACAAACGTTTAAGAAAAAAAAAAATGCAATAAAGACTGCAAAGCCTGTCATCTCAATAGTTATGACTGCTACACTAAACTGTTTAACCCTCAGTGTAATGTAATGAAGTTAAATGTAATCTCTACATAAACAATGCTAAATTCTGTCACTATGATGAATTGAGAATGTGTAGTTTAATCATGACCTCAGTTTTACTTGACCTAGTCAGGTGTTAACATGTTTACAACTGTTTAGAAATATACTTCAGTCTGAGCCTTTTACACAAGCTAAGCAATAAGATATCTGACAAGTAAACAGCTGATCAAACATGGTCTGCTTCTTGGAAAATAATAGTTCCTTTAAAAAGTAGCTGCGCCGCCACACCCCTTAGACTGGTTCCAGGTGTATTATTTTACAACTTTGAATCACAAATGATTTAGTGAGCTTTGACACTGACAACGGAAAAATACTAATATGTCAAAGTAAAAAAACAAGTACAAACAATATAATTTAAAAAAGAAAATCATCACCCTGTACTATGATTACATATGTAGATTATCACCAATACATTTTAGAAGTTTCAATAATATGTTGGATGAGATCACCTGTGTATACCAGTAGTGTGACCTCTTTATATAAAATCTATGGGTGTTATAAGTGACTTTAGGTTAAATACAGCCGAGATCTGGAGGTTCCAACAACTACAGTAGTTTGTCAATATCCTGCTAAAAACTACATTATTAAGACAAAGGAACACTCCAAACAATTTACCAGTGAGGTTATAGAAAACTATCAGTCTGGATACAGGATAGGAAACAAGTAAAATAGAGAGAAAAGTCTGCAAGTGAAAAACAGGACTCTAAACATAAAATCAAAAATGTCCAAGAGGGGCCAAGTCAAAGAAGACAGGAAATTGGAAATGATCAAATATTACATGTAGTGGCTTTAATTACTCCACTGTGATTCAAAGTTGTAAAGCAATAAAACATGAAAAAAAATCCAAAGGCAGAGCTGAATACTTTTTACAGGCACTGTTTACTACTAGTGTCTCTTTCCAGTAACTGTGAATGATCCGCCTCGGGGCAAAGATTTAAAGGGCAATAGTCTTCCTGTACAAAGGTAAACAGCAGAAACAGTCACGTTAAGTGCTTCACAGTTATTCCATTTTCTGAGCCACAACATTGCCTTTGGAGAAAAGAATTTAAAGGCACATACTGTGATCCAACTGTAAATTAAGTGAATAGCCCCATGAGGCAACAGAACCTGATGTGACTCCCAAATTGATTAATAGCAGTTATGATCAGTTAATAATAAAAAATAATTTTCCACTGAGAACAATTATGTATAGCTGTATTTTATGTGGTCAGAAATTATCGCCAAGACCTTTAAAAAGTCTTTGATTTTTTTTTTTTTTTTTACTATGTTTAGAATGTAGCTTGGCCAGTCCCCTTATAGCCCCTCACTTAAGGCTTAAAACATGTATCATTTCACTCATGAGCTGTGAGCTCATTAACATGGGACTGTGACTCAGTCTGCACTTTATTGTGTTGGTTATTGTGATGCATAATCAAGAGTAAAAAAGATTGTCAAGTATCACTTGTATGATGTTGTCATTACTTGTATTACAAACTTCAATCTCTTGCATAAAGCCTCCATAAACACCTAAGACAAAAATGTTGAGAGCAAAGTGATGAAAATCATTATATATTTTAATGAATAATTAAGGGGGAAATGTAAATGTTATCACTCACCAGCTTTCTGTCTAGTGTAGAGGTCACTGTACTCTTTATGGGATTAATAATGATTGACTATCACAAAAGAATAAAGCACATTAATAGTGCAATAGTGTCAAATGAGAAAGATTCATTTTCTAATCGAAAATCTTTCATGTGACTATAGTTAAGATTCCTTTAAGGAGAAAACTGGAGGATATGAAGTTCTGTTTTCCTCCTAAAATATTTTTGAGACTGAAGTATCAAGTTGAGGAGACTCTTGAGGTTCAACCGCTGTCTGCGAGACTTCCTGAGCTTCATAGACTTCCATACTTGACAGCACCTTTCGTGCTGCTACGGCACTTTTTTTGACAGTGTAAGCAATTTCTTTTGCATCACAGCTTTGTTATGTAAATACAGCACATGTGGGTGAACAAAAAAAAAAGAACAGAAAACAGTGTATTCAAGATTATTTTAATATTATTAATATGTATACTTTAGGCTTTAGAAATATAACTATCAATGACAAAACTTCCACTGGAGTAATGGTAAGTTTGCTTAGGCCCCCATCAAATCAATTAATTACAATATACACATTATGATACAGAGCAGATTTGAATCTGAAATAATATTAAAATAAATGCTCAATAGATAAAGGTTTTAATAGTTTTATCATTTTCTTCACCTACTGTATTAGCCATCTGTGAGTTCTGAGCACACCCAAAAATGTAAAGCCATTTTCTTCTAATAAACTAATTTAAGTGCAAACATTTTTTTTTCTTTAAAAAGACTATGATTGCAGCATCCAGCTTTATAGATTCAGATTTTCAAGACTGAGGATGTTAAAGCCAAGTGCAACAAGGCAGTCCTCAACCCTCTTTTTTTTTTTTTTGTTCCAATAGAGTAGTTATAAAAACAAACAACAAAATAACTAACAAAAATCAGTGCAAAGTCATTGATGGGGAGATTCTACTCAAGAAAAGACAGAAGTGGTGGGTGAATGTGGATGGATGCAAAATTTTCAGATGCTCACGCACTTGGTCATAAAAGGATAGTTCGCCCAAAAATTCATATTTTAGTCAGTAACCCTGAGCTGAGACTGGGCTACACCACAAGGTTTAAAAAAAAAAAAAAAAAAAAAAAAAAAAAAAAAAGGGCTACGCAAATTATGAAAATCAAACGAACTATCCCTTTAATCTCAAGCCACAATTGTCTGGTTTGCATCTAACGAAGCCAAGCCTTAATTCCAGAGGGGACAACAGTCTGATGAGATCTGACACAAAAGAAAGATTTAAAAAAAAAAAAAAAAAAAAAAAAAAATCTAAAATGTGTTAAAACTCCAGAGAACAATACATTAGCACAGTAGTCCACACCACACCTTTTCTTGCTTCATTCTTCCTTTAGGTCAAGTGAGTGATAAACAAAAACAACAGAAAAGCCACAAAATCGGGAGGGGGGAGGCATTTAAAAAAAAAAAAAAAAAGAAAAGAAAAGGAAAACTTGCAATGCTTGCAGGGTGAAGAGCAGCATCAGACTCTGGGTTGCAGGGTTCTTTAGCAGCAGAAATATTGTGGCTATACTACTGTTCCACTGGGAGAGCTGGCTTGGTTTTGGGATGACAATAAACCCTGGAAAAAGGAAAACAAGGAGATTTGCATTGGGAAAGTTCACATACTGTAGCAGAAATCAAGCAACAAATAAGCTCATTAAAAATTTGCCTCTAGCGTCTTCTTTTCATATCCCGGTCCCCTGCATTTCATTACAAGCTTGTGCACAGCAGTCAAAGTGGATGCCGAGTGTAACGTCGTCTTTGAGAGGTTTGCTTGCTTGATGAAGGCACTTTTAAGACAAGAATTATTTTTCTAGAGGCTTCTTTTACAAACCTTTTGATCTGTTCTTTGAGGGCATTTTTGGCTTTTTTTTTTTTTTTTTTTTTAAGGGAATACTTCTGAACTATTCAGTTCTGCATTTTTATTGCAATTCTGCCATTACACACTCAATCCTTAACCAAATAAAATAAGGTTTGTTTGAAGTTTCCTATTACTGAGTACTAATTGCACCTTCCCCAAAACTGACCTCAACTACTGTATCTTCCACTCCACTAATTCTTGTATTAAGTGGTTTGTATTAATTACAAGTTCTACCCACCAGGGCCCGTGTGGTGCCAACAATTTCTACTGCTTCAAGTTGAATAAATAAGCTGAATATATCAGTTTCTGGATCCAATTTGTTTCATTTTCTTATGCAGAAAGCACTGGAATAATACTTTGGTCAGACAATTGCAGAAATCACCCAGTGGCCCATAAAGGGCAGTAGCCCCACACATAATTTAACAAGTATAAACAGTCATTAGACTGTATTGGTACTGCACTTTATCATGGGATTGTTTGTGCTCTTGCATTTTTTACTTCAGAGATATGTGATGACATTTTTAAGGGCACTGCTGCCCTAATCCCCTGTTATTGCCTGACTCTGGTTAAAAGTAACAATCTCACTGAACTAACAAGCCTTCAAACTGTCAGTTATGTTCCAGATCCAGACTATCATGTGCCTCGTTATGGCAAACTCGCTCCACACGCAGACAAAAGGGGAAGTATAAAAAGAGCACATATTAAGCTGTAAGCATGTGAGAAACTGCAGATTCTTTGGGCAATTACAGAGCCTTTTGCATAAAAGCTGAAATGTTCGAGTATATGTAGATGACTTCTTGGCTATGTTGCTATGCATTGTGGGATGACTGTGATGAACCAATGAGCACACTTAATTATGGATTAGCGTCTCCTTTCCCCACACAGGAAATCCTCCTCATCAGAATGTATTATATAACCAGAAAATGTAATATTTTCATAGCATTGGTTATATTTTAAACTTAGTCATAATAGGTCTTTCAGTGGAAAGCAGATGTACATTAAACAAAGTCTGATATATTACTTGCCTGTCTGCAGAGAGTGACAATCTGACTATAAAAGCTAAAAATGCTATTCCAAATGTCAGTAGTTTATTGTATAATTTCAGAATATGTCTTGTTTCTTAGTTACAACCCACCAAATGAGTTTAGGACAGCTAAATATTTGACAGACATGATGTTAGAACTTCAAATTCTCCCACATTTCCTGCATTAAAAAGAACTTACCACTTTGCCTGGCCTCGCCCATGTGCAAATAAATCCCTCCTGACAAGCAGTCACTAAACAGTCCTCTAAAAATATGAGTACAGTAAGCCTCTCGTGTGCTATCTTTTTACAGATGAGGGGCTCAAGGAGGGGCACGTCCTCCATGCGTGGGCACAGCAGTGTGCCCAGAGTCTTAGCAGGGTCTGTTTTGGTTTTTGTCAGCAGGTTGAGCTTGTCGCTGCTCTTGCTGCTGATGTGACCCATGCTGTGGTTGCGTTTGTGGTCCTTCTCATGGTGGCGCTCCTTCCGATCGTGGAGTGACAGAGTGGCAAACTTACTCACACCTGTAGCGATGGAACTGTCCATAATGCCGCCACCGCTGCCGGCCTTGTTGGTATTGTTTGCTGTTGTTGTGGTGCCGGCTGAATGGGGTAGGCTATTGGAGCGTGGTAATGTAGTAGAGAGGGAGTTAATGCCAGGAGTATTGGCACCACTGTTGTTTCCATTAGTAGTGTTACTAGAGGTGTTAGTGATTATTGTAGCACCCGCAGGGGGGCTGGTAGCGTTCATCACGTTAGTGTGCGTCCGTGTCCGTGAGAGTGGAAGATGGGGGAAAAGGATGTCCTCAGTAAGGTCCCATAGGCACAGCTGAGTGTCCTGGCCCACTGAGCCAAACCGGTATGTGACGCTAACAGGCCGGCTGTCCGTGGAGTTGCGCTTGGAGAGTCGGGACTGCGTACTGTTGGCCCGGTCTCGTCCAAAGTGGATCATCTGATCCTGGAAGTCCTCATCGCTGCCACTGAACTCCATTGGGTCGCTCTCTTCCACGCTGGTAGTGTAGTGGTCAAACGCCACCACACTCACCCATGACTTGTGCCCATGACCTCGGGCTATGACTCTGCAGTCCAAGAACGACCACACAGTCACTAGATCGTCCTCTCCGCCTGCAACTATGTACTTTCCGTCAGGGCTCCAGCACACACACAATAAGCCACCAAAGTAGCTCTTCATGGTGCCGTGGAGCTCAACAGCGTCGAAGTTGAACACCCGTAGGAAGCCGTCTTGGCTTACACAGGCTAGAAACTTCCCATCTGGAGAGAAGGCAAACTCATTCAGAGCCCCCTCACCCACTGTCCATTTAAGGAGAGGGTTCCGTGTAGATTTACTCTTACAAGTGTGTACAGAGTAGTTCTCTCCCTGTTTAAGCAGCTGGTAGTGCGGTGCCGTGGTGCCACAAGTATGCTCCACATTGTACAGGTACATATTCCCACTGGCATGAGAGACCAGAAACAGGCTCTCGGAGCCTGGGACCCATTTCACGCATGTTACTCTGGATTTGTCTATTAGTCTCTGGCAGGAGAGAAGGAAGGTTGGGGTTTGAGAGGCAAACGGGGAGGAGGGAGGGGAGGGGAGGGGGGAAAACAATGTCAGTGCAGTATCATCAGGAAAAAGATATTCTGAACGTGCTGAAAGTCTTGCAATCTGTTAAAGTCTCAGGCCACTTGGAAATAAGCCAAAGACTATTTCCAGGTTGGGCGTGGAAACACAAACAATAACATAAATTACCAAAAAAAAGAATCTATGGAAAATCCCTTGAACACAGACTTTTTTCATCATTTCTATGTTATAAATCCTCTCCATTAGAAGGTGGAAGAGTTTACTACATGAGTACATATAAAAATATGACATTACAGTATAAGAGAAATACTGATATAGTATTATAGACCTCATATGAAGGAGAATTTGAATACAACACAATCTGTTGTGAGTTGTAGTTTAATTAATGGCTCTCCAGTGAGAGGCATAGTATCATTCAGGCCTGTGGGATTGGATCCAACAAAAATAAACACTGTTTCTCCTGCAATGGCACAAAAAGGTACACAGGGGTCTGTCTGAAAAGTACTACAATAATCATTTTAGTGAAAATTTCAGTGAAAAAAAAAATCCATTGCCTCTCCATATGTTGTTCCACTGGCCAGCAGGTGCAACTTGTGGAAAAACACAGCACACATACAGTAACTCTTAGTGATCTACCCTCCATCCTTCAGAGACCTACCTCCTCATTGAAGAGCTTGCTTGTCTCCTTCTTGATTGGATCAATGAGCTGTACTTGTCCTGCTGAGAAACCCACCAGCAAGGACACGCTCTCTGCTGTAGCCGTGAGGTGGTTGAAGTCATGACAGGTTGGCTGCGTTCCCTTGTAGATGCGCTTGTCTATAGGCTTGCTCAGGTCAGCAGCCTGAAGAGGGAGAGAGAGAGAGCATGAACACACAGGAAGTGAGTGAATTTGTAAAGAGGAGAGCAGTAATCTTTAAATATTTAAAATATGTTTATACACTTGACAAAGGCTAAATTGGCAGTAATAAATCATTGGAGCGGAGTATGTAGTTATATTGTTTTTCCCTGCATTTCATCTCAAACACATCAACACTGAATTTACTGTAGAGGAGCAGAAGGGACACGGTTAATTCCTCCAATTAGGAATACGAACCTCAAGTTAGGCAAGTATCTTGCAACTAAAGTGTGCAAGTTATGACAATGGATCTCCCAAGAATAGTGTACGACCTTTAGCAAGCCACGTTTTACCAAAACATTGTATATCTGACAGTCAGTGAGCAAAAATGAGGAAGAACTCTACTGTGTAGAGGAGTACCTTTTCTCTGTAATAAAAGACTTTAAAATGATGGTAGATGCTAACCATCATACTGTATGATGTTTGTTTTTAGTGTAAGGAAAACAGTAATGTGCTGCTCTGAACAAGACACCCAGAGCAGATACTGTACATAACCAGTATAACAAGATTCATTTGTGAATGATTTATAGTTTACACTACTGGTAGAAAGGAAAAAATTCTATTCTGTAAGATGATGACTCAGTAGCTCCTCCACTAATGTTAGATGTGTCATTGAATGTTTCCACTTAGTGCCTCAGAGAGACACAATGTAAACTTTAAGAGTCCAGGCAAACTTTTCAAAAACATACTGCAAGTTTTAGTCCTCACTACAGCATACATGTATTAAGCACTGTTTTGATGGCTGATATTCTTTTAAGTGATAAACCTTTATATACTGATATACTTTTAAGTGATATACTCTCTTAAGCTGCTGGATTTGTGCAAACTATTGGCTTTAATACACAGGACAGCCTTGCTATTTTTGTTTTAAACCTGTAGCCACGTACCTGCTCCAATAAAACATCAGAGAAACAATCTCTTACAGCGCCATCTTTTGTCCTTTTACTACAGACATTTAAACTCTAGAATTGCTCTTTTTTCTTGCAGTTCAGCATATGGCAAGTCTGTAGCTGGTGCACATTGCAATGACACGCATTACATGCACATGTCTCTGTGAGTATATTAATAGGACTGCTTCAAGTTAGCAGTCAGCTGATTCCTGTCAAACTGTGATGTGACAAAAATATATATTACCGAGTTATAATTACTCAAAATGTTGCATGCAGCTGAGTTTGTATCCTGATACTCCTCAATGACACCAGCATTACTGTAGGCAACGTATCGTGATAACTTTTGTAGGTTATGATCCCCACTCACTCGCCACCTTTAGTTTCACAAGAAAAATAATCTAATATTTGCCAGTTATTTGAGAATAAGTTATTTAAGAATTAAACTGACTTATTCATTTGTAGCAGAACGTACACGCAGAATATAAAAATATACTGTGCAGTGGTGGCACCTACTGAGACGTACGTCCCTGATGGTTTACCTAAATAAGTTCTAACATGTTTAGTGACATTATCCCGACAGTACAGCACAGAATCAACTTCAAAATTCTGCTAATAGTCAATAAAGAACTTAATGGTTTGGCTCCCCAGTATATTACTGACCTGCTCACTGACTACAGTCCAACCAGACCCCTCAGGTCATCTGGTAGTTGTCATTTAACAGTACCCAGAATAAGATCCAGGTCTTCAAAGGAAGCTTTTAGTGACTTTGGTCCTGCTCTCTGGAACAAACTACCAGATGACCTGAGATCAGTCACTATACTGTTTCTTTAAACTTTAAAACCTTTTTATTTTCTCAGACTTACAGCTAGCCAATTTCTTACCTTAGTGTGTGTGGCTGGACAACTGATTCTCAACGTTTTTATCATTTTAATTTTTTTCTGTTTATATTATTATTACTATTATTATTATTATTATCACCATCATTATCATCATCATCATCATTATTGTTATTATTGTGTGTGTGAAGCTGTGTTTGATTTGGTGCTCATTTTTAATTGCTGTATTTCTGCTCTTAAACCTTGCTTTAAAACGATTTTATTATGTTGATCATTTGCTTTAATTCTGACGTTAAGCACCTTGAACAGCCATTGTGTATGAAAAGTGCTATACAAATAAAATTGACTTGGCTAACAGCTAACGTTAGCGTTACAAGTGTCAAAACTGAGCGTTAGCGCATTTCCCTACAAACTGAACAAGTCAACTTAGTTTAAACAGGTCGTAGATTTTGTCCAGACACATCCCCATGCTAAGAGCTGAGTGGCGTTAGATAAAAAATATGACGGCAGCTGTTAGCTTACAAGTTTTAATTAACGATCTGTCCGGACACTGAACCGACAATATTGTGTTTAGTCGATACCTGTCAGTCAAAGGGCGTCGACAGGTAGAGCTGTCACTGTCATCACAAACTATTACCGTTACAGCAACTGACAACTTCAATCTGATCAAGATGTCAATTTTACCCTGGTGATCGTTACCCAACCTCACTAATCGTACCATCCAGCAAAACTAAAACAAAGTGACGGACGAATTTAGCCGCTGGCCTCGGGAGTAGCTGCTGGCTCGCTAACGTTAGCCAGTTGCGTTGGCTAGCTCCAAGCTAACTTAGCTGTCTGCTTATTTCAAAGTCAAAGCAGCTGCCAGAGTTACTTAATACAGCGAACAAGCGCCTCATAACAGCAGCTCACACAGCAGTGGTGTAGTTTATGTTAGCTTGCAGTATCACGAATTTCCGTTGACATTAGCCACGTTAGCTCATTACCTTTCTAACGCCTTTGTAGATGTAGAAGTAGAGTTCACGGCCCACATTGAAACAGATCCTGTCGCCGTTGCCCGACTGGTCGTTGACGTTCACGAAGGAGACCTTGACGGGGTTGGAGCCCTGCGAGTTGAAAGGCACTCTGTTCGGACGGCTGTATTCGGAGTGAGTGAGGAGTTTGTAGACGCCTTCCCGAGTGGTGAACTGAGTTTTAATTTCGTTCATCTCCTTCCCTCCTCCCTCCGCCGCCATCTTTGAAATTAACATTCATCCCTCTCCCCCAGGCCGGATCTTACGCACGGAGGGGAGCGGGCCGTGGAGCGGGCAGTCCGACTCTCCCGCTCCCCCAAACGGTTCACCGGGGAACTGGTGGAGGAGGATACGATGGTAGCTATTTTGAAATAACAAAGTTGTAACAGCTATGTGCTTCTGTAAAATGATACAGCATTGTACTAGTTTGAACCATATGTTACAAATAATGCATTTGGTTAAATACAACAGTTATATAATATATGTCACTTTGCTATATCTATGTTATATAGTAATATAATATAGATGATATGTTTCACCAACACAAGTTTGTTTGTTTGGTTTTTTTTTTTACAGACTTGTCTCGACCTGTGTGGCTCATCCAATTTAAAGTCATCCAGCTGCAGTCGGTGGCGTTTAGATGGTAAAGGTTGGGTTTGCGTAAACTCTCGCGAGATTTGTAAGAAAATTTGACACCACGAAGTGATCATTTTAACCAAAACCATGATCTTTCCTTAACCCTAACCAAGTGTTTTTTGTGCCTAAACCTAACCAGACCTTAACCACAGCGTTGTCACACCATAAAACTGCGAGACAAGAATATTTTTGAAGCGGCTCGCGAGAGTTTAAAATCGTGAAACCGCAAACTCACCTGTAACGTTACGTGGCTAAACTTGTCTGTGTATCATTTAGGCTATATATTAAATACACCTGCTACTCTGCTGGGTTAATTAACCAGTCCACCAGCCCGCTTTGCAACACTACAACGACATTATCTCAGTATTTTATTTCACGTTGTCCAAAAAAAAAGTTACAAGCGCCAAATGTCATGGCATACAGGAGAAGACGACAACACTCACTTCCAGGTAGGTATCAGTGTTAATTACATTCTTGGCCGTGATATCCTGTCACTGCATGACTTTCCGTTTCATGTTTCAGTAAAAAATCACCTCTATCCATTGTTTCATCTTTTGAATGTGCTTAAATGCACTACAATTTAATATTTTTCAGACCACAGTGATGGCCATGCACCCAACAACGTGGACCAGCTTGCTTTCAAATACATGGTGAGATTAGTCACATTTTATCACTGTGTGTGGGTGCTATCAGTTTATAAACTTTGAATCACTTGCATTTAACTTTTGTTTTGCGTTGACATACAAATGTGGAATTGAGTGACCTCTGTTTTCCATCAGGAGATGTGTAAAATGGAGTCCAGCACTGATTCTGACTCTGAGATCAGCCCGAGATGGTCAGACACCAGCACTATGGTATTGCTTTTGTTCTGAATGTGAACTTTACACTCACACACTGACACAATGGGCACAATTGGACAAGTGACAATGTCAATTTTTACAGTATTAGTATATTTTAGGCTTAAAAAGATCTATTCTCTGGGTCCCAGACTGTTACTAATGATATTTTCAATTAGATAAATTTTGTTTTAGAATGGGATCCATTTAAATTTGTTCCTTAGAAACTGACTCTTATCTTGGCTCCACCACTGGTCACTGCACACGTACACACCTTCCTACATCCACTCCTTGCCTTTTGTGGTTTCAGTAACATCAATTAAGGGCACACTGGGGCTCCAGCATGCACTGAGCTCTCTAACTTAAAAATAAATAGCTGTCTTGTCAATGCAAAAACCATTGCATTCCTGACTAAGCAGGGATGTGTGAGCAGTGCACCAGAGAGTGGGAGTTTAGGGCGGACATTGCCATTAGTGCACAAGCCTGCAGGAAGGCATGGCTGTTATTCTTTGGTAAGCACCCTCCTCTCACTAATCCATCCATTTCTGCTGTAAAAGCACCCAGCTGTTCTGTGTGTTTATGAATCAATGCATGTGTGCTTATGATTGTAGTTTTTGGATCCGTACGATGGGAGCTCAGAGGATTCTGATGAGTCAAACGTCGATGTGAGTGTCTCCAGCAGGCGAACGAGGCAGCAGGGAAAAGGGGGATGTCGGTTCTCAGGTCGGAGCAGGCGATTTATCCTTCATCACCCTCCCTCTGTTGTCTGCAAAGAAGTTGTGACAAATGGGATGAGAGATGTCCAGATGAAATGTGGGAGTGACTCTGAGCTGTGGGTCTGTGAGCTTGACTCGCTGCCCTCCCACAGTGACAGGGATGGTTGCAAAGAGCTTACAGAAGAAATGACAAATGATTCAACAATGCACACCCAAACCATGGATATAGAATTACGCTGCCAACTTGATGATTCGGGCTTGCATGCTACAAGATCCTCCACGCCTCACACACCTGGATGTCTAACCCCAGTGGAAAGGAGTTCATCCCAGATGCCGGACAGCTCCTCGGAGAGATCCCCCAGTCCCTGTAACCTCCGATTTCTTTACAAGAGAAAGCTGGGTCTCCCTGGGACAGAAGTGGTGGAGTTGGGGCAAAGAAAGAGGCAGTGTGTTGTCAACATGGAGGACGAGCCAGAGGGAGGGGACTCTGCATCTGAAGCATGTTAGAGCCACATCCATACGACTATGGGCCTGTAGTGATAAAGCCTTTCAGGGTTGGAGCACTAAAAGACCTACAGGTTCCCCAAATGATCCCAATTTGATGATCGGAAAAGCAAAGGACATCTTGTAAAATACAAAAGAGCTCTAGCTACAATAGATATGACTGGCAGGCTAAAGTACTGCAATTATATGAAATGCCTTATATGATTTGAGGTGGAAAGAAATACTGTGAATAGTTACTTTAAAATGCACTTTGTTTACTTAAATATGGAGAAGATGTCAGAGACTTGATTTTTCTACTTGAGTAATTCTGAGAGTCTCAAAGATGTATTGATTGTCTCTTTTTGAGTAATTATGATTTTTTTTTGTTGGGAGAGTTGCCACGGTATCCTGGGTCTCCATGATGGATCAATGTGCAACCTTCTAGATGATATATTTTCTCATAGATGGTTTCTTTTTTTATTGGTCTTGGTAATAATAACTGATACATGATACTGGGGTATTCTGTCCTCATTATAAAGTCACATAAATGTCTACTGCTGTACTGGACAGTAAAGTTTGAACACCTCAATTTAATTATAAAGATAAAATTAATTTGTTGGCATTCAGCAGCTTGATTACTGTACGTATTCACCACATTCAAGTGTTGTTTGTAAGTCATTTCTATATAGTTTTGGCTTCATGTTTGGGGTTGTTGTCATGCTGGAAAATAAACTTAAGTCACAGTTCACAGTTGCTTTTACAGGCTGTGTTAAAGTCCTTTTAGAAGCTGAGTAAAAACGTCCTGGCTAAGTCAATGAGAAATAGTTTATTCAGTTTTGAAAACCACTAGTTGAAACAATTAATCAATTGGTTGATGGACGGAATAATAATCTTACTTTTTTTCAAGCAAAAATGCCAAACATTTTCTAGTTCCCAGACAGATATTGGACTGTCAGTCAGACAAAACAAGAAATTCAAATACATCACCTTCAGCTTTAGAAATCTGTTAGGGGCATTTGTCACTTCTTTCTGCCATTTTATAGACCAAAACAATTAACTGATTAATAGAGAAAATAATTGGTTGATTAATCTGTGATGAAATGGTTAGGTGCAGCCCTAAAACAACATATGACAGTGACAATGTATTCTATGTATTTTCATGCTTGGATTCAGTCTTTATTGATTTAGTAACAGACACGTATATGTATTCTAGGAAAGCATTAAGCTACTGTAACTAGTCTCTAGAGCTTCTGTTCATCCATTTGTAACACTTAGTCTTTCTCTTAATGTCTTGTAGTAATTTAGTTACATTTAATAGATCCTAACTGTTCTATTGTTGAAGTACTTTTATTTTAAAAAGTTTTTTCCCTACTCCAACCAGTGAGTGGCAGTAAAACACTGAGTGAAAACAGTTACATTAATTTTAAGTGTGTTTTTTATTTGTCAACTCATTGGTGGTAAAAGAAAAAATATGGCATTTTTTACTTTTTTTTCCTTGCAGACGTATTGGAGGTTAATGGAAAAGTATAAACCTATATTTTTTTACACTTTATTTGAATTATTTAACAAAATGATATATTCAGTTATATTTTCAGACTTGTCTGATAACCTTTCACTACATTTTGTCAGTTTCGGGGCTCCATGAGTGAGGCCTTTGTAGGTATCTTTGCATATAAATTTGTATAATGTAAAGTCATAAGAGTTATGGCAACTGTGAAGGTAGATTGTAGTTAAGACCAGACCTCATGTATAAGGACGGACATGTTGAGCTCAGGTTCTATTTGCAGGTCCTGCATCAAACATGTATGATACACACTTAAAAATCAAACATTAACCAGAACACAAAAAACACTGATGTCATTAATGCAGTTAATTTCATTCCAACAGCCTTTATTCAATCTAAAAACATACAGGTTACTTCATAAAACAGGTTTTCCTTTCAACTTCCTTATTCCACATTCTTTTTCCACTCCTTATTCCCCAACTAGCAACATTCCCACGACCTTCAAAGACACTTTCCAAAAACACTAAGACTACATATTCAAGATTACTGCTCCACAAATGTTACCAACAACATTTTATATTGGAATGAAACAAGCTACAAACTACTTTTTTTTTTTTAAATGGCGGTTAATAGGCAATGAATGCACGTGATTAAGTATGGTTTAATTATCAAGACATCAGGTCTTTAGGAATGACTTTTTTCCTCTACTCTGTGCAGAGGACAGCAACCCCGCGCTCATAGAAGCTATGTGGATCTTCCTTGGTGGCGATGTCAAAGTCGACAGTGAAGATGAGATCAGACCTGGTGAAGTTCAGGTACACGGGCAGAGTCACCTGCAGTAAAAAGAAAAAAAAAATGTGATGACAACAGCAGAGGCCTAATTCCACTGACGATATAGATTATTAGAAAGATGTATAAGCTTCTACATACCACATGTCTCTTCTCAGCATTGCTCTGCTTGATCCAGCGGAGCTGAGTGAGAGGCAGCTCAGTGGAGATAGCGGTGGACAGAGACAGCTTGTTGTTGGCACAGGTTGCTCCCTGCAGTTTGAGTCCTGGAATATTGAACAAAACCAACATTAAAACTTAAAACAGAACAATCTGGAAAAAAAAAAAAAAAAAACAGTTGCACACAAAGTTATGATAAGCAACTGGATTCACATTTTTAAGACTGAATGTCTGCCTCACACAAGACTAGAGGGCTGCAGCGCATTACAGGCAGACAGATTTGAGGGGCACAGCTCTACTCACAATGCTGCATGTCTAAAAGATATTTTGCATACAGCTCTATTGTCACATTGCCCTGATACAACCTTGTTATACAATTTGCAATCTGCATCCCCTGATTACAACACATGTGCTGGCTGTCTGACCTTTGATGCCGAAGCTGCAGGCGTCCAGTGCGGCACCCTGGGCGTTGGTGACATTGACTTCCAGACACAGCTCTTCCAGAGACCAGCTGTTCGCCTGGGCCACATACTGGCGGGTGGCGGTAATGTAAGCCTCTGGCACAAACAGGCTGCCCAGGCACACGTGGATGTTCTGGAGAAGGGAGGGCAGAGGGGGGAAAAGGAAAGACAAAGAAAAAACAAATGATAATCTGGCAATACTATATATACACTAATATCATACAATTTAAGTGTCGAGGATTTTTGATTCTGGACACTAACAGTTAACCAAATAATACCTTCAGTTCCTTTGCACCCCCACTGGCGGCTCCCTGGGAGATCTGCTGCAGCTGTTTGATTCGCTCACTGAAGTCCGTCACCCACTGGATCACAGTCATTGAGACTGGAACTGTGTAACGACACCAGCTGCGAGGGAGGATGCCTAGAGAGAAAGACAGACAGGTGCGTACCATTGTTATCTAATGACATCTTGCCGGTTAAGACACAAATGTGCAGTAATTTTCTCGCATTAATCATATGACTTCAAACGACAAGTAAGCTAAACCCGTAAAAATACAGGTAGAATTTACCTTTAACAAGGTCGCTGATAAGTGTGCGCAGGTAGTTGGTCTGCTTCTTCTTGCCCTCGCACACCTGCACCACATCGGACAGATCCTGACGGACCTCCTGCAGCATCTTGCCGCCCATCTTCACCTCACGCTCAAAGAAACGGAACAGTGGGTCCTGGTGTTTGGAGGAAGAAGACATTAAATGAAATGCAGAAACTTGGCAGATGCATCAATGACAAAGAAAAGTAAGTGCATATTCATCTACTGGCACTCAAAACTGTGCTTTTGTTTTGAGTGTAGCTCTAAAATTTTAAAAATTGATCAACTTAAAATTGATTCCCAAGGATGTTGATCAGCTTCTTGTAGAGAACACACCCTATTTTAGGACTCCTGAAGTCTGCTTGCCAATCACTTTTCCTCTTATTCTTGCCATTACCTTGATGTTCTCCACTGTGCGTTTGAGTGGATTGACAGTTTGGGGCATGAGCTGCAGCCAGTTGCAGGCAGTGGTGTGGAGGGTCCTCATCCAGGCTGGCTGGGTATCGGATGTGGACGAAGTGCGCTCCTTCTTCTCCGTCTCGTAGGCAAGGTCATCCTCATCCTCCAACATCTGCATTTTCAGCATCTTACCAATCATGTCAGTGCCTGCGCAGCCCGGCGAAGGGAACGAGTGACCAGGGAGGGAGGTGGGGAAGAGGTGGAAGATAGGACCGTGGTGGGAGGCAGGAAGGGGAGAAGAAATTAATCGTGGAACAAAAAGCAAATAGCTTACCTCAAGGATGTGTTAATAAAGGGGTTGTTTAAAAAAAAAGATAAATTAGGACAAAAAGACACACAAGGCTTCAGGCAATAATTCCATCAAATTTAACATTCAACATAGATCCCAAGTGGATAAATGAACCGCATTCTTGACTGACTGGATCTGTAAAAGAAATGAACATAAAAAATATAGGGTGGCAGGTTTGAGAGAGAAACTAAAGGATGGAGGGTGAGGATGAAGGAGAGGGAGAGTGTGGCGGGTCGGATTGTGAGAGTTTGGAGGAGGTGTGGAGATCAATCTGACTAAACAGGGAGGGGTGGGGGAGCAAAGGGGATGGAAAGGTGTGGCTGTTTGGAGTCCTAATCTCAGGGTGGGGTGGGGATAGTATCTTGGCAAAGCGACATGATGGCTGTGAAATACAGCTGCTGGAGGGTGAGGACTCACACACACCCTTCCCTTTGGGCAGAGCACCTTTAAATATGATGGCTATGACTACAGCTAGACTACAAAAACTACATGGCTAAACTGTATGACTGATATACAAGACTTCAACTAGGGGCTACTTGTGAAACCATAGGAAAGTAATTTGATGAAGTGAACCGATGAGAAGATTAGCAGAGGGAACACCCATAACATACTTTTGCCACCACACACACACTGTATTCTGCCCAAAGCAGACACAAAAATATAAGATGACCACTCATTGCAATTAGACACCTGTGAAAGAGTTAAGACACTAGAGTAGAAAAAGAGAAAAATGGTTAATGATCTGCCATGTGAAAACCAGTTGAGCAGGGGAAAAAAAACACATGAAAACTAAACAGATGAAGAAGAATGTGAAAGAACACCAAAGTACAAATGATGAAGATGACCGGCAGCGTACCCTGAGTGGTGAGCAAGACCTTCTCAGCATTGCTAGGCAACCCGAGCCAAGATGGAGTCTGAGTGTCGGGAAGCATCTCTACCCAGTGCATGAACTCCTCGCGCCTGTGACGAATTGTGAGAAATGTTATCATCAAAGAAACTTTTTCAGTATCCATAAACTGGGGAGTGGCGTCATTTTAAAAGCTAGAAGACTACTGACCGAATGCCGTCGGGCATCTTGATGTCCTTGTGTCCGTCAACTTTGAGAGCCAGTTTGAACTCGCTGTCGAAGCTGCCCTTGGTGAAAATGCGGTCCAGGAAGGTGATGAGCAGACGCTGGTCAAACTCGTTGTCAATGCGGCCGCCGTAGATGGACTGAGCCATCAGGGTTTTCAGAGCTGCCCAGGGGATCTTGTCTGGTGCGATGTTCTGACGACCCTGTGTGTACAGACAAAGTGTGAGAAGGTTAGCATATTTTTAACACACTGTAAAAACTCGAATACTTCAGTATCCAGTATTTATCTGATGAAGTTAGTATTTGTAAAGTAGTAATAATCTCCAACCTTAGCAGTGTCGTCCAGCCAGGTGTCAACAGTGTCACAGGCAGAGCGGAGGTCAGACTCTCCAAACTCATACTTCTTGGACCAGCCCAGCGGTGCGTAGCGCAGACGCTCCTGGATGACGGCATGGAACCAAGCCAGCAGGAAATAGAGACGGGCGCGCTCATTGGGAGCCTGTGGAGACATGGGGAAAAAAAATTAATTCACCTAGAAAATGTGGAGGTAGTGTGCTTTTAAGTGTATGTTGGTGTGTTGGTGAACCCAGCTTAAGTCACCTTGCACATGCGAGCCACAGGGATGCTGCTGAAGGTCCGGAGCATGTTGGCCTTGACACCAGGAGGAGGCTCAAACACGAAGATACGACCAGCACGAAGCAGATTCACTGGCACCTGGCGGGAAAAGACAATGCTGTGACTATGATGTATGAACGAGATCAGGAGCTTTTGAACTAGAGGTGAGAATTAATTCACGACTGTGGTGTCAGTTGATGTTCACTAATGTCTTTGAAATGCTAGAAATTCTAATGAGTGATGTGGTATACCTTGGGGTTGATCTCCATTGTCAGGAAAAGCCTGAAGCTGGCGTGAGGCTGCATAGAGTGGAGTTTCTTCTCCAGCTGCATCAGCCAGCCGGGGGCCAGGTGGACGTTCTCCAACATCACCCACCTGCAGGACAAAAAACAGTCAGGATTACCAGTACAGAAAGCACACATCCAAGGAAAATGTACAAAAATTTAAGTACCCACCTGCCAGACTTGACAGCAGTGTTGATGTCTCTGTCGGCCTTATTGAAGCCCTCAGCCGAACCTGTGGACAGCGGAAGAACACAAACATGAACAGTATCCTCACTAAGCTTTTGACTCAGGATCAGGTTTGTGTAGGTCTGAAGTTAAGAGTATATGAGCCGATTCCTTACCAATAGAGATGGAAGTGATTTGTTTGTTCTGCTCAGCAGCCAGATCTCTGACCAGGCCGCTGGCATCATAACCCGGTACGGAACACATCAACACTGGAGTGCTGGGCTTCACCTGCAGACACAACAGAGTGATGTCAGCAACAATTCAACAACACTGACAAGGGCAAAGACAGCTGGAGAGAAAATCTTTGAAGCAATGTTTGTCAGTACCTCATTATCCACGATATTAGCCAGGTCAAAAGGCTGCTCGATGATGTTCATGAAGGTCTCTCCCAGCACCTTTGAGACAAAAATGTGCGACATGGCCAACAGACGGTCGGGGCGGAAGGTCTGAATCAGCAACAGCTGGTGCACTGCTTGACCAATGGGAGCTGAGGAGGAAATGGCAAAAGGAAGAGCAGAGAAGGTTATGTATACATAGAATATTTAAAAACAACATCTGCTTGGCCTTAATGCATAATTTGAAAAATGTGTCCATATACTCACTGGACTGTTTCTCCTCTGACCACAGATAAGGAACAGCCAGCTCTGGGGTGTTGCTCTCAATCCACATGAAGAATTGCTGAGGTAACACAGGATAATGATCAGCAATACAGTTCATAATCAAAGGAAGTGTTTTTTGTGTTCACATTCAATTAAACACTTGTGTTCTGTTTAATTATCATAATATAAGTGATACCAGACCAACAGTATCTGTCAATGCTCACCTCATCAGCCTCAACTTTGGCCACCAAGTCTTTGAATGCCGGCAGGCGGCTGAGGCGGACCATGGCCTCGCTCTGGTCAGTGGTCAGACCCTTCACCTTGGGCACAGACATGCCCGTCAGAACGATCTCCTTACCGCGCAGGAAGTGCTGGAACTCTGAGTCGTATGAAGGCTCACTGGAGAGAGATGGGTTGGAATGGTTAGGATTTATGATGGCTGATTTTATGTAATACTACTGCTGGTGGTATATTGGTTTAATACTGGTGACTCACCTGGTCATGCCCTTTAGGCTGATCTTAGCCAGCAGCATGCAAAAGGTAATGTGATCCTGGTGCAGCATACCTCTGGCTACTCTGTTGAACGCCACCTACATCAAAGAAAACAGACATTTACATTTGTCCACAACCTTCATACCACCAAAAAAAAAAAAAGTATCTTGTTTTCAAAAGGTGCGGTTTATACCTGGAAGAGGTCCTTGGTGATAACAGCGAGTCTCTGTGTGTGATCGCTGATGTTCTTAAGGTTGGAGTTCTCATACAGCACAGTGTGGTAGGTGTCCAGGAAAAAGTGAAGAGAATACTGGTACAGGAAGTGCATCTGGAACCAGACACAAGCAAAAGGATTTGTTTTATTTAATGGTCGTTTGGCTTGTAGTGAGTAAGAGAGAAGAGGAAAAGTATAGCCATAAAACAAATAAAGGATTGGTTGAAGGAGCGAGTGAGAGGTGTTCGGACCTGGTTAAGAGCCTCCATGGTGAAGTAGATGCTGCTGCAGGCAGAAGACAGAGACAGGTATTGCTGTGACACTGCCTCCACCTCAGCCATGATGATATCCGTCTCCTCCACCTTCCTGGTCACCTCGGCTGCCTCCTTCTTCAAGTTCTCCAGAGTGGTGATGATTGTGTCATCATCAAGGATACGGCCCTTCACCTCATTGAGGGCCTGCAGCAGGGATTTTTCCAGTTGACGCAGACGCAGCTGGAACTCACCTAAAAAAAAAAAAAGACAAGTGGACAGTTGTTTATCATTTTACTGAACTCTTTCTCCACAAAGTCTTGCATCTCTGTCAGTGTTCATTATCAGCTGTGCCCTGTCATTCTGTTAGTACATCTGCCACATCTGTCTCACCCTGCAGTTTGAGGAGGTCAGAACGTTTCTCATCCACGTCGGGCCTCTCAGCCTTCAGGACCTCATTGAGACACTGGCTCTGCAGGCTGCTGCGTGTCACGGTGAAGTTGACGAATGTCACACGAGAACACAAATCTGGTGGGAACTCAACCTGCATGAACAGAAGACACCGTGTAACAAATTATCTCTCCGTACCACATTGTTCCATGAGGGAGATGCTCTAGTACAGTCCAAGATGTCAATGATGCATCAGTGATTGAAATTCAAAATCAATCAAACTTTTTTTCTCAGGCAAGATTAGCAATAGATGTAAACTATGATATATATATATGATGTAGTCTCCTCACCGTTGGGTCTCGTGTGGAGAGGAATATGACGAAAGAAGGTGACAGATCGATGTCCTGGTCTCCCAGGGTGATGAGGACACGTCCTCCTGTCCTGCGGACCTCTCTGTTCAGCACCGGGTTTAGGATGGGGTCGTAACTCTCTACGTCCTTAAAGGCAAAAAAAAAAAAAAAAAAAAAAAAAAGATATGCAAATCATTTATGAAAACAAGTGTCCTGGTGAGTGAGCAAGTAGCGAGTGCACAATGGCATGTTGTCAGTGTAAAGAAGCCGTTCGTACCTGGACCAGGAGCGGGTTTCCAAAACGCAAGGCACTCTCCAGGTTCTTCCTGAAGGCATCATCCAGGAAACTGGTCCTGGTGATTTTGCGGTCTTTGTACTCATTCATTATGAACTCTGTGGCTTGGCCTGATGGATCGATGATTAGCGGGTACCTAGAAGGGGCAGTGGTATAGGTCAACTCAAGGCCAATTAATGCTTAGTAATGCTTAATGCTTTCAGTGACAAAACCTAAAAACATGACTTGATTGACACTTTTGTCAGTGTATCCTGACCAGAGGGCAACACATACTGACCTATTGAACCTCTTGAGCATGATGGCGTTCTCGGTGCAGAGGTCATCAGCTGGGAGGGAGTTGGCCTGCCAGCGGAGCCTCTCGTCTGCATTTGACAGGTACTCAGTTCTGGCAATGTCGGTACGGAACTGAGGGAGAAATTTAGGACAATGGAAGTTAGGTATAATACATGTCTTCTGACACCAGATTCAGAGACCCAATCCAGGACTGGTGTACCCAGTCCCAGATCCCAAATGACTTTGGATCAGAGCTTGAAGTACCTGAATATTGGCTTGCTGCAGGTGATGAGACCAGGTCGTGAACAGGTTCTGTCTCATCTGCTGTTCAAAGTAGCCAGCATAGGTAATGAAAGCTGCAGAGAGCAGACAGTCTCCAGCGATGGTAGACATCTGGTTCTTAAAGGTCTCACTGGTCTTCTCCCAGCGGTCTCTTTCAGCTGACAGACTCTTCAGCAGGGCTGTGCTGCGATTCACCTGCAGGGGAAAAAAAAAAGAAGAGTTTTGACTGAATGATTCACGACGCTTCAGTTGAGACAGGACCCAAAGGAATGATGACATACCTTAGCCTCGACTGCAGCCAGGTCGGCCTTGATGGCCTGGGCCTCTGAAATGAGGACAGCATACTCCTCCTTGTAGCGGGCGATGCTAGCCTCCAGGTCTCTGATCATCTGCTCCACCTCTTCCGCCTTTGTCTTGTTGTCTGTGGCGTCGTCCTCAAGCTTCTGCAGTTCATTACGCAGAGGCTCCACGCGTTTCAGCATGTCAGCGTAGTTAAGCTGGAGGAGTGGTGGAACATAGTATACATTAAAAGGAATACTCTTTTTTTCCAATCTTAGCTATTTTTATATTGTTTGACCTGTTGTTTCTTACCTGAGCAATGGCCCATTTTACCATAGGTCCACAAGCCAGTGAGGCCCTGTTGACTTGGTCATAATTGTAGCTTGGGTTGGAGAGGTAGTTCTTCTTCATCTTCTCACGAATGGAGTCACTATATAAATGGAAAAATAGTACAAGAAATTAGAATATAGCACAATTTATACAGTCAAATACTTAAATGTCAAGTGTGTGGAAAATAATCATGAATCACAGGTAATTATGAATACATGGAGTATTGCTCAGGATCATTTAAATTGCTTTCGGGGTAAGGGAGGGGTGCAGTTTCTACCATCATCACTGTGAGAAATACAAAATCATGTGTAAGCAAAATCATGACAACGACCTCTAACTAGGATAGGTCCCAGTACGTCAGCCACAAGTTACCATCAGTTAATTTTCTGATTCATCAAGCACTTTGTTTCAGAAACCTGAAAATCAAATTCCAATCACAGGTGTCACTAGATTAATATACTGATTGAATAATAGAAATTTGTGCTTCCATCAGAGAAAGACTAGACAGACGTTTGGACACCGGTACCTCATTTCCTCAGAGGAAAAGTTGACTATGCTGCTGATGAAATTGTCCCTGATAATAACTTGTCTGATTTTTTTCCAGTCATTGGTCTCCTCGCCCAGCATGAGGCAGATAGACTCCAGGGCCAGTTTGACTGCAGCTGGGGGATTGGTCATAGCCCGCACTTCTACTAGGTGCTGCCGCTTAATAGAACTCACCGCTAGTTAGATGAGGAATGTGTTTGGAAAAAAGAAAGAAGCGAGAGGAGGGTAGAGGGCAAAAGAAGGGAAGGAATTTGAAACGAAAAAAACAAAGCGAGAGAGAGAGACAGGGGGAGAGAGAGGGCGCTCTTTAGTGAACATTTGCAGAATACATTCTCTCTTATTTCACCTGATCTCTTCAGCAGAGAAGTTAACAATGGTGGGGATGAAGTTCTCCCTCATGATGATGGATCGGATCTGCTTCCAGTCCGTTGTGCTCTCTCCCAGGAGCAAGCAGATGGACTCCAGGGCCAGCTTCACAGCTGCAGGTGGATTGGCCATGGAACGCACCTCCACCAGGTGCTGCTTCTTAATGGACTTAACAGCTATCAACATCAGGTGAACAAGGATGTGGATTATGACAAGGCAAGGGGCAATGATGAAGGGAGGGTGTAAGAAGAGATCAAGATGTAAACAGGGAGCCTTTAGTCGAGAAGCAACCATGAGATATTATATTAATAAAAAATATTAGAAGACAAAAAGGTAAAGGGATGAACAATATCTCTACTCAACAAAAAACAATGTTCTAGCATAAAATACAGAAGCACACAATGTAGTAATGAATTAAAAACACTGTAAAGACAACTGAGTTATTAAAAACAAAAAAAACTGTACCATTCTGAGCCTCAATGACAGCAGGCTCCACCTGGTCCAAGTCCTGTTTGACACTCAGCTGTTTGTCCTTGATCACCTCCTGCTGCTTGTACACAGCCTCCTGGATCTCCTGGCTCATCACCTGGAATCACAACAGTAACAACACAGGAGGTCAGTTTCAGTACAGAGCTAAAAAAGGGATCACGTCTATAAAAACATGTTAAAATGCTTGATATCATCGTACTACATTTGTCCTCTAGGTGAAGACAAACCTTTTTCTTTTCAGCCTCTTGCTGGTCTTTGACCATCTTCTTCAGCTTGTCGTTGGCAGCTGCGTTCTTTGCCTCCAGTTCCTGGCTCTTGATTCTCAGGTCACGACGAAGCTCCTCCACCTTCATGAGGAAGCATAATTACTATCAAGGGAGTCGGGCAAGAGCAAGCAGCAGTTGGAAAGCACTGACAAAATTGCATTGAGAAATAGGCGGAATAAAATGGCTCTAAATATATGCAGGCACACAGAATGCTGTAAAATACAAACTTATTTTACCTGATCTACAGTCTCCTTAATCTTGCGGAGACCAACATTGAGGTGCATCTGCTGCTCCTCCAACTCGCTGCGTTTCTCATTGAACAGGTTGGCATACTGGTTGATGAAGTCCAGGTAGTGGCGAGGAGTGATGGCCATGGTGTGACCACCTCGCTTTGCCAGACGGTTGTTGGCCTGCATCGAGTTAAAAACAAGTACGCATTATCAAAATTTTGCATATTTTTTGTTAAATAAAAACAAGTCAACTGCAAACCTGTAAACATTTCCCTACCTGGTGAAGTGTCTGGTGTACAAACACACAGCCGTTGACGATAGCCTCGCGGTGAGATGGTGGCTGGGGAAGTTTGTCGTAGACGATGGGCATGTAGTCTGGCACCTTGTAGTTTGGCTTCTCCAAATCCATCTTGCTGGTGAACTCCTTACCCACCTGATAAAGAGCCTCTGTGGACCAGTCTCCGAACCAGTTCAGCACACACCTGACACAGGGGAGAGTTTTCAATTAACACAGAAATATTCCCTGTAGTTCTCTGATGTAATAAATTAATTCATGCTTAGTGTTAATTATGCATTTTCCTACCTGTTGAAGAGGGCAGGAGATGTGGCAGCCCTGTCCTTCAGGCCCTCTGATGACGGGTTCATGGTGAAAACCACATGGAGGTTTCTGATAACCTGGCTGGTGAACCACTTGTACAGCTCCTCATGTGTGTCTAGCATCAGACCCTCTTTCTGGGCTCCCTCCTTACACTGAGTCATCAGGGTGGCATATTCATCTCCCTCAAACAGGCCAGGAACCTACAGAGCAGGGTAACATTATCATACAGGGGACCAGAAAATGTGTTATATGTGCACACAACTTCGATAGAAATCTTATCTCAAAAAACTAAAAGGTAGCGTTGTCATCTAAGGACCACAAAAGTTGTAACAACTGGTGCAGTCCAACAAAATGAAGGCAGCAAGTTACCTCTCCGTTGGCCAGCAGTGTATTCATTCTCTCAAGGAATCCAGAATCCAGCACATTGGACTCATCCATGATGAAGGCGATCTTCTCATTCTTGCAACCTGAGCGACGCAGCACTGTACGCAGGTCTTCGTCAAAGTCCTCTCCAGTGTATTTCCTGTGTACCTGAACACACACACACAAAAATCAATAAATACAGACAGAAAAATGTACCAAAATGGCTCCCAATCACTTTAACATTTAGTGTACCAACCTTGATCTGATAGACACTAAGTCCGTTCATCCAGGCAACGAAGCGAGACAGAGTAGTCTTCCCTGCTCCACTCACACCAATCAACAGGAGATGTCCTTGAGGCTGACGGAAGATTCTAGAGGAAGATTTTGACATTACTCACAAAATAAATATACAGGTCAGAAATTCAGAATTCACAATAAGTTTCAAGCCAACAATCAGAAGCTCAGAGGCCGTTACTCACCGGTCGATTCTGAGGACGTGGTCCAGCACCTCGTTGAAGAGTACCAGAGGGACGTCCAGCTCCTCCTCATAGAAGACCTTCAGACGGGCCTTCACATAGTCCCTCAGCTCCTCCTGTTCCACTGGGATATAGTCCTACATCCACAAACAAGATACTCAGTGAAAACAGAAATCAAACTGCTGAAGACTTGAAGTTAACTCACTATATTTCAGTAAGGTTACCAAATAAGGAATAACACAGCATGGTCAACCTGTTAATAGTTTACCTTGGAGAGCCAGTTGCTGTAGAGGATAGGCCTGTTGAGAGCCTTCTCCTTATCGATGTTAGGGAAGTGTTTGAGAGCAACCATGTCAATGTTTTCATCTGTCCATCTTCTTTCTTCATCACCAACCAGCCTGGAAAAAAGTAGCAAGACCAACCACATTTAATCACTCTTAGATGTGTTAGTATATTATCTTATGTACTTTAAAAAAATTAGATAAAGTGCCACTTATTAACTGCCTAATACATAATCTACTTGATAAAACTTGCACTCACCTATCCTGGAAGAGTCGGAGAGCCTCATGGGCCCAGATGCGGATAAGCCCCTCCACAGGGAGAGTCTCAAGTGGCCGCAGGGCCTCAAAGATACCCCTCACCCAGCGAGTCATCTCTCTGGGAGAGTATATGTAGTGAGGTTGGGTGTCCTGAGTGAACCGCTCCTGAAGGGGGGAGAAAAGGGACAAATGAATAAATATAAATATTGTAAATGAAAGGATATTCAATGAAAATGTACTTATCTCTAGTTTATACACTAGTTTCTGTAACATCATTAT
This sequence comes from Scomberomorus guttatus, assembly GCA_038419695.1. Lineage (NCBI taxonomy): Eukaryota > Metazoa > Chordata > Actinopteri > Scombriformes > Scombridae > Scomberomorus > Scomberomorus guttatus. The sequence goes on from CM076455.1 coordinate 12,694,771, forward strand.
GCAAACTTGATGTTTTCATCATTTTGCCATCTCCTTTACCTGAGACATGGTGTAGAACTCAACCATGGCAGCAGTAAGAGGTTCAGCATAAGTACGCAGAGAGGGGATGAGGCGCAGCATGGCACGGTTGAAGGTTCCATAAATCTGGGTGAGGGAGGCTGGGCCTGGATAGTCCACATACACCACAGGAACGTGACGCAGGAACCTAGAAACAGCACACAAACAACACAGCCACTGTTAGGGTTAGCCATATGTAGTGTCTCATGTTATTGTCATTTCAAGAATGTGAACTGTACCTGTGTGTGAGAGGCTTTCTGCCGGGATCAGTGGGAGGATTACAGGCTCCCACAAACTGGATCCTCTCCAGTTTGACCCAAGTCTGGTCAGAGGTGCGGTAGAAGCCTCCATGTTCCACCATCTGCAAAGAAAACATAACAGGAGAGCCTTTATCATAAACAGAAGGGAAAAGAAACTTGTTGCTGAGATAAATTTTATTTTGTACACTTAATGTCCTGCTATTGTGATAGTTTGAAAACCAACCTGTCTGATGAAAGAGATGACTCTCTGTGTGCCGTACTTGTCCATATCCGGTAGATTGATCTCATCACAGAACAACACCAACCACTTGCCCAGCTGGACTGGGGCAAGGACCACGCCGTTGGGGGTACGGCGGTACTCACAGTAGTGGTCAAAGGTCTTCAGCAGCAGCTCTGGGGTGGTGGCGCTGGAGAAGTTCAGACCCACAACCTAATAGGGGTTATAAAGGAATATGGTGAATACAAGTTTTCTATGTACCTCACTTGCCTCGGTTTCATAATATTCAAAAGTTTAGATTTTTAACCTTTCTGATACATCAAATTCAAAGTATTTATAATCAAAGTTAATCATTTCATCTAGTCTCTCACCTCCATGTCAGGCAGGGCCCTGAGGGCGCTGAACAGGGTCATGGTCTTTCCAGAGCCGGGAGGTCCACACAGCACCAGTGGTTTGTGCTCTGCCAGCCATGTGTAAAGCAAAGCCTCGTGGCGAACAGTGTCCAGGGTGGGAACCACAACATCTGGGGACGCCACCTTGTGGGTCTCCACCTCAATCTGAGGCACCTTGCCCTGCCAAGACTGCCACTCGCCTGAGATACACACCTGAACATAGAGGAAATTTTTGAAAATTTGGGTTACAAGATTGTAAAATAGTCTGTTTGCTTTCAATGACTTGCAGATACAGAGAATCAAACATTTTCTACAAGGAGACCGAAGCTGTTCAAGGCTCCTCTGTACCTCGTAGTCGATGATGGGGACGTTGGGAGCAGAGGGGAGGGGTACAGTGGTGATGCGACGGATGTATTCTCCAAGCTCAGCCCTCATCTTCAGCCGTCCGTCACCAGAGAAGGACCAGAGCACGGCGTAGATCAGATATTTCTGTATGGAGACAAGTTTCATCAATTGTAAGAAAATGAACATAAACGACGAACTCCAAAAAGCTGATATGATGATGGAGTGCAGAAAACAGAATATTACCTGCATGTATTTCTCTAGCTGATCAATGGGCATAGGGAAGTCAGGGTGGTTGTTGTTGTAAAGCGCCACATTGCGGCAGGCCTGGTGCAACATTGAGAACAGAGAACCCATGCAGCGAAGGCGGGTGAAGTCCATGATGTGCTCCATCTTGGAGGCGTGCTCCAAGGCCTTGATGACCAGGCCTGTGGAGGTGAAGTATGGCTGCAGGACAGCTGCAACATCACGCTGGATCTAGTGGAAAACATACAATGGGGCATCAGTAAAGAAGAAATGTCACATTTAATGTGCTTGTTGTGTTTTTTTTCCATCTAGCATATCATCTCCCCTTTAATTACCTGCAGCATTGGCGATGCAGTCTCCTCCTCATCTTCTGTGCCCTTCCTCTTGCGCTGAGCCTCGTCCTCTCCCTCGTCCAGTGGGATGCTGCGAATGCGAGCCAGGAAGTTGTTGAAGATCATATCGGTGCTGAGGACATCCTCGCTGAACCAGACCATACCACAGCGAGACACGGTGGCCAGTGTGGCGTACTTCAGGTCCTGTACTTCAAACATTACACGCACCTGGAGGGGAGAGAGAATAACTCAGGGTAAATACCAACATGATTCTACCAGAGTATAATGAGGAAAAAAATGTAGTTTGTGTGTTTGAAATGCTGGTGCTCTTACATTTGGTGGCAAACTGAGACGCTCTCCGTTGGGCAGAGTGAGCAGCTTATTGTCATCCAGGACAGAGTTGAGATTTTCAACCCACTCAGGGTCGACGTCACCATCGAAGATGATCCACTGACGCTTCTGCAGTTCACCTCGCACATTATCGATGATCCTGAAATCGAGAAGAAAAGTATTTTACATCAGTTATTGCAAGATAAAAGATGCACCGAGTACATTTATATCCTTTAAGTGTTTAAAATAACTCACTTCCTGAGGATGTGTGTGAACAAGCCATCAGTCCATTCACGGGTGTTGGGGTCCAGGGTTCCGTACAGGTGGTCCTTGCTGATGGCCTTGGGGTCAATGATGTGTGCCACGCCCTCAACACCTTCCAGCCTCTCCAGGGCCTTAAGCAGTACCCTCCACGCCATGGTCTTCCCACTACCTGAAGGTCCCACCATCATCAGACCGTGGTTGATCTGTGTGATCTGGTACAGTTGGAGCACCTGGAAGAAGTATTCAGAAAATGAGTCACTATTCGGGACACCTGCTGGGGCTTCTGTGCCTCCAGAGGAAAGGACAGAGCTGTATCTCACTAATTACTTGTTTAAATTGCACTTTACTTCATACCTTCTCCACCCACATGCTGCCCACATCGTCACCGTCTCCATAGGTGAGGTACATCTCTTTGCAGACTTTCTTAAGCTCCTCTCTCAGAGCAGTCATCTCTCCACGCATGTACTGCACTCCAGGGAAGACATCTGACAGCAGGCTGAACAGCAGAGGGATATCTTCTGCCACCAGCTTGGGAACCATGGTCTCACACACACTCTGGATCAGAATCTACAATGAAGGAAAGGGGAACAGACTGAATGAAATGACCAATTTAGCTCAAATTCTCCAACCATATAGTATTAAGTATGTTAGTGTCGCTTGAGTTTTTCTAGTATGCTTAATTCAAAACAATAAGTCCTACAATTATAGTTTTTATACCTCCTGTTCGGGAAGGTTCTCAGCGATTTCATTCTCATCAACGTCTTCTCCACGCTCATTCTTCTCTCTTTTGATCCTCTGAATACGCTCACGCTTGACATTACCAGCACTGACCAACACACTCTTGAGAGCTCGGAGGCCGAAATCATAGTGACTCTGGGATGACAGCTGCTCATCGCACAATCTGAAATAAAGGCAATGGATAAATTAAGAGGAAAAAAACTAAAATCAACATCCTCTCAAAGCTGTCTAAGTAAACCTTAAACAAGTACATACTTGAAGAAAGGTACAATTTTCTTGGCGAGGATCTCAGCCGTACGGAAACCTTGAGAGTAGAGCATGACCTGGGCGATGAGCTGGCGGTCAGGCTTGGTCATGGCCAAGCTGCGGAACAGCTTCTTCAGATTGTCAGGCAGGTTAGAACGGCCAGCGTAGCCAGGGTTCATGGTGATGAAGATGGCCATGTCTGGGCTCACCTTCACCTGCTTGTTCAGGAGCTCTGTGGTAACGGGCACACCTGAGAGGGAGACAGATGATAGCTTATTTACACGGCTCTTCTCACAGAGTTTTTTTCTTGGTTCTGAAGGAAGTAAATTTGTTGCATCATCTTTGACCCTTATGTTTTGGCAGTGGAGAGGAAAGGTGTTCAGACATATTAAGTTGAATCTGGACATTCTTGTTGTAAGACTATTATAAAACCCCAGTTCCCACACATATAATACTTACTCCTGTCTCTGTTGGGGTTACTGTGCTCTCTCAATGCCACCTGAATGTACTGGACTTGCTGGGAGACAGCAGACAGCATTCTCTCCTCCAGACGGTTAAACTCATCAAAGCAGCCCCAAGCTCCCACCTGGCACAGACCCACGAAGATACGACCCATGGCCTAAAGACGAGGACAAACAAAAAAGATTTGCATGTTAATTAACTAATATGAGGAAAAACAAAATCCTGTAAAATAACCAAGTGCTTGACATGCTTAGCCTGAGAAATTAGAATCTGAATGAAGTCATGTACCTGGAAGTCAAATGTCTCATCACAGTTGAAGACCAGGACAAAGCGGCCCAGCTGGTGACCCAGGGCTTTCACTGACTCAGTCTTCCCTGTGCCAGCAGGACCTAGATGAAGGACAAATTCCGTAAAGTTCAGTGTTTTATATGTAAAACTTTAACTTTCTATCTAATTATCCATTTCTTAGCTGGAAGAAAAAAAAAAAAAAAAAAGGACATACCAAATGGTGACCCTCCAAGGCGGGCCTCCAGAGCCTGAGTCATGGTCAGATAGCAGCGATCTGTCAGAGGGGTCTGGACAAGCTTGTCCTGGACACCCAAGTACTCAAAGCCATAGTTGAACTTGGCGTTGGCCATCTGAATGGACAGCTGTTGCAGGACATCTGTCTGCTTGGGGTCAAAGTAGAAACGCATCTGGCTGAGCCACTCAAAGGACTTGGGGTTGTCTATCTTGTTCTTGATCAAAGTCCTGGTCACGTCACGTTGGTGCACCAGCTCAGTGATCTAAGAGGGAGGAGAAGAATGATTTCAGACACAGTTTTCATCAGACAACATTCTTTTAAAAACATACTTAAAAAAAAAAAAAAAAATCCCCCTGACCAGGTGCTCTAGTTTCCTCCTGCGAAGTGGAGGCTGTTCCATCAGCACGGTGTCAGCTAGCACGTTGAGGGTGGCCTCCACATTTGACAGTACTCCTTGCATGGGTGTCATGTCTCCACCACCAGAGATGGTGGTCAAGGCAGACTCGATGTTCTCAGACCAGGCGATCTGGGCGGAAAGGACCACCAGTTGTGCCTGTGGAGAGAGGAAACAGAAGTAATTTGGTGAACATGTTGCCATATTTGCATGTCTGTATTTGGGTTGAATGCTTTAAATAATACGTATAGTAGATGTTCTCAATACCAACCTGATAACGATCAATCCAGTTGATATACTGGCTCAGGTCGATAGCTGTGCCCTGATTGAAGCCTGTGACCTCTGTGACGGACTCAGCTAGCAGCTTGGCCAGTGTCACCCTCATCTCCTTCTCCACAAGCGTCAGCCACTCATTGATCTTGGGGTGCTGTGTGATGGAGACTGGTGTCTTGTAGACAATCTCCTCACCCTCACGGGAGGAGATTCCCAACACCTCTGTGTTGTCCTCATTGAGCAAGATGCTGGAGACGCCAGCAAACATCTTTTTGAAGTGCTTCTGCAGTTTGGCCACATTCTTGCTGTTGCCGATGATCTCAAGCAGGTCCTCGTCTCCCACAAAGTAGAACCTGGCAACAAAAAGAGTGTGATGATTATCTGAAGATATAGGTCATAACCATTTCTAAATTTCTTTTCATTATGCACACTGCACATTCCCTTCTTTGCTCTCTCTTCCTCAGTGTCATCTTCCTACCTGGGGAATGAGGATCTCTCCCTCTCCAAGTATTCTCCCAGAGCTTTCTGGATTTTTCCGAGAAGGTCAGCCAGTCTCTCCAGGGATCTCTGCACTCCTTGGATGTTCAGCACATCCATTACTAATGGAGACTTTGTCACCTTCTTCATCAACGCCAAGAACTCTGTGCTGATACTGTGGAATAAAGGAGAAACGATTACATTAGTTATAGAAGAAAATACTTAAAATGTCATCATGACCGGTGGAATTAACAGAAAAATTATGGTTTGTTAAAATCAAGAGTAAAAATAAGGGTCCTCCACGTTACCTTTGGAACCTCTGGGTTTCTACAGGCAGCAGATGTTTAATGTCAGCACTGCCTGTGAAGATGCCTTCCAGATAGACCCAGCGGCGCTGGACATCAATCCAAACGTCAAACAGAGCCATGATGCGATTCAGCTTGTCTTCCCAGCTCAGGGCATCTTCCTCAAACACCTGGGAGGAAAAGAAAGAGGAGCATGGTATTGCTGAAGTTCTGAGAAAATTAAATATTTGTAAAGTCTTAAACTATTGTCAACAAACAACATAAACCTCTATTTACCTTGTAGTAAGGAGACAACTTCATGGCAGACACGCTGTTAATGTGTTCTTTGACCTTGTTGAAGAGGTCATCCCAGCCTCGAATCAGGCGACACTTGTTCTGGTAGTTCACCAGGTCAAGCTCGTATGAGTTCCACACTTCACGGATCTAAGGACGGCAACCGCAGAAATATTATCATTCAAAGCTTCATCAACCACAAAGTAAATTTAAAAAATGTCAGTTACCCCCAATTAGCATCACAACTACACTGCATAATCTCTTCCCTCCCTTTTCACCTGTTTAAGGAACTCCTCCAAAGCCATCTCTCCCTGGGCTACCAGGAGAACGTCCTTCACCACCATCTCATTCTTCTGCAGATCCACATCCCAGATCTGTCCCAGGGTCAGCTCTGACGGGACCCAGTTCACATGCAAACGCTTCATCAGCTGCTTCCAGTGGCGGTCCTTCAGAGCCTCCGATTTAAGCTCAATCACCAACATGTTAACCTGGTCAGAGAAAAGAATAGGTAGAGAATTTAGTAACCCATTTTTTATTTTCTTGTGGGTCAAAACTTGCAGGAAAACCAACTGCCTGACCTTGAGGTATCCCTTAAGCAGCCTTTGGACATACTCGTAGGAAGCATACTGTCTCAGTCTTGCTTGGAAGTTCTTCAGCTGGTTCAGAAGAGCATCCAGACTCTGACGAAGCTACGAACACAAAACAAAAGAACCGTTTTGTACACTACAGAAAGACATATACAATAGACAATATACAATGGAGTTTCATCGATCCGACTCATTTAAACCATTACTGTGCATTTGTTACCTTGCGTGGCTGTACAGACACCCATGGCTGCTCTTTCATCTGGTCGATCTGCTCCCAGACCTTTGACAGCTCGGACCATACCTCCTTCAGGTCATGCAGTTCCTCCAGTGCCACCTAAATACATAAATAAGTCACAAAAATATCTTGTTTAGTCGTCACTATTATTTTGGATATACTGGATATATATTATATTCCAAATTGGTGTTAAGTGAAATACTTGCTACCTCGTATGTGGTCCTTTATAGGTGGCTTAAAAAGCTTTTGTGTAAATGTGCCGAACATTACCTGCACCCTCTCTTCACTGCCACTGAGCAGGCCGGTGTCGGTGAGCTCCAGAGCCTCTTTAGCACGAGCACACTTCTCTCTTTCAACCTTCAGACGGCCGAAGTTGCCTTCATAGATTGTCAGAGACTGAAGAGCCTCCTCTGGACGCAGGTTCCCCTATTGAACAGATGATCAGACAGCTATTAAAAAAATGCCAGATAATTCAATTTAAAAAAAGTCAGACATTTGATGACAGTCACAGTAACAAATGTCTTAATCTGCTAGACTACTTTAACAATTAGCTGTAACCAGTTATGTATCCACAAAATGATAATACATTTTTCTATATTTATTCATTATTCTATATATTTAGGTGCTCTTACAGCAACTGGTTTGGTCTTCTCCCAGTCATTCAGCAAGTCAGTGGTGCGGTTTTCAACAGCTTTGTCCTCCTGGACGATCTTCATCTGCAGGTTGGCCACCTGCTGCTGGATAGCGGTGTCCTTGCGCTTCATTATGTCACTGAAGGCACCCCATTCTCCTTCAATGTTGTCAATGTAGAGCCAAGATGGAGGGAACTGGAATCTCTGCTTCTCCAGCAACCGCTGCCCGTTACGGAACAACTAGGGAGCAAAAGAGGGAGAACCTGATTTAAAACCCAACTTTCTTTTTTTTTTTTTTTTTAAATATAAAAAGGCATGTAGTGACAGAAGAGGCTGCAGGAAAGCATACAGTATGTTTTACAGGGTACTCACGTCCACATTTTTCTCAAACTGTTTGATCTTGCGCTTCAGGGTCTGGACGTATGTTATGAAGTTGACAGCGTCTGAGGTGCTAGCAGTGTCCACAGAATGTTGTTCCAGGTCTTGACGGGACTAGTGAGGGAACAAGAAAAAGTGAAGCGATAAGACAAACGATTTCACAGATTCATTGCTTCATCAGTGTCTCTCGGTGATGAATGTAACCCAGCTGGTTAAAGGATGTTTCTCCATCATTATGTTTTACCTTGGATATCTGGGCGTGGAAGTCCTGCATGTTCTGTCCAAGCATCTGGCCAAACTTGCTGAGCACTTCTTTGTGCCAGGAGTCATACTTCAAGTTCACCTTAGATTGGACCTGATGTCAAGGAACAACATTTAATAAAAAATGTGCAGGCATACAACAGGATATTATGTTGTAGGAGAAGAAGCACAGAAACTACATTTGCATTGTAATGTAATACATTTGCACAAATAAGGTGATTTATTAACAAAATTGTTAATAATATAGAAGTGTAAGATTAGTATTCTGCAAAGATTTTGTCTGTACAATCATGTTGCATTTTTATGAGATCGTAAAACTGAAAACAAAAGCTCGCACTACTGTACAAGTCAGGTCATTATTACCTTGCCGTAGTCAATGATCACAGGTCCAAATTCTTTCCGTGTCTCTGCATTGTCGAAGGTTCCACGCGCTTTGCGGATCTGGACCAGCAGGGCCTGCCACTTGGTGAGGTCTTCACCCAGACGGTTGTAGATATTCTCAGCTTGCATGTCCCACAAGCACTGGTATTGCAGCCACACCTGGACATGGGCAAGAGAGAAAATTCAGTGAATTAAAGAGGAATAATCACAAATCAATATACATAATAAATGCATGTAACATTGTGAATGAAAAACAATGAATGGCATCAGTAAATCAAAGTTATGACAACACATATTGTTTATGTTGCTAATACAGGCGTCTCTTACCTTGACGTACTGCTCCACCTCAGTGACGATGTCTTCAACTGCATTGTAGGCCTCCTCCAAAGCTGCAGGGCCATCTGGCATCCTGGTCAGGGCATTTCGGTAGAACTTCTCTTCCTCTGACAGTTCGTAGTGGACGCCCACCTTGTGAGGAAAGACAGACTTGTTTAGATAAAAGCAACAGCACAAGTGAAGTAAGATGGAACTTAAAAATGACCAAGACAACAACACTGCGCAAGAGTTTCATGGACCCTACCTGGTATCTCTGGCTCTGGATCCTGGGAAGGGAAAGGATGACCATCTTCCAGGCAAACATCTCCTGGTAGAGCTTGTAGCGACAGTCTTCAATTGGTGGGTTAAGGTAGATCACCTGGTTGGTAATCCTCAGCTCATGGACAACATTCTGGGAAAAGAAAATAATATAGTTTGTTTTAATAAATAGTCAGCTGTGTCCAGGAATCAAATGTTTTATGAGAAATGTAGAAATAAAATAAAAATGACATGCCACAAGGCAACACAGGGTCAGGAGTCACTATGCTCACCTTGATCTTGGGCTCGCCTCCAGGTTTGTGGCTCACTTGTGGAGCCTCTGTGTCCATGTCCACATCAGCTTTGTCCTCTACCTGACCACGGAGCACCTGGGTCCAGGCCTTGAGACCAGCCTGCAGACGCACTCCCAGGATGCGTTCAATCTATGACAACAAAAATCAATGAAAACCATTCAGGTCAGCCACATGCTAAAATATACAAAGGTTGAAACGTTCAGAGTATTTCCATTCTGACTCAAAGCGGTCACAATCTAAGTGAATGAGAATGACAAATAATCCTTGTGTTGATGCAAATTTGAGATGCTAACCTCAATGTCGAGCTTGTTGACCCAGATGGGCAGGTTGGAATAGGAGTGCAGATTGAGGTCATCTACGGCTTTCTGGACACGGTTGAGGATTTCAGAGAAGGTCTTGTTGTCAAACATGCAGGTATCCAGAGAGCGGACCTCGAGATCTATTTTCTCCTCGATCAGTAAGAGGTCATCCACCTAGAAACAACACAGTAGAGAAAAGGACATTAAGTAAACAACAGCATTTTTGAGTAATTCTAAACTGACATCGTGGTGACAACTCCTCCATACTGACCTTCTCCTGGAAGTTGAAGACCGTCTCAGCCAGCCTCTGAACATAAGGATCCAGCTTGTAGGACTCCCAGACCAGAGTGATTCCTTCAGTAATGAGAGCCTGAACCTCTTTCTTAAGCCCAGCCACCAGCAGGGAGATAGAGGATCTCTCCTCCACCTTCTCACAAGTGCGCTCATAGGTGCGCACGCTCTCGATCAAAGAGATGGCAAACGGGTACAGCTGGTTAGCTTGGTGGGCTTTGTTGACGATGGCCAAAGGAACACGGAAGCTCAGCCACTTGAGATTGCGGACCTCTTTGGATAAGGTGATGATCTCTGGAAGGAAGTTGACTTTAAGCTTGAGCATGTTTCCTGAGCGTCCACGGGCACGAGTGCTCTCAATGGTGAAGATGCGGCCAGACACACCAAGGTTACGCTGTTGCACCTGGTTAAAAAAAAAAAAAAAAAAAATAGATGACATTTTTAAAATGATCAAAAATAAAGACAGAAACATGCAATGTAACAGGTGAAAATATTTCAAATGTTAGAGAAAAATGTCTCAACAATCCCCTCCATACCTTGCGAGCCCAGTCATCAAATATCTCTTGGGTGTTGAGTTTAGCCCTGAAGCTATCTCCATCTTGCTTCAGCTTCAGCCCCTCCACATGGTTCTCCCAGCCTTTTCCAAGAACATCCTCCACCCTCTTCATGTACGCAGTCAGCTGACGGTCAATCTGCTTGGCCCAGATGATGGATCCAGACACGGGTGGCAGATCCCGGACATGGCTCATCTTACATGCCTGGCTCTGAGGATACTGCACTTTGAACTTGTCATGCAGCGACTCGATGTCATCTTTCACACGCTGGATGAGCTGCGTCTGGTACTCTCGGATGGCACCGCGGATGTGGGGGCGCACAAAGAGAGCATTGAAGCGGGAGAAGATGCGGAACATCTCGTTGGCGTTCTTGGCAGTTCCCAGCTGATCACGCAGGCGGGCAGTGATGCGGGTCTCCACGCGGTCAATGCGTTCATCGTAGCGCTTCATGGCGGCTTCCCAGGCTTCCATTCCTTCCTTAGACACATCCAGGCCATCGACCTCTTTGACATTCTCATATGCCAGGTTGACCTCCTCAATAGCATTGGCATCAGCCGCATCGAAGAGAACTCCAGCTACCTTCATATCTTGAGGCTCAACTGTCTCTCCAGGGGCATGCTGTGGCACAGCAGAGACCTGGAGACAAGAAGTTATAAGAAATATTTCTCAATCAAATGTGGATAAAACAAATATTTATTATTAATTTGTTAGGATCTACAGTAAAAGAACCTTAAATGTATACTTTACCTGAGGCCTCAGTACACGGACGATGACAGCCCTCAGCTGCTCGTGCTGCCTTCTGAAACGTCTCATGTGATCCAGACGAGACTGGAGCTTCCTGTGGGCGGGGCTCAAACGCCACACCATCTTCAGGTTCTCCTCTCTCTTTCTCTTCACAATGTCCCTCAGAAGCACCTGCAGTTTCTCATACTCATCCTCCCAGGTCTGGAACACCTCGAAGCAAGCCACCATCACCTGCACACAAACGTTAAAGGCCATGATGATGTTGAATTTAGGAAGAATATAATCTGGGGAAAACTATAAATAGGTGGCTGGTAGTTTGTACCACGGAGCCAACCCACACCAACCTTCTCAAACTCCTCATAGGCAACATGCATGAGCTTCCTGGTGCCCAGCACCTTGAGGAGCTGGGAGCTTAAGTCCCTGGAGATGGCCTCAACTAGACGCAGTGCTCTTTGGATGGGGTACTTGGTGTTCCTAATCTTTTTCAGGTGAGTGAAGATGGCCATCAAGGCCTGGCGGATCTTATCAAGCTCTGAGGCAGAGAGCAGGTCATTGAGGGGGAAGTCCTTCATCAGAGGATTGTAGTCATTGACAGTTTCCACAGCCTGTTTCAGACCTATGAGAAGTAGAAAGGATAACCATTTGATCAATACTTTATTCAAACTATTACCAGTGAATGTGCATAAATGAAACAAGGCAAGTGAAATGGTTTCCAGTGGTTGCCACTCACCAGTGTCAGTGTCAAAACTGACGGTAGCATGGAAACGTTTGCCGTGTTTGAGAATGTCCAGTGTGAGCAGAACTTCAGGGCTTTCTCTCTTTTCCTGGATCCTGTTGAGGGCCCTCTCCAGATTCAGCCAGAAACTGATCTCCTGCAAGGCTGTGCCTGACGCAGGGTCACGGTCAAGTTTGGTCACCTGGAGGACAGTGACAGAGAAATAAATCCAGTGGTTAGTATGAGGGGAAAGTCAGAATTGTTTGGTTTAAATCTGAGATAAAAATACAGGAATGCCTCTTACCTTCTGGATCTCCCTGATCCAGCGATTGACTCCAGATTGCAGCTGGTTAAGGAAGGTTGGGTCCTCCACTTTATCCCCAAAGTCAGTGACCTTGGGCTTCTCCCCACGCTCATAGCACTGCTTGGCAATATTTGTGATGATGGGGTGGATGAGTAGGCTGATCTCAGGGATCTCAATGTTCTGCTGCAGGTGGAGAAGGCCCATCTCCAGCTCAGCAATCTTTTTCTCAACTGAGGGTGCCATCTTATCCCCATCTCTACAGAGGTTGCGAAAGAGATTGTAGTGCAACAGGTGAATTTTTTACTTCAGTGTCAACATTTACTGCTCAGTGCTGCATTCAAGATTCAGTTCATTTCAGGGAACATTTTAAAAAAAACAAACAAACAGAAAAACACCAAAGATATAAAGACACATTCTGAGAATTACCTGTCTGCCTTGCCAGACTCGCGGATGTAAGACTTGAAGAAAGGTGCAACAGCGTTGCTGATGAAGGAGTGGAGTGTCTCATAGGGAGAGTCCTCACTCAAGGTCAGAACTCGGACTTGGGTTGATATGGGCTTGTCTGCATCAATGACACCTGTCCTCTTGATGAAAGCCAAGCTGCAGTGGGGAATGAAATAGGAGAAATGAGAGTTCATTTCTATGCAGTGAATCAAACAAAATCTTTTCAATAGCACAGTTGATATGGAGGAAAGTAGGTAGCAATGCATCTTTTACCTGTTAGACTTGAGCCCATAGTGTATATCAATGCTGATGTTGTAAGTGATGCACTCTTTCTCCTCCTCTCCTTCATCTCCAACATCCTCTGTGTGAAGAAAAAATAAAATCTTATAAAATCTTTAGATAAAACGTCTCTGACAATTCATTAAATAATTGTCAATTATAAATAGCGGGTTTACATCAGCCTGTGTGCTGAGGTTTTTCACCATGCAAGTCACTATTATTAGGCAGGAGCTGAGATTATCTGTGTATATTAATAAGCCATGTTGTAGGGGGATGACAGTGCAATCATCTGCTTCCAAACCCCCCCCTTTGCAAGTGAGGTCATGGCTTGTAGAAAAAGACAGCCATCTGCAGACACTGCGCACTCTGCATTGCAGCATCAGTCTTCTTAGTGCGAGAACACAAATAGGCTGGGTCAGTCCCTCCCTGGCTGGGAATCCAAAACCTTACAGGCTCAGTCTCAGTCATGTGCAGTATCAGGGGATCAAGGTTCAGAACTCATAAAACATTAGCGAGTACAAGAGGTTTTGAAGCTCTGGATTAATTCGCCCAGAGGAAACTGAAGATAATGTGCTCATTGTGACAAACTAGTTCATATGATAAAACCCCAAGAAGGTGCACACAACATGACTTGTACTTCTAACACAGGATCCATTTATCTTGATTTTATTTGGTGCTTGTGTCTTACTTTTAAAATGGGGGCTTGTGTTGTATCTGCTCTGTGTTTGTTTCTTTCTCTCTTTTGTGTACAAGCATCATACGTTAAGATTTAACAGTTAACAGTGAGCGCCTTCATTAGTGTGTATTGTCACCAGACCATGTTTTCCTTCCCCACCCAATGTGGCGTAGTTTCAAAATAACGATGTGATGGATGACGATAGCAGGTTAATATTGTTATCTAGCCTTCTGCCAAGTAGCTATAGCTGACATTTAACGTCAACTTGGTGACACTGGGTTTAAAGCTAACTTAATTTATTCGTGATGAATTTAAAAGCTACAGATACGCTGCGTAAATGTTGATGTAACTGCAAGCTAACGTCAAATAAATTGTGCTATCGTTAATCAGATTAAACCAGCTAGCTGACCATTCCTTGCTAATTGTACCTTTGAGTGCGCTTCTCTCAACCAGGATGGTGTGAACTTGGGGGTCGGCCAGAAATTTCCTCATCTGCTCCACGGTGCTCTTCTCCTCCAGGGCGGTTTCCAGTGAGGCCGGGGCCTCGCCGCCATCTTCCAGGAGCAGCGGGACAAGTTTCCGAATGTGCTTCTGCAGCACCGAGGCATCAGCGACCGTTTGGACGGCCGACACCTCCATGGTGCCGGAGTTATCTTCTGTCCCCCCGCCGTCGGACATCCTATAAAGCGGTCAGCGACGACCGGTGGTGGTCTGACAGTGAACAAAGAAACGAGGGTGGCGTTGTGTGTCTGGCTGCAGTAGCTGCTGAACTGTCCAGTGGCTGACTGCCGCTGTCAAAACGCTGCAACCGTGGCCGTCAGATTTATTTGCGCAATGGATTGTGGTACTTGAGGTTCAAAGGGTGAGCATTCCATTAGACGATTACCGCCAAAAACTACAATACCCACAATGCAGTTGAGCGAATCAGATTTTTTTCTCTCTTTGTTTTAACCGCGTATGACAGATAGGGGGAGAAAGGGAGTTGTCTCCAATGATGCAGCTATAAAATCCAACAACAGAGCTAACAGCAATACAAAGTGATAAACCTTTAATAATGGTATTACTAATTCTGCAATAAATAAATTATAACTGCTACAAGCTAATGGCAACCTCTATCACAATTTGTCTGACTTATTCATAATGCATAATAACTTACTTGTTTTGCTATGCATCTCACCAGTTGTTATTGGAATTTATTACTTCTTCACTTTCTTGTTTTAAGACAGACTTGAACATTTGTGAACCTATCCTTTAAAGCTAAGGCATTAAATGGCCAAGACCCAATGAAAACATGATGCGTTTGTGAATAAAATTGGGATATAGTAAATGGAATTGAACTTTTGGGGAAGGTCTATGCTGAATGCTGTCATTGTTTGTAAAACTGTAAATTAGAAACTCAAAAGTCACAGTAAAGGAGTGATGGGCCTATAGAGGTTAAAAACTGACTGACAGAGGAAACCACACGTTTCAACAGAATCCAGAAGAAATGTGATGAAAGGAACCTCAAGCTGCAGCATGGTTTTTGTGTTGTTTTATTATATAAATATTAACATCAAGTAAAATCTCAGAAACAGTTAAAACCAAAACACAGAAGCTCCAACAATATGAGCTTGTATAGCCTCTACACCCTGAGTAAGAAGAGCAGTATATTCCCGATTTTTACAGCATTCATTTTCAAGCTATGTTACACATTGCACACAAATCAAATGTAACTTGTTGTCGAGTGTCAAATGGCTTAATAGCTTTGATATTATTACTGACCTAAAATGAGGTGTCTCATTGTGTGATGATAGAAGAACTTTGAACAAAAAAATGCAGTTTTAAGAAGCCTGAGAAAAACACCTTGTTATATCCAAATATTGTAAAATAAACAGAATAAACAAGAGGATCCTAAGCTGTATGTCTCTCTTTGTCTTCTAAATATCAGCCTGAGCACAGTGCATATCCATTCAACTTTCACATAACCTCCTGTATTTAAAACAAGTTTAAAATCCATCATTAATATGATTTACGACTTGGCTTTTGAGCAACGACACTCCCCTAATGATCATTTTAATATGAGATACCAGCAAAAGGCATCATTTAAAGCTGTTCCATTAGCAATGAAAGTTAGCTGACTTTGCTGTGTCTTTGCACTCGGAGCCCAATTTCATATTTGCGTTTGCAGACAAATACATATACTTATACTGCAAGAAAATCATCTCAGTGTCCACAAAGCTTGTTCCTGTTTTGCAGTCAATGGGGAAACTCCAGTATCGAGTCCTGCCTCACAAAATAACAGCAGGCTTCTGTTACACCTGAGGAGACGATCTTCATGTCCAGGATAACAAATGTGAATTCAGTTCATCGATTGATTCTAGCTGTATCCCCTTTATGTGAGCACTGAACTCTGTGTTCACCATCTGATTAAGTCTGATTAAGTAATAAAAAAAAATGTTGATAGAGAAAATAAACACCCCATTCAACCACAGTCCGTGAACAGGGACTCATTCCTCCTCAGGGAACTTGAATTTAGCATAGACGATGAGCATGACTATGGACATGAGGACACACATCGAGCCAATCACGAGGTAGGCAATGCCCAGGAACTCATTCTTGCCACCCATCCAGGACACGTTGCTGAACACCACCTTCTTTCTGCCGTCAAAGCTCAGAACAGGATAGTCTGGGGGACAAAGTGTTAAGGATATACACCAAGAATGTAGATACAGAGAATAATAAGATAAAAACTATTCACCTCATGATAATACTTTTAAGTATTTTTTTCTAGGAATTAAAAAACACCCAAAATGCTAAAACTGGCTTGCTTACGTTGGGAAATTGCCACTTTATGGTGTAGTAAGTAATCATTTACCTAGCTCATTTACCTACTTTAAAACACTTGCTTGGTTTCATTTTCAAGAACTCCTGAGTCATTGTGTTCGTGCTGCCAGTTAAAAACAGAACCACACCCAACCGGTAAAACAAGTTAGATGTTGATGTAGCAATATGACACCAAGCATGTGCCGATTTCAATGGCTGACCCCTTTAGGTGGAGCTTTCTAAATCTCCTCATACTGTATGAATGCAACAGTGTGAAACTGTTTAAACCATGCCACTTTTACATGTGTAAAATGATCAGCGGAGTATAATATTTACCATAAGGACTTATATGCTGTATACTCTCCACAGCTAATGGTACAACTGTGTCATATAACCGTGTGAAGAGGACACACTTTGTGATGTATTTGAATAGTTCATCATCCCTTCTTCTTTGTGCATAATTGACAAGAATTCAATTGCTTCACTTGATCTACAATACTTACATCCTACTTGCCTGAATGTGTGCCAATATGTTGAAACTGATGTTGATTTATGGTGCGTACATTAATTAATCTTGCATTACAACAAGCAAGATGTGATAGTGTTACAGTACTTATGTGCTGATGGAAACAGATGAAAGTAAGGTCAAAGTGTATTCTTTAAGCACAGGATTAAAGCTCAACAAAAATAACTGCCCATGCCGTCCCATCTGTAATGTATAAAAGGATACTGTAGGCAATTTTGAGGGAGTAGTTTCCTGCTGGCAGGCCCTCTGCGTAATCCCCCTCTGTGATTCGTCGATACAGTTTTCTGAAATCTGGCAGGGCAGCCCTTCTCATCCACACCAGGAAATCTTGATTGATGAAGCCGTTGTTAGCAGGGTCTGAGGGGTCCAACTCATAAGCAGGTTTGGGCCAAAAAATGGGTTTCACTGTACCTGCAAGTCAAATTTTTAATCAGTTATGACAATTTCCAAACATTAAAGGTAGGTGATTTGCAATTTCTCCTAAAAAACATAAAAGCACTAGCCCTGTACTAAACTCAGTACTAAAGTTACTCGTTTCACCCACAATACAACAGGAACAAGTTACAGTAAATTGAAGCAAAGAAAGTACCATTAAACGCGTTCTTCAGAGGTGTGACAGTGGGGTTTCTGTATTTGATGTTGTAGTCCGTCCACCAAGCAATCCCTTTTCCATCAAGGGGCACCAGATTTTTTACACCTTTCACGATCCGATACAGCTTGAAGGTGTCTTCCAAAAACACAAGAATTAATACCCCTTAACATGGCAATTAAACTTAACTCCAAATTCACCATTTTAGATGCCCTTACATACCATTGAACATGCTGTTTGCTATTGATCCACATGGTACAATTGGTTTATCCTTGCTGTCATACTCATAGGGAGCGCAGGTGTCACTGGGACTCTTGAAGGAAACCAGAAAAACAGTGATGTCATTGCTGAAACAAAATGCCTCTAAACCACGGAAATTATTATTTATTTATTTCAATTGTGGACATATGGGTTTTGTTTTTACCCTGAAAATTAACACCAATGTGTGTATGTGTGTTTCCCCCCCCAATATCCTATGTTGTTACCTCACCTTAAAGTATTCCAGGTCTCCAGACAGCTGGTTATCATCTTTGGACACGCCATACCTCCTGTAGTTCTGGAAGTAGTTGGACAAACCATAATAAAAGAACACTGGCCCCTGTCAAGGACAAAAGAATAAAAAAATAAAACACAGCCAAGGATCAGAGGAAGGAACAGAGTTCAACTTGATATAAAGTTAAAAAGTCCTGCTTGTGTGTGTGCAAAGCTCCATTGTCACCTTAAACAGGCGGTTGATGTTGAAGTCCAGCTGGCACTCACAGTTCTTGACATTTGGGTCAGAGCACCTAAAGCATGGCGAGTTTTGCTCAACCCCAGTATAGTCAATCTGCATGGGGGAGAACAAGAACGATTATTAAATATTGATTAGTACAACACCTATCTCAATAGTGGACACCACACCTCTTTTAACTCAAGGGTATGATATCACTTACAAGCAACAAGTCTGTGAGGAGATAGCAGCACCAGTCACATGTGTCAGAACATATTTCTTCCCCATCTCAACACTAAAAACACACTTTTTTTTTTTTAACACATCGGCTGGAGGTTTCTTCTCTTCATCCTCTCTCTTTTTGCCTGTGACATTTGACCCTTGATTCTCAGCATGACACCAGACTGATTTATGCTTTCATTGATCACAGTCATACCTCCAACACTTGAATGCTCCGTGAAGTGACAAAGAGAGCGACGCCAATGCCAATGAATGCCAGACCAATGATGACAAACCCTGGGATAACAATGCCGGCAGAGAGCATGGGCTGCCAGGCTGGAAGCCTCTGCTGGGTGAAGGCGGTGTTGTCAGGCCGGTTGGCTGTCTCCTGCTCGTGCTTCACCATTTTCTTGGTTCTGTAGGATGGATTGTTAATCAGCTCACTAGTTTATACTCATTCATATTATATCTTATGTCAAGTGTATTGCACAATGACCATGGCAAACATATGAAACACTGTGTGGCCTAGATAATTCAGCTTTTCTTTTCCCTGCTCTGGCACTAAAGACTTCCTCATTTATTTCACTAAAAGTGCCTTATTCTCATTTTGAGGCGCAGAAAGCTGCCAACAATTACAATTTCTTATTTACAACACAATATAGCCTACCCACCCTAAAAGGCTTCATATCACACACAAAATCTAGAAATTTAACACACCCAGATAAGCCGAAAACAAACACAGACCAGAGAATTGACTTTACACTCACTTTAAAATTCGCTGGTTTGAAGAAATGGTTATATAGCGGTACAAACATGTATATTTGCGATTTACATCTGGATTTTAGGTGTTACTTACATGCAGTCGGCTCAAAATGGAGAAACAAAGGAGTCAACAAAACATCGCTATGCTTCCCTGAGTAGTAGGCGCGACGGAGCAGATCACCTTTACCTGTCTGCCTCCACCTCACCAGCCCATCCTGTTCTTCTCCCTGGCTGACGTCAATTTGCTTTGCAGGGCTGTGATGCCCCGATCTGGGATCAGTTTGGTCGTTTCTTCACAAAGAGTAAACGGAAGATTAACGGGGAGGAGAGCTGAATTCCGATCAGCAACAGAAGACAATTTAAACCCAGATTATTTCCCACTTTTTTACTATAAAACAATGCAGATATGTGTTTGAGAAACATTGCTTAAGACTAGACCTGGAGACTAAAAGATCAACCAATTGCGGCAGTTTTATAAACAACAATCCCCGCCTTTTGGATTGACAGTTATTTCAACCAATCGTTTCACGGTGTGGGATTGGGTAACGTTTGCGATCCGCCAATCACCAAAGAGTTCATTGAAAGGAGACCTGCTACGGTGCCGTCTTTGTGTTGACATCTTCGGGGGTTTGAGAGGTAATATTGATATTTTCAATATTTTGCGTATGCCTTTATTCCTTAAAACAATACTCCGAGATGCAGGAAAGTGTGCTTGAAATGTATCGACACACTTTGCAAGCGAAGCCGCCGCTTTCTTTTTCTTCCAAGTCGCACCTGCTACTGTGCCACTGCTGGTGCTAGCCGGGGTCTCATTGTTAGCACCGTTAGCTAACGTAGCATGGTCTCGTAGTAGAAATTTGAATGGAGATAAACATAAAAGCGATTAAAATCTATTTTAAGTACATCCCGTATTGCACTGAAATGAAACGCTCACAATTTTATATTCAAATGTTTGATTTAAGTCGCCGTTAAGAAGAACGCTACCGTTAGCTAACGCAAGCTAACGTTGGTAGCCGCTCTGCTGCTAGCTCTGCAATTATCGCTAGCCATCTGTTTATGTCGGACTATAACGGACTTTTAACCGTCTCTTCATTACAAAAGAGGTTCCTGACTATTAGATAAATATATTTAAAAAGCGTCAGGATTCGTATCGATGTTATCAGCACGACCAGTTTTCTCAAGTTTTGTAGAGTCTGATTTACGAATAGTCCTGACAAACAACACTGACTCATACATCAACATTTTTTAAAGGGTAAACGACACAATGAAACACAATTCACCCGATTACCTTGTATAATTCATAGGATATTTGTTCACACTTGTAAATGTTTAGTGTAATCGTGGATATAATGTGAAAGGCCAACGTTTTTTTTTGTTTAGTTGGTCCTGTTCGTAATCATATTTCTGGTTCTGTCTTCATTTCTTAGTGTTTGAATGGATATTACCCGGTGCACGGAGAAATGGGTAAAACAAGACAAGGTTACTGTACCATGGAGCCCTCATTTCATAAAATCATGACATTCACGCACAGTTAAACGTTACTTAAATCATCCAAAGGTTAAACAATTTGGGGTGATGATGATGTCTCCCAAAGCCTGATAATATTTGGTGGTTGTCAGCATGTGGTAGCAGGTGGATTAACCGTCCCCAAAAGCGAAGTGCCCAGTTTACACAAAGGGGTTAAATGTAAGGTATCTATAAAGAATTCATCAGTTTAAATGACACCAGTAGAGACTGTGACTACTAAGGTCTCAAAATACTTTTCAGAATGAGAAATTTGACATAATTTTTGTAGGCCCCCCTTTTAACTATTGTAGGCTATTTTTTCCAAACAAATCTATGTGTCCTATTCTCAATTGGGAATATCACAAAGGGCCATAACTAAGGTCACACATTTCAAATAGTTTTTTTTTTTGTTTGTTTGTTTGTTTGTTTTTCAGCAGGCACAACCCACACTTCATCATTTCCATCTTTTCTTTTAGAAATATCTCGTAATCTCTTATCATTAGTTATACTATTTTGAACATCTAAATTTCAGCCATTCCTATTTATTTTACTTGAGCTATTGTTCGTTTCATTTTGATGGGTTTCATCTCATTTTTGTCACCCTCTTTTGTCAGGAGAGGCCTCCGACATCCTCCATGATGCTGTCCAGTAAGAAGTCCGATGCTGGCTCCTCTTCCTCCTCTTCTTCGTCTACTGCAGGAGCAGCAGGAGGGGATAGGCCCCAGGTTTCTGATGCACAGACTGGTCCTTCAGCATCAGCTGCAGGAGTTATGGATGTAAAGAAGAAGGAGAGGTCATCCCCCAGTGGGGAGCCTGGGGGAGCCCCTTTGCCTCACCAAGCAGGCCCTGGGGGGGCAGATCAGGACTCAGCTGAAGTCCGCAGGACAAGTCGACGCAAGCGAGCAAAAGTAAACATTTTAGGGTTCTGTTCCCTCTACGCTCGGAGAGGGAAGCATTAAATGAGCTTACCAAAAATGAAAGTTTTATTTGGCATTGGCAGAATTCACTAGATTTAGATCATTTGTTTGATTAAAGGATCAAGATGTGTCATCATTTAAACTACAGGTGCAGGTTCTCGCTTGCATGTGTTCCTGAGTGGAAGTGAAAAATAAAAGTAATTTCTCGCAGTCTTTGCAGCACGACACTCATGGTATTGGTTTCTTAAGCCTGGTAAGGTTTCAGCACTTTCAGGTGAGGTGAGAACAGCTCAGCGATTCAAGGGTGTGAATGCGGGTTTTAATGATGCTTTTATTGTGCCTATTGTTGCAGGTGGAGTACCGCGAGATGGACGAGAGCCTGGCCAATCTGTCTGAGGACGAATATTACTCTGAGGAGGAGAGGAACGCCAAGGCAGAGAAAGAGAGGAAGCAGGTCATCCCCCCTCCCCCTCCCCCTCCAGAGGAGGAGAATGACAGCGAACCAGAGGAACCATCTGGTGAGTCTGAATATTGATGAATCATGTCTTTGTTGCAAGAATGCACATTTTAAAGCTCTCCTAAATGTCATCTCTAAACTACCTAAATTCAAGAATACAGAGGCCCTAGTACATACAAATGACTATAACCTTCTTTTTAGGTGTGGAAGGAGCTGCTTTCCAGAGCCGTCTCCCTCATGACCGTATGACGTCCCAGGAGGCCGCCTGCTTCCCTGACATCATCAGCGGCCCCCAACAAACTCAGAAAGTCTTCCTCTACATCCGCAACCGTACGGTAAGTGCACATTTACACACATTACCTCGTCTTCAAAACCAAGGATAATAGTTTATAAATAACCCTATTTTAATTCATATCAACCCCATGCAGCTCCAACTGTGGCTGGACAACCCTAAGATACAGCTAACCTTTGAGGCCACAGCACAGCAGCTTGAAGCTCCATACAACAGTGAGTCATTAAATGAAACATTCATTTTCTTTTTTCTAAGACGTTTTATGGAAATTGAGATTTTAATTAGCTTTTTTCCCCCCTTTTTAGGTGATGCCGTGCTGGTCCACAGGATACACTGCTACCTTGAAAGGCACGGCCTCATTAACTTTGGCATCTATAAGAGGGTCAAGCCTTTACCCAGTGAGTTTACTTCATTCTCAGTTTTGTAGACAATCAAATATAGACACATTGACCTTGGAACGGTCAATGTTGTTATGATACTCAATTAATGCTCTCCCTGCTTGTTGTTGCAGCTAAGAAGACCGGGAAGGTTATAGTCATTGGTGGAGGTGTATCTGGCCTTGCTGCAGCTCGGCAGCTGCAGAGTTTTGGGATGGATGTTACTGTTTTGGAGGCCAGGGTAAGTTTTTATTAATCTTTCACTGATTTTTTTTGTCCAGCTATAAATCTTTTTAATTATAAAACATATACTGTCATTTTATAATTAATAACAAATTAGTGCCACCATCTAATCACTGTATTTATTATGATGTAACTCTTTTCTATGGGTTCATTTGTTTACTAATCAAGTGACCTAATCTATCTTGCGTTCTGTAATTAAAGTGTACCATGTGACATTTTTTTTTTCCATACAGGACCGGGTTGGAGGCAGAGTGGCCACATTTAGAAAGGGCAACTATGTTGCTGATCTGGGAGCCATGGTGGTGACAGGCCTGGGTAAGATTCAGATCATGTGTTTGTTTTTTTCACTGATAGTGATGTCGCTCACAAAATTAAGTCAAAGCATCCTGTAGCCCTTGTTTCCAATCCTGTGCTTTCATGATTTTTATTTTCAGTCAGCACAAAAGCAACATCAACTGATAGAATCTTGTAGTACATGTATTATTCAATGACGTGATTTGAAAATGCAGCTTCATCGGAGCTAGTTTTTAGTCTTTTTCCTCACAGAGATTCTACAGTTAGTAAGATCCACCTGTAGAGGGTGATATTGTCCATGTGTATACTGTGTCACTATCAAGTGTGTGTGTGCTTGTTCAGGAGGTAATCCCATGGCAGTGATCAGTAAGCAGGTTAACATGGAGCTGGCCAAGATCAAACAGAAGTGTCCACTGTATGAAGCCAACGGCCAGGCTGTGAGTATAACTAGATGTCTCAGTGAATTGTGTTGCCTCTCATCCATTATCCTGCCATAGCCAGGCTCCTTGGTGCAGTCTCACATTCAACAAGTAGAATCCTGAGATACTTCATGGATGATCACTTTTATAGTTCTAAATAAAACTTATAATTATTTGCCCGAAAAACTGTGTTTTCTTGTAAAGCCAAGAACTTACTTCACAGCTTGATAGATGGCAAGAGGCTAATGGTAGCAGAGGCATGCATGTGATTGGTTCTAGCCAGCTGATGCATGAAAACATGCTTGCTTCAGTCATACTGACATTTTTAGCTTTACATTAGGTCAAGTTCTCTCGCAAACAGCTAACTCAAAAATAACCATCCATCATGTCAGTGTAGCTGCAGCTGCATTAAATATGTGTATCCAAACTACATTTTTGAAACCAAGACCTTGTGTTGTTTACTTCCTTTAACAGAATATGTTTATGAAGGCACATAAGTTCCCCGAAGTGCCTTGTGTTTAGGTTTTAGCCTGTTGTTGTCCTCAGGCAGGGATCTGGCATTCCCTGAGCCACAAAAACAAAAGGAATTGTGGATTAATTTAGCTGTTTACTGTTGCATGTCATCAACAACAGCTCCAGTTCCTTTCAGAACAGAGCAGAGCAGAAAACGGATATAACCCTAATTTCATTAAATTGGAAATAAACAGTAATTTTTCCCCCTCTAATTTTTTTTGGTTCTGTCTGTCAAGTGGCAGCAACAGTAGTTCAGATGTTTAGGTTCACGTTCAGGACACTTCCATTGAAATAGAGATTAGCCAGCAGGGCTCTTGAAGCATCCACATCATGTGTAACTGGTTTCCTCCCCCGAAGGAAAAGACAAATTAAATGTACGTTTTACTTTTGTGCAAACCTGTTTGAGGTTAAAGTTGTGTTTACTTAATATGTTCTCTCTCTCCCTCCCTCCCCCCACCCCCTCCCTCCCTTCTTGTCTTCTCAACCCCTTCCATGTTCAACTACAAAAGGGTGAACGGTGCACGAGTGTATGTATCGGCTTATTTACATAATACATTCTTTATCTCATTTAGAATCAATTTTAAAAGACATTTCACCTCCATCAATTTCATTTTACTCTGGTTCACTCACTATTTACCATCTATGCAGAAAACAAATGAGCTGCTCATGTTGAAACCATCATTGCCTAGAAAAGGAACTGCAAAACAAACCTCTTATTTGTGTTTTTTATTAAAGGGAACATCCACCTAATGAGTTAATATCTAAAATATAGGATTGTTCTATTTTTGAATATCAGGCCTTAGACATTTCTGCTATAAATAACACCTTATCTCTTACGAATTAATCTGATAACACCAGTGGCTAGAGGCCGGCTAGATTGTAGCTTGAAGAGATAAGAATATGTAGTAAAATGTGTTACTGCTCTATTCAAATCAAATCTAATCTAATACCACAAGTGTGCATTTTCCCTTAAAAGCCTAATGTAAGTGCATCAGTAACACATTTTCTACAAAACTGGTTCTATTCTAGCATGGTTTCTATATTAAATGATTTTGGAAGCATGTTTGAAGTGTTTTACTGCATGTTCATAAAGACATGCAACATTTGGAAGTGTCATTGAAGGGCAATGACTATCATTTATCCTTCTTCTGCTTATATTAGTGAATCAGTGCCCTAAATGCATGCCCCAGTGAGAGAATACATGTATCAACACTGAGATACAAGTTGAAATATGGAGTGATGTATAAAAACCATTAAGATTTTCTAGAGAAATTCTTGCTTTTTGAACTAGTTATTATAATTAAAAAAATCACATGTTTCTAGCTGTAATTGAATCTGGCATTTCTTTTAATTTTTTTGTAGACTCAATTTCTGCTGTCTTGACTGATCCCCTGGTGTCTTTGTATGTGTGTGTGTGTGTGTCCAGGTGCCAAAAGAAAAAGATGAGATGGTGGAGCAAGAGTTCAACAGATTGCTAGAGGCCACCTCCTACCTCAGCCACCAGCTGGACTTCAACTTCCTCAACAACAAACCAGTTTCTCTGGGACAGGCCCTGGAGGTGGTCATACAGTGAGTACAGTGCACACTACATGAACACATACACACAGACACACACACACAAGAGATGGTGACAGATGCATCCTGCACATGTGTACCCAAAGAAAAGCTGTATATACAGATACACAAAAATACACAAATCTTGTGTCTGTGTAGGCTGCAAGAGAAGCATGTAAAGGATGAGCAGATAGAACACTGGAAGAAGATTGTGAAGACGCAGGAAGATCTCAGGGATCTTCTCAACAAGGTGAGCAGGATTTCTTCATTCAACTGTCATACTGACATCAACGTGGGTGTGGATGGTGCTACACTTGCCCAAGAAGTAATGAAACATTTTTTAAGATACACCACAATTTACTATTTACACCAACAGTGGAAACAACTGATAATCCTGCAGTTTTAAAGGAACAGCTCAGCATTTTGGTAAATACGCTTATTCTCTCTCATGCTGAGAGTTGAAGAGGAAAATCGATACTACTGTCATGTCTGTAGGCTAAATATTAGCATTAAGACTAGAAACAGAGGGAAACAACTAGCCTGATTCTGTCCAAAGGAAACAAAATCCACCTATCAACACCTCTAAAGCTCACAAATTAACATGTTATGTCTAGTTTTTTTTCTGTACAAAAACAAAATGTAAAAACAAGTTGTGGGTTTGCAGGGCGTTGCATATTGAAACTGTTTCTTGGCACAGTGACAACAACTCCAGGCTAGCTTCATATTTGGTGTACAGACAGGATAGTGGTATCAAACTTCTTATCAGACTCTCGGGTAGGAAACGAGCAAGCATATTTCCCCGAATGTTTAACAGTTCCTTTAAAGCTACTTAAAGAGGAAACCTTGAATTGTGGTGATGAACTTTTCATTTTCTACTTCTGAGTTTTTGGATGGTTGGGGGGGGGGAGGACCAAAAATCAGAATTACTTTCAAAAGTTCCACTGAAATTTGGCAAATATCTATCAACTGGCTTTGCTTTGTTGGTTGGCTGGAAGAGACTTCTAGTAAGTGGCAGACAGATCTGAAGGTGATTTGAAAGTGCCATTATAGTAAGAAAAACAGGCTTGAGACTGGAACACCGCTGGCTTGGAAAAAATCCAGGTTGTAAAGCAGAAAAGCTATATTGCGTCCAGTCAATTCTGCCTTCTTTTTACAGGCCTTCCCATTTCCTTCATCCACCATCATCTCACGACTTCCTTCCTCTCCCTCTCTTTACCTCCTCCTGTCTCCTTTTTTCTTTTCCCTTCAGATGGTGACCACCAAGGAAAGAGTTAAAGAGCTCCATCAGCAGTATAAAGAGGCCAGTGAAGTCAAACCACCCAGAGATATCACAGCTGAGTTCCTGGTGAAGAGCAAGCACCGTGACCTCACCGCGCTCTGCAAAGTGAGCTCAGACACCATTTGCTGCAGACTAGTAATGTTAACAGATTGTTTTCCAGAATAGATTGCTTTGTGACACTTCATTACTCCCTCAGATGTGTTGGACCAGGCAGAAATTAGACTGCAGGAGTTAAAATACTCCAGTCTAGCAGTTAAGTTTAAAAGGGAACTATTTCTAACTGTGTTTGTGGTGTTGTGGGTATTACATAGTGTCTGTGTTTGCAATTGCTGTAGTTTTAACCACTTTGAAGCAGTATTAGATTGCCTGGGTAAATTAGTAGGTGTTCCCAGAGATCAGGAGGTCGACCACCACAATTTGCAGGACAGAATCTTTGTCTTTGTTCTTGAGGATATGATTAGACTTAAAGATCAAATCATTTGTAACAGTATTATAATACTGAGAAGGAGCTAGCATGTAAAAGGGATATTTTATAGACTAGTAGGTCAGGGTGGGTGCCTCACAGAATTTTTATGCAGTGCTATCTAAGTAAACCAGACAGGCTATGTTTAAGTGGTTTAATGCCTTGGTAGGATGTATTATTAGAGTGAGTGCTGCTGTTTTATTTTTGGTACGGATAAATCACCTCCACTACTGCTATGTGTGTATTTTAGAAGGAGGTTTTAGTTGGTTTAAACACAGCTGGTGTCTGCGCTGCATTTGTCTGCTGCCCATCCGCCGTCTGAGAAACCACTTCAAGGCCTTGAATCACGGTCTGACTGTTTATGTATGCGGATATACGCACACACACACACAAACATTTTCAGCAAGACAGAGTAGTTTAAGAGGTTGTGTGTGTGTGTGTGTGTGTGCACATGACATGCATGACTACACCATATAACAAGATTTTAAGGCCAGTAAGGAGGGATGGCTGCGTCAGGATATTTTCAGTATTCTTGCTGTTTTTAGTATTTTCCCAGGTCAGCTTGCCAGCCCGGAGGCATCATTAAGATGTTAAAAGTTTCTAGGCTTGCCTCGGTGTAGCTCTGTGCTGGGCCTGGCTAGGTAGGTGGTATTACCAGACTGTGCTGCTGTCGTAGTTATTTCTATTGTGGTGAACTGATGAACAGGTTGAGTCAGCCCTTTCTGCCAAAGCTGCTTGTCCTTTCTACATGACCTGAAACCCTCTGGGTGTGTACATACACACACATACACGCACATGTACATGCCAATTTTTCTTCTCACCTCACTGGAGACATTACCAGTTCCTGAAGTCGGACTTCAGTTCTGTGTGATAACTTTTGAGCATTATTTGAAATCATGGCACAATAGCAGTATTGTAACATTGCAGTTAATCGCAATTGTTAGCTGTAGTTTAAAATTGTCAAGTTGTTGATGTAATATGCAATTCCTCATGAAGTTCGAATTGGTTCATTTTAATTGTATTTGAACAGAACTTTTAATTGTGATAAATATGCGTGATCATAATATCTGGAAAAAAGCTGTGTTAATGTATGGATAATGTATATACACGTACAGTCTACATCTACCTGCTGTCTGTCTTGTCTCTGTGTAGGAGTATGATGAGTTGGTGGAGATGCAGGTGAAGCTGGAGGAGAAGCTGCAGGAGCTGGAGGCCAATCCACCCAGGTAACTTATCGCTTCAGTTTCACAGTTTTTTTGGCCCAGCTCCATTTTGTCGTCAGATCTCAGCAAAAACGAATACAATGAAGTGTGAAGTGCAGTAGTTGAAGTGGTAGAGTTGGCACAGTTTGTGTTTTGTGGATTGTATGAACTTTGTAGCTCTGAACTCTTACTTAGTTTACATACATGCATGTACTTTTCAGAAATTTCTGCAACACACTCCTGACCCAATATAGTCATGAAACACCTAAATACCATGATTAAATTATTTGAATCCAGTCAGAAACAGAGGCAGCAGCAGCTTGTTGCAGCCTGTGATGTAACCGGTAATGCAGATCTCCAGAAGAATACTGTTATTCATTTTTCTAATCAGGAACTGATCAGACTAAGTATGTCAGGTTGGCTATGTTGAAGCTGTATTGGCTTATGTGCCTGGAGTGAAAACAGTGCTAAATTGGCGATAAAAATAATTGTTTGTTGGAGCCACGCAGCCCTTAGCAACAGATGTTTACCTGTGTTTACCTGTGTCCTGTGCTCATGTTATAGTTTTCAGTAAATGTTACGTGCATATTATGTATTATTATGTTCAGATTTTTCAGCTTGTGCATGAGTAAACCTGTCCTTCTGATGTCTCAACAGCTGTCAGTATATATTACCGTCTCTCTCTGTCTGTCTCGCTCCTTCCTTTCTTTTCCCACAGCGATGTTTACCTGTCATCCAGGGACAGGCAGATCCTAGACTGGCACTTTGCCAACTTGGAGTTTGCCAACGCTACGCCCCTCTCCACCCTCTCTCTCAAGCATTGGGATCAGGTATATACATGTACCCACTTTGAAATGTCATAACTGTGCAGTCCTGACAATGGTCTTCCATAGCAATCCCTTTCAATCCCATGTGCGTAATAGGTTGCTGTTAGTTCAACTGTGAAACACTTCTGCCATTCTTTTATTGCATTAGGAAGTTTATTGTGCTACTGGGATGACATATTATTTATTTATCCACAGGACGATGACTTTGAGTTCACTGGCAGCCATCTGACAGTAAGAAATGGCTACTCGTGTGTACCTGTGGCCCTGGCTGAGGGCCTGGACATCAAACTTAACACAGCAGTGCGGCAGGTCCGATACACAGCCTCCGGTATGTGTGCAGGATTCCGGGTGCTGTAACTGATGTCCATACAGATGCACAACGTACGTTAACCAGACATTTATCCGTTCATTCTCCAGGCTGCGAAGTGATCGCCGTCAACACTCGCTCCACGACCCAGACTTTCATCTACAAATGTGACGCTGTGCTGTGCACCCTGCCACTCGGCGTGTTGAAGCAGCAGCCGCCCGCCGTGCAGTTTGTTCCCCCGCTGCCTGAGTGGAAGACAGCTGCTATACAGAGGATGGGCTTCGGCAACCTCAACAAGGTCTCGATAAACAAACTAGTAGTGCTTCGGCTATATCAGAACAAACTACTTCCTTCCTCCCTCCTCTCCTTAACCAGCTCAAGCTACAAAATCTTCTTACAGATTTTAGTTGAAAAAACCTGAACTTGTGGAAGGCCAGAGATCTGAATCCTGAATCCCCCTCACCCCACTACTCCCCAGTCTTGAAATGAGTCATCTTGTCCAAATCTGAGATAAAGTCAGATTTTAAATCATGCAGCGTGTTTCCGGCAGGAGGATTCGGTTCCTTAGGGATCTCCCGCTGCTATTTCTGCTGCAGTGTCCTTATGCTGGCATTTTGACCTTCAGCTGTTAGACTGCTCCTCTAAAACTTGATGAGCATTCAGGATTTGAGCATATTCCCTGAAGGTTTATATATCATTTTTCCATTAGGCGCTACGTCAGCATCCCTGTTGTACTCAACAATTCCACCCTCCCCCTCTTCCTGTCTGATAAATCAGTAAAGGTGTTAGTACGCAGAGAGAAAAAGGTTTTGTTGCTTCATCCTGGTTCTTTGATCAGATAGAGGATGGAGAGTGGGATGGAGAGGTCAGCCTGTTGGTATGCGAATGAAAGATGCTTTTTTTTATGCCATTGTGTTTGTAATCCGATCAGAGTGCTCATTCTGCGTCACTTCTGACCCAACAGCTCTTGTTCTCGCTCTCTCTCTCGCTCTGTGCATCATCTGCAACAGAGCAGTTTGTCTCCTAATTCTGCTGCAGCACAGGAGAATACTGCATTATTATGCAATCTCACCTGCTACTACTGCTTTATCTCCAGCAGAGGGAGCTCTACCATTCACACATTCACTGCTATGAACTTGTGCTGAACATGAGATGCATCTCACAGGCTATTGAGCATTTGATGAAAATAAGCACTTTGAATGTCGTATTGAATGTCTTTTTTGTGTTCCTCCCTGCCTAAAGGTGGTGTTGTGTTTTGACCGTGTGTTCTGGGATCCCAGTGTCAACCTGTTTGGTCACGTCGGCTCCACCACGGCAAGTCGAGGCGAACTATTCCTCTTCTGGAACCTCTACAAAGGTGACAAGGGATTATTTGTACCTTCAGCTGCTTCTGATGTTGTTTGCATAATTCTTGAAGCCATTCGTTCTTGCAGGACTTTCTTAAAATGGCATCATGTTCACTTATAATTTATAGATAAATTGTGCAAAGGGATGCCACATCTCTAGAACATTTCCATTTTTTTTAATATATATTCCCAGTAAGTCTCTATAACAAATGTGACTTTTTTTTCCCCTTGTCAGCCCCCATCCTACTCGCCCTGATGGCCGGCGAGGCCGCTGGCATCATGGAGAACATCAGTGATGATGTCATTGTCGGACGCTGCCTGGCCATTCTCAAAGGGATATTTGGAAGCAGCGCTGTACCACAGGTACACGTTTGTGCATCTTTTTTTTTTTCAATAGATGTTTGTGTATCTTTTACTTTGAGCATTTTTTTAACTTTAAAGGGGACCTATTATGTTAATTTCTAGCTCTATATTTTTATTCCTGGACTCCACTAGAGTAGTTTTGCATGATTCACAGTCCAAAAAAATGTGTCTTATACTGGCCCTTTATGCAGCCCCTCAGTTCAGCCTCTGTCTGAAACAGGCCGTTTTAGCTCCTGTCTCTTAAAGGCCCCCCTCCTGATGAGCGCACTCTGTTCTGATTGATTAGCTTCCTGAAGCTGCGTCGGGAGGCTACGTAAACAAATAATGAAACAAACTATAGTACTAGGATTTCATTTTTTTTTTTTTTTTTTTTTTTTTTTTTTTTTTTTTTTCATTCTTTACTCGAAATGTCAACTTCTCAAATACATCCGTACATGTTTAAGTCAGAATCTGAACAATGCAAACAACATATGGAAACACCTTAGAAACAACCTTAGCAACCATGGCTACGGAATGGACGGATCTGACGTCAGCTCGTCAGCAAGGTAGAAAAAAAATAACGCCACAAATGAAGCATTCAGAGCAGGTTGAAGCCCTGGCTTTTGACTTGCAGGAAACTTTCCTACATACTAAAATATGTAGAAAAGTTTTGGAACTTTTGCCATATTTAACATAGATATCCGATATTGTAACAGTATATAAATAACAGAAAACCACAAAAAGCATAATAGGTCCCCTTTAACCCTGTTCCACATAACAAATCGCTCTCAGAAACAATCCTCATAATTTGACATAGCTGATAGTTTTGTTCAAATACAACTTCATTATGTCTGTTGTTTACACAGAAACAGCCGTGGGTTATATTCATCATTAGGGTTTTGACTGGTTTTTCCAGTACTTAAAGTGGAATGTCAAATTCGTTCCTGAATAGACCCCCACAACCAGCACAGCTTTACACTGCAAAGCATATGTGAAAGGCACTCACAAGCCGAGTCGTATCCAAACCACCCGTCATTATAAATCATTTGCTTATGGTTTCAAATGGGATAAAATCATATGCATGAAAGCCAATGTTGGAACAGCTCACCATCCAGCTGTTTACAGGTCCCTCTAATATCAGCATGGAAACCCTAAAAATCCCGTGTGTGTTGTTGTTGTTGTTTGTTGTCATGGCAGCCAAAGGAAACCGTGGTCACTCGCTGGCGTGCCGACCCCTGGGCACGGGGCTCCTATTCGTACGTCGCAGCAGGTTCTTCGGGTAACGACTACGATCTGATGGCACAGCCCATCACACCTGGCCCGGCCATCCCAGGAGCCTCCCAGGTGAGAACGCAAACATTCAAGAAAGGATGCCTTTGGGGGGGGAGGGGGGGATTGAGAAGTCTGTGTGTGTGTGTGTGTGTGTGTGTGTGTGTGTGAGAAAGCGACAGAGAGAAGGCATCCCAGCCTGCCCACAATATTCAACCAAACCAAAGCCGAGCAGTTTATTCCCAACACAGATGGTTTTTTTGGCTGTTTTGATGTTGATGTGCTGATCGATGTGAACAAGTCATATTTATGTGTTGACTGATGAGATCTGGCAGTTAACATTTCCTCTGTTTTCTTTTAATTTCTCATTTTGAGACAATCTGACATTGATCTCTTTGTGTTTCTCCCCCCCCCCCCCACCCCCAAACCTTTTCCCTCTCAGCCTGTGCCTCGTCTGTTCTTTGCTGGAGAGCACACCATCAGGAACTACCCCGCCACAGTTCACGGCGCCCTGCTGAGCGGGCTCCGCGAGGCAGGACGCATCGCAGACCAGTTCCTGGGTGCCATGTACACACTTCCCCGACAGGCCACTCCTACAGCCGCCAGCAACCCTCAGCAGGCTCAGCCCACCCCCAGCATCTGAGAGGCCTCTGCGAGAAAAAAACAAACAAACCATATACTGTTGACATTTCTGTACGTGGAAGATTTTGGAATTCTCTGAAGCGACTTTGCATCTTTGCCTTCGCTCAAATAATGAGTCACAATAATGTGGAATTGAGTATTTCAGTTCTTCCCAAGAAGATATGTGAATATACATACAGTATAACTACATTTGACTAACAGAGAGAGATCTACAGACTTGGCTATGCTCAAGAATGATGATTAAATCCCACTTTTATTACATACTAATGTAATAATGAATCTAAGGCTTTATAATAATAAGTGATTTTTTTCCTGTCTTAAAAACAGAAGCATGGCTTTACTTTTTGGTACTTGGAGTGTTTCAGTGTATTTGATTCCATGTGGAGTTTATTTGCAGAACCCAATATCTATTTATATGCCCCTGTCTGAACATTAAGAATGGCTGAAAAACATACACACGACCTAGAACCGGACATAAAAAGGCAGATGAACAATAAAGTCTTTTCCCATCGGTGTCATTCCAGAGGCCTTGTCTCAGTTGTCTTAAAGATAAAAAAGAAAAAATTGTACTGTTAGCTGTATGCCTCCTAAATTTAATTTATATTATTTAGGTTGCAGAGTGTAGTGAAAATAGTTTGTATTAAAAGCTAAAAAAAAAAAAAAAGACATATGTTGAAAGAATTGTGAATGTTTTTGTTGCCATAGCAGTTTAAATATTATGGTTATCACATACTGTCATCCCATACTTTTTTATATTGTCAGTTGTTTTTGTTATTAAAAGAAGACAGAAATTACATCTTGAAATCAGCGTGTTTCTTCCTCGATTGATGACGATGGGACTAAAAAGTGAACGGATCACAAACTCACCTTTTTGAAAAGTGCAGTTTTTGTACATGCATGTGCAAAAGTAACATGGCTGCTTCTGCTTTGACCTCCCTAAGACCCTCCCTCATTGCAGGTCTGGCTGCCTCCCAGGGGTCTGTGGTACTGTGTCTGTGAGGGAGAGATGAGGGTCTCTGGCAGCAGCTCCACATAGTGGGGGATCTGATGAATGGGGAGGAAGGGGGGGGGGGGTCAACCATGAGCTATGAGCTTTTTTTTCTGTGGAGTTGTGTTTCAGGGCTCCGTGCCCCCTCTGTTTCCATGCGCTCTCAGCGTCACGGGCCTTGTTTTTCCCCCAGAGCTGCGGTTATTATTATCGTGACCAAAGGAGATGTTTGATGTAACAACAGTAATTTGAGCTGGGGTTTTGGACTGCAGCACTTTGGGTATTTTCACCTCCCTGGTAAACTGTATGGCTCGGAGCACTGTGTAAGCCTAACTGTTGACTGGTGAGGGTATTTTCCATAATAGCCCCAAGCAAGACCACATCAACTGATTACTTGATAGAGAGAGAGACACAGAAAGTTAGACAGGGATGTTATAAAAGACATTCGGAGAGCCCACAGCGTGCCTGAGCACATCTACTGCAGCAGCCATGTGATTCAGAGGTGCGGGGTGGAATGCACACTTACACAGGTACAAACACCTCCCACACGCTGTTATGTGTAATCTGGACATTATCCATAACAACCAAATGTGAGATAAATCCAGAAATGATGCAGTCACTGCACAAGGTTGGGTGTTTTACATAAAACGCCACATTACATGCACGATTTATCAAGCATGTATCACTTCTAAAGTCATTCAAGGCTGCAAGCTCGACCTCAACATCCCCCTCACTCATCCTCGTCACCTGTTGTAGGCAGCGAAACCTCTCTCTCTCTCTCTCTCTCTCGCTCCTCCACACGCCTGCACTGCCACTGAGTCATATGGTTGACTTGACAGCACTAATTCAGGTCAGGCATCAGCGCCGAGGCTCAGGAGTACCAGGGTCCAAACAGGCACCACTGTGTTAGGGTGGCACCTCCCCACATCTGAACTTAGGACAGATTAAAACCGCACAAGCAGGAGACAGTGTTAACCCCTGACTCTCAGAGAGACACCCCCACCCTCCCCCCGCAAAGAATCCAAGGCCTTCTCTTGATTCTTTTTTTTTTTTTTTTAGGCAAGTTAAAAACTTAGCGTGAAGCCTCGAGGCCGCAACCATTCATGATTCACAATAAGCCTTTTTCACAGCAGACGTTAGCAGGAAAAGCACAGGTGTTACTAATAACATTAACGATGGCTCTGCACAATTCAAGCCTGCACATTACCAGGACCCCGAAACCAAAGCAGCTACGAAGAATTCAGCCATAATTAACGTTATTATCGACGCCTGTGCTTTTCCTACTGTGACATGTCAAAATGTCTTCAGTGAAAACGCCTGGATGGATGCTTTATACTTTTACTTCTGTTCACAGGGAAACACCTTTACTTAAGTGAAGGACCTGAGTACTTCTTCCACCACTGCAGCCTATATATGTCCTGAAACTTCCCACATTGTTGCGACTCTCTAAAAGCATCTTGTGACACCGTGAAGTATGATGGGATTAACTGTTAATGCAAGTAAAATGGCAAAATTAAGTGGAACAAGAAATTAAACATTAAGTAGAGTTCGTGAAAAAGTGGAACATTCATTTTGCCAGTTGATTTGTGTAAAGTGTAACGATTAATGGCAAAATATTTCAATTTCGTTAAAGGAATCTTTTACTTATACAATTCTCTATAAAGATATGTTATATACACATTTACAAAGTTCATTCATTTGGGCTGGAAATGCTGTTTTCAAATCCAAGACGAGAACGCCTCAGTAGACCAGAATGCAATGCACCCAGGAGATAAACTTGTTCTCCCCTGGAAAGTTTTGATCTCTTGGTTTATTACTATCACCCTCTACGCCTTCACATAAAAGCCACGCAGATGCATGCAACACGTTCAGGCCTGTCCTCTGGAGTACGCAGCTGTTCTGGGAAATGTAGGAAATTACCAGGCAGCTCGAGGTAAAGTGGGTAAGATGAAGACTCGTGAGATGCGCTGAGCATCACTGATGGTTCATAAAATGACTGTACCTGAGAATCACACCGCGCTTATTGTAAGTACAGAGCAGATTGTGATAGATAATGTAAAGAAACCTACAGTTACGGGAAAAGAACTGCTGGCTTTCACAAAGCGAGGCGTAGCCGTTTAAGAGAAAGTTGTATGTGCTGACTTTGCATTCCACAACAGCTTGTGGTTTTCCTCTTTGTACCTGACCAATTTGCCTCATTTGTCTGCCTGCTTATTTTGCATACCGTCAGCTGCTGTTCTCTCTCTCTCTCTCCTCTGAACAAACCAGGGGATTGGACAGAGTTCACACACACACACACACACACACACACACACACACACACGTACAGAAGGTGCACCGCTATGAAATCAAAACTTGCTGAGCTTGTTCAACAAAAGGCATGAAAGAGATTAACATACGTGGTTGCGTTTTACTCAGAATCAGCTACGCTCACACACACACACACACACACACACACACACACACACACACACACACACACACACACACACATGTTCCAACTTGGGAGACGTGTTACAAACAGGTTGGTTTTTTTTTATTTTTATTGGAATACATATGGTCTGCTGTACAGTTGGCAGCTTCAAGAGACCTACATGCAGAGTGCGCCAGCCACAGTAATGTTAAAACATGCACAATGTATTAAGTCTAAAAATGAAAAAAAAAAAAAAAAAAAAAAAAACACCTTCCCACACAGTCCACCTTGCATCGCTGACACACTGAGAAGAAATAATAAATCATAAAACCCTTTTGATCTGATTTCATTACATACATTTTTTTGTGTTTGACACCTCTGTCTGTTAGTCTCCTTCTTCTGCACACAAAATTAATTTATTAACACTCACAAATTAAAAAATAAAACAAAACAGACAGTTCCAACCCATGGGTATGATTGTACAGGCCTGAAATTCTTGTGTATGTGTGTAAGAGAGATCCAGTTACATGTTTTTAATTCCTATGAGATTATTCCTACTAGTTTATTATATATATATATACATACACGTGTGTATGTGCATCTAAGGGCCTCTACACTTCTTTCTTTGGCAGCACTTACTAACATACAACACAGAAGATGTACAAACCCTGAATTTATGAGCGAGGGAGCACACAGAGCAGCAGAGGCTGGAGCACTGGATGGTTCCCGATAAAAACGGGGGCGACACACATGGCGAACCACTCAGCGCTGCAGACCTGCCCGGCTCTGATAAAACGCACATAGCTCTCATTCTTCAATGACTATGACACAACCCCGGCCACTCTCTCTCTCTCTCTCTCTCTATTATATGGTCTCTCTCTGATCCACAGTGTGTCACTGTGTCTCCAGGTCATGAGAAATGTCTTGCATTAAAATAACAAAACACAAAATACAGGAAGAAGAACTCTCCAGGAGTGTAATAACAATGAGGAAGATACATTATCTTGCAAAAAAAAAAAAAAAATATCATTCTTAAAATCAAGATGGACAAATACTTAATATATTTCAATAATAAGGCCCACTTTACAAAATTACAAGATTTTCCTTAAATAAAATCTATCCGATATAAGCTTCCAAAATAAGACATCTTTTGTTTAACAAAGAAATAAAAAGCAGAAAAAAACCCTCAAATTGAATATTTCCCCTCTATTTCAATATCTTAGAGACAGGGTACCCATCTGGGGGAAACACTGGCACTGTCTCTCACTGTAAACTGGAAATACTGTGGAATGATTTTGGCACAATGATAGAAGGCTGAGGTGCAGGCTTAACAGGGTGCCAGACCTCAAGAAATATTGTTCAAATGCACACCAATGTCCTTTCTTAATCTGGCGAGATGACTCTTAAATACTTTTTCTAATTTGGCTGGTGCAAAAAAAAAAAAAAAAACACATCTGGCTACGATACATTCAGCAAACAGCTACCGAGTTCAATTCTGGGACACAAAAGAGGAAGCAGGGAAACTTTTTGACAAAGGGGACTAAGGGGGGTATTAGTCGTTTGAGGTCTTAAAGTTAAGTGCTGGTTAAGTGCAGATTACAGCCTACGCCACCCAATGACACCATGACCCTGGTTTCACAATGGAGGCCTTTGAGGACAAAGGGCCTGCTTGCTGCCCGAAAGCCACTTCTGCCTTGCCACTCCAATCTCCACTAAGTACATTCTAGTCTACTTTATAAAAAGGGAAAAAACAATGACTTGTAAATAACGGATGTTTATACATACACCACCAGAGCTTTGGAGGTTTTTCTATTAACTCTTTCGCTGGAACAGGAAAGCAGAAACAGCCTCTTTTCTCTGCACGGTTTAACTTAAACACCTCTTGGTCTTTTTGTTCAGCAGCTGTCATTCGGATTCTCTGATTCAACAAACAATCTTTTGCAAAACTGTCATTCATTCAGGGCTGAGAGGAACAAAAGCCATAGAAATCTTGAAACCTGTAAAGTCTTCACTTGAGTCCCACATGTCCAGTCAGCACATTCCATAATGATACAAATGAGACCTATAACATGTGAGTATGCACGTTGTCCAAAGCCACAACTGGACACATCCGAGACCAGGTGCGGGTCTTCATCCTGGCACACACAAGAGTCCAGCTGGGCAGCAGTGGCCTTAGTGTACTTTAGGGCCTTGTAAGGAAGAAAGGCAGTGTGCATAGCAGAGGGTGGAGTTTCAACTTTGCCCTCTAAAAAAGCTCTGCTTTCTTTGAAGCCAGTCTCCAGGAGGGGAGACCCTCCAATACGTCATAAAACCTACAGCTTCCAACAGCTGGCTCCTTCTGGGACCCCCGGGCTTGAGTACCCTCTTCAGGGTGAGAGGAGAGAGAAAGGTTTAAGAAGGTAGAACGTAAGACAGACAAATAAATGGCAAAGGTTGCACAGTATCGCTGTAGTAAGTAAGGACGGGTGGAACTGTAGACTCTAATTTCATGGGCGGAGGAAAACAGGTGACACAGGAAACGTTAAGGGGGGCAGTAAGTGCAGGAGAAGGGTTGAGGAGGGTATCGGTGTTAGCGCTTGCATCACCAGGTCGCTATACACAGTAATCCTGACCCACAGTGATGTCAGCCTGAAAAAAAAACAAAAAAACCTCTGACAAACACACGTGCACGCTTGTCATTCAGCACCTTCTTACTCGGGGATCTGCGGCAGGCAGCTTACAACACACCAGTTCACGTGTCGAGCTTTAAAACGAAAGCCCTCGCTGACATTAATAACAACTCGCAATGATATACCACCACGTGCATCTCTGGCAGGATGAGCGCTGGCAGAACTGGATATGCGATACCCTCCTATTTTAATTATCCTTAACGTGGACATCACTGCCAAGCCGTCTGCCGTCCTCCCTCCTGTATTTAGAAGCCCTGAGTCAAGACGTAGAGACAGGATTAGATGCAGCCATGACCTCTGACCTTTCAGCTACCCAGGGAGCTGCCCATCACTATCCGGTGACAGGTCTCTGGCCTTCAATAAACAACTCTCTGAACCAACAACACACATCACCACTAGTAAGCTTTCCCTTTTAGGAAATGAGAATCCAAGGGAGATGCAGAGAAACAGAGAAGATTGAAAGAGGGATACTTGGTTAGTCCAATATACTAAAAGGAAAATTGGAATTGGTTGAAAAGACGAGAGATTGTAGAAGAGATGGCATTCCCTCTTGGTAAATGACAAGAGTGGTAGTAGAAACAATAACAGAGGGAAGGACTATATGATCGGGTGTTGGCATGTGCGCCAAGAGCTCTAAACAGTACGTCTGGTCTGTTTTTTGCTCTATCATAAAGCCAGCAGTGGCCGTGAAGAGGCCACATGGCAATCCTTTCTGAGGCTGCGCTGCACCCGGCGACTCTGACAGACAAATCCAAAGGACATAGTTTTTTGGGCGGTGCGGTCTATATTCTTTAAAAGGGTACTTTGTTGGGCTGGTAGTTGGGTTGGAAAAAAAAAAAAAAAAAAAAAGCATTTTCTCAGGGAACCTTGTCTTGACATCCCTCAGGGAGGAGTTCCCTCTTTTTTTTCCCCCCCTAGCTTGAACCAAAATAGTTTTACAACGTTCCATACAACAATCCCTCAAATGTAAAAAATATAAAGTAAAAGAAGAAATTGAACCTTACAATCAGTATTGCATGTCATTTATCTGCAGAATTTGGTGAGTCTGAGTTTGTTGGGACAATCCAC
Source organism: Scomberomorus guttatus (assembly GCA_038419695.1). Lineage (NCBI taxonomy): Eukaryota > Metazoa > Chordata > Actinopteri > Scombriformes > Scombridae > Scomberomorus > Scomberomorus guttatus. The sequence goes on from CM076455.1 coordinate 12,735,563, forward strand.
CTCTATTCTATCTCAAGGCACAGATGAACGTACTGTAGATATTTAGAAGTTAAAATCATGTGAAAATAAACATCAGCAATGTTAATTTTGAAGGTAAACACATTTTTGAATTTGGACTTAGCGGACTTATCACTACACAGTCATCACATCCACTATGTATGACTGACATAGTTACAGACATTGCATGGGGGTGGTGGGTGAGGGGGGGAGGGGGGCAGTTCACCGATTGCATATAATCTCCTGCTTGCATAAACAGTAAAGTGACAAAGCGGCGACAGACTGGCCTCCTGTCACCTGAAAGAACCTGTACATATATGGAGACTAATAAATATTACAGCTAGATGGTGGCTGGTAGAATACAGGAGAACTGAAACAGGCCATCCCCAGCAGGGTCTGACACAACAGCATCGAAATCCATAACAGCAGAGGGACAAGATGGAGACCGGACTTTAAAAGTTCTTCAGCAGATCCCACGTGTCCCCGAGGTGTCACAGTTATGGTTTTGTGATCTTAGACCGCAGTCAGGTTGAACTGGTGCATCAAGCCATTAAGCAATTGGTCATTTTCAGCTGCATTTCTTAGCAACATTTATACATTTTGTTGCAGGATCAAAGTTTACGTCGCCTGTTGTATTGCAGTGAATGTGTCAGACCCAGTTTGAAAATGTCAAGTGAGGTTTTCTGACATAGCTTTGCACCAGATTTTACCTCAAAGAATACACCTTTTTTTATAACTGGCCAATGGCAAAATGTAGTTTTATGGCACCCCCATTGCTTCTATGGCCCCCGCCTATGAGACATTGCTCCAAAATACCAACCATAAGTTGATATTTTATAAAATAACAAAATAATACACCTCTATAAGAAATAAGAAATGGAGATAAACTGGGACGATTCGCACGGCGAACCCAGTCGCATCACAAGCTGGACTGTCAGTTCCTTGTGGTTCAAAGTCCAACCCCCCCTCCTTGTGTCTTCCTATGACTGGCTGGCGTGTCCACAGTGTTTGCAGCAGCACTGAAAATATGTCCGCTTTGCCAGGCCAGGTTTGCTGGTAATCCAAGGTCCAATGTTCAGTTTAAACAGAAACTCCATTTAACTATGGCTCTGTCAAAATACATGAATGAGGACAGTTGCAACAGCTGTAAAACAAAGCACCATGGAAATTGTAGCATGGTTTGAGGTTATAAACAACCTCCCCACCCCCCTACCCCCCCCCCTCATTTTTTTGTTCTACATGTGCATTGCATTTCATTGCGTGCAAACATTTTTTTTGTCTTGACATGGTTGAGCAGAAAGGGAAAAGATGATGCAGAACAGGAAGCGAATTACTACGAATCAAAATAACTGGTTAAGATGTCACAAAGCATAAATAAGGTCCCAGTCTGTCAGGTATATTGTGTATGTGTGTGTGTGTGTGCTCCTAAAATGCAGCCAACCAGCAATCCTTTAAGCAGAGTGCATGCTGAGTCACAATCTTTCAAGTGCTCTTCATTTATTACTTAGAAACATGCAAATGCTCTCAACATCTAAGACCCCAAATTAAATCCAGTCTGAGGTCGGTGCATGCCAGAAAGTGGTGACACGAGTTAAAAATAAATCTAAAGTTAAAATGTGCATGTGTTCGCTTGTTGATTGTGCATGTGTTTGTACGTTTAGTGGATTTAAGTGTGAGAAATCAGGAAAAAAAAAAAAAAAGGGACATATGGCCTGGTTTTAACATCAAAGCAAATATGAGCTCAGTAAGAAAAAGTGAATATCATGATGCGAGTCAGCAAAAAAGGTAATTCGCTTCCTATTTTTGGTCACATTTAAAGTAAAGATCCTTTAGTTTGTGAAGTATTCTGCATGAAGATCCAGCCCTGTGAGATGAAGATGCATCTTTAACGTTGTACTGCTGTTGATTAAACATAGCGTCGTCTTTTCACTGACAACGAAAAAGGTTGAATCTCTGACTTGATGCAAAAAGGGACATATCCAGCTCCACTGAGGTCACGGTAATGGTCCTCTGAGAATGGCATCGAGTCCTCCTTTCCTCTAACTCTCTTTAAACCCTCTCTGGCACGCCGAAAAAATCTCCAGCCGTCCCCCAGCATGCCAGCCTCTCCCTTGTCAAGCTCCAGGATTACACTATAATACATCCAACACAAGAAGCAGAAGAGGATACATGGGCTGGTGAGGCGACCTCCGAAAACACTGTACAGGCACTGTCTTTCCGTTTTTATGCCTCTTTTGGGACAGAGCAAAGTTCCGGATAGGAAGAGCTGTTCATGTCTCAGCGTACACTCAGGGTCAGAGTGAGGATGTCAAGTCTGTGGTTTGTTGTTCTGTATGCCTGCAAATGTTATTTTGTTGTTATTTTTCTTGTAATAAAAGCTGCAGATGTTGTTTGTTGGAGATGGTGGTAATACGTTAGCCATTAGGTGATGGGAGACTGGTGTTTGGCCCTCCTGTTGCCATTGAGAGATGGAGTGCTGTTAAAAAAAAAAAAAGAGGAAACAGATTTTACTTAATGCTTTTCTCGCTTATGACCTTTATGTGTCCCGCTGACACTTTATCACATCTATACATCTTTCTTTAGCAGATTTGTAACAAGCTGAGGATAGTGTCCCTAATTTGGTCAACATAATCATTCAGACATACAAGATTAAAGAAAACAAACATCTAATATCATGATTATATAAAAGGAAAACAAAAAACTGTTTGTCAGACAGAAATGGGAGAGAGATTCAGGCCTGGAGACAACTGAGGATGATTGGAATAATTTACTGGAAAGCCAGACTACGACTAACCAACTCAAGGTCTTGGTTTTGTTGGTAATGTTGGAAGAACATAATACGATAATTTCTGATTCCAAAATAAAATTTTATACATAGAGATTCTCAGGGACAAAATGAAGGCTGGAGTGCTGCAGTGTTATAAGTAGTCGGCCATTTATTTATTTATGTATTTAACGTTTTCAGGGCTTTTCCTCCAATTTCATCCACATTGGCGAGAGATTACTAAAGATGAAAATGTAAATATTTGGAATAAAACTCTTGCTTTGGTTTGGCTACACTACAGTCCCCAAGGAATTGCCTTGCTCATGGGCACTACAGCACCTTATATAAAGTGAATCTGGGACTTCCCACTGGTGATGACTCTACTTGTTTAACCACCCTGCTGCTGCCACCATGATCGATGCACCACAGCCAGCGCTGTTATATGTGTTACGGTGGTGTCAGGTCAGCATGATACAGCAAATGTGATGTGAAACCCCCATTAAGAGATGTGACATCATTGCAAAATGAGTAATTAACATCAGTCTCCTTCGATTAATGAGTGTCAGTCTTGGTTTAATGTTTGAAGAGAAGGAGAGAAAAGAGGAGAGGCTGCTATCTTCTACCTGTCCTCCATACTGTTGAAGTCCTGCTCAGACCTGGTAGGTCTAGTGATGTTCAGACTGACGGTGGCTCCACGGTCGGCTCCCTCCTCCACTCCTCCCCTCGGCCCTGGACCCTTGACCCCGACTGGACCAGAGCTCCCCTCTGGATGAGGCCCCTGCTGTCTTGGATGCCCGGTCATACGAGCTCCCCAGGTGGTGCGAGTCGCTGCTGGGTATCTGCCGTCTCCAGGAGGCCGGGCTGTGGCTCGGGTTGGGACTGGGCTCTGCGCTATCAGCGGCCTGGGAGAAGGTTAGAAAATTAGATAAAGAGTCTAAATTGGCAGCTCCAGAAAGTTTGTGTTCAGTAAGTGGATTGGGTTGGGATCGGATTAAAACAGAGGTCACTTCATTCAATAAATCCCATAGTTGTGTATAGGAGCTCTGAGCATTTTGTTTGGATGGTTTGGGGCCTTGTTTGGACTTTTGTATTATGTGGGCATTAAATACATGCTGTTTATGTTAACTGGTGTGTGACAAGGAAAGTCTGCCATGTGGATTTGTGCCAGGGGAAAAATCCCCAACCAAAAACCCCAAACTGAGAGATTTATAATTTGGTGGCTGCAACGGCACGTCCCCTCTCATAACCTCAGTAACCCTGCTCTAAGAAAGCGAGAGTTAGATGACGATGCAGTTCCTAAAACACACAGAAACAGCACCCCGCTCCTGTAATTTCAGCTTTAAAAAAGCACCATAATTAGTGACATTTGGTGGGTTGGAGTTGGCTTCTGGTGCAGTTTTAGAACGCATTCTCGCTAATTGGCTTTAATGGAGCCCTGCTGGACTGCCTTTCTCCGTCTCCAGGGGTAACAGACAGGAAATAAGTCACAAGCTAACCCTGGCAAGTAGGCGTGATCAGTGTGGTCACTTCCTGCTCCAGTCACAGAGGGGAGGAAACGGTAGAGTGGCATATTCTCCTTCTATGGTAAGCCACTGCTGCAAGACCGGGGGCTTTCACAAGGTTGCTATGTAATGCGCTTCCCAGTGTTCCTCCTACTCTCAGCAGGAGGCTTGTACACTGTTCAGCATTCTGTAATGGACTTAAAATAACATAATTGAACAAAAAAAATGCCCAATATTTCTCCTTTGTCCAATACAAAAAGCTGGAAAATGAATTAACAGCTACGCTAAACAAGTTTTAAAAGACGTGGCTTCAGTAGAAGCAAAAGTAAGTAAGTTGTGAGTGTGCCAATGGAGAGATTCTTCCCATGTGGCTGAAAGGTAATTTGAGAAAATATTTGGGCAAGAGGAACATCAGCCTGTAATAGGTGCTGTTAAGTAAAATGATGTGCCAAAGCAGAGGAAATCTGCTGGGAACGGCAAGTGCTGCCGTCATCGCAGACCTGCTCCTGCTCATATCTGAGTGCCTTCAGCTCTGAAACCCCACATTTACAGGCTGTCACAAAAAAAAAAAAAACATTACATCGTCTCTGGAAACACAGCATGACGATTCAACATAATGAAGAGAGAAAAGGTGGGACTGAGAAAAGCAGTGCTCTTGGGGTACAAATCTTTGGCTGTGGACAGAATACTCTCCTGTTGTAAGATAATTGTGTTTTAGGCTTTGCTGTTAGATATTTAAATTTACAGAAAATTAAGCTCTTATCTGTCAAATGTGTCTGTCTGGATTTTAAAAAAAACAAAGGAATTATCAATGCAATCTCTAAGAATGTTGAAAACCAAACAGAAGCTGTGAGAGTCTGCTTTCTAATACAGCATGAAGGCCAGCAGATTTAAGAAATAACACAAGGAGCGTGTTAGAGCTTCTGCAGAACAAATTATATCCCTGCTTTAAATCTGTCTGCCCTTGGTCTCACACACAATTTTAAAGGAACGATTTGCCTTGCCAACCCAAACTCTTAAATCACCTCTTCAGCAAGACAATACTCTTGACACTCCAGGTGAAATGTTTCAGAAGAGTTGATGTTTGTGTTAGAATTGTCCAGACGATGATTTATTGGTTATGATTTATAAAAAGCCATTATTTTATTGCTTCTCGTGGGTCCCTTGTGCAGTGTCTGTTGTCTGAAAACACCACGCTACAGTCTGCTGCACAGACTGTTATTCCAGAGGGATTTTTCCCTGCGGGTCACATCAGGCGAACGGTGAATAGCAGAGCAGCTCTGATCCCACACTTTACCTTGCTGGTTTTTGACTCAAAGGATGTTTTGGTATCTCGCTCATTAGCCATATCGGCCCCGCTGTCCTCAGCCAAACATAAGTTCACGGCTCATTCATGTACAGGCTGAGGTTTCCTGCTGCTACAGAGGGGAGGAAGTACTACAATGCTGTTCTGTTCTGTACTCTGAGGTGTGGAGTGACAGCTACAAAGAGAAAGCACTCCCCATTTTAACACCGAACTATTAGGCATATTCATATCGGAACTGGCCTTCAAGCCTGTTTTGGACCAAATGTCAACCAAATATAAACTATTTCCCTGCTCCCCACCTCTATTATCAGAGCCTTAGCAATACTAAGAGTCTACAGCCATGCTTGAACCTCTGTGAGCTTTGAGCTAAACGCTAATGTCAGTAAGCTTAACATGATCACAATGACAGTGCCAACATGCTAATGTTTAGCAGGTATTGTTTATTATGTTACTAACATACTAACATTTGCTAATTAGAACTAAACACAAAGTACAGCTGATGGGAATGGCATTAATTTTGCAGGTATTTGGTCATAAACCAAAGTATTGCACGAACTAAAATTTTTACCTGATGGTGGTGCAAAATGAAAAGTTAAAGGAGCTGTTACAGTTCACCATGTGGGGAACATGAATATCAAGTTTAATAACCGTGGAGGCATTTTCAAACTACAAATGTGAACCTCATTATGGCGTTAGAGAGATCACCAAAGTCACTGGGATTCATTCTGGTAAACAAATATCTGTCCAAAATTTTGTGCCAACCCATCTAACAGATGTTGAGATATTTCCATGGATGAGTACAAATTTTGTCCTGCTGGTGGCGCTAAAAGAAAATTCAAGAGATCACCAAAGTCAGTGGGCTTCATCCTCTGGGGATCATGAATGTCTGTACAAAATTTCATGGCAATCCATAGTGGCGGACAGACTGACATTGCATCCATCACACCATGCTGCTAGCCATTAATACTGTTTTGAAGAAACTACACGCAACAGTCAAGGTTGCAACTGACTGAAGGACGGCCATGATGATGATGATGACCGTGACCTTTCAATCGATGAAGAGATGTTATTCTCATCCCATCACGGGTTGAATAAATGACAGCCGAATAATTTATACATGAAGGTTAAAAAAGAAAGTTAATCAATAGGCTATCAGTTTACCCAGGTTGCTCCAGGGTACTTAAAGGAATCGGAAGTGTCGTCTCGTCCTTAATCACAATTGATCTGTAGTGCCTTACTGGTCTACAGTAAGCTGATTTCTGCAATACTCTCATCACTGGGAACCGTTTGACAGAAACGGTCATAAAAAAAATGACATGTATGGCCCCCATATGTCATGTAGACAGGAGAGAGATTTTATTCTGAGAATTTCCCTGTGCTCATGCTGTTTCTACCAGTTTTTTTATGAATAAATGTCTGAAACTTTAACTTCATATTGATTAACAGCTACTAATTACACGCCTAGTCCAACTTTAAGGGATCATGGTTTGGCCAAAGATAGAGGAGTACAGCTACAAGTGAACATCAATAGGATGTCAGTTAATGATGACTAGCTACATTCCTCCTCCATCAAACCATGTGGCTCCATCTACAAGCTTGTAATAATACAACCCTCTTCTATCAACCTTTGACACCGCAATCACAAACTAATCCCTAACCTCCCACTGTCCTGACTCCAGCTGTATTTATCCAAACCTCTTGGGAATGGACGCAGTTCAGACCACTGAAATGTACTGAAGATCCAAACCAAACATTATATGCTGTAAGACATGCTTAAAAAGACCAATTGTGATTTGAAGCATGTTTTTCTTGCAATTCCCGTTCATAATTGCTATCCAAATGAAGTGACCAGTTCGTGCATCAAACATCAGGATGGACAAGGTTTGACTGTACCACAGAATCAATCACATGTGTTTAGGAAATTCCCATAACCAAGTACAAAATGCACAACTGGCAAAAAAAAAACTGAAGTAATGACAACAGTTCATCAGGTCATGGCTGATTTACCACATCAGAGCAGAGGCAGGGACTCGATATGATAGCCCATCTCCGGGGCCATCAAGAGTGACTGATGTGGGACAGTAAGAAAGACGAGACAAGGAGACTTATGAGCTGAATCGAAACAGAAAAAAACTGGCTCCAGTTCTGAAAATGTGTGTCTGTGAGTCAAGGCCATGAGGTGGAACTGACTCGGGCACTGAGCCTGACACAGTCCCTCAAATACATGACTCGAAGCCACTTTGCTCATGTAAAGGTTTGGATGAAAAACTAAATAACGGGATGGAGGTAAGATGGAGAGGAGGGGAGGAGTCAGAGACAAAATAAAAGTCCTCTAACACTTTCTACCAGTCTATATCAGCACTGAACAGGGGACCTTAATGGTTGAGGCTCAGTGTTGTGCCCAGATTTTATGAAGCCCATTGAGATCTAATGAGAGGGAGTGTTTTGGATACCAAAACAATACATTTCTCCATAACTAATTTTTCTACAAACCCTGTTCTTCTATTGAACAAAACGTATGTTTAATGCTGTCTAAACACAAGCAGTCATACATACTCTTTGCTTAAATAAAATAGTCTAAAATTGGCAAAGTGCTGATTAAAGCCAGGAACTGTCTGATCTAAGAATAAGTAGCACAATCTCCAATCTGACCAGAGATTCGATGTCAGCTTTTGGTACTTGACAGTGTTTCAGTCACTACCAAAAAAGTATTGAACAGGATCCATAAAGCTGAAAACAATAAACAATGAACAGCTCTGGTTAAAGACACAACCCTGTTACCTCTTGATGTTCAGGTCCTGACCTGGTCAATAACCCACCATTGCACTATGCCCAAAAGGAGAACCCTTATGCGTCTGTACCTGATGAAAAACTAATGTGGGTTTGAAACATTGTTCTCTTTTTAAATGTAATAAAGAAATATATTTTTAAAACGGAGCATTTTAAAGTGTTGCGAGTCATTGGGAAACAATAAGAGACCCCTGCAATCATTAATCAAGCATAGTAGAAATAAAAACACATTATTGCAGTACACTAATACACTAATCTAATCATGCATACTATACTGTGTCAACAAAAAATGTAAAAAAAGACCCATATCTTGAGAACTCTCTCTAGGATTATCAACTGAAGATCTCAGTTTTCTGTATAAATGCAAAGCAAAAACTATTCATTGCCCTAAAAAACAAATAAGACCAAAGATGACTGATGATACACTTTAGATGTGTGTGTCTGTCTCCTTGGTAACGTCCAGTTTATTTATGGAGGAAAACACGGGGATCTTACCCAAGGGCTCTAGTCCAGCCTAGTTTGTCAAACTGACAGAATGACATGTTATTGCAGCCGTGGAGCCCACTCTGTAAGCAGTGTTACAGCCATATGATAATATATTATATACCAATAGACAAGTAAGTTAATACTTTAACCCATTAGCACTTTTCACCTCATCTTTCTGATGACTTGTATAAACTCACACTCCATTTATTAAACTGTAGATACGCTCACAATCTACATGAACGCATTTGCCCAGCTAAATCTGGATGTTCTACACTTACAGTAATGGACTTAAATTAAAAACTTAACTTAAAACTACTGATGGCAGATGAAAAAAACTTCAATGAAGAAGCGTGTGGGTGCACGCATATACATACAGTACACAGAGGTAAGTATTTGAGCAGTTATCTTCATTAATATTTGTGTAAAGTAGCGATGCAGCCTGGCACGGGCACAGACTGTAATGTGGTGGCACACATAATACAAGAAAACTATTTTCTTCTCCTTGAGGTTTTCCTAACCTCCTTTTCCCCCTGTTGAGGTCTTTTTCATTTCCATCCTCCCTCTCTCTTTTTGTCCCACCCTTTTCTCTTTGTGCTTACTGGGGCAGCAGGAGTGGGGCATTGCAGAACTGCTGTGCTAAGCGTGAAGGGCGAAGAGCCTGGCGTCAGGGAAAAATACAAGCTGAGCTCTCGTGCAAAGTGGACACACCAGGAGCTAAGCTTTGCGGTTGTACTTTCTAGACTCTTATCTTCCAGACATAACTATTTGCAGAGCTGTATGGCTAATACATTCACCTGTATGACAATTTGTATCTGACAGAGTATTTAAAAAGTTACATATATGCAGTAAAACCCTTTAAAAATGCTTCAACCCACTACTAGGAAACATTTGTCATACTAATGTAGACAAACACACCATGTATTAGTGATAACAAAACATGACTTGGACAGCGGAGGTGACTGTTTTTTCAGGAAAAATCTACCTAAATTTGTTTGTCCTACCTGTGATTGTTGTGTGTATGATCGGCCCCAGGACTGAGAGGTAACAGGTGCGTGGGGTACAGTCCTTCCCAGGCTTCCTGCTTCCATGGTGGGAGACTGAGAGCTCTTGCCTCGACGGAGCACTGGTTCCTCGACTTCTCTGGTGTTAGTAACCACACTGTTGATCCTACGCATGTACACCTGAGCAGAACAAAGAGCAAAATTATGCAGCCATGAAGCAGTTCACTCCAATTTATTATTCTTTTAGTGTTAACGATGTTCTCATTCTCAACTCAAGACAGTGACTCATACATTTATTCATTGTCTTACCTCTGCAGGTGATGGCTTGGCTCCCTTTGTTTCTGCAGTATTCCCAGCAGCTCCCGTCCCTCTGTTTACCATTTCCTCTGTGTCGATGGTGGTCGCCCGATAGGCCCTCCATGTTGTCGCGGCTTCTGCCTCGTCTTCTGACCCGCCGTCCGTCATCGTCCTGGCACCCCCTCTTCCTCTACCGGGCTCATCCACTGACGCAGTGCCCCGGTTCCTCCAGGTGCTTCTTACCGTCACATTCTTCATGTCTGGTAAACTGTCTTCCTGGGAGTGCTGGCTTTGTCTTTGGCTTCTCCAGCTGGTGACCGTGGTGGTGCTGCTGCTGCTTTCAAAGCCCGACTCCGTGTCGTTGAAGTCTGCGGAGGTCGTGTCCGGGGACTGGAGGCTGAAATTGCTGCGCTGGCAGCACAGTTGGCTGGTGGTGGTCTCCACTCTGGAAGTGTTGTGGAGCTTGGATCTTAATGAGGAATCATTGTGGTTGTCCGCCCCACAGTCCTGGTCCTGGCATGGCCGCAAGGTGATCTCGCTCTTGGGGATGGAGATTTCATACGGGATGGAGATACTGCCATGGTGCTCGCTGCTGGGGCCTAGTAATTTAATAAAAGTTAAATAAACAAAATATTTCATACAAGAAAAAAAGCTGACAGCAATGTAGTGTCCTTCATAAAATTAAATGTTGTTTATACAACACCTCATGTTTAGTCCAACAAAATCTAATTGCAATAATGACATTTTTATCACAGCAATAATAATGCCATACTTTATGCAACTACTATATATACTCCGAGTTTAAAAATGTAAAATACTATATTTTCAAATACTATAACAAGACAAAGATTTCTTTAAAAATCAAACATTACACTACTAATGAAGGCACAATTGTATTGTACAAGATGTAGTGACAGTAGTATATCAATTATATAAGGCTCATAATGTAAACAAAAGCATTACACTTTAGGTACATACTGATACTAGAGGACTTCAACTGTATTGAAGGTGGTGTATGAATGGTCACATGTCACAATGATGTAAGGCATTCATTGTTTCCGGGTCTAGACTATTAACTGAGGCGCAATTGTGTTTACGAAATGACGATTAAATTACCTATGAGGATGTTACTGGTGGATGTGTGGCGTTCTTTGACAGGCATGGGTTCACTGGACACACTGCTGCTGCGGCTACTGGTTCTGGAGGAGCTTGGGTCATTGGGATAGATGGTTATACTACTGGTCATTTTACTAGCAGTGGTCACGATCGGTTTGGTGGAGATTTTGGGCTTGCCATTGGTAGACAAGGGTTCTGAAATCATCATTTCCTTCCTGTCAATCTCGACAATCGCTGGCTTGATGACAGCTTTTGACCTCAGTGCTTCACGCGGGCTGCAGACTCGCTGGATCTCAATCCCTGATGGAGTGTGTGTGGGCCCCTGGTGGCCTCCCTCGGCTAAATTTGTTCTGCTGTGGAGCTCCTCGTCAAAGGAGCTCCTGGAGGAAGAGCCCTCTGATTGCGAGTCTTGGACATGGGAGTATCTAGCATATCTGGAGGTTGCAGTCCTACTGCTTACAGTTGTAGTAGTCGTTTCAGTTGCAGGCTCTGGCTCAGAGGGCCTTGACCCAGTAGATTCTGTTTCGGAAGCAGAGGAATGACCCTCTGACCCCTGGTCGTTGGGCAGCAGTGGAGTGACGTGGGATCTGTAAGCTGTGTAGGAGCCATTGGCTTTGGACAGGGTGGAGGCGACAGACACAGAGACAGATTCCTGAACCTGGTCTGTTGATTCCTGATCTGAGGCAGATGCTGTGTCCTTCTCTAGTGCAGATATACTATTGACGTTACTGGAGCTGTCAGGCACTACATCAGAGTTGTTTGATTCACTGTCACTACCTACATACAATTTTGAAAATTTGCTTTCTACTCTGCTTTTTTTGCTCTCCCCATCGTTCTGTTTGTGAGCTGACCTCAGTGGCTTCTGGTCATTAGCTGCTGGAGGGTAGCGACTAAGAACAGACACTTTTTTAACATCACTGGAAGATGTATTTACAGAACTGTATGTGGCTCCTCGTGTCTTTTCCTCAGGTCCTCGTCCTGTCTCTCTTATTCCGTTATCAGATGAAATCGCAGTAGTTGAGGTTTTGGGTGTCCTTCTGCTCTTGTGAGCAGGACTGAGAGCTCTCCTCACAGATTTAGGAGAACTCTCCTCTGAGTGGCTGAGCTCTTTGCTCCTCAGCTTGGTTTCTCTCTTATGCTGGGGAGAGAGCTCCCTGCTCCTGTGTTTGGGCGAGCTCGGTTCTGAGACAGTTGCAGCACTCCTGTATTTAGGCTTCTCCTGTCTGAAACCTCCCTTCACAACAATCTCTTCATTCTCAGCTTTGCCATTCTCCAGGAGCTTAGCGGGGCTTTTGGGGCAAATGATAGTGCTTCCGTTGCCGTGTTTATCCACATTACTAGTTCCATTTCCTCCGATCCCAATTCTTCCACACAGCTGCGTCCTGAGTTGTTCCACCTGCTCGCTCAGTTGGCGAGCCCGGTTTCGTTCCATCTGGAACTTCTCGTGAAGTTCGCCATTTTTGGACTCTGACTTCTTCAGGTCCTCCTCCACTATCTCCAGCTGCTTGAGCCGGTTCTTCAGCCTCTCTACTTCCTGCGTCAACTCCTTTACTTTGTTGTCCTCCTCCTGCGAGCCTTCAAGGCCACTGTTCTTCTCATTCTCAGATTTGTTCATGAGGCCAATGTTGTCATCAGTCAACTTCAAGTAGTCAAGGCTCTTCTTGCGTCCAGCCAGTTTACTGGTGAGGAGCCCTGTGGATGATAGCTCATCTTCAATTCTTGACCTCATGAAATCTGTACGACCGGGGTCTGCCGATATGCCAAGGCGATTCTTCTGCTGCTCCAGTTTTTCTGTCAGCTTTAGAATGACCTTCTCGTCCTCTCTCTGTTTCTCCAGTAGCCTCTTACGCTCACTCACAAAGGTCTGGGTGAATCCTTTGAGTTTCTCAAGCTCGATGGCCAAAGCCTGCTCTGCTCTGTCCAGCTTCATCTCAGAGCCCTCCACCTCCTTCAAACGAGCTTTGAGTGTCTCCAACTCACTCGAGAGCTTCTTGGTTAAGTTCTTCTCCTCATTGAGGCTGAGGCAGAGCTGGCTACAGTCAGACTTGCTTTTCCCAAAAGCTTCTTCCAGTTTCTCCAGTTCTGCCATCCTCCGTTGTAGACGTTCAATCTCTGCCTTTAGCTCCATTGTGAGGCTTTCCTCCTCTTCCAGTTTCTCTCTCACTGTGCGGCAGAGGTCCTCAGCTTTGCGTACCTCCTCATCCTTACCCTGGATCTTCAGGAGACGTTTTCTCAGGGCCTCCACATCGGCAAGCAGGGACGAGTTGCTGCCTTCTGCCTGGATGATCTTGTCCTGTAAGAGAGAGAGAGAGTGATCAACCATTCATTAATCTGTTTATGTACTGTATTTATGTTCCAACTCAATCCGCTTCATTGCTTCTGAAATGCACACACAAACAAACATACTGTCGGAAGTCAACCAGTACTGACCTGCAGGTCAAGCAGCTCATCCTCAGACTTCTGCAACTTGGTGGTGGCCTCTTCCAGTTCATCCAGTCTTCGGCCAAGACTCTGTAGCTTGTGCCGCAGGTGGCGGTGTGTCATGTCTTTATGGTCAGACATGGCCACAAAGTTCTTTGAGTTAAGTGTCTTGTATGTGTTCTGTTCTTCTGGTTATTTGATGACAGCGTTTTGGGAGGTCCACATTTGTATTTGTGTCCTTTAGGCTGGTCTTAGTGTTATACGATTGCCAACGTGAAAGGTGTGTCAATACTCCTTTCTCTCAGCGGTCCGTCTTGTTTTGTTTTTGTGACTGTCGCTTTAAGACTTTGAAGTTCCCTCGGAGTGGTGTTTAGCAGACAAATCTGTCATCTGTAGGAGGGACAGAGGAAACAACACTTAGTCATCCCTAATTTGTCAATGACAGTCATTTGCATTCTAAAATATAACACAGTCAGTGTAGTAAAGGAGTGAGAGAGAAAATTAGATTGGGATTAGCTGGCTACACATGAAAGGGCACAAGCACAGTCAGGATATGATTTCACAGTTTCATCTAATTGCTGTGACACAAACCAGAGGACAGGACTAAAATGGGCCAATCACCACTGTATGGACTGTAAACACACACTCGCTGGCACACATATACAAAGACACACACACAAATCCTCGGCAGATCACTAAACGCAAGAAGCACAACATACAAGAACTAATATTTTACAGCAATTAATTACTAATTTCACCATAAAGTCAGCTACCAACCTTTCATCCATAAAAATAAACATTACACAAGTATGTATTACGTAGACACACAAATATGCTGCACCCTTCTCTCCCTTTTTGTCATTGAACCACCATGTATTTCACCTTGCCTGTCCTTCGAAGGAGCTGGGGGTGGGTGGCGCTGCTTACATGTGTGCGTGTGGCGGATGGGGGTTTCAACATGCCTGCACATGCACACACACTTTGTCGTCTGCCTGCTGTTGTATCCGACATTGATTTTCAGCTTGCCTGCCTGCCTTCTGCTGACAGCAGCATATCTCAATAACACCGGCCTCCTTCGCGCATACACAGCCGTCACCGAGGCAACCACTACATCACAGGCCCGTCACAACACTACGCCATTCACGGGCCACTTGGGACGGCTGTGATGATAAAACTATTAGATAAATTAGCTCTGACACGAGTGAAGATTGCACATTAAAGAAATCCAATAATTGCTACAAATAAGGATGTTGCAGCTATGTTGTCCTTTTGTTAGTCAGTACAATTGAGTCCTCATGAACGTTTTCCGTCTGTAGGCCCAGCATAGCTCTGTGTGATGAGAACACCGATTATTAGCACACCGTAGTCTGGCTGTCAGCATGGCCTCCATCAATCGAACAGCCCGAAGCTTTTCTCTCATGCATGATTCAGGTAGTGGGCTTTCCTGCATCAAATCCTTTTATCCCCCTTCCCCCCCATCATTCTGCCAAGCTTCCTCTCACTGACCGCGAGGGAAAAATCGACCTGAGGGTAGGACATAACATCTGCACACATCATCACTTATCGACCCCCTGACAACCAGCCACCCCTCCCGTGTCTCCTCTTTCCCGCCTCGTCTACAGTACAATGTTCAAAGACTGCCTTTCTAAAGCTGCAAACCACTACATAAAGACTACTGTAGTTGGAAGATGTTTTCTTTTACATTAAACAACTTTAGGCACTGTAAAAAAGATCAACCAGCGCAGTAAATGTACTAAATCTTTTTATCTACATGAACTATGTGCATATACATGGTATACAACAAGATATAAGTTGCCATTATGGTTTACTTTAACATAGCTTCATATACTTTCTATCGTTTCATTTGGTGTAAAAAGCCCAAACCACTCTCCCCGCAATTCATTAAATGTCTTGTTGAACATAAACCAAGGCAATCAGCTTTGAAAGTCAATATGGCAACAATTACTTTATGAAAAAACACAAAGCGTTTCGCTGTAGTGTTTTAATTATTCTTTACTTTCATGAGGTCTAGCGGTTTCTCAGTGGAGTACAAGACTTTCAGGAACAAGGATTGCAGAAGGATCAGACAAAAAGACACATGGAAAAAAAAAAGTTGGAGAGAAAACTGCTAGCCTAGCTGTCCAGTTGAATGCCAAAACACCTTAGTCAATAAAGTCATTTTGTGCTGCATTAGCTTTGTGCAGCTGTGGCTTGTTAAGCAAGTTGTAGACCACTTTTTCTCTTTTGTCTTGAGGTGATTTGCTGTGGTCCAAAACCTGTCCTGGCTGATCTGCCTCCAGTGGAGTAAAATACTATGAAAAATTCCGATAGATCCGGAAGAGAGCACTCGCTGGCACAAAACCTTCAACAAGTATGATTTTGTTTTTCATGACAGCTCCTCAAGCTGCACAATGCTGCTCAAGGAAAATATAACCACTGAAAAAAAATTGAGAGAATTACCTTTAAACAATGTGTGTAAGCAGAAAAAAGGGATTCCCTGTACACCAAAACTAGATGTATATTTTTTTAACTATTTAACTATTTGGTAGCATTCTGTCAATAATCAAACATCCTTCTGGTTTTCACAGACTTCTAATCATCTTAAGTACACGTTTTGGGCAACTACAAATGATTTTTGGACCTTGCGTGGCTCATGTTCAAAATTCAACAACTCTAAAAGCAGCTCTGGTTGAGCCCTGTCCTGGTTAATAATGGCGTCCGCTAGGTCCAGCTACTCCTGTCTTGGCAGGCTGCCTACCTCTCCTCTCATTCTGCCTTTATTTCTTTGCCAGCTCTCTACTTCCCTCCCTCATCTCTCCCCTCCATCTCTCTCAGACACGCACACCAGCACGGCCAAGTGGGCGCTTTTAAGGGGCGGCAGTGCGTGCAAAGCGACTCTGGCAAGGGCCCGCCTCTGCCAAACCAATCAACATACCTGATTCACTTATCACAGGGCCGGGGGCCTCATTAGCTATGTTCAGGACAAGACAGAAGGGACTTAGAAGAAGAAGGATGGTGGATGAGATGGAAAGGAGGAGAGGAGAATGCAAGAGAATCAGTGTTTTGGAGGGAAAAGGAGAAGAAAGAGATAAGATGAAAGAAAGATGGATAAAAAAGAAGTGGTTACATGTGAGAGACAGCAAGACTGGAGTTTAAGTCATTAGTATTTAGTCTTGAACCATGAATTCCTTCCATTTAAGACCTTAGATATGTGCTCAAAAACACTGAATTCCTGTATTCCTTTGATTTGATTTTCCACACTTCACACTCAAGACTCAGAAGGATATTCACACACACACACAAACATACGCACAAGCACACATGCAAGCTGGGTGTACTGGAGTTTGCCAATGTAAACACAGGATTGGTCTTCATGAAAGCAAAAGTTGCGTTGTGTGCCGTTTGGGCAAGAACAAGTTTTAAGAGAAGTGAGTGAAGAAGGAAGGGAAAGCGGGGAAGTACGGCAGGAAGGGGTTGCTGATGTGTTCTGAGCTCAGACTGAACACAGTTTCATTCCGTCCCAAACCCGTTTTGTGCTTTGTTTGACAATTATGGAAAACCTGCAGGGGGGTAGGAGCTGTGAGGCAGGGAAACTGACCCCTTTTATGCAGACACATTCCTAATGACAGACTAACCAGGGCACTGCCAGTCCTTCGCTCTGGCTCGCCTGCTCTTAACCAGGCCACCGACAGACTCTCCAAGGCCCTCGCTGCGAAAAAGCCCGTTCCTAACCAGAGCATTGTCTGGCCAGAACCCAGAGAGTATATAAAAACATTTTAAAATTATTTTTCTTCAGTCTGCTCTGAGCTAGACCGATTAGGGCAATTTGGAGTCCAGACATAATTTCAGTTAAAGAAATTCCAGTAATTGCTTTCTGAACACATTCCTGTCACTGTATTTTTGCAAGAGTTTTTCAGCCCCCTGTAGACTGTGTGGCAGACCTCACCTGTGTGATTATTGGGGATTAACTGACTCAAATCTTAAAGCAGGATATCATCTAATCTGTCTGTAATTTATAATCGCATTGTAAAATACATACAACAGCTTCAACAAGATGATTCTGGCAACTTCCATTTCCTAAATTCTGAACAGGAAGTTCCTTACTTGACTTTTCACTTCCTTTTGCACACTGACTAACTGCCGTCGTTACGATAAACAGGACACCGAGACTGTTTGGTGTCCACGAGGCTCTGTGGTTTGACAGTGAAGACATAAAAGTTATTGCGGAGGGGGGTGAAGATACCAAGATAGATCCAGAAATGAGGATACTAGAATTAGAAAGAACGAGCCAGGGGACGGTAGCAACACAAGGACAGAGTCACTAATGCAAAGCAAAAACTGGATTATCAACCGGGCAAAGCAGGCGACTGCCTCGGGGCCCCGGAAGGCTCCAGGTTCACCATGTGGCAAACAGTTTGCAATTTAATTAATCTAAAATGTGTTTGTTAATACTCAATGCACCACTAGAGCATTTTATTAACTGAAACAATGGGGCCTTAAGGCAATGTCTGTTTTATAACCGCATTAAAATCATACTTTAGTGAGTTTGTGAGTGAGTTATAAGCCTGGTTCATTAGGTGCTTCACATCTAAAAAAGAGAAAATGAGGGCAGACAGATAAAGATGCGATGGGAGGGTCAGACAGCGATGGATGCAAAGACGAGGGGAACGATTAAAAAGAGGGTCTTCATTTTGTCTTGGACCAAAAACACCAAAAGGATTTGGAAGTAAAACTTTTCTGAAGAGGACCATCCACTCTGCTCGCTCTCTCTCAAACACATACACACACACACACACACGCACACACACACACCAAGGTTACAATCATACACCATATCATTAGGGCTTTAGCCACTCTCTTCCTGCCTGCCTGTTGCCTTCAGTACATTCTGTTCTCTCCATGAAAGAGAGAAAGAAGGAAGGAAAGAAAGAGAAAAAAAATTCCCCTCTCACTTGCACTTGACGTTAGGTTGGAACTTATGGTTTTGAAGCTCTTCTGCCTCATAAACGCTAGTTAATAAAGGGCCCGAGTCCAATCAAAATGCCTCGACCGCATCTTCATGTAGGGGGTTATTGCCAGTTTGCGCAAATGAATGTTTGACAAATACGCTGTGTGTTTGCGTGTGTGTGTGTGTGTGTGTGTGAGGAGGGACGGCTGCTGTGGATGGATGCTGGCGCAGCAGTGGAAGCCACAAGATGGTGGAGACCTGCATTTTTCCGTTTTTCCAAGAAAGAGAAAACCGGCATCCCATAATGTTCGGTTTGTCGTTTCCTGTGCTGTCATGTAACTTTTTTCTCTGTTTCTTTCACCCTTTCAGTTTTGCACCGCTTCTGGAAAAATGGTAAAGAAATGAAAGGCAGTGTTGCATTTCAGCAGAAAAAAATGAATAAGGAGCTAAGTTCATCTAGCCTGTTCATTAAAGCGAGCTGAAATGGGATGGGAAGACCTTCTCTCCTTGTATTTTTCCTTGAGATCCTGGGAGAAATGACCACTTACAGTATAAGTATTGAAATGTGGTGGAATAGTGGGTAAACAAAACGTCGTCTTTGTTTATGGGAGAAGACATGGAAGTTCACCACAATATCACTATAACGACAAAGTGGATGCTGTCTGCTTGTCAGGGCAGCGTCACTAAATGTTTAAATATTCCTCAGTGACAATATTTCTTGTTTTTTTTTATTTTTTTTTCCCTTCTATCATTTATTCTACCACATCAAAAATGGGTTGAATGAAAGGTAAAGACGGTCATACAAACAAAGGAGATGATAAAGTGACATTTCCTGTTAGGCCTGCCTACAGATTACTGGAAACACTCAGCATGGATACATTTCTGTTTGGATTTCCCGTCATTTGTAAACAGTCTGATCTCATTTTACATTTTAAGAGGACCAAGGTGCTCTTTCTGCTTTGAACACTCAGAGTAAATTACGATAGCGGTGCTCGAAGAGTGTTATTGTTGGGTACGGAGGTTGTTGTTTGACTCATCCAGAAATCAGTAGCTGCCAAATAGCAGTAGCTTTTGAAAAATAACAATTCTTTGTATCTACTTTAAACATATTTGGACTTCTGAACCATGAGATTTACTGCATGAAGACAACTCTGACAGATGCAAGTAAGCAAAAGTGCCAAACATTAGCTGGTGTCAGCTTCTCAAGTGTGGTGATTTTATGCTTTTCTTTGTCAAATGTGATAGTAAACTGAATGTGTTTTGAAAGTTGGGACTGTGGGTCAAACAAAACAAGACATATGAAGACGTCACCAGGGTCTCTGGGAAATTATAAAGGGCATTTCCACATTTTTTTCTGATATTTTCTGACAAAATCAGATTCAACCCTATTCTAATGTTGTGTGGATGGGCTCAAAGACAAGAAAAAGTAGCTAAACTTCAAATATATAATAATGAATATGTATCAATCACATCAAAAAAAAAATTTCACTCTACCTTCAAAAGCAAAACGTAACAACCCCCTTATTCAATGTCAAAGTGAGGCCAGTGAGGTCGGAGTTTATGCTTAGGGTGAAGGTTCTCCTTATGATAAACTTATGTGAATGTTACAGTCAGTTTTAGTTCAAAGCTTGGCTGGAAAGTAACAGTCCTCTCTCCGGTCTTAGCCCAGTAACCCAGAGCCTTTTCTAGGTCTCTCCTCCCCTCCCCTCTCTGTCTACATCAATAGTCTTGTTGCTGGGGCTTAAAACCAGCACTCTGCTTATACGAGGCAGCATGATAAGATGATGAAAGAGGGAAATATGGGGGAGGGGGATGATAAATGCCAGAGAAAGGTGAAAGGGAGGTGAGATAGACGTGGCAGGCCAAGAGAGAAAAGCCAGAGGAGTTACAGTACAGTGTCTGTCTGACCTGCAAGTGTCTGATGGTCCTACACAAAAACACATTTTTTGCCTTCTGCATTTATGACCTGATTGAGGATGTGACTTTTAAGAGGTTGAGTCAAACTCAAAGCCCTCAGAGCTTTTCGGCTCTGTTCCTGATCCTGGTGGCGCAGCAGTAAACTGGAGCATGTTCCTGCAGCAGAAAACAGCACGACACACAGGATTACATGCACCAGACACTGTTGCTGCAACCAAGAAGCAGAGCAGGAGAAAGATATTAGATGCTCTATTTAAAACAGCAGCACATGAAAATACCGGCCAGTCAGTTGCTAGCTAGTCCTCGGGCAGATTTGCAGCCAAGGAAATCTGGAGCAACTTAAATCTAGTCCGTTCTAATAGAAATCCAGTATATCACACAAAAGCAGGCAAGTGGGGATTCACTGACTTGCTCAACAACATTTAATCCAGATGGATGCTCATCAAAACAGGGAAATCTGCTACATTTCCCCGTTACTGTTAACATCTTTCCAGTCTCTTTCGGTTTCAGGAATCGCCCCAAATGTCACAAAAACAATAGCATAATTTGTAGTGTATTTGTAGTTATTGGCATGACAGATCTGACGTCTTCACAGGTCCACTTGGTTACAAGTAACCGAGGCCAAGATCAGTTAGGTCCAAATATTCAGTGTAACTGAGTCAGGTAAAATCTAGAGCTAAACCAATAAATTGGATAGGATGATATTTGTGCAGATATTAGCTTATTAGCATACAGATATATGTATATCAGTCTACTGGTACAGAGATACAGTATCTTTAAGTGCAGTCTATTAGTTAATTTGTCCTCCAGAGAAAATGGAGAAGTTTGACTGAAAAAGTCCCTGCACAGTACGTATCTCGGTCACAAAACTTACAAAAAAAAACCCCACAATGGATCCTTATAAAAAGTTTTTGTTTATCTTATATTAAAAACATAATACTGACTCATATATCATCATTATCTGATTTTTGCAACTCTCATATTGTTTTTGGCCTTAAAAAATCCAGAGTCAGTTGGGCTCGACTGGGGTCCCGTTGTGATGTTGCGGGTCTGCGGTCTGTGTGATAATATGTTTAATACACAAAAGGATTCAAATGGACTCGATCAACTGTGATCATGTGGTGAGTCGCTGACATCACAGAGGAAAAATGTTTTCAATAACTGTTAACAATCTCTGGATGTGTGCAGACCTCTACCACAGGATGTGTGGAAGTTGTCATGTTTCAGGTGTTGTAGTGGACATGGACGGTTGCTTTCAGACATTCAGGCACTGAACTGCACAATGTGACACGTGACACTTTTGGAGTCGGCGTTGCATCTGTAAATGTTTGGTATTTGAAAAGAAGCAGTCCATTTTTGATCATGACTGGAATGTCCACTCGCTGACTTGTTAACTGATATATAAATCTATATGTATATTAATAATTACACAATTAAATATGTTACTAATACTTCTGACTATGGATACGTGCTTCAGACAAATACAAGTTTGGCAATGCCCTTGTTATTGATGTAAACACACAAATTTATGTCCCGTGTGATTTGCCATCAAGTGTCCATGAAATATTTCCCAACCCTACTCCGGCATGTCCTCGGCCTGCTGCCCTCTGTGTTTTGGGTCGGAGGTCACTGACACTGTAAACATGCGAAACACTCCGCACGACACATCGGGGCAAAACAGAGTGAGGCCCTGATTAGGAGAGCAGATTGTGTTGTTTTGTACAGCAAAGGCAAACTGAACTCAGCTTCATTCTCACTTGAAAGTGAAAAATGACACGGGACTTATGTTGCCAAATAGTGTGGTTGTTCAAAGAGAACAATAAATATTTGTCAATTTAGACTTTAAGCATTTCAGACTTTAAGTGTCAGCAGACTCTATTGACTTCCACATGGATTTGTGCGTATGTGTGTGTGAGCTGCTATCTTGTGGACTGAAACCACGGGAAGTCCCAGTTGTGAAGTGATAGACAGGAAGACTCCAGAAGGAGACACACAGTAACTTTCCATCCACACTATGACATTAATGAGTCATGATTAGATAGGATGAGAGAAAAGGGATAGAAATAAAAAGGAGTCATGCAGCAAATGTCTTCAAATGTCACTACATCCTTTTGTTTTTCCTAAAAAGGTCAATTAGATTCCCTTCACCATCTCTCCCTGTCATTTTGTTGAATTGCATTCATTTTTCTGCTAAGTCGTTTGGTGTGTTGGCTGCCCATTGATCAAGGTAGTGAAACGTCAAAAGGTTGTTCTCCACAGCAGCCACTGTGTTCATAAATGGCTCTGCATCTGAGCTGTAAGTGATTCTGGCTTATAGCATCAGCCTAAAGTATGTCAATGTCTAACCAGCCTTTGAAAATGCACTGCTGGTAGAATATTAATAATGTAATATGTGCAATGTCATCCCCCACGGAGAAGTCCTTGCTGATGACCCTTGAATTCATTGGGCCTGAGTCCAGAAAACACAAATAAAAACAGATTACAGCAGACGTCAAGACTTCAGGAGAAAAAAAAAAGGAGGCTTTATCTTAATAAATCCAACTGAGAAACTCTTTGACCGACCATTAAGACCTTATTTTCTGTCAGGACCAACACTGGCTACCTATTTAAAGCTACGCCTAACAGCTGTTCAAGCACTCTCAGGTATCAGCAGATGTCAGCTAAAATCCTTATATGACTCAATGAGCGCACACAGATATGTGGAGTTGTGAGCGACGACGAGCCGCTAGGGGTGGGGGGTGGGGGGGGGGGGGGGGGATTTTGTGTGTGTGTGTCACCGTTTGACACCAATAAGAGAACAAGACAACATCTCAACATGATGACACTTGTTAGAATCAACACTGGGTAACTAACAGTCTGTGTGTCTGTGCGAATAAGCGTGAGTCAGATAGAGGAATGAGGCGAGGCAGATGGACAAAAGCTAAAAGAGAGGTTAAGAGCTATAAAAACAGAGAATGACAGGCAAATGTAATTAAAAACAAACATTTTCTATGATTAAAAATACAATTTCTAGCTGAACTTGGAATTATGAAACCTGACTTCAGACTGTGCTCATTTCTCACACACTGTTAAACCAACATTTGCTAAATCTAACGCTTCATTTGCAGTCAGATGACAGCGGCACCACACACACTGTGTCCGAGTATCGCAGAGAGCGTCTGCAGACACGCCGAGCAAAATGTGAGAAATGTAACCACGCACCAGGTGCCACGGAGCGCGCAAAATGCATTAGCAGGCTTATCAGAGCAGCAAGGTGAGATTTATGGTGAAAACGCTACCTCGCATCCGTTCTTTACATACTTATCCCAGATGGGCTGGGAATGAAGGAATGTCAAGGAACTACTTGTAAATCTCTGTAAAAGTCTGAGACTGAAAAATAACATAACAGCATAGAAATCACGTAGTAAACTGCATGTGGAAAATGATAATGTCATTTGAATTTGGACTGGAAGGTCAGTAATTGTATATTTTGTCATTCCCTCCAGCAAAGGTCAAGAACAACCCCCTATTTCTGTCGCTGCACCTTCCTTTACCCTTCTCCCTAATTCCGCTGCCTTTATATGTCCTGTCATCTGTAACGAGGAGAGGAGATGACAGCTGACTACCCGGCTGATGATGGATTGGGCATTTTACCAGGCGGGCCCCTGATAGCTGACGACAACTGCCTGCAAACACTGTCGATTCATGGATGCATCAATAGCTCTCAACATGCAGCCCTTCCACCTTCTCCCTCGCCGCTTGAGATCCTGCTCATTCACTGCTTTCCCATCCTCTCTCTCACTCGCACACACACACACACACACACACAGCCTGGTTGGCAGAGCTTGGCAGTGCTTCATCATCCTGAGCCTTGGCATTAGCTGCCTGCTGCGGCTGAATGGAGACCTCAGTGGCTCTCTGATGAGGAATAAAGAGAAGAGAGAGAGAGAGAGAGAGAGACAGAGCGAGGGGTTGTGGCAGAAAAGCTTAGAAAAAAAGAATATGTGCGGAGCAAAATGTTTGTAATAATGCGAGGTAAGCAAAGAAAGACAGAACAGATAAGGAGGGGAGAGAGAGAGAGAGATAGATGAGGGGAGTGACTCCACAGAACGCAGAGCAGGTAACTGCCAGAGTGGATTACTGCAGCAGGAATGCAGCAACTGGCTGCAGAACGAAGGGGAGGGAGGAGGAGATGAGTAGAGCAATAGAGGTAGCAGGAGGTGAACAGGAGGTGAAATGATGACGTATACTGACATATGGGATGCTGCTGTTGTAAATACAGTATGTTGACTATAACTGATAAGCTGTGTGGCTTATTATATTTGACATTAAATGGAAGGTAAATTAAATGAGAGGAGGAGGATAGGCTCGAAAGACAGGACAGTAAATGTTTATGTATGCAGGTATGTAGGTGTGTGTGTGTATGTTTGTATATATGTAAGTAGGTCCGTGTGTTTATGCAGGTGTGTGCATGTGAGCATGCGGATGTATGTATGTATATCCTCATGTCAGTAAGCCTTTGCTCATTAGACATTTTTTGTTCATGTTTACAGCATAAAAATCAATAAAATATAATTAAATAAGTTCACATTAAGCATATACACATTTGTTCACATGCACTAAAATTTGAACACATAATAGGATTTCGCTCTGTAACCAATTGATGAGATACACACTGAGTCAATATACGTGCGGTTCATAAAGCCGTTTCATTTTAAACAGCTGAATATTTCCCTTGAAATTACCTTCAGTGCACAGGAAGTGAGATAGTGTTTGTTGTCAGCACCAGTGGTTTCTTTGGAATAAAGAGAACAAGAATCAGGGATTTTTTTTTTTTTAAATGAGCAGCAAAAGCAACAGAAATGACAACTTCATAAACAGAAAATCATCAGGAAATGTCAAGGAAATTAAAAAACAAAAACAAAAAACTAATACTTGTCAGTGACAGTCAGTCATATCCTGATTGTGAGAAACCTAAATATAAGTAGGACGATGACATGAAAAGCTCCTTTTCCTGTTTTACTGTCGGTTTTCATGGTCTTTGTTAGTTCCGGACTATTTAGGATGAATTCAGCTCAAGCAGGATGTGAACTGGTATCCGGAATAATAATAAACGCATGTGAATGCAGCAGCTCAGTGAAGACACACAGAACAAGCCTTACATTATATTGGGCTTACATTTGTGTGAGCAGACAGTGGAGTAGACATGGGAAGACAGTGACACATATACGGTCTCTGCTGACTAACCTGGCCTCATCACACACACACACACACACACACACACACACACACACACACCAGCTGATGTATCTAAAAGCAGTGTGTATGTTTATGCCTATGAGTTCACTGACCCATATGTTATAAAATATACAGTATATACGTATTTGTGCCACTCCTGTGTGACTTCAGGCTACAGGGAAGGAAGCATGGCGCCGGCGTTTGTGCCCAACAGGAAACAGACTCACAAAGAGCAGAGGAGGGGCGGAAGAGGCAAGGAGCAGGAGGAGGAGGAGGAGGGGGAGAGGAAGGGAGGAAAAGGTGGGCAAAGGAGGTGGATGAGGAGAAGGAGAGGAAGAGAGGTGGAGAAGTGGAGGAAGTGGAAGGGAGCCAGAGGAAATTCTGCAGATTATCAATCTGTGAATTGATTTTGTCTGATTGGGTGACCTGATCCACATACACACACAACTATCTATACTAAGGTATCTCTAGGTTTTAGAAAGCCATGTTCTTTTTTTATTTTGTTGCCTTTCTTATTCAATTATGTAAATAATGCTAAAATAAACACTAAATAAATGCTAAATTTAAAAAAAGGACGACGGGAAATCTTCTGTCCGTAAGTTGAATGAGAAGATCTACACCACTCCCACAGCTGTACAGGGCTGGAGCGAGGAGGCAATTAGCTAACTTTAGCATTATGCTAATCTGTTTCACTCTGCTGCTGGAAGCACAAGGATTCAGTTAGTCTGGCTATCTCCAAAGTAAAAACATTCTCCTAAAAGCAACCATTCGTGGTTACAGGGGGAGTAATTTCCCAGAGTTTTGTGAAGGTTTCCAGGAAAAGTGGCCCTATAACCAAAGATGCTCTGTACAGAAGTTGGGTGGATACTTTTAATCAAAAATGTGTGTACGTATTAAACAAATAAGATACAACGTGTTAAATGTGAACTTTTAAAGATGCTGGTAGGTGTACTTTTGAACTTTGGTGAGAGCCAGGCTAGCTGTTTCCCTGTGCGTCCAAACTTTATGCTAAGCTAAGCTAATCACCTCCCAACTCCAGCTCTATACTTGGCACACAGACATGAGAGTGGTATCGATCTTATCTCACTTGTGGAAAGAAAGTAAGTAAGCACATTTCCAAAACTTTTTCTTTAAAGGACATTAAGGACAACTGTGTAAAGCAAATAGATTGCATATTGTACAAATCCTGCATTAAGGTAATATGCAAATAAAATCTGCTGCTGCAAAAACCTCTTTTCACTGGGTTTAAGACTTTGATATATTTAACGGATGTCTTTTATTTAATTAAATTTGATGACTTTCACAGACTTTCAGTGGCCTGTGGACACCCTGAATATGTGCAGAAACAGGAAAGAGCAGAAATAAATCAACATTTACCAAATCACAGAAGGGCATAACTTACATTCTAGATGCATCTTTTTGTCTGTGGCACGTTAAGCTCCTCTTCCCAAAGTCTCCATCCTGTGGTCACAAACACACAAATGGGGCATGGGGTTAGTAAAAGTAGACTCGCTGGTCGTCATAATATCAAGACACACACACTCATGCCATCTTTCACCATTGTTATGTTTGGCAGTTGGCAAGGCTGCGAGCCTGCGGCCGCGCTGACAATGCAGTCACTGTAGGGGAGATCGTTCACAGTCAAGCTAACGGGCTAAAGAATGAGCTAACTGCTCAGATATGGGACGCGTTCGTAGGCTTTGCAATAGACTCATGCATGAGCAGACAAGCAGTGTTTGGCCACGACAACAGAAGGCTCCATTCAGTTCTCCGAGGAGGCACTGGTACACACAAACACACACGCACCATTATCATAATCATCATCATCCTAGGAGCTCTCATCTGCTTCAAAACATGTGCATGGTTAGTTATACACATACACACGCACACACACAGAAAACAACCCAGACGTGGAGCATTCCACTACAGTAGCATTCCATATGTTTGGTTAAGCACAGAGAATCCAGATTTAAGACTGGAGTCTGGACTGAATTTAAAGGATGAGAGAGAGGGAAGTGAAGGGAGGGGGAGAAATGAAAAAGAGGAGGGGAGTACTGAAGGAGATGGGGGAACATTCCTGTGCACTGAAAGCAGCAACAGGACTCTCAGGTATGGACATAACTGTACAATAGAAACATTACATAAAACATGCATTCAAAAATGAACCATCATGCTCGACTTTTGAGCCAAAATGGACGAGAAAGGTGCTCAGAATAAAAGGTCTGAACATCTACAGTTACTGCACATGACAACTGATCGAACACCTGTGTGCTGATGAAGGCCATGTGATGTTTGAAAGCTCCAGAACAAGCGAGTAAGTGGACCTTGAGATTGTTTTAAGAAGAAAGAAGAGGAAGTGGAAAAAGAACATGGCAAAAAACAGCACATAGGGCTACAGCTAACGATTATTTCTATTATTTTCAATTATCTACTGATTATTTACCCAATGAATCATTGAATTGTTTGATCTATAAAATGTCCGAAAACAGTAAAAAATGTATATCAGTTTCCAAGAGTGCAAGAGGATGTTTTGTTTTGTGCAAACAACAGTCGAATTTTTGCATAAAAATTACTTGATTAATCAATTAATCGACTAATTGTTTTAGCTCTAAAAGCATGAAGTAGTAAAGTTTCACTTTCACAGTCATTTAAACTGTTCAGAAAGAGCTTTCTCTGTTGACTTATAGGCTAGACTACAGTAACTGAGGAGGTAGAGGCGAGTGATGTGCTCAAAGACATTTCGATCATGTAAGCAGCTACTGATGGACATGGAGCACCAGTCTTTTAGTTGCTGCTGCCACTCTCATCTCTCCTCCGTCTCATCCCCTTTGTTTGTTCCCACACATCTTCTCTTACAGGAAGAAGACAGCCCTGCTGCTCTGCACTCAGCTCCGTCATGTTAGATTCATGAGAGCAGCAGCACTGACGTCGATACGCAGGTTTTGCTGAATCATCCGATGTTCTCACGCTACACAAAAACGCTCCCACAGTGCACCAAACCTCATGTATAGTTCCACTCAGCACAAAGCTAGCTGCCTGTGTGCTGCGCGATCGATAAATACTTGTTTTGATTAAAATATGCGATTTTACAAATGAGATTTGACACATTCTTAGCAATCCGAAAAGACGCCAAATCCCCTGGGGACCGGAGACCACATGCTTGTCTGTGTTTGTATGTGTTGTTGGGGTGTGTGTGTGTGTGTGTGTGTGTGTGTAGAGGGGGGGTCGGAGCTATTCATTCAGACAGTTATCCAACCCGTAACCAAGCGAAACTGAAAACAGCTGTCTCCTTCTCATCCCTCGCTCCCACTCGCTTCCCCTCACGCACACAGCATGTCAGATTGGGGAGGATTCATTCCGTTACTCAGCAGAATTAAGTGAAACAGTGTGAGGTGACACTTCCTCCAGATTCAGTCTCGGTCTGTGAACAACTAGCCTTAGTTAACAGACTTGCAGACTTTGCAAAACAAGTATAATTTCCAGTACAATGCATGTACACAAGTTTTTAATCAACCTTAGTTGATCTATCATAATCAGAACTATCTTGTAGGGCTGCATGATATACTATAGTCAAAAATAGTACTAACTGTGTTTCACTATTATACATTAGATGAGACCGAACTTTTCACATGGTTCAAACAAAAACTAACCACTAATAATTTTAAACAGTAATATTGATTTATTGCCCACATGTTGATTATCTGGTGTGTTATTTCTTTTTTGTTGAACTTGAACTTGCAAACTGCATTTTGAGGTCAGTTGTCCATAAAGAAAAGGTTTACAAGCAATTTCTTTTGCATCTTTTTTGTGGCCGAACAAAATGAAAATATGAAATCACTGCTTCCTTTTAATTCAGACAAAACACGGAAACCTTTGATAATCTTAAACAGATTCAAACTGGACCAAATCCAGGGTTTTTACAATGTTTCCATTATGTATCATCTTGTTATAATTCTGCTGTTCTAACATTATATAGAGCTTTAAAAAAATGATATCCTGTGACATTTATGTCTCATGTTCTGTCCCTTTTTCACAACAAACAGTAGTACGCTCGGCATTGTCCTCAATCAGGAACAATCTGTACAATCTGTGTCAACATGCGATATGGTTATCTGTCAAAACTTGTCTGCACCGATGTCATCAAGATATATTCCTGTACATTTATCAGTCCTACTGTAGGCTATTATGCACTTCTTGTCCTGACCCATAATGCATGTCCAGTCAGCCTGTTACTCCAAACATCAATGTGTCAAACAGAGCAGAAATCCCAACTGAAGGGGCTCGCCGCTCTTTTCATTCATTATAAACATTTTATCGTGTCATGTTTATCTTTGAGTATACCTTTATCACACATGGACATATAATGGAAGGCTGTTGATAAGATATCAGTCTAAGCTTTTGAGCACTCAGGCTTACACTTTCCAAACATACACAGTATATGTCAAGCCAAACCTACCCATGCACCCACACACACACACACACTCACACACGTATGCAGAGGCCGGCTTGGCAGCATACCTTGTAGGAGGTGCTTTAATCTACCTTTGGTCTGACTGGCACCAAGAGCACAAAAACACCACAGGTGCTCATATAAAGTGTTTATATTATCCACATACTTTTAATCAATTAATTTTAACTGCAAACCTTGCTGCATACCGAAATGCTACATTCAAATCTAAGTGGCCGCACCAGTTCTTCTACGCAGAAGTAACTCCGTATGTGTCCATTAGTCGGCTTGAATGGCAATGTTTTCCAGCAAAATGGATGCATTCAAATGGAGCGCGGAAAAAAGAGCGTCAAAAGAGAGAGAGAGGGACAAGAGAGGAACCCCCGTCAAGTAAAACAAGAGAGGAAACGAGGGACAACGAAAGAAGGGGGAAGAGAGAGATCATGTTCAATTTCCTCCGCTGGAGAACATTTCAAGGCCTGAAACTCCATCCTGGGTTCCACTGGCCAGGCGGGCCTCGTTTGCATGGGAGCCCATTTCCTGCGAGTGATTAGCAGAAGGGAGAGTGTGTGTGTGTGTGTGTGTGTGTGTGTGTGTGTGCGTGCACTGGGGGTTTCAGTTCAGAGTGGTCTGGGGTTGTTTTGTCTGCTCGGGGTAGGAAAGGAATGCCCAAATCAAACACAGTGAACAGGATGCCTAGAGAGAGAGAGGGAGAAAGAAGGACGAGGGAAAGAGACAGAGGAAAGAAAGAAGCAGATGGGGGGGAGACAGGAAGCAGAGATCCAGAAAGCAGCAGACACAAGCAGCTAACAAAAGAAAGGAGGAGGGAACACCAGAAAAGAATAGAGGCAGAGATTGATTTTTCATTTGTTGCCGGTGAAGACTGTGAACAGCATTCCTCCTGCTGCTATTTGCTCCTCCACCTTGCTGAATTTTGTCTACAAGCTGTCAGATAGAAAATCATCCACCTCCTTTAACTCCTCCGTGAACCTGCACAACCTGTCCTAATATCTAATGACTTACACCCGTTCCGCAAACAACAGCTGAGGCTTTCACACACTACTGCTGACTAAACAGATACTATTAGTGTCAACTATTATTCATTTATACAACAACAGTAACATGACAACTTGAAATATCACAGAACACCTTCATTGGCAACACGTTCACAACACAGGAATCTCCTGGCATGTAAACTAGGCAAAATGTGAAGAGTAATTATAGGTCAAATCCACAATTTAAGGATAAATAGACGGGCCTGCCTTGACAGAATCTATTGTGTTTACTATAGATCTTAATAAATGTAATAATGACACTTTATTGATCAGCAGGGAAGCATTTGAGAATTTACTTTAGAAAGTCAAAGAGCAGAATCAGCAGCTCCCACAAAGCTGGCGAGCATTTAGTGTCTTGTTCAAGGACAGTTTAAAGTTATCTCCTGGCACGGGGAGTTCAATATAGCCTTAGTTTTTGAGTCAATCATTTTTTTCAGCAAGTCATTGTGGTCTCAATCGCTAAATTCGGGCCCTCTAATAAGAGTGCTGGTGGTCATTTTGGAAATAATTGCAGAGAAGACTTTGAAACAGCCATTAGACCTTCGCGCAGGAAAATAGAATTGACAGAAAATATAAATAAACAGTTAACTGATTAATTAAACATATATATTTTTTTAAATATCTAAAGGGAAAATCGATGCGTTGTGGAGGAGTCAGACTTTTTGTTTCCCCTTGTATTTCTTCAAATCCTGGCTACAGCCCCTGTACACACTGTTTTACAAAATAACTAGAAAAACTTTACTGGTGCACTGTGCCTCTCCCAGCAGTTTCAAAGTTCAGTTCCCAAACACTTCCTTGTGTTGTGTGCAAGCTGGACCCTGCCCATGCAGGAGTGAGCCATTCCTTGACTGGCAGAGCAGAATTGATAGGCTGCTATTGTTTCCTTTTAAGGTCAATTGTGTCTCAAATGCTTGGCATGGTTGGGAGTGCAGATGCAGCTGGCTGGCAGGAGAGATAAAACACTAATTTAACTGCATTCTTCTGTGCAGTCCACACCTAGAGAGAGAAAAAGGAAAAGGGAGGCACAGAGAGAGAGAGAGAGGAATGAGAGAGTGGGTGAGAGTAGTTAAGAAAAGGAGATGCGAGAGGCAACTGGGAAAGATTTGGAGAGGTTTAGACAGTGAGGGAAATTGTTGAAGGACAACAAGAAAAGTATAACTAGAGGGAGAAATCAAGGAGGTAAAGACTGCGAGTTTGTCCAAGTGGGTGGGCGAGAGTCAGTCTTTGCCACGGATTTGAAGCTCTGCTGTATCCTTGTTTGGCCAGGCAGACAAAACACGCCACCACATGTGGTAGACCTGTTTGTCAAGGCCACAAGATGAGGGGTATGTACACACACACACATACTGTACACATACATACCCACACAGAGACCTCAACTTCTCACAGGGTGACAAACCATGCTGCGTAATTCATCTCACGGCCTTAAGTTTGCAGATTTGATTTCCTCAAGCCAGCAAACATACTGCACCCACTCGGTGTAAGTTACTCTGAATAAAAGCATCAGCTAACTCTCTAAAATACAATGTTTAAGTATTCTGCGGGAAGAGGGAAGGAAAGGGGGGGGGGGGGGGGTCGCTGACGGCCAGACCGGCTTAGCTTCACAAATAAACCCAGACGCTGGGAGAAAGAGAGGGAGCCGGCTGAAGGTTGGATCATAAAATATGCCTGGTATTCCACAATGTTCCACAGTGCACAAATGAGCCACTCAGGGACTTGGGAGTGTTATGGGATTCCTGTGAGGCTCCTGTGTCTGAATGTATCCACATGCACACACATAACACACACAAACATATGCACAAAAAAAAAAAAAAGCCCCTGAGCCGACAGAGGGCCAGACAATGTGTTATCCAATGACGAGTGCACACTGACCTATAAAAATCACAAGAAAGCAAGAGGTAAATAGGTAAATAATTACCGTCTTTACTATAAATACCAATTAAACTTTTGTTATCCAAATGTTAGCTGACCGGGCCATAAAGTGATGCACAGACACAACAAGAGAAAAGAAGTAAAGGGCAGATGAAGGGGCGGGCAGAGGGGTGCCGATGACTAGTTAATGGCCTGAGTCACTGTGTATTTGTCTGGTTCAGAATGGGAGAGTACATGTGTAATCACGTTGAGTGATCCAAAGTATTAAAGGTTACTACAGAAATGTTCTAGTGAGTCAAACTATTACTACTCAGTTAGTTGATAAGTCAAGCAAAAATGCCAACAATTTGATGGTTACAGGTTCTCAAAATGTGAGAATTTGCAGCTTTTCTTGGTCTTAGATTACAGTAAATACAATATTTTTGAAGTTTTGGACATTTGGGAAAAAGATCTGAGCATTTTCACAGCTTTCTTATGTTTAATACCAAACAATTAATAGATTAATTGAGAAAATAATCCACAGATTAATCGATAATTAAAATAATCGTCAGCTGCAGCCTTGTTTGCCAATCTTTTTACTCATAGTCTGTCTCTCGACATTTAGCTGTCCAATAAAGATGAAATATGTCAAGAAAACAATCATTACTTTTAGCTCTACTCAGCCAAATTCTTCTTCTACTACTTCTACTCCTACTACATAAAAGTTGGACATGAAAGTGCTTCAAGCATGTCTCTTGAAGCAAAAGCGGCACTTTAGCAGTTCTGTCTATTTTTATGGCCTCGCCACGGCTCGCATTGTGCTGCTTCACTTCCCCTGGTTGGGACTAGCATGAGAAGGAGCTCCAAAAGCAATGTTGGCATGAAGGGGAAAACCAGCCAATCCAGCCCTCAGCTGCCCTTTACAAAAGGCAGCAGTACAGAGATCTCCTCCAAAATAAAAACCAAAGCGGAGAAGAGAAAAAAGGGTAGAGAGGAGGGGGGGGGGGGGGGGGGGGGGGGAAGAGGCTGAAAATAGCCTAGCAGTCGGGGTCTGCATGCATCAGCACCACAATGATGAAAGCTCCTAAAACCAGACATGCTAATACATGGATGGATGGAGGAATGTAGAGATGGATGCCTCTGGGAAATAAGAAAACCATTTCACTGGTTTAAAATGACAGGAGGTGAAAACAGAGGGACAAACAGGAAATAAGGGTGCTGATGATATGATATACGTTAACAAAAGTGATATTGGAAGCTCATTAGATTTACCAACCTCTTGTAGAACTGTCTACAAAGTACACAAGGACCAAAAACGTAAAAGTTAAATAGAAAGAAAGCAAACAAGACAGGAAAGGACGAAAGAAACAGAAGAGGTAGAAGTGAGCAGCAGCCAGGTTGCCATGGCGTCCGAACATTCCTCTCTCTGAGAACATGTATATTTTCTGATCACAAGAAAAATAATCTGCAGCAGGAATTTTTTATTTTGAGAGCCGCCCTGTAGATCCAAGGCTTAGAAACAGGTCAGACAGGAGTGTGAGAGTGTGTGTTTGACTGTGTGTGTGTGTGTGTGTGTGTCCCTCACACAGTTGAGGTAGAAGAGCAAAGACTCCGCGTGCATCACAAGACTTAGCGCTGCCATTCGGTGTCGACTCGTGAAGAGTATGTGACGACGCGAGTCCGCAAAGTCACAGATGAGCCGATGAACAAACATCCACACGCGTGTACGGCTACACTGTATTTCCCTTCTTTGTTGAAGTGAAAGAAAAATGGTGTACGTAGCAGAAGGATGAGACAAGTAGACTGACCTTCACAAGACCTGCCCTTAGCCTGCAAAAGCCCTATAATTAATAGTCAGGTGCTCCTCCATCTTGACTCTTGCAAAGATCCCTCCTTCTTTTTATTCTCTCCCTTATGTCTTCTCCTACGATGAACGGTGCAGATAAATCACAGCTCACGATCATTATAAAAGTCATGTTTTACAGGTAGCCTGCTGCGTCTTGCTCTGTCTCCCTCTGAGCACTCAGCTATTTTTCACTTGGCCTTCCTCTCCTGCTCACCCACTCACTACTTAGAAGCAGAGTCTCGCTGTTTGAGAAATCTAATACGCAAACACGGCCGGTATGGAACAAGTGATAGGGTGCGAAATTGGGGCTGAAAAACACATTTATCTCCATT
Source organism: Scomberomorus guttatus (assembly GCA_038419695.1). Lineage (NCBI taxonomy): Eukaryota > Metazoa > Chordata > Actinopteri > Scombriformes > Scombridae > Scomberomorus > Scomberomorus guttatus. Next base: position 12,770,856 of record CM076455.1, read on the forward strand.
CATCCAGTTACTGTTTCATGAATATTTTAAATAGGAGTGTGAAGGATGTGGATAAGGGCAAGGAATGCAAAATACTACAAAATTAGGAGTTGGGAACTACCACTCAAGTGTAAAGAACATGATGTATGAGTGTTAAGTTTTATTCCAAACTATTCCAACAATGAACATTGTTTTACTCAAATTAAAGATTACTTTAAGATGACTATTAACTTCAGTTTTAACAGATAAAGTGCTTTATATTCATGCCAACATACTATAGAAGATTAGGATTAATATTTTTGAATGGATGTATCTGGTATTATGGTGCAAAACTCACTAAGAGTACAAATTGGAGACAAATTAAAAGGAAAAAAAACAACAAAAAGTGTCTTAATAAGCTGTTGGGCTACCACACGCCTCCAGGACAGCTTCAGTGCTCTTTGGTGTAGATTCTACAAGTGTCCGCTCGAAGGATGAACACCATTAGAAGTGCTTCCCGAATCTACTTTTTCCCTATCAAGATCAAAACATGAGGTGTCAGACACAACAAAGCACAGGACAGACAGCGCACGCTGTTTGATGTCATCTCTTTGGGCCTTACCCAGAGACAGCAGCGGCAGTGTCAGAACAACAAAAAGCATTATTTGATATTCTAATTCTTCACCCTCTTATGAGTTTCATTCAGTGTGTGAGAGAGACTCAACAAAAAGAACATTTAGCTTCAAGTTTCAGAGATAAAGAACTCAATCCTGTTCAAGAGTACATCTTTGCGCTCTTCTCCGACCTCAGGATGAATCGGGACCTCTGCTGGGCTCTGGACTGGTACCGCCGCAACGTACTCCTGCCAACCACTGTCACATCAGTGAGTAGCCATCTGACTACAAATAACAGACTAAAACATCAAATTCTAGGGAAGACAGGCAGTAACTATTATGCCACGGAAGAGAAGTTGAAAGAGATGTATTACAGCTCTCGGCACATAAACACTCATCAAATTGTAGTGATGGTACCCAAGACATACAAACCCTGCTGCTGGGTGAAGGACTTTGGTTCAACATTTAGCCTTTTATGGATATTATTGAGGTTTAGGACTTGATGGAGGGGCGTTAGACATCTGTGTCAGTGCGTAGGTGGCACGGGGAGGTATTTTCATGTCTTTTTACCACCTGTCTTGGCGGCTTTTTGGCTTTGGCTCCACCAAAGCGAGGAATGTACAGTTCTGTGCCATCCTACACCGCCAGCATCATGAGACTGATAGGAAGTAGAGCGTGATGTTCACCTTTCCTCCCCTCCCTTGATCGCTGTCTGTCTGGCTGCTCGGGCAGATCTCTAGGAAGAAGAATGCATCTTGAACCAGACTGGAATGGCTCCTGAAATATGCCAAATATGCCCCTGACCCCCCTCCTTTCCTGAATACGTAGGCCCGCTTGATAGCCCACCCTCCTTCCCCTCGAGTCCCCCAACCCACAGCATTCCTGCGCTGTACACAGCACTGAACGCATGCATACTTGCGATTACAGATGACCCGCTCACATAGAAAATGTTAAGGACATTAATAACACAAGTTTCCACCCAGCTGACCCAGACATGCCTTTTAAGGGTAAGCAGTTCAGATTTCTCTTTTCATTAACTTCCAAAAATACTCCTGGACCAAGCGGGAGAAGGGGGGAGTGACAGGAAAAAGGAGGGGGGGGGGTCTCCTCTTTAGCGAGGCGAAAAGAGAGGGAGAGAGTGTGTGAGACAAGATAACAATCGTAAGGAGAGAGTGGAAATATTGGCCTGTTGAGGAGGAGATTCAAGAACACCTAAAAAAATAAAAGTGTGGTTGAGGAATTTACAAGAAATGTCTTAACTTTAGCTCTCCCCTGTTAAAAATGTCTCAGTCCCTCTCTCCCCTCCCTCTCTCTGCCTTGCTGTGCCTCCTACATGCTTTTGAAGTCTGTTTCCTCTGCACTTCTTTCCTCTTTTCTTCCAGGATCCACAAGGTAGCCATTTTTGAGGAGCCTGTACAGTGTAGGAACAAAACAGGCGCACGGGGGACCTTCTGTAAAACAACTTGTTGGAGGCTGAAATGTCCAACAGAAACCTTAATCCCACACAGGAACCAGTTGGAAAAAAAATAAAAATCCAAAAGCCAAGAGGAAACTCATGTGTTTCAGGTCAACCTGAGAGCATGTAAAACACAAACACAGTAGCCGAGTGACCCACATTATTAGTCAATGCGGTCCAAACTCCAGCCATGTGGGGGCAGCTGGCTTGGCTGGGCCTCTGATTAAACATTAGAGGACTTATCACCTGCAGCTATCGGGATATATCTTACAGCCACAAACCTATTCTTGGCAGGAGCGCTTGGTAAATACACTGGTACTCAGCACGGAGGGGCACAGGGTTTGAGAGAAAGAGAAAGGAATCACAATTAAGAGCATGAACCTCAAAAAAAAAACAAAGAACACTACTGAGATAACAGGCCATCAATAGTGTGATAAGTTACCACAAGATTGCCTCCACTATATAGATGTTATTGTTTGCATAAGCACAAAGAGACAGACGCCAGACTTCAGAAGATGACTCACGTGAGAAACCTTGCCCCTGTAAAATCTGAAGACTAAACAAGCTGATTCACAGCACAGTATACCTTGATGAGCCTTCGCCATAGACTGAAGATCTTAAAAACTGCGGAGCACACTGGAAGCAGCGGAAGAGCTGGAAAAAAAATGTCAAACATATGTTAATCATCAACCAACACGACCACAAATAATAAATTACATTCTGGTGTAGCATCGACGGACTCGACGCTAACTACGTCTCTGTCTGTTCCCTTTTGATAAGGAAATGGTGGACGGTTTGGAAGCCAAAATGAAGACCAGATGATGACTAACCCCCCCCCCCCCTCTTCAGTTACATGCCTTAGTTTAAGAAGCTTCACATGGTCAACATCAGGGCAGATGCCTGGGTTCGTAGACTACAGGGGAGCGATGGGTGTTCATAAATTAAAATTCCTGAAATACGGCGCTAGGAGGCAGTTTGGAAGTCTGGTCCATGTCAGCATTACAACCTGTGGATAATTCCTGAGAAACAGTGATAAAAAGAGTATTGAAGACATCTGTTTTGAGCCTGTACCCTTCCAGTGTCTGTGCCAGTTGTGTAACTTGTCATGAAAGATGCCCAGAATTCATTTGCTGTCCAGAATCTGCTGATGCTCCAGGTTTTATGTACTAAACAGACACATGTTTTTAATGTCTGTCTGTACACGGGTTTTACGAAGACTAAAGTAAATTTAGCTACTGAAAGGTCATACATTTGCTGTCATGCTAACCTCTTGGCGTATCCAGTGGCTCTCGGCTACATATAGACCAAAAGGATTTACAAACATAATAGGGAAAAGGACGATTATAGCTCTCCATTGGGCTGTAAGGATTTCTTCATAATTACAAAGGAAAGGCAATGTCTGACTGCCAAAACTGGCTAGCCAGCTTGTCACATATAAAAGAATACGAGGAAATGGAAATGTGTCATTCGTGGTGCCCAGCGGCACTGTGGGATCAGTAAAGTGTATAAAGTTGTTCATTTTACAACAGCCAGTTTTGCCAAAACAATTCCAATTTCATAACCATCTACTCACGCAACATATTTGATAACCGTCCAAAAACTCAAACCTGTGCAAGGCAGTAAATACCAGAGATGTCTGTTTGGCTGACTGGTTAAATGGGAGTCAGGGTTACACAATCTCTCAGCAATGTTGTTGAATATTATAACAAGAGTTACATAATCTAGTATATTATATACAGTCAGAAAAGTTGTGTGGTAAATGAAAAACTAAGACATGAATGCCTAAGAATTTAACTTAAATTTATGAAGATTTTCACAAAGGATCATTTTTTTATGATGAAAAAAGTTTTACTAAAAAAAACTGTGGACTAACTGCAAAAACTAAACTAATTCAACATATTTTTTCTTGAACATAAGACAGTTCATTTCATGTAGGGTTGGACAGACAATACTGAGAGACAATAAAAATGTGTCTATTATAAGAGATTCTGCTATATTGTAACTATCCGTTGAAATTTCTGGGTGTATTATGTCACTGTGGGCAATGCAGCAAACATAATGAGCAGAATGGATTTATGGTTATATCATAAGATAATATATATAGATTTTAAATGTGATAAAGTAACTTTATTTGTTGTTAGGCATTCAAATCATTGGATTGGCCCAAAAGTGGTTCTTTTATAGAGAAACTTTGCTATATCACAATATATATTGATCAATATAAAATCACAGAGGATGACTTTATCCATATCACTCCTTATTTCATGTCACGTGTCTGATATTTTCTATTGACAAGTGTTCCCATCCCATCAAACAACAAGGCAGATATGGCAGTCCACTTGAATCAAAAGGCATTTGGCATATTGATATAAAAATATATATTTAAGCTTAATTAGAACTGAAAACAAAATATTTCCTGCAGTATAGCAGCTGTCGTACAGTCACATGGACCTGCGGCCTCCATCACAGCAGATCTCTGTGATCAAGCTGTTGGTTTGGTTCACAGTCACCTGCAGCACAGCAGTGATGAGGCCTCGCTGAGCGACCGCTCCACCGCCGGACACAGAGCCCACCAGAGCAGCCGGTAATGAGGAGGCTGTTTGTCACGCTTTGGGGGACTAACGAGAGGGATTCATTCACACACTCACACACACACACATGTGTAGAAGAGGTTGTATGAACAGAATCCATTCTTGCTTTGACATGGAATTCTTAAAGAGTGAGAGCACATATCTGTTGAAATGAGTTGCTCTGTGTATGTGTGTGTGTGCGCGACAGAGAGAGAGCGTGAGTGTTAATGAGAGGCCGAGCGAGGCGTGCGAACACTTGGAGCTGAAATGTACTTCTGGCTACTACTCGCTGAGTGATTGACACTCTCGGCCTCTAGTATCTGATGACAGATCTACATGGCTGGGAACAGCACCAAGCAAAAGTGCTTTGGCACGCAGACATACATGCACAGACACACACACACAGAACGAACCCACGAATACACACAAAGTTCAAGTAGTTTGAACTCCAGCTGAAATCACAGAGCCCTGCCCTGTCAGTGGCCCACCACACTGATAAAGAAAGCTGGCAGGGAGGGCAGGCAGGAAGAGGGGAGAAAAGGGGGGAGGTGAGGGAAGAGAGGGGAAAAAGGATATGAATGTACAGTAGAGGGGAGAGACAAAATATAAGGATGTGAAGGGAAAAAGAAAAGAGTTAGGGAGCAGAAGAGGTTTAGAAAGGGACCAACAAAGAGTCTTTAGCTACATACTGGATGAATAAATCCAAAACCCCAAAGTTTTTCATCTTAATTGACATAAAATAGAAAAGTAGCAGCTCTTCAAATGTGACAAGCTGGAGAATATTGAGCATTTTTGCTTAGTAAGTGACCCTAATGGTTAATTAATTACTGCTTAATTGTTACCGATGAGTCATTTTCTGTTGACAGACTTATTGTTTCAGCTGCACCAACGCAGAGATTAGCAACACAAAGGAGCCTAAATAAACAGACATACGCATGTGTACACAGCACAAAGGAGTTGAAATGCATTCACGTGCCTTATTTTCATTATTGATTAATCTGCCTGTTGCCTTCTTGATTGATTGAATAATCATTACGTCTCTGAAATGTCAGAAAATAGTGAAAAGTGCCCATCGTAATACCCCAGAGCCCAAAGTTTTTGTGTTTTAACGTATTGGGACCATGTTGGGAATAAGTGTTTTCACTTTAACATGTCGTTTTGTGTTTTATAAGGTGAAGTCTCCAAATTGATCGTTTTGTACAACAAAAAGTCCAAAATATAAATATTCAATTTATGATCACAAGACAAAGAAAAGCAGAAAATCCTCACAAGTAAGAAGCTGGGAAGTCTGAAATATTTAAATATCAAAGTGATTAATCACATAACACACTGGATACAATACTAGGGTTGCAATTTATATTCATTACCGATTAATCTACAGATTATTTTCTCAAATATTTGATAATCGTTTGGCCTAAATAATGTAAGCAAATAGTGAAAAATCCCCAACAAGTTCCCAGAGTGCAAGGTTGTCTTCAAATGTCTTTTTTCATCCAGCCAACAGTCCAAAGCCCAAAGACATGCAGCTTACTATCATATTCACATTTAAGTGAATTTTTGCTTGAAAAATTACTTAAATGATTAATCAATTATCTGTCGACTGACTAATCGATTACCCGCTGCAGCTCTATACGATATGTACACGCACAGTCTCACACAGGCGTCTTTATGGCATCACAGCTGTTCAGACTGCAGATCTTTAAGACTGTCTGTCTGCACTGTTATTCGCAAGTGATCAGATCTGATTTATGTGTCCAGACATCACCACCACCTATCTGCATGGGTTGCTGTGGTAACAAAGTAGGCGTTAGTAAATACGTACGCTGGTGACGCGGCTTTCCAATGCGGAAGCATGAGAAATTCCAGCTTTGCTTGTAGAGAAGCTTCCCCCCAAAGTGCCAGCAGACGGACTGTTGTTCTCTCTGTTGTCCTTCATACCACTCTGCTAGTAGCAGCATGGATTCTGCTCAGCTGCTCTGATGCACTTCCATCACTCTGGATTTTTGACGTTGTGTGTCGTGATGCGAGTGACGCAAAAGACACTTTGAAATACGATTTGAGCGTCCAGAGCATCCGGACTCTGACGCATATGGAGAAATTCGATTGGAATTGCATTTCAAACCACCTCCAAATGTGGCTTGGATCCGATTTGCAAAAATTGCATTTCATGTGGGTTTTTTTTTTTTTTGCTGTCCAGACATTCTAAAATCAATCTGGATACAATCTGGATATGCCAAAAAACAGATTTGGGCTGGCAGTCTGAACAAGGCCAAAGTTATTTTCCTGCAAGTCTGCTAATAGACAGACAGCAACTCCAGCTGGCCTGCGTATTGTCAACAGCAGCCTCTGTCCCGGATACTGAGCCTATTATTGCATTATCACAAAACACACACACACGCACACATACACTCACAAAAGGATATACACTCATAGGCTGTGTGTGGGCTTTAATACAAGCCTCTACGAGACCATGATTCATCTGTGCTATTTCAAGGAGGCCCCCTTTTTGTAATGCCTGCAACATCACTCCGTGTCCTGTGTGCATCCTCCGCTGCTCTATTCCTGGGTGAGAGGGTTACCGAAGCTTAAAGTCAGAGTCTACCACTAATAATAACCTGCACCAACACCATCCGGTCCTAATTCTATCCGAGCGATCTGTTACAGTTTATTAGGATGTATAGGTTATGCTGCACAGACACTTTCTTCTATTGATTTCATGGGTTACAGTTACCAGTGTTAATACTCAATATAAATGTTTTAATATTGGCTAATTCTGTCTTACAAATTAGAGTTTTTTCCTGGAGGATTTACATTATAATAAAGGCAAACGACTGAAATTGTGACAGATAATTTAAGGATATTTTCCATCCATTTTAGCAATAAAAATATACATTTTCACAGTTTATTCTCATGCACTTGCAACACATGACGTCAACTGTAATTCCACACTGATGTGATCGCGCTACACTAACAGCAGGGGCTCTGTGCATAAACCTTGATGTGCAGAGTGGCAGTAATACTACCACCGACGGGCTTGGGTTGGACATTCCCAGCGGTTTGATTCTCCCAGGCAGAAAACCTCAATATTTTAATTTAATCCCCAGAGCAGTCATTTAGCCACTCCGCAATCCCCAGGTCCAGTGCTTAGTCTGATAATTACCCTTATTGGACACCCATAATGATTAGTTTTTGGTTTCACCCAAAGCAGTGCAGGCAGTTTCATAGGGCGGTCGCGGCGTTCTGCGGAGTGGAAAACCAATCATGCGTGGTATAGCTCATGTCGTAAAAGAGAGAGGGGTATGATTATTACTTTGCATGGCAGGCGACAACTTCTGGACAGGACATGGTGCAAACTCCGTCTTTGTGTAACTTTCACTTTTTGGCATCCAGGAGACTTTAGAGATCACGAAACAGGTGCCGGTGGTGGCGGCACTCCTACTGTGTCAATATTAACAATTATCATTGGACCCAGCTATCATTCAATTAAAAGAACAAAGGTCAAAGAGGCTGAGAGGGCATCTGATGGGAATCATCCCCACTGAGAGCCAACGCAACCAAACTGGGAACATACCTTCCCAAGACTGTAAACACGTGGATCAAGCAGTAATCAGGGAAAATCTAGACATCTCACTCTTCGCTTTGCTGCTACTCTCATTTGATTTTCCCTTTTGCATTTCTCCCAAACATTTCCAAACTGACAGCATATTACCAAACTGCAGACATTCCCTCCACATGCGGTGTAATAATCCACCCCAAAATACCGTAGGAAACCCTTTCACACATGGATCTGAACATCTACCAACATGACAGGCTGACGTGCAAGTGCCTGTGCAGAATCCAAGAGGAAAGTGGGCTCACAGTAGCACAAGCTGGTAGCTCAGCTGGTATAATCTACAGCTGGCTGGGAGGGTGAGCCTTACTGGAAAGTCATCAGTGGGTTTTTTTTTTTTTTTTGGTCTCCTTCATGTCTGAAACAGGTCAAGGCAGGTCCCCTCCATCTCTTTCCCTCCCTGTGCTGCTCTTTACGAGCCCCACCTGGCAGATTAGTATTCTACCACTACAACTACCTCTTCTGCTGTTGACACGTGCGCGCACACACACACACACACACACACACACTCCTCTGTAGGTGTTCTGGTAAAGGCAGCACAGGGCACATTAGTTACTGTTCAGACTTAGGGCTCCGCCACCTTGGTTTCGTACTGGTGTGAGGCAACATGTGAAGGAAAACAAACACACATATACACAAACAAACCCAGCAAACAAGTCTTTCCACACTCTTTGTTGTCTTAACAAATAATCCAAAAGGGCTGCTTTACTAATTGTGGAAAAAAAGGCCCATCACAGTTTCCAGTACCTACAGGTGACATCTTTAAATTGCTTGTTTTGTCCGCCGAACAGTCCAAAACCACAAAATAGTCATATAAAATCAGAGGAAAGCAGCAAATCCTCACATTTGAGAAGGTTGGAGCACAGAATGTTTTTGCTTGATACTCATATTTTAATGATTATGCATCAAAAATGTTGTCAATTGCCTAATTGAGAGATTCAAGTCTCATTCAGTTGTCAGCCATTTAAAGATTGACCCCTGCACACAGGAACATTTACACAACTCATTTGTCATTACAGGTTAAAACAGAGACTCCAGTTTAGAGCTGCAAGGATTAATCGATTAGTTGACAACTATTAAATTATTAGCCAACTATTTTTGATAAATCCATTTATCGTTTTTTAAGAAAAAAAAGTCAAAATTAGTCTTCTGATAGTCAACTGACTATCTTTGGGTTGTGGACTGTTGGTCTGTACAAAACAAGACATTTGAGAACATCATCTCAGGTTTTGGGAAACAGTCATCGACATTTGTCACCATTTTCTGATAGTTTATGGATATAAAATAGCTTAATTAACAGTAAACACATTACACAGACCTGACTACAAAGTGTACAATCAGTACTATATTCATCCTGTACTCTGTGAGCATCCTCACATCTCCCACAAACCACACAGTATCTCCTTTCTGTAAACTTAGCGTGGGAAGTACACTGAAATATATTTGTATGGCTAAACACAGTTTTCCTGCTTTTATGTCCCTGTGTGCTGAAGGAAAGAGGGCCAAAGCAGTGGTTCTGGTTTTCCAGTACAAAGTCTCGATATGCTAGCTCACATCATATCAACAAGAGAAAGTGAAACATTTTGACTTCATTCATGAGAAATACCCTGAAATTCCTGACGACTTAAGAAAAAGGGGAAACGGTTTCAGTAGCCAAGTGTGACACAGCGCATAGAAAGATGGCCTAATGTCCTTTTCCAGTGGCCAAAACATGAGCTACGTGAATGTCATGAGCATTTGTATGCTTTCAACCCTATTCTGAACTCAGCTGAAGCACATTTATGCTGTACTGTATGAAAAAAAAGCCTCGTCTTGTGCGTAGACACTAGCAATGTAACAATTATGCCGCCAAATACGTGAAACATTGTAGAAAAAAAAAACTGCGATGTGCTCAGAAAATAGGATGGAAATGGTGTACACGCCGCTACATTTTAACCACCTGAGGTTTTCACCGCAGTCCTGGATGCTTCATTTTGGCTAAAAAGCGAGCAGAGGAGGAGGAGGAGGAGGAGGACAAGGAGGAGGAGGAGGAGGAGGGTTGAAAAACTTGCCGCAGTTCAGACTTCTGCAGTCCCGACTGACTGGGTCCAACTCAGGAAGCCGCTGTCTGAGCCCCAAACCCTGTTCCCCGTGTTCACCACCCAACACAAAAACACACACAGGAATAAAAAAAAAAGACACCAACTTCACCTTCGCTGGTCCACCGCCGGCTCACAAACAGCTACAGTAAATCCACAACTTCACACGGCGTGAGTTCATGCGGACGGTAGTGCGCGCTGCTGCCGACAACACGGCGAGGACAAGTTCATCCACATATTCTCAGACAAGACCAGAGGGTTGGAGTCGGCAGGGGGGGACTGCTACTTTGGTTTCCCCCTTTCCCCGAATCGCTTTCGTTGGTCCTTTCCTCTCGGATATTCCCCTCCCTGGTCCGTTTGAGATCAAACCATCACATTCCACCGCGTCCTTAACAATGAAAAAAGGTGGGTTTTCCTTTTCTGTTGCCGGAGGACCCACCCCTCGGGATGACTCTGCCCGGTCTGACCGCAAAGAGAACGCCCTTCCCGGCTGCGAGGTCCCGCCTCTCTCCCCCACATAACATACGCAAGGCAGGCCGGTGAGGAATGAATCCAAGCTGAGGTTGTGTGAGCGGCGAGAGTAATATACTCTGCAGCTCTCTCTCTCTCTCACACACACACACACACACACGCACACACACGCACAATATATATATAATTTGGAACTCAACAACCTAGGGTCAGCAAAAAACTCATATTGAGTACCCCAGATACTCCATAAGCCTCCACAGCAGCATTATAGCACTATTTCCTAATACCACTGGAGACCAAACTCTCTTTAAACTCACCATTGTGTATCACAGTTCCCTCCTATTAATAAGGAGAAATAGTGATAGCAAAGTACCATAAAGTCACTATAAACTCAATGAGTACAGCCTGTAGAAATGTTACAGGCATGTTTACACAATCAGAAGGGGAAAAAATCCTTGTAAGATTGCTATACATTTAGTATCCATTAGATAAACATGTGATAAATCCTTAAGAGGTTTTGTTTGCGGTGTAAAAAGAAGCTGATTGCCTTCACCACAAGCATGCTGGTTTGCTGGTTATGTGCTTATAAAGGTGCAAATACCCCAGATAAAGTTTTGGATCTTGGTCTCAGGTTGAGAAATGCAAGTAGCAAAACTGTCGTGAATGTTTTGTGTAGAATTTACAGGGAAATATAAAAATAATCTCTTATGAAAATATATTTTACTCTAAGGTAAATATAGTTTGTAGAAGCATATATTTCCAAAACTATGATAATGTTGTTTGTATACTTCTATCTAAATTATACAGTGTTTTATCAGTCACATGACCAATAAATGGACTGGAACTGTATAAAGAAGGAACGCAACCTTGATGAAGGCGAGATAGCTGAAAACCTTTGGTTATGTGGATAAAGAATTTCGTATTATAAAAGAGTTGTGCAACGTGCTTTGATTTTGCAATGACTTGCAGTGAAGCTCACGCAGGTCTGCACTTCACTGAGTGTGCACTTTCAAATTTAATAATTGTGGTGTAGAATTTAAGGGTTCAGCATGTTTTTCATTGGGGAAGCAGCCTAAAATGTATGCACCTCATTTGACATCAGCACACTCTAAGAAACTCAGTTACCTGGATTTGTTAAATGTGACTTGATATGGACTAAAAACTGTTCATGGTTCAAGGTGTAAACCATTGTTGCATGTTGTACCTTCTCTAGTGACATAATAATGCCCTTAAACTATTCCTAGTCTTCCTTTAGACCATTGGAATCCTCTTAAAGTCCCTCGGTGGTCCTCTGGCCCCATTTTGAACATTTTGTTTTAGACTTCCTGTGGCATTTACAGTAGGCAAAATAGTGACATACAGTCACTTCTTCCTATCTAACTGTTCGTCGCAGTCTACTGCTTTGGGAAGTGGATAATGTTGTGGAGTTTTCAGGGTTGTTCAGCAGCTTGAACGAGGCCACGTCAAGTCGTTTTTCTCCCCTGAGTCCAAACCCAGAGCAGCTCTGAAAGCTCCTCAAGACAGACATGTGGATCAATCCGTGCTGTCATTCAGTGAAACCTCTCTACCATCAATGTACCTGGGCACGACACACTCCATGGTGTTGACTGGTGAAACTGATAATAATCATAACAGAGGCATATTGTTAACTTTTATTAATTATTACGGTATAATTATTACCTGGCAGTAAATTCTTTATCATTCCTTCATTGTAATACCTTTGTTGTTCTTATGAATGTGATAGCCAACCAGTTGAATTCCTGCACATGCAGACACACACACACACACACACACACACGCACACACACGCACACAATGTTTGCTATTGTATCTCTTTAGACTAATTCTTGCAAAACACTGCTTCATTTGCTTGAGGTCACCGGCAAACTATTGGCACTATACTGCTTGGTTGCTTTTCAAAGGTAACATTAGCAACATATTGTTGGTCTCTGTGAAAGGGAGAGGCTGAAAAATACAGTAATTGAACGTCACATTCATCCGTGACCTTGACCGTGTCTTGTGTGACTTAAACGGCTGTGTAATTAAAACAACCCTTCGTGTAGATTCCCACAGTCAAGCCTTTGTTTCCCCCTCATTAAACATCCCTCCCTCTCTAAATGCCATACTGCTCTAATCATATCATTTGACATAATGGGCTAGGCGAGGTAAAAATAACGTTACAGTGTTGCGCTCTCCAGGTGGGGAAAAGGCCAAAGACACCAAAGAGAAATGTAATCCATTCAGAAGCTGCTGCAAGCCAAACGCATAACCAGGCATGCCCAGACACCTGAACGCCACGGCAGGAAAGCCAAGCGGAGGTGTATGTGAATATGCATGCGTTTGTCTACATATTTCTATGTATGTCTGTCTGTATATTTCTTACATGAACGTGTCCTGAAAGATGAAAGCATTAGTGTGAGATTGGAATAACGTGGGCTTATTCCTCAGTTGCCACGGCTATTAGTCTGCTCCAGACATTAAAACAACTCTTGATCTGTGAAGGAGCGAAGCACAAAAAATCCATTAGAGGAAATGAAACAGTGAGATGAAATATAAGTAAAGACAGACATGGAAAATGCCTCTTTTTTTTTATGAGGATGAGTATCAGTCATGTTTCATTCGTCTTGAGGGGGTTGGCTCATGCACAGACAGGTTTCTGTCACTTTGGGAATTTGCTTTAATATATCAAATGATATAAATGCAAATGCATAATACAGACTGTAATCTAATGCACCCAGACACGGGTTCAGGGAATGTAATCTCCAACAGTGCATACAAGCTGATTCAGGAAGAGCTGTGTTCAAGCCAACATCCTTCCTAATCGCAAACATCCTTCACCAGCCAGCAGCAACATTAACTTGTTTGTCCCAATAAGAATTTGTGGATGAAAAGCACAAATCATAATCACCTAAACGGAGTTTCTTTCAAAAGGAGGCCCCCGTGGTTTTGCTGTTTGTGTATTTCACATCTGAGGTATTTTATCTTATCCAGAGTTGATTTGCAACGACTGCAAAAGCAGACTAATCTCTAATAATCCTGCGTAGATCACCAAAACTAAAAGCGGTCAATAGTGCAGAGTGCAAGGATCAGGTCAATAGTCACCTGACAATATTCTTTTGACTAGAAAAAATCATGTAAGAAATAAAATAGCAGCAAAGTAGAAGGATTTTGTGCCACGATATGGCTCATACTGGAGCATTAGTCTTTTATGTCCTTTTTGACAGCGGGGATAAGGATTAATGTGCTTAATTCGCTGTCCTCCCAGAGTGGGATATGGCCGGTATTTAAACAGATGTAACCCTGATGGATCAAAATGTGGGGCAGCTTGTCATGTAGGGAAACATGCACTTATCCGAAGCGATCAAACATTCGAAGCATTGTGTAACATCTGCGTAGAGTGCTGTATGCACGCTGTGTTTCAAGGGCTGCTCTTTAAAGACAACCGCGCTTGCACTACACTGTCATGTGAATCCAGATTGTTAAAAATGATGACCGTCTTCTTCAGTTAAATCAGTTATGGCTGACTTCCAGCAGCTCATACTGAGTTCTGATGTTTGAGGTCTTAATTTGGAAATACACAGAAAGTCCCACGAGACAGAGAGGCTGATCCAAATCCTTTGATAGGTATTAAAAAATCCTGTCTTAATGTCAGGTCCTATATTATCTTGAAGTACAGATGCCCCAGCCTGTCTAGCTCACCCTCCCATGGCCCTCTCTTTCTCACTGCAGGGGGACATTCCTCAAACCTCAGCCTCTGGCATGCAGTAAATCTGCCTGAAAGAAACCTACACTCTCTGGTCTGCCAAGAACCCTCTGCCAGGCAATATGTGCAGCTAAACACCACCTATTTATCAATTCTCGGGCCTCGTACTTGTCTTTCTGTTCTTCTTAAGTGGCCTGAATGTACAGTTAGGTCCTACTGACTGTAAATCATCCTACTTGGCAAAGACAGAGTGCCATGGATCAAGGTGAGGTGAAGGAGCAACTGTGAAAAGGTGTTAACAGGACGAGAAGTGCTCCACACATGCAGCTCCCTCCCCTCCTGCCTCGCTGAGGAATGCATGACTTCTGACTACACAGCTCTTTCAGGGCGACAGCAAGCTATCCCATTAAAAAAAAAAAAAAAAAAAAAGCTATTGAGGTCCTGGCAGTATTCCCTCTCTGTGTCTCTGCACACCTGGACTAAAAGTACAACCACTCCTTTGGAGGAAGGATTCCTTGGTAAGACATGTGCAGCAGTGCAGATCATCAGGGATCACCTGCATCAATCTGTATATGATTATTTTCCATTGTTTTGAGGGCCCTTATAAGCCATATAGAGGAATCTATAGTATTTGAGGAAAGGAATCAAATAGCATGCAGGCAGCATCCAGAGGCAGGTGTAAAGCCTATAGAAGGATTAGTGAAGTGTATCACTGCTGTAACATGAACAATACACTGTAAAACAATTTGGATAAACTTAAAAAACATACGTCAATCTGGGGCACATATCACATAACCACAATGTCCACGATTTGATGGCGCTGAAAAGATTTTATCTTGGGCAGTATGAACAGGAGGAATGGTTACAGCAAGAAAAACCTGTTTCAATGTTCATTTGGGCACCTGAATAATGTTTAAAGACTAACTTGAAAAATTGTGAACCTATCCTTTAAACTGCTGCCTTAAAATGTGAGTTTAAAACGAACTAAAGTCCAAGTTGGGGCATGAGCTGTGAAGAGGATACTAACGTCACAGATAGCATTACTACCAGAGGAAACAACAGGGATTTAGCAAAGGACACACAAGTTTCCATCATGTAGGTTTTGCTTAAACTGCAAGTAAGAAGGGTCTTAGTGAAGACTCAGCATTCATTCAACTCATCAAGTCAGAAGAATTCCTGTTTGTAAGTTTGGAAAATGAATATTAGAAGTTGGATGAACTTTTAATTCATAAAATGTATGTATTTACATTATGTTAGTGATAAAAGATTTTCTGTTTCTGCTAAATTGTTGTATGATGTTTTACAGTGTGCACAAGAGGCCTATACCTAAAAACAATATCCAAATCTCACTTACTTGCCGTGGAATTTTTTTGAATCCACACCCAAACCACGAGCAACAAGATGCATCGTGATTTTTTTATTTATTTACTTATTTATTTTTTACAGTGTAAGCCTGTATACCCAGTAATGCCACTGCACATCTGGCAGTCATGCAGGGCACAACCGCCGAAAAGCTCTGTTCTCTTGTTCCGCTGCCAAGCCATAATAACAGCAATAAGGTTGGGGAGGCTCGTTAACCTTAATCTAGGAATTACACTGTGGCACCGGGGAGAAGAGGACGTGTTGTGTTGTGTGCCTGTACATAGGAGCTGGATCTGGAGTTGGGGGGGGGGGGGGGGGGGGGGGGGGGTGCTGGTGTTGCTTTGAACAGCTTTACATACATACAGAGAGTGACAGAGAGTGAAAGTGGTGTTTCATGCAGTTCTCACAGTGCTGTAGAGCTAAAATCACTCAAATCTTGAGAGACATTTGCTCTTTTATTAGCCTCTTTCACCATCTTGTGGTTCAAAACCATTACTGCACACTTACTCCAGCTGCTGATGAACCATAATAAGATCCTGTCTAATCTCCTGACACTATTACATGCACCAAGGATTTGCCTGGATAATTCTGATGGAAATTTGGTTTTATGTGGGCTATATAAAGAATGATGAAGGCATGCAAATGATGTTCTATGGGAATTAAACATTGTGACGGCTCTAGGCCTTAGGACTGTATATGTGTTGGCCTGCCTCTATTTTCCTCTTTCCTGGAAAACAGAGGCAGTTGAGTATTTGGATCGCAAAACTGAAACCTGCATATTTGAGCCAGGGGATCAAGTTTTGGCTTTGTTGCCTGTAGTAGGTTCACCATTCCAGGCAAGGTTTAGTGGGCCTTACACAGTAAAAAGACGTATGTCAGACTACTTAGTATACACACCAGAGAGAAGGGAGAAAGTGCAGTGGCGTCATGTAAACTTATTGAAGCCCTATCATTCTGTTCACTCCATCTCTGAGGTAAAAGGTGACTTGCTTTCTACAGACGGTCTCCCAATGGAGTCTGTAAGGTCAGTAGCCATGTTTGGAGTGGTGCCTTCAGAAGATTTTGATGTTCCACCTGAGCCTATTCTTACAGGTGAGTTGGGTTATCTGTCAGACACTGGTGAAGTTGCTGAATTCCCATTTGTCTCTCTTCTCAGATACGCCATCATGCACCAACCTGATTGAGCATGACATAGATGTTGGGGATGCTCGACCTGTTAAACAACATCCCTGCCCCGCTGGCCATAGGAAAGCGCATGGAAAAGGAGGTGGAGTACATGTTAGAACACGGGATAGCAGGACCAGCATGCTCTAGCTGGGCCTCGACATGTCTGTTGGCAGATAAGGCTGATGGGTCAGATACATTTCGCACAGATTTCAGAAAGGTTAATGCTGTCACCAAACCTGACTGTATCCAATGCCTCGTATGGAGGAATTATTATTATGAATTAGGGTGTTAGTTGGTCTGGCAGGGTGCTGCAGCTTACTTGGATGATGTTGGTTACTGTTTCTCCAGCCTTATACACTGGATGTTTGTCACATTAAAGGGGGGGGGGGTCTTTGTTTGTTATGAGCTGGGGGATTCTAAGATGGCTCCCTCTCTCTCTCTTGGTTTTGTTTGGGTTCTGACTGTGTTTAGTTTAGCCTTGGTTTATGTTTTTGGACGTTACACTTCTTAGTTTACTTCAGTTGAGTTTCTTTATTTAAACTGTTACTGTGTGGACCTCGCTCTCTTGTTATGCTCCTAAATGAGCCGGGCATTACATCAATCAAATCAGTATTTACATCATCATTCTAATCAGCCCCAATCATGACTCTGAGGTAGAAACTTGTCTAATATACAGCTTGTATATTAATTAGAGGCATTATTTATGTTTACTAATAAAAAACCCTTAAATACTATTCACATTCTGACATTCACAGTATAGACCTGGTCTGGGTGTCCATTCATAATTGGTCTCTATACCATATTTTGAACCAAAAATGATTTAGCATTCATAAATACTGTATAAGTTGTTAATAAATAAATGATCCTTCATTAATCTTTCAGAGAGCAGGGAGAGTGTATTATTTAAGTTTGTTTATGGAGGAAAAAATTCACAATTTCACTATGCTGTGGTCTCATGTTATCTGAAGCAGGAGAACATAACAGCAACATCATGATTTCAATGAATTTGATTGAATTTAAAGAATGCAACATTTTCTTTTGAACTGGTGGGTTTCCTTATGACCATGAAAGCCATCAATCAACACTGCTCACATTGATATATGATAAAAAAAACCCACACTCGCTCTTTTTCTATCTGCACAATCAGTAATTGCGTAAGTCTTGGAGTCGTCTGCAGAACATTTTCTGCCGCCGTCGTGCCTACACACATGCTATTGAAGATCAGTGGACCGTGTTTCCTTGATCCACATAGCTACCTGAACTTGATTGCTTTCCTGGGAATTGGTGGGTTTATTTTTTACCTTGTTAGCACGTGTTTGCAGATGCTGCAATAGTGACAAGGCACCTTGTATGTACCTACACACCTATGTACACCGTACATGATGATGCCTGCGTATGATATTAACACTATTTTAGAAAACCGGATTTCCTGGTGTTTTCCGGAGTGCTGTGTTTGTTTTGGTGATAGTGACCCCCCCCCCCCCAAAAAAATGCCGTTTTCCTTGTGACGCTTGCCTGAGGCATCTTGTAGGATCTTGTTGATCGAGACGTTGCCTTGAAAAGAGAAAAAGGGAATTAAACGATTTGTTTGGAGCCTAACAGTTTGCAGACCTTTCTCCTTTGTGCCTTGCAGTGAAATAGTTTTTGTCTTGCACTTGAATATTTTTGCCTGGATGTGCGCATACGTGGCCTTATGTTTCATAATTCCCCCATGACACCTCAGAGGTCTACATGCGCACAGATCTATAGTTTCGCTTTCTAAAGATTCCCTATAACCACCCCTTACCTCGATTTGCCCCCATTTGGTGACTTTAAATCCCTTTTAATAAATACGAATTTGACCTGGAACATCCTCTGTGTGCAAAACCTTATAGCAGCTGCACAGAAATATGTTACTTTTTGGGAAATATTTCTATTTTTGTATATTCTGGGTCACTTTAGAAAGTCATAAAATGTGACCTAATGTCTTTAATGCTCAGAGTGAACTTTTAACTCATTATAACCTCAAAGTTTTGTGATGTTAAAACTAAGTTTGACTATTATAATAATTTTGAGACAAATTCTTGAGGAGCTGATCTTCTTCTTCATTTTTTCTTTATTTAACACATTGAGATTAACCCCTCATTTTCAAGGGAAAGCTGCATGTAAACGACTACAAGATAATAACAATAATACACAGATCACAGAGTATAAAAACATGATGAAAAACAGAACATGAAATACGTGAGTGTTGTGCTCACAATGGTTTATATTTCTATGAACAGTGGAATAGAGACCAGCTGTAAAACGCCCAGATTACTGAAATGCAGCCATCTCCGTACATTTTGACTGAGTGGAAGAAACACATGAATACATGTGTTGCTCCATGCAGGGTTTTCCAAAGAAAACTGAAAGACATTCACAACCACACCTCCGTCATCTTGAGCATTGAATCACTCCTTCCGCACACACACACATGCACACACACGCCTAGTCAGTCAGTTTAACTGTACTTTACCGCTACTGAGAGATTCAGTGAGTTCACATCCTGAGAGAGAGAAGAAGAAGAAGCGGTCTGGTAAGTTGACAGCCTGTAATTTAAGATTCAATTTTTGTGCTTTTATGCTTTACAAAAGTGAAGGCAGGCAATATGAAAGCAAGCTTATTTTCACCTGCCACCTGAATATTAGCAAGTGACTGATTAATGAGAGGATACAGCACATACAGTACATTTGAGAGTAATCTTTTAATACTTATGAGTACTGAAAAATAGATTCATTTCTTGTGATTACTTTTTTTTGGTGCTGAAATGATTAAATGCTTTAAGGCGTGACTTTTGATAGCAAACACTTGCCAACCATAGCTTCGCAAACTTTTTATGCTTGCTTTCCTTATTTGATATTATTTGGAAATTTGACATTCTTTTCCCAGCTGTAAGAAATGTAAGCATGTGATATGGTTTTGATATTAATAATTTCTCACAGCAATTCCCCTTGAGTATCTACTGGAAAGAGAAATACGTGGGCACTTAAGAATTACAACTTAGTTCTGTGGAAAGAAGAAAAACATGGTAAGGAACCTGCTTCCTTTTTTGGTGTTGCTTCACTTCTTGTTACATCTGATTATCCCATGTGGGGGGAGTCTGGCATATAGCCATTATTTATTTGATTTCTGTTTACTTTTTAAAAAAAAAGTTTTCTTATTAATATTTTGTTGATGTTTACATGTTTTTTACATGACTGGGCACTTTTCAGCTTTAATTCAATGAGACAGACTAAATCAAGTCATCAAAAATCATTCATCAGGTGTTTTAACAATGATAAAGAGGAAACTTTAACATTTTTAGCAGTTTTAAAATACAGACGTGCTTTACTGGTCGGGGAATGACATTTTTTTATAATACGGGAGTGTGAGTTTGTCATCTTCAGTCTAGCAGGTTTACTGGAAATGAACATACGGTATGGACACACCTGCCTATCACATTTACTCATCATGAGCTGCATGGATTTAACTGTGGAAACAAATCCAGGAGTGAACTCTCCTTTGAAGTCCTGAGCGGTTGAACGCCTTCGTTTTAATAGCAGATTATTTATATCAGGCGATGCAGGCGTGCAAAGATCAAGTGATACTTGAACTTTTGCTGCAGTTAAGGCTCTGAGAAATTTCTTTTCTCAATATAACATTTCCCTTATGTGGAATGCACTTAATGATTCTGTGAGAGTTCTTCCTTTAAAACAAACACAGTTTTTCTCAATCGCTTACACACTATAATTGGGCCTGGTAACTAAACCATGACGCCATCTACTAAAAAACATACCCCATTTCCCCTGTTTTTACTTGTGCTCATTTAGAAAACACTGGCATTTAATATCATTAACTCAAGTCATCACAACTGGAACCCAGTTAACACACAATTCTCCAGGTGGAAACACTAAAAGTCAAAATTGTTCACACACCAATCAGAACCTGAGGATAGACGGAACAATGGATCCACAAAGATCTGAGGCAGAATAAATGTGATTTCTTTCTTTATGTACAAACTATTTTTTCATTTTATATTGGTAAATACATGGGAATTATTTTACTAGTATTCTCCATTGTTTACTGTTTGGGTTTGGGGAAACGGAGCATAATTTCAGGGAATGTGTCTTAGCAATTTAATAACAATAATTTCCTTCCCGAAACAAACACTTTCAGACAGAACTTCAGTGACACAAACGCATTTAAATCTAAACCACCCGAAATCACCAGTCTTGATCGACACCTGAGACTGTTTAGACTTGATTTAGTCGGCTGTTTAAATAAACCTCATGTGGAATTGAAGCACTGATGTTATTATGCTTTGTGTTTTGTCTGCCACAGAGAGAAATTCTGGCTTCAACCATAGAACAAGTTGTCATGGCGGGAAGCTCTGCCCAGTATTCTCCAGCTGATGATAACTCGAGCTTTCTGGACTCTGAGTTTCGTTATCAACTCTTACCAGCCGCCTATGGCATCATCTTCATCCTGGGTATCTTCGCTAACCTCTACGTGCTGTTTGTCCTGTGCTGCCTGCGTGAGGCCAAGGCCATGGGTGAAATCCGCATCTACATGACCAACCTGACCATTGCCGATCTCCTGTTTGTGTGTGCTCTTCCCTTCTGGATTGGCTATTATAGCCGCCATGGTAACTGGGTCTACAAAGACTTCATGTGCCGGCTGACTGGCTCGATGTTCTTCATCAACACCTACTGCTCCGTCCTCTTCCTCGCAGCCATTAGCGTCAACAGATACTGGGCAGTCACCAAGCCTCTGGACGCTGCCTCTTCGGACCACAGGCGCCGTGGGATCATCGTGTCCGTTGTCATCTGGGCGGTGATCATCTCAATGGCCATTCCATATCTGGTAGAACCAGGGATCAACAAAGATGGGGACCTCACTCGCTGTTTTGAGGGGTACCATAATCAAACTGATGTGGAGAAGAAAAAAGTGGCTGCCACTCATTTTGCAATCATCGGAATGTTTTTTGTAGTTTTTGTTCTTGTCATAGTGTGCAATCTCCTTATCGCCCGAGCCTTACTTTCTCAAAACACTCCTCAGTCAGGATCTGTGTCTGCAACAACTGTATCCAAAAAGTCCAGTAGAACTGTATCCTCCTCATCTAAAAAACCCATGGGAGTGAAACGGAGGGCTCTGCAGATGTTGCTGGCAGTTGTGGGAGTATTTGTTCTGTGCTTCCTGCCTCACCATGTCATACAAGGCTTCTGGACACTAGCAGTATTGCAGATCAGAGAGGGCTGGGGCTACGTGGACTGGGACAAGAGCACTCTGCAGGCGTTCAATGACGCACATCAGATCACCCTGCTTCTCATGGGCCTCAACTGCATATTGGACCCAGTGGTTTATTATTTTTCCACAAGGAGGTTTAGGAAGTTCATCATGGCTCACATAAAAAAAATCAGAAGGGGAGACGGGTGCGCACATACGGTGACGTCACAGATCTCCATGGACAGCAGGAATCAGAGCCAGAGACTACAGAGTGAGCACCCAAACCCTGGGTTGGAATAAGTCAAACATATTTATATAAAAATGTATATATCTGTTACTTGTATATGGAATTATATAACTCTCATTTTGCCTCTGATTGAAAATGACAGAAAATGTAATATTTAGTGTTTATGTCATTTAGCACCAGTGTATCTACACCCTCAGTCTCTTTTAAGAACATTCTTTCACACATTGTCTTGATGTTTAATGTCTGCGTATTGTAGGAACTGCAGTTTGAATTGCACCCTCCCGTATGCTCTTCCTGTGTAAAGTTCAAGCAGAAAAGCAGAAGTTTCGCAAACTGATGCAGATAAACGAAACATTTATGACTGAAAATCTTGCAGAAAGACACTTCATCAGCTTGTTAAATGAATTGATGAGACATGAAATAGTAGTGAAATCAAGCATAGTAGACATATATACACCTAGCCACCTCTTTTTGGGTGTTATAGATTATACACACTTCCCCTTGGTGGGTGTTCCTGCCATACCTGACATTATATAAGTAACATATATGATAATAAGATTGGTATGTCTGTTCAAAGAAGTTTTTTATGGCTTTACCTCAACAAGTTATATCCGCTATTGTGAAACCAGGGAACAGAAGTAATGGTGCTTGAGGTTTCCCCTCTGACATGTGATATTGCGACATTAATGCCTTGTGGTAAAAATGAGTCGTTGCGACAATGTGTATTGTCATCCAGCTAACTACTACTGTATTTTGAATATACTTTGAGCTTACCTGCTTTTGCACAACAGATGTATTTTTATGTATCTTTTTATTAAATCCAGTTGAACAGCTTTGTTTATATTGTTTTGTACTTTAAAGTGTAATTTTATTTAGTGTTATTTTGATCTTCCAAAAGGAAAAAGGATCTGGCTTTTTCTTACTCTCTTTAATACATTTTTTTTGTGTTTAATTTGTCATGTGATCACAGTTAAAGACAATTAAAAAGACAGTTTTTGACACAATCGACAGACATCTATCTACCCATCTGTGTACACACATACCATCACCACACACAGAAAATTAAAGCAAAGCATAGGTTTTTATTAAACACGGAGAAGGAAGGGCTTTTACTTTTCGGTGGGGACATTATAACCAACCAAGATCTGCAGATCTGTGGATTGTACTACTTCTGATTGCGGTAAACAAATACATTTCACACATTTAAGTTATCTACGCACTGACAGGCTGTGTAAGGGGAAACCTCATTTTGCAAGTAATGCTACTATCTGTACGATCTTTTTGTCATCGTTCCTCTTTGTTGCACCTCTCCAGTTTCACACAGATGTTCATGACAGACTTGCATAAACATTATTGCCGGTCATTTTGGTGGGGTCCAGATCAGAGTAGGCTTGGTTGGTGTTTGTGTAATTCATGTACACATCTCCGTCAGTCTGTGGCAAACATCCTCTGGTATGCAAAAAAAAAGTGATTGTTACTATATACAGCCTAACTATCTCACAATGTGTCAACAAAATGCAAGCACCAATAAAAAAAATACTGTAACTTTTTCCTCCAGAAGAGACTTACTTTGGTGGTTTCTCAGCTCCAGGAAAACCTTTAAGAAAACAAAGAAACTAAAATGACCCACAGGGCATTTGCTTAAAACCTGACTCAACAAAAAACGCTCGTGTCCTTTACCTTTTGCTGCTGTGTTGGAGGCGGTCCGCATGCCACTAAATCTTTGTCGGCCCAGCCAAAACAGAATGGCGAGGTGGATGATCAACGCCAGGAGAGAAAGGACAAAGGCAGCTATTCCTAATTTCTCACCCACTGTTTGAGGTCGGAGAAACAGCACAGATATGGCAGATATATTTGGTATTTGGTGTGCATGTGACTGATAAGTACTGTAACAAGAAATTCCAAAAATATGGGCGAGTTGACTTCAAAACAGTGTCTCCATAATTTGTCCACCAGAGAGAAACGATAAGTTTATTTTTCAAAGGTGAAATGTTCTGTGAAATTCTTTCCTAAACAAATTTAAGAGATCCTTCTCAAGAATGTTTGTTTATGTAAAAAAAAAAAAAATTGCCTTGTATATCAATTTTTTTAGACTAGCAAATATCATGACAGGTATAGGCCTCAAAAAGTCAGTTTTGAGACAGTTTTTTTTCCATAGATCTCCTAACACTTTCTCAAAGCACGTTAAAATATCTTTGGCAATCAACTCTCATAAAGCACTGAAGGCTTTCATAACAAAAAAAAATCACAGTTGTCATCATTAGTGTCCAGATTAATAATGAGTCCAGTGTGATTCATCAGCACACAAAAAAGGAAGTTGTGCAGACCTTTAAAGACTTATTAAAGATGAATTCAAAACTGACCTGTTGCACGTATGGAGACAATATAGACTTTGTGGGTAGGGCTCCCTCTCATCTGAGACGGGCTCTCAGCATTGCAGCGGTACTCCCCGGTCTGCTCTGGCTCAGTTAGGGTCAGATCCCTACCGATGCCCACCCGCTGCCAGGTCTGATTTTCCAGTCTTTGCCAGGACCAGCTGACGGAGGCCGGCATGGTGAGAGCGCTGCAGTGCATGTCGACTCTTTGACCTGCTGCAACTGGGTAGTCTGGTGTGGCTACCAGCTGCAGAGAAGATAGCTGTTCTGGAGAGGAGGAGGGGAGACGAGGGTGAAATGAAAGACAGAAGAGAGGATGATGGATGGAGGAAGGAGAGAGTAGAGATAAAACAGTGTCATGGAAATTTAAAGATGAATTCACAGAGATACTGTATGAAATTCAGTGTTGGTATTTGTACATACAGCTGCGTGCATCACAATCATCCTCTATCCATCACCCTAACAGGTATTTTTCATTAATTCACCATATTTCTAGGGAGTTTCTTTTGGTCTCTGCTGAGAATTAAGAGTTGAAGGCTGAATCCTTATCTGCATTTCCTCCCTGGACCTCTCTACCTCTGTCTAATGAGAAGTATAAGTTACAGTGACTGAGTCACACAGCTCACCTTTGATGGTACCTGTTGGAAACATTTTCACATGGGAAGCAGAAAGCACAAGTCTTACAATGTGTTTTTGGCTATAAGGCAGTATAACATAATCTTAAGATAATAACATATGGGTAAACGTTCCCATTTCAAACCATTACAGATTATTTGAAAAGAAGATATTAGTATTGCTATAGATTTTGAGATTTTGAGATTTCCATGGTCCGATTTCAAATGAAATCTGTAATTTGGCGCAAACATTAATTTCCCTCACAGGAAGAATTGTCATGATGATTGGTGATCCCTTATTTTTTCATTTTACAGCCTTTCGTGTAATTTGTGTTGTTAGCATACTAACACCATAAACCACACTTTTTAGTCACCATGGTGACCAAAGTGAACAGTATACCTGCTAAACATCTGCCTGTTAGTATTTTCATTGAGAGCATGTTGGCATACTAATGTATTTAGCTCAAAGCACTGCTGTGTAAAGTCTTGTCTAGTCTTGTTCCTAACAATGGTAGTAAGTTGATTGGAATAGCTGAAGGATCACATTATGTTTTACCTTCTGCAGTCACTGCACTTGTGTTCACTTGTGTAGGTAATATAGGCCATTGTGAAGTCTGGCAACTAACTGTAAAGACAGAAAGAAGCACAAATAAATCATAACAGCACATTTGAAACCTATATTCTCGAGTCTGTTATTGCATTCACTTATAAAAATGTTCTTACCTTTGCTCTCATACAAAAATAACAGGAGAAAAGAGAAAAGCAGCATGTCGTTTTGAGATGACTAAAAAGCAAATGACATGGTAACTCCAGGAGAACAGATAGAAGAATGAATCATGGGTTCAAACCACAGGTGAAAATAGAGGAAGTACTTTTCAGTACTGGGAAACTGAAAAGAAGGGAAGTTTACTCCCAAATATCAAATAAAACAACTGAAGTGAAATACCATTTCACAATTTTTACACACAGGGTAAACAGCAGTAAGCAATATTTTCACGTCACATAACTTGTTACTGGAAATGGTAGCTTAAAGTAATGGCATAAAAACAATAGGCACGGTGCACAACGTGTTGGAATAGGAGAACGCAAATACAAATGCAAATTAGCACAAAGAGAATCATAATTAAACCTAATCTCACCCATGAAAGCCTTCAATTTGTAAATTTTAAATCTGTCAATCCATTTATGACCTGCAGGAAAAACAGTTAACCAGACTCCACAGAACTTTTAATGGTTTTTTAAATTTCAGAGCTGGCGGGCAAGTCTATCAGACACTCGCCACACTTGGTTTCAAACATTTTATATCTCCAACATTGGTCACCTTCAGGCTCAGGCTGTGATGACAGCTAAGATTGTTGCTGTTGGACAGTTTGACACCAGACCTCTCACCTCAGGCAAACACTCACTGGCTGCCGGAATTGGCCTAACAAGCCAGAAGCAAGTGAACCAATTTTACACTGTTCTGCAAAGAGCACAGAAATTAAAGGATCAATATGTGAGACCTAACGTGCATATGGAAACAAAGGGGGGCCACAATAACAGGAACACATGTATAATCTCATGGAATCTGATATAAAAATGTGGGAAAGATTATAATATGTTGAGACTGCGTCACAGAAGTGAGTTTTGAAGTTTCTAATCTGTAGATTGGTCATGTTGAACTGCATTACATTGTCAGATGTTCCTGTTATTTTATCCTCTCTTACATACATTCATTTAGTCACTTGAGAAGACATTATTTCTTGGGGGCTGACCCAAACCTTAACCTTGTAGTTCTAACTAACAACCCACGTCAAACGTTGAATGACATAAAACCGAAAACAAAATTATTGTCCCAAGATAAGAAGTGTGCTCACCAATGTTAATATGCAAACTGTCAGAAGACTCCTAGTGAGCTGTAGTACTGAGCTCTGCAACACTGGCTCATAAAGTTATTAACCTAGACTTTGTTTTATTACATGGCATGTACACAAGTAGACCTTGCATTTTAGTCTCTAACATGGAGGAAGTGGTTTCTCTTGCACCATGACACTTCATGAAAAACAAATCAGCAGCTGCTGTTCTCTTACTGCACAACAAAACCACCCAGGGAGACAAGGAACATCTCCATATTATACAGTGATAATAAGTATTCAGATTTTACTGTTCAATTAGCCTGAAGTAAAAATTGCATTTTCCCCTTGACATGTTGTGGAGAGGAAGTGTAAAGTAGCATCAAATGGAAATACTAAAGTTAGTTTGTTAGTCAGCTAGTTATTGTGTCATGTATCAATAAAAATAGAATTTGACCAGCTCACGTGGACTTACAAGACACCAACATACAGCTGCAGTGGTGAAACATTTGTCAAACAAGAACAATACCTCTTATATTACATTGCAAACAAGGAACTTTGCCCTTTGTACCTCGCTCTATAAATAAAATCAGTCACAAGTCCACTTCCTGAAACACAGTAAAGCGCTTCTGAATTTTACTAGTGTAGTAAGTGTAGTACTTTAGTAGATGTTTGAGTCTCATTCTGCTGTCATTGCTCATTTTACCAGAACTCTCAAGTGTCAGCACAGCAAGTTGTAGTCGTAGCCTACTGATAGTTTATTGGTCACACTTTATCATTTCTTAATGGTGAGCAGCAGGAATTCATAATACATCCTGCACGCATTAAATCACCATGAGTTAAATCAATCATGAGTCGTGCATTAGTTGTGCATTACTTAAACATGCATCCTGTTTATTTTTCTGTGGCCCACTTCATAATCACACTAAGTATGCAAAGTATGCCATTTTAAACAATGACTCTTCTTTGTTGTGCCCCTTTCTTCACAACACAAATAAGAATTAACATCTGAAGTATGTCTTTATTGCCATGCGCAATCAAAAGGCAGAAATAAACAACTCCTTTTCCAAACGCTTACTAAATGAGCACTAGACATGATGATGAAATGATAAAAAAAATGCATAAAACCACAAAAGAAAAATCACATTGATTAAAGCATGGATGTTGATTGTTTTTGGGGAATATTTTTAGTAATAGGGTGAACTTATGCAAATATATTCTGGCCCTTTCAGTACAGCAAATTCTTG
Source organism: Scomberomorus guttatus (assembly GCA_038419695.1). Taxonomy (NCBI): domain Eukaryota; kingdom Metazoa; phylum Chordata; class Actinopteri; order Scombriformes; family Scombridae; genus Scomberomorus; species Scomberomorus guttatus. The sequence goes on from CM076455.1 coordinate 12,799,386, forward strand.
CTGATATCATCTGCGCTCATATTTCCTGAAATATCTTTTTTTTTTTTTCCCTTTCTCTTGCAGTAGAAGAAAGAGATAGTGTTTCTGCACATGCCCTGTGGCCATCTGTGACTTCCTCTTAATGAAGTTGTGTACACCGGAGGGGACAGAGGAACCTCTCTCTCTCTCTCTCTCTGTGAGAGAAAGATAAATGGTGATACTGTATAATTATCTGTGTCTGTCCTCATGTGTGTGTGTATAATGTGTATGCATGTGTGTCTTTCCCCCAAGTCATTATTCTTCATTATTCTTCTATTATTCATTACTCATTCATTATTCTGCCTGTACCGCTGGCTGCAGTCATGCCTGTTGGTTCTCACCACAGACACTGTGGCCCTCCTGCTAATAGTTGACAGTAGAATAATGGGATGAAGTTCGTGTGATGCATGTGTATACACAAATGTAACGTTGTTCCAGATGTCAATGTTTGCCTTTACCTACTTGGACGAATGCAAATAATGTATTTCATATTACACTTTCTTGACTGCCTTTGTGAATGTTGACTTTATTGATCACTAGAGGGCAGCATCTGCCTACTGGCTATAGAGGCTGGTTCGTGACCAGACAGTGAGTAGTGTGAACAAGCTGGGAAAAAAAGAAAGAAATTGTCTCCCCGCAACATCACATCAGGCTTCGGGGGGTCGGCATTGTGCAAAGAGTAAATTTATTGGAAAGTCCTGTTACTAACTGAGAGTCCAAACAGCAATACAACAGTGCAGACCACCCATCTCATGTGCATTTTCACTGGTATATTTAAAGAAAGAAGAAGAAACAAATAACTAAAAATAAACAGATCTTTTTGGTGAATATTTTAAAGATCCCCCTCGAGACATATTTTAAGATGCATAAAAATCCTTTGCTTGGAATAATAAATTGTGTCTGACATGTTTTTCCACAAAAAAAGGTTCAGTTGTCAAAATCCTTACGATGACATCTATTCCGTCTCCCTCATTGAAAAATCAGAATCTATGAATATGCACATATTTTTAACTTCAAACATTTAACTAACGCAGACAGGACGTCTCCTGCTTCACTGTAAAGTCCATTCTCGGTATATGTGCGCCAGAGGTTTCAAGTTTACACGCCACACCTGTGTAAATTGTGTACTGGCCCTCGACTGGCTCCAAACTAGTTGTGATGTCACAAATCATCGCTCGCAGACACATGCCTATAACTCAGATGTAAGGTGAGCACAGAGAAACTTTCCCATTTCAGCTGATGAATGAGAAAACATCTTTCTAGCCTTCTGCTCTGCACATGCATCATTCTGCACAGTGAAGCTTGAATATCCAACTGAGGGAACAAGAAGCAAAACATATTTTTAACCGGAGGGGGACTTTAATCTCCACATCAGTGTTTAGAGGAGGAGATGTGATGGAGATTTTGTGACGAGAAAAAGAAGAAGAAGAGAACATACAGTAAACAGTTAGGCTAAAAAACACACCCGTAGATCGGCACCCTTTCGGATTAGATGGATTATCCATTGTCATGAGCAGCTACAGGCTCAAATCTGTATTACTTCTCAGTGAGAAAAACATAATCAGCCACTGGGTGGAGCTCAGCACTCACAGTTTCCATCTATTTCTAGTTGCATGAAAGGTTCAGCAGCACACAGTAGTAGCCTTCCTTTCAGTTTTCTTTCTCCTATGATCTCCCCCCCTTCAATCTGTAATATTAACAGGTTGATGTAGCTGCTTGTTATGGTTGAATGTAGATTATTTTCTTATTAAGCGTATAGTTAATGACAACGCAATCAGGCAGGGTTTCTAGTTTCTAGATTGCTAGTTTTCAGCAGAAATTTGGGGTATATTGACATGTATGACACAACAAGCATTTTTGGAATATGGAGTAAGTTTGAAATATGGACTGTGGGAGATTAAATAGGTTTTAATCGGATGCTTTGTTTTAGATTATATAAGAAAATCTTTATGTATTTTCTGCTTTTTAGGTTAATTTCCTTCAAATGAATTCATGTTTTTTGTACCAAACACTTGGCTTTAGTGTCAGTGTGACAGTCTCAGGCTCTGGGGTGTTTTTTAGTTTACACTTGAATTGCTGTTCCCATCCCAATGCCCCCCCCCCCCCCCCCCCCCCCACCCCCTTTCAGTTTCTGCTTTCTGTGTGTTCTGAACATCAGCCCCATGGGGTGTTACAGTCACTTCATTGTGATGAAAATACATTATTATGTTGTTGAGTGGAGAAAGCATGAGATTCAGTCAGATTTCCTCTCGGAGACGATTCTTCTTGATGACTCAAATAAAAGATGAAGGCATTGTGTGTGTGTGTGTGTGTGTGTGTGTGTGTGTGTGTGTGTGTGTGCGCGCGAGCAGAAAGATGAAGGAGTGCGCTCATCCCTGCGTTATTTTTTGATGGATAAGTTTCCTCCTTCCTCTCGTCACACGTTGGTTGTCACGGTGATGACGAGTGGCTTCCTTCTGCTTTTCTGGCGGGCGGTGGGATGTGACAGTCGTACGGGCAGCTGCCAGGATGTCTCTCACTGCTCCTCTTCTGCCTCGATTACACCCCCATCCCAGTCCAAATGATAAACTCCTCACTTATTGTCCGTTTTACCAGCCTGCTCTTCAACGATCCCCAACACAGCATCTTAAATAATCTCTTTCTCCCCATTTCCCCCGACTGACCTGCATGATGCTTCAGAAATAATAACAGCACTGAGAGCAGCGACAGCAGTGACAAAAGCTATTACAACACCATGCGACACAACAACAGAGGACAGACAGCACTCATCTCCAGATGGGCGCTTCCTGTGCCAGGCAGGAAATGGCACTGAGCTCCCTTGCCATCATATTTCATTTTAGCAGAGAACAGAGATGATCATCACTTCATCTTCGGCACATCCATCCCCCAACGGGTGAGCTGTAAATTCATTTCAGTCTTTTTGTTCTCCTTCTCTGCATGGATCCCACTTGAGTTGTTGTCATCATTGGCGAGAAATACTGGGCATTCAAACTCCAATATTTTGCCTCAGAGCTTTTCCCCTCCCCGCTGTGGCGTCTCTCCGAGTGGGATAGAGATGTTTCGATTGTGGCTGACCTCACACAGATGTGCACAACGGCATGGCATGTGCAGACAAACACACTCACTTAAATGCACACGTGTAACAAAATGGAAGCTCTGAGCACACCCCGACGAATAAACTGTATTCCACAATTTATGTTCATTAAAGGGGGCACTCCGCTGGTTTTACATATCAAGATCAGTCTACTCACTATGGGGAGTGCTACTCAGCCTGTGAATACAATTTCTTCTGTGAATCTGCAGGAGCTTCATCAATTCTGAACGATGACATCATCAGGGTTATATCTCAGTCTGAACTTGGAGACGTTAAATTCTTAATGGAGAGCCCTGCGTTACAAAAGGGCAAGAGTTGAGATGCAAGCATTTACCAAGTAAGGAGAGTCTGCCTGTAAAATTTCTTCTTTGTTGTTGTGGTTTAATGCTCAAGGATGTCCTTTTTTAAAACCCTCATTTAACCCATATGGTCTCTTGGGATTGCTAGCTATTTTTCGAGAATACATGCCAAGATGGCTGCACAATTACGTTGCATTAACCAAAACAAAGCCAACATTCAAACCAAATCAAGATAATTTTATTGATATAGCCCAAAATCACAGATTACAAATTTGCCTCCAAGGGCTTTACAATCTGTACAATCAATCTGTTTTTCCTCGTCATCAATTCTGATCAGAAAATCCCCTAAAACAAACCAACTTTGAACAGGGAAAAAAAGAAAGAAGGAAAAAATATTAATGTATGCATGTGTTTGTGTAATTGTATGCATGCACATATGTACTGTATGTGTGAATACATTTATGTGTGTGTGTGTGTGTAATGCATTTATGTGTGTGTGTGTGAGACTCAGGCTGCATCGTCCCGGTGCTGCGCGGTGCAGATGATGCGCTCAGTTCTGCTGTGTAGGCCCTGTGTTGAACAGATGTCGCGGACGCTGATACTGTCCCTGCACTGAGCGGTAACAAATTACAGGCCGATACACACACACACACACACACACACACACACACACACACATTCTGCAAATATAACCTTCAGATTACAGATGGCCCCTATCAGGGGCCGCTGGCTGGATTTGCAAGATGTAAATACTGAGGGGGTAATCCAGCACAGGGCAGAGGGGGTATAACATGGGGCAGAATGGTCACCAGATGGTGAATGCATATGTGTGTGTGTGTGCATGTGTGTTAGGGGGAATGTTAAGCACGGTGAGGCTCTGACATTGGGATTATGGTAGTCTGTTTTTGATGTGCCACAGATGGACCTGCAGTGTTTTGTTCTCCACACAAAACGCAGGTGGATAATAGCACTCGACATGAAACTCCCCAATTCTTTTTCACCCTCTCTTTGCCCACATTGCACCGTGGCAGAGAGTTGTGAACTTCCATTATTAATTAATGGGGGGCGTGGGTTTAGAGTGACCTTGAGTAGCGTGCGAGCAGTAAGCCGAGTGAGAGAATGTGAGCATGAGTGCTTCAAATTTCAACCTCGATTTCCCCGTGCTCGTGCATGGCGAATAATATCACAGACAGACAGGGAGGAAGAGGGAAAGAAACAAACACAGACAGCGGAAGAGATAAAAGGAGTGTTGACGAGTGAGGCCTAGTTTAATTCTTTGATTCACAGAGGTCACAAGCCAATTGAGCTGGCAAGTTATGATACGATGTACCATCCGAGGGAACATTTTCTCCTGCACGTCCTTTTTCATTTCACCTCCTCCCCTCCTTCCTCCCCTAGTCCTGTCTCTTACACCCTTTTTGTCCTTGCCATAATTTCATCTCTTTGCATGTCATTAGCAAGCTGGCGCCTAATGAATTTCTTATCTCTCCGAATTCAGTGGCTGTTGTGATAACGTTTATTGTTTTCAGTTTTACTATTCCCCACATCGGAGGCAGGGGTGGGTGTGTGTGTGAAAGAGAGAGGGGGAGAGGGAGAGAAACAGCGACAGGCAGCTATTTAGACTAAAAACACAAAGAGAGCTCTCATCAGTGGTGGCGTTTTGGCTGTGCATCATCCAATATTTAAACTTAAAGCATGAACATAAATGAAGGCATTAAAATGTGTGTGTGTGTGTGTGAGCCGTAGAGGCGGGTGGTGACACACTGGGAGGGATACAGTACATGGAGAGATGTCAAGAAGAACAGGTGGCGGGAATGACAGAATGAGGAGAAGAGGAAATGGAAAAAGGGAAAAAAAAACACAAGAGGAGTGGCTGAACCTTTTAGAAAAGAGAGAAAAGAGACCTTGAAAGGAAAAAAATAGGATTGGAAAGTGATACAGCGAAGGAGTGGAGAAGAAGAAGCTTAGAGATGATTAAACAAGAGGAGAAAAAGGATGTGAGGCAGATCGAAGGACAGCGCAGTGGCAGATGGGAGTGTTCTGGTCTGTTACTAATGTTCCTCGGAAGAATTAAGTCCAGAAAGAGGTTATTACACACTCTCTCTGTCTCACACACACACGTATACACACACATGCACATTGTCAGCATATAGGTGTTAGTGAGGGTCCCTGTAAACATCAGCAACCCCCTACTGGCTTTCCCTCGGTAGTAGTTAGTGACTTAGTGACCCATGCAACCCCTCACACACCGGCACCAGCCCCTGTATTAGTGCACAGTCGATTCAAAGTGTCACCTAGCTAAATACAGGCACACACACACACACACACACACACACAAACACACAGTCGCGAGAGCGTACACACGCCGCTTGCTGTAAGTGTTAAGCACATTCTTCTGACACCTTTCCTGACAAGAGAATGCATGTGGGGTGTGATGTGAGGAGCAGAGAGGGAGAAATTGAGTGAGGAAAAGAGGAATGGGAGATTTGATGGAGAGCTAATAGCAGCCGTGTCACACTGTCAGCATTAGTGTAATGTGGTGTCAAAACAAGGCCTCAGTTGAGCACTTGAGCTGTGTTTTAATGCACAGAGTACAGTTGCGCTATTGTGGCTTAGGAACATGATTTCCTTCATCAAACTGCACTGCAATTTGGTGCACTGCTTGTGGATGTCTCATGTTAAGTTGGTCAAATTTTTGGTTTCAGTGCAGCTAAACAAGATGCTCAGTTTTACTTGCAGGATCCAGTCATATTTATAGGATGGATACATTTTTCTTGAGGCGTATTGGTAGCAAACACCCCATTAAATAGCTTCAATAAGCCCTTTTTATTACTTTAATGTTGCCTTACTCGACAAATATACCTCGTGAAACATCGCTTACAACTTGTTCTTGATTCGAATTTGCCATAAAAGTTTTTTTCCCTTCTTCTGAGAAACATCCAACTAAAAACATATTCCTCCTGTTCACTACCACCTGCTGCACTTCCATGTCCTCTCTGTGCATTTTTTGGCCAAAAAGCTGGAGCCTTATCCCCAAACTTTCCAAGAACTGACAGTCAGTCTACGTATTTCACACAACTCTAATATAAATTCTAGTTATATAAGCTTAGGACTCCCTTAAGCAGAGGAGAAAGTGGCTAAATTCTGAGACTGTAATATTTGTGGTTGATATGCGTTCACTTTTCTCAGTGTAGAACATTTTCATGCCATTCATTATATTATTCCCAACCTTAATTTAATTCTCACTGGACATGACAAGCCAACAAAACTGCGGTAATTCATATACAGTAATACTACTGCTACTCAAGGCCTGTTAAACTTGTTAAGGGACCCGGGGCACAAATTTGTTGTTGGGGCTCCAATTCACCCACCTCTCACCCCCCACCCTTTGCGCTCTGTGGACACAGAGACCCAGAAGCCAACCTCATATATAGACCATGTGATTAAATACAACATTATTTAAGAATGTGCCCAATGTGAGCACAATATCAACTAATTTGTGTCTGATATGGTTTTTCCACAAAAAAGGTCAATTACCTTAAAATTACATCACATTTATTCCTTTTCCCATATTGAAATCTTGAGGATCCATAAATATGCAAATATTTTTAGTTGCTGGATACAAGATGTCTCCTACTTTACTGTAAAGTCCATTCTCAGCATATGTGCACCAGAAAGCTTCAAGTTTCCATATCACACGTTTTAAGTTGCATACTGGATCACAATTGGCTCCAAACTACTTGTGAGATCACAAATTCCACTCGCATGTACATGGCTTGAACTTAAGGTGAGCATGGAGAAACGTTCAGCAGCTGAACGTGACAAACAGCCTTCTAGTGTCAAACTCTCACACATACTTTACATCATTCTGCACAGTGAAACTCAAACATGCAACTGAAGGAACAAGTAGAGAAACATATTTTTGCTTGAGGGGGGACTTTGACAGTATCTAAAATAGAGCATCATCCTCAGTGACGTGGTAGACCACTCCTCACTGAGATAAAAAATAAAATGAAAAGTGATTGAATCCTTGTCTGTTGCTTGCTTTGAGTCATTGTGAATGCTTTCCCAAATCACCCATGCAAGACATTTACTTTTAGACATTTTTCTCTGAGAGTGTTGCCATTATGTTTCATACTGCCACTGTAGTGCAGCTTACCAGAAGACAGTGTCGTCAGCGTCTGCTCTATGAAAACAAACACCAGTACCCTGCATCAGATTAGCCTCTGAATTGCGTTGAATGCAGTGTGATGTTACGCACTAAATGATTATCTAATGCCTTTAATGCACGGGTCAGGGGATACATTGCCAGTGCTTTAGTTAGTGTCATACAAATCAGCCTCTTGTGTGCTCGGGCCTCTTTGAAGAGAGAAGAAAGAAAGAAAATGTAACTCACTAGATCGATACGTTGAAGGACAAGAGGCAATGAGTGTGAGAGATGTGACACATGCACACACGTGTGTGTAAAGCTCTCCTGAAGTGAAGGTCAGAAAGAGGTAAGCTGTGTGTTTTAAAATATTTTAGCCCGAGTTAAGGCTATGAGGAAAGGGGAGGATGTCTCTGGAGAGGCCAGCTTTTATGCTTTCATTTGATGTCAAAATTCCACTTTGAAGCCATTTTACATCCAGCCGCTGAAGAAGGGACTCATTTGGGGATGCAGGAAGGCGCAAGCTAAGGCAACGCTTGGGCTTGTTCTAGCTATTCATCCCTTTCTCTTTAATTGCACACACGTTGTGTGTGTTTCAGTCAACAATCAGAACTCTGGGTATGTCAGTCAACCTCTAATGTCTTATAAAATATTCAGTTTTACATATTTCAAAATCATCCTTGTCTTCAGGTCTTTTGCAAGACAAGCTGCACACCTCTCATCCTGTTCTGCACCAGCGGCTCAGACAGCCATTGTACACGGGGTAACGAGTCTACACAAGGACCCAGAAGCTTCATTACACTCCCAGTCTCATCACAAACCCAGCCAGAAAGCAAGCCACCGTGTTCTTCGGCGCTGTGACGCTTGCCAACTGTCCACATGTCCTGGGCAGGGCTGAAGTGGGCGCGGCCTGCAGAGAGTAGTTTAACTGCCTCAGCAGGAACATCAGGAGTGCAATTCTGCTAGCTGTCCCCACGCATATGGCCCTGTTTTTCATTTTTTGGATGTACACAGTTGAGAGGAGAGGAGAAACAGAGACTGAGGTGGAGCCGGGGAATGGATGAGGAGAAAGTGACAGAGAGACAGAAGTAAAATAGAGAGTTAGGTTGAAAGAGAGAGATGACCAGACAAAGAAAGACTGAGCGAAGAGATAGACAGAGACGGAAAACCAGAGTGGCAAAAAATGAGTAATTGAGGGAGATAGAGAGAAAAGGGTTGAGAGGGTGTGAAATGAGAGAAGAGTTTAATTTGTTTTTCGGCAGTGTCGTGCCGTCACAGAAATGTGTTTACCAGCCCCTACTTTGCCATTAGTGACACTCGGGCGCTCCTGTAGAAGAAACCAAATAGGTTCATAACTGCCTCATGTATCCTCCAAATGTCCCCATAGCTCTCCGTCTGTTGGACTGTGTCGGTCCGTATGTCTCCTCTCCTCTCTTCATCCATCCCTTTCTCTGTCTCCCTCTGTCTCTCTTCTCTACTCTCCTCCTCTGCCTCTCTGTTTTTGTTTTTGTCTCTCGTCCCTGTCTGTTTCCTCCTTCTGCTCAGTCTCCCTCCAAGTCCAAACCCGCTGCCTGTTGTCGTGATGGAAGGCTGACCCAGAAGTGCCACAGTGAAATGAGGGGGTGATGGGGTGGAGAGCATGCAAATGAGAGAGAGAGAGAGCGAGAGAGAGACAGAGAGAGCAGGACAGATACAGACACTGAGTCACATTTCAGGAAGCACCTCCTTTGACAGATGTGGGACACCGAGGTGTAGCCTCCCAGAATGAGACGGTCCACAGAGGATTCACCATAGTGCTGTCATGAGTCTCTGGGCCTGCAGTTTTGTGAGAGCGGTACCATGAGCAAAATGCTTGCAAATAAATGCATGCACATATGCTCACAATGACTATGTTAACATGGTGATACTTAGCAGGTAACGTTCACCATGTTCACCATCTTAGTTTAACATGTTACCGTGCTAACATTTGTTCTTTGTTATTTGTAATTATCGCTAAACTCATAAACCAAACTATTAGACAAATGTAATTAAAATTTAAGGGATCACCAAAGTTATTATAACTCGTAATCGTGAACATTGCAAGCCATCCACTAAATGTTGAGACATTTTTCTATGAAATGAAAATGTCAACCTTATGGTTGCGCCAGAGGAAAACTCAGGGGATCACCAAAGGCATTAGGGCACATCATCTGGGAACCATGTATGTCTGCTCCAAATGTCATTGCAATCCCTCCAATAGTTGTTGAGATATTTCAGTCTGAACAAAAGTTGCGTATCAACAAAACGGCAAATCAAGTTCCATATTCGGTAGCGATGTTTGACTTTTCCACATGATGGACAAACCGGCAAACAATGGTTAACAAAGGTTAATGGTTTATTTTATTTATGCCTGGCTTATATAATTCACATCTTGTGGTGGCTTTTTCATTGGTGCAGATCATATATAGACGGGCCGATGACCGCTTAAGGACACTGAGCACAATAAAAGCAATGTGTCCTTGAAATTTAGGCAAAATAAGGCTGTGGCAGTGTTTGCTGACCAGTTACTATGTATTTGGTGTTGACTTTGAGGGAGGCACTCCTGAAATGGGACACAGGTACATTGGACAGAGAGAAAGAACAAGACTAAGCATTTATTTTAATCAGATATTTGGTCGTAAATCAAAGTATTGGACAAAACACCAGTTTGAATTGACAATGGCGCTAGATGGAAAGTCAGGAGATACCAAAGTTATTACAATTCATCCAGAGGGGAACATGAATGTCTGCACCAAATTGTATGTCAATCCATCCAGTTGTTGACATATTTCAAATTGGACCAAAGTGATGGACCAACTGACCATCCAACCGACATAGCCACACCACTATGCTGCTTGAATTACTAAAATACAGAGTCAGTATCTAAGTAACATGCATTCAGAGTAGGAAATATTTAAAATGGCCTATGTATAACCAGTGTCAGCTATCAGAAAAATAGCTCATGATTAGTAGTTCCAGGACTTGTGGTGAGGCAAGTGATGAAACGATCACTTCTTTTCTCATCTTACCTAACATCTTTCTTGACTCCCAGCTCCGTCCTCATAACAAATCCGAGCACAGAACCCGCTGGTGAAAAATCTGTTTCAGTCTGAACAAATATACATTACTTTCATCACTGTTCACACAAGAGCTTTTATGTCTTGTTTTTTTTCCTTTAAATACCAATGCAGCTCTGTCTATTCTCTGACACTGCCAGTCACCTTCATAGTGCTTCTGACTTCATAGCACTTTTGTCTTTCAACCTGGCTGCTTTTATCTCCTTTGCCTGCATAATAGCCTGTGCATCCATCTCACTGCCAATCTCTGCAGGCCTTGTATTATGCCCTTTAGCAGCCTGCAAGGGCTGCTCTGTGTCTCTGCCAGCCCATCAACTCGCTTTCTCCTGCTCATACCCAACTCTTACAGAGCTAGCAGAAGCCATTCCATCTTCATTTCCTCAAGGCTGACATTATGGAGTTTCAATCCAAAATAAGACATACTTTACACCCTAGAAGACCAAGAAGATGAGAACAGATAACCTAACATGACTTGCAAAACTTGATACTAGTTTTGCAGAAGAACTCTAATATTTGTTTTCCTTTATGGAAAGCCCGTACAATTGTTTTTTTGGTATAACAGTCCCATCCCTAAACCAAAGCCAAAGCAGCCTGTAGGTGAAAGGTGTGACTACTCTGACTCTCTCTGTGGCGGCTACTAAACTCTTTAAAGGTGTTAACTTCCTCTCATATTCTAGTGTCAGATATGTGAGAGCAAGAGCAAGAAACAGTTAAGAGATCAGGGGAAGTGACAGATTCAGGTAAGGCAGATTGAATCCGAGGGTCAATACATGGAAGAACGTTGGACCAATGTATGCTAGTAGGAGACCTTTTTTTTCAGTCAACATTCAGCATTGCAGTGTTGACTTAAAGCTGTTGACTTATGGGAGGGAAAGGAAATGGAGGAAGACAGAAAGAGACAAAGGAGAGTATGAAATATGGTGCGAAAAATTCAAAGGGAAAAAAAAATCTGTTCTGTGGGTGTATGTCACCATCTGTATCTCTGTATGCATGTGAGTTTTCTGCACCATCCAGTCCATGAAGTTGTGTGGTTCCGGGTGTGTGTGCGTGTTTGTTTATGTTTGCGTGTCTTGGGAGCAGCTTGTGAATGGGAGGATTTAGCAGGGAAAAGTTGGAGCAGAAAGCTGCTGGAGGTAATCTTGCGGCCCTCAGCTGATAACAGCTTTCCACCTGGAGCCTCTTAACAAACGCCTGGACCACCATCAATCAACCAAATGTCCTTCACAGAGAGAAGGAGAGAGAGAGAGAGAGAGAGAGAGAGAGAGAGAGAGAGAGAGAGAGAGAGAGAGAGAGAGAAAGTGGTTGTGTACTTTAGAGAAAAGTAATGACGTAATGCGATGTTGAGACCATGAAGCAATACTGTACTGTATGTATGAATCCAGCCATTTAATGATGGAAAAATGTGTCATTTTTTGTGTGCTGCATCTTTTCATTCTTAAAGGGGAATTCCACTAATGTTACAGGGAAAAATCAATATACCAGTAAAGGGGAATACTACTCAGCCTGTGAAAATAGTTATAAGGTCCGCTATGGCTCTGTAGGACGCTTTATGAAGTCTGAGAAAATGACTTAAGGCACGTCAAGTGGTATCTTGACTTTGGCTTGAAAAGCACAAATTTTTCGACAGAAAGCATGTGTTTTGTGGTGAAAAAAAATGTGAACATCTTGGCCGCTGCTGCTTTGATCTTGACCATTTTTTCCTCAAATCTGCTTCTTGTAAAGGAGCGAGTACGCTCTCTTACCTTTCCAACGTCTGAAAAGGGGGCAACAAGCACGTCCACTTCACGCAGCAGTTGGCCACATGTGTGGAGGTGAGAACTGAGTTTGAATTTCTCTCTCAAGCTCTTCTTAGAAGGATTCCTTTGAGGAAAGATTGTCCGAAGGTGTGCGCTATTATCCACATTTGCACGATTCGTTGCCTCTCGCCCCTCTCTATGACTGCAAGCTTTTTTCCCTACCTTTGATTGTGGCCATTTGGAACAGTTATTAACACTTTTGCCTGGTTTAACTTCTCATCTTGCCGAAGTGATGTAGAAGTATACTCCAGGGCGTGTACACTGTGACATCCTTATTTGGGTGTGGTTACAGGTGCACACAGTGCGCAGACCACTCATCTGTCATGGTGGGTGTAGTCAAAGGTGAAACACATCCAACTAGTGATGGCGATGAACCACTGTTTTACAACCTGCTTTAAGTTACTCTTCAAGTCCCCCAACTTTACTGAAGTGCAATTCTAAATTGTTGGGGCTCTCTTTTAACTCGGCCTGGTCTAATGCAAGACTGGAAATGCATGCTGGAAAATCTTAAGCTTCATGCCCAGAGTTGATTTGGATGCATGTGGTGGCACATCAAATGACCTAACTTTGTGTGCGTGTGTGTTTTTGTGTATGTGTGCACATCTGTCCGTCTGTCTGGTCCTGGTCTAATGGGCCTTCAGCCCTTGCATTGCTGACAGAAAATCAATGACCCACTTGGTAGGCCCAATACTGCTACCTCTGTGCATAGCGAGAGGGAGAGAGAGAGAGGGATAAAGGCCAGCCAGCCGATGGTCGTCCCACTGTAAACACTATGGATTCATGTCCATGGCTTATGACAGAGTTGTCACACATCTCCTTTCACTGAATTTTGATTTTTGTTGTGTGCTCTAATCTTCCTGGGTACTCTTGTTCGCACACAACCTTGTGGACAACACAAAGATTAGTACACCAGATGCACAATACCATTGGCTTCCAGCATAACGTGCCACAATGGGGTCAGGTTAACCAGATTACTCACAACTTTAGAGAGTCATTAACAGAGGTTGTCGGAGGACAAAACAGGGAAATGTAAAGAAGAGATCAAGAGAATTAAATAGTCCAAGCGCAGATTTTGTACAATCTCATGGTGCATTCTGGCAGTCAAACGTGGTGCTTTTTGAATCTGAGAAAAGGAACGTGGGGGCTGTGTGAAAATCTGCTGTGAAGGTGTGAGGATTCAAAGTTAAATTTGAATTTTAAGATAAGATAAAATTAAACTTTAATGATCCCTGTGGGGGAATTAGTTTGGTGCAGCAGCAAAAGTAATATGATTCAACAGCAGAAAAGACTATATAGAACATAAGATTTAAAAAAGCATCAATTAACCAAGTATGGAACAAGAGTGAACTGGGCTTCTGTTATTGCTGTAATTTATTTATAGTTAACATATAGACAGCTACCACTGTATAAATTGGATAATTATACAGTAAATATGTGCTATACTAGTGCATGTACAGTATATATGAAATGAAATGCAATTATTGAAGTTCATTCTTGACCTTTGACCACCATGTCCATTTCTGTACATTGTCCACTGTTCTGGAGCTTGTGATCATATCACATGATCTCCAAGAACGGATATGATTAAAAGCTCCAGAACAGCTACTTAATGGGTCTTGTGGTGAAAAGTTTTAGTCAAAAGAAACACAATTGAAATAATTCTCAATATTAGAAATGTTAGTTTGGTGGAAAAAAAAAACTCAACTCAACATCCACATTACCACACTGGCTTTAAACCACATTTTGTGGTCTTCCTCAGCAGATGGAGTTTGCTCAGTTAAAACTAGTAAGTGGACCTTGAGTTAAGATTTTTTTTTTTTTGTCAAACTAATTTATTTGGTTTGAAGGAATATAATGTGACTATCCTCTTAAGAAAAATGATAGCATTATATTCATTTCAGCAAATTCCTATAATGACTGTTTAAGTAACAAAGCCCTGTAGCCCTCTAGGACTTGTTGAGTACAATAGTTATAAATAAATACGTAAATAAAATAGTAAGAGTAGAGTAGTAAGGGTGCAAAAAAAAAGGGCACAAAATGACAAAGAACCAACTGGGAGAGGATGAACTGAATGTGGTTCTTGATTATACAAACAGAACAGAATGGAAAACAGCGGAAGAGAAGTGAACAGAACTGAACTGAACATAATCAAATAGGTCAGACTAGGTTGGATAGAAGCAGGAGAACAAATCCAAAGGAGAAGAAACGGAACAGAATGCTGTTCAATAAAATAGAACAGAACAGATATACAATACGGAATACAATGGAATGGATTCAACAGAACACAGTGGAATGGATTGTAGAGGAACAGAAGAAAATGCCACAGAAAGGAGCAGAATGGAACACAACATAATGAGCTAGAATTAATAACAAACACAACACAAGTCAAGAGCTCAGCAGGACAGGGCAGAAGCGAATCGAATCAGGCAGGAGGTCAACGGACTCCCGCCGCAAGCTCTGCCTCTCACTGCTGGGTGGATTTCCCTGCGAAACACTGGATCACATGGTAATCTCAGTTTAATACACAAATCCCCAACCCCAATCCAATCAAACCTAATATCCCCACTGGGCCAGGCAGGGCCGGGCCCACCCAGTCTCCATACCTCCCATCATCTCATCAAGCGCCACCATCGCGCCGCGTCTCTCCAGTCAGGGCAGAAGAGGAAACGTTGGAGGATTTTTCTAAGAGCTGGGATCTCCTTGTCAGTTAGTCTAAAGTGTATGACGGGATTTAGGGTTTGGTGCAAGTGAGTGCTGAGTGTGAAACTGGTGGATGAAATGAAAACACACACACACACACGCTACTACAATGCTCAGATCAAAAGATACTTTTAGACCCAGAATTTAGACGTTTATTTACATTGACACACATGTTCACACACCCTCTTAGTAGGAGAAATCATGTAATCTTTGAAAACACACACAGTGTATATGTGTGTGTGTGTGTGTGTGTGTGTGTGTGTGTGTAATGCCCAGTCGGCAGTGTTTAATGCTGTCCCAGAGGGTTTTAATCCAGATTATCAGGAGTATAAAGTCACTGAGTCTCCCTCTCAGCTTGGCCTAGCCTACCGCTTAGGACACACACACACAAACACACACACACACACACGCACGACCACACTCTCACTCTCTCTTACAATCCTTCTCATGCACACTCTCACACATGCACACACATGCAGGGAGCCCCCTGTTTTTGGACGATCCTCTAGGAGGTGCTGTGTATCCAGACTGGAAGCGTCGTCCCGTTGGTGTGTTTTCAAAGCAGACACAGTCGCCTCACAGATGCCGTTCACCCTGCTGCGTAAAGACCTCAGATCAACTGCACTCAGCTTGACCTATTTCAACATATTCACTATGTTATTGTTGCCTCATTTGACATTTATGTGATGCCTTCACCTGAGCAATCCCCCCTTTGTCTTACACAGTATGAACAATTGATCCCGTGATGTAACAATCAGTGCAGGGATCTATATTTGCACTGTACGTGACTACGTTGACAGCCGTTTTGTGCAAAACCCGGCTGAGTTTCCATCCACCTTTGAGACAGCTGCTCCATCATTTACATGCGGCGGTGTGATCTGCATATCGCCCAGTTGGTCTGGATTAATTTCAGCGTGTTTAATCTGATGGTGGAGATTGATGCTTGCAGCAGGGTAGGCTGGTCTCTAAACGTTTCCTCATATTCGCTCGCTCTCTCTCACGCATCCCAGTGACAGGCAGTCTGATTGGATCACAACCAGTCATTTTCCACTCAAACAGACAACAAATGAAATGTCTCTGCTACATGCAGCAGCGGTGCTGTCTGGTTAGAATCCAGGAGGAGCTGTGGCCTTTCCCCTGTTGTCCTCTCTTTTTCTATATATAAACTATACTGTCTCCTTTTTTTTCTTTCAGTCTCTGTCCCTCATCTTCTTCTTAGCACTAATCTTGCTTTTCTGCCCCCCCCCCCCCACCCACCGGTCGCGCTATCTCTGGCTTTTCTCTCCCTATGTCTCATTCTCGCTGCATGCATGTTTCCTGGCGCTCTATAAATTAGGCTGAAAATGGAAGATTAACCTCTGGAGATGAGAAGCTTCCTTAATGTGCTCTGTTCTCTTTTCAGTAAACCACTGCATTACGATATTATTTAGTGGGAGCGTCTAATTGGAATCAGCTGGAAAGCAGAGAAACTGGGTGGCCAAACCTTTTACTGGGCTGTGAGATTCAAACATGGAGGATTATGCTCATTAAGAGACTGCGGTGTGGAAGTTACTTTGTGTGTAAGCGTGCGGATGTGTTTGGGTGTATTTAGATGGGAGGAGGAGGAGGAGGAGGAGAAGGAGCGAGATAGGTGTCCCTGTTGCTGCAGGATTGAATACATTTTAGACTTTTGGACCCGCAGCACAGTTATTTGGCCTTCCAAACAAGCTTGTACTATGCGGCATTAGCTGTTTAGAGAGGTTTTATGGTCTTTTGTTGCCATTTTTTGGAACACGTTTCGCCCACCTCAGTTATTTCGGAGAAGGCTGAAACAAAGCTGTGCCTGCTAACTTCCTGTATGGTTTACTGGCATACAAGCGTCACTGAGATTTCCACTGACATAAGGATGTGTAAATACACTGTGTCCATGTTTGCTGTTCCTTTAAGTGATTACAAAGGGAGTCTTTTTAGCAGCTCTGGGCGGCCTCGCTCGGTCCTTTTCAGTGTGAACATTGCATCACATTAAGAGCGTAAAGCCTCGCTTTGTTACCATGTTTTTTTTCTTTCTCTATTGTTTGCTCAACTAAAAGGCGGGATGGAGATTCATAAACATGTAGAGCAAACTTGTTATAGTATTGTTGATCAGAGCGCAACTTCAAACAGAACAGAAAACAGCAATCTTGTAGGGCTTTTTTAATCATGAATTTTTAATGTTGTTAATAATTGTACAGTTGAGAAAACAACAAACTGGATAAGTGACAGCTGATTATCAGTCAATGAGCTTTGCACCTTGTTTTATTCAGCTTTGATATTATGCCTTGTGATGTTCAGTTGCTTTTCAACTTTATTGCCATTGTGTACATGGTCTTGTCGCACCAGTAATATATTCTCTATTATACTGTTGTCTCTGGAGCAGAATAAACACTGACAAACACTGCGTCACCTTTGTTAGTGGGTTGTGAAGCCTGGAAGACATCAGACCAAAGATTTGCTGACTGAGCCGATAAACACTTCATGAGGAGTCCCTCAAGATGAACTGATTTAGTTAAACTACTTCATTTGTCACAATCAAACCCATGCAGTAGATTAGCTAAGTATCAATAATTTGCCTTTGCTCTTTTATGCAATGTTTTTTAGCCGCCCTCCAGGCGTGGTTACAGGAATGGAAGTTGGTCGCTCAACCACTTGGTTCCAGATTGACTGACTTTTGCTCTAGCACCACCATGAAGTTGACATTTTAAGTTTTGTTTGTGTCTACAGCAATTGAAAAGACATTCGTGTTCCCCTCAGGATGAATTGCAATAACTGGTGATTGTTACACTCTTCATTCGGTGCCATCATCAGGGAAAATTTTTATATTGTCATAAACTTTGGTTTATGACAAAATACCTACAAAGCTACGGATATTTCCACCAGTCTCAGCTGTTTTGTTTTTTTTGTGTTTAGTGCTAATTAGCAAAGACTAGCTCTGTGGCTCCCTTCAGCTTTTACGGAGCTTCATAGCGACTTTTCAGCTCATTGTTTAGCTGTCCGGGGGCAAACTTTACTTTTTTGGTTCATTCTCACTGCTCTCATAGTGTCGTTTTCTGCTGCAGCAGGCAACTGTTGTCGGAGAAAAAGCCCTGAAAACCCATTGTACACACACCCTGCTCAACACTTAGTATTGTCACTGTGAGCCTACTGAGAGCAGCCTCACAGAGCCGCTAGCCTGCTGTGGACTCTTAGTTTTGTTTTTCCTCAAAACTATTGACAGACTGAAAGGAGACGACGTCAATCAAGGACATCGCAATCAACATCCTAAAAAAGTGGCCAAAGCTGTCTTTTATTTCTTCATGAGTCCTTGGGTTTTTGCTGCATCTATACCACATTCTGTAATATGTTTATTTACTCATTAGAACTCACGGTGTGTCCATGTATACTGCTAGTATGTGATCTTACTTTGGGTCAGGGTCCGTATCAGGTGAATGCTGAAAATGGGAGCCAGATATTTCTCAACATCTTAAGCGCAGAAACAAAGCTTTGGGTATCAACACACAAACACCCGCACCCATACACAAACACACACACACACACACACACACTGCTCTCAGGTTATTACGGGCTGTCATTGTTTAATTCCTGCTCATTAAATGCTCCAGACAATGACAAAGCGCCTCAGTCTCTGACAGCCTCTTTGTTAACCCTCTCCCTCTTATCTCTTTTCGCCTCCCATTCTCGCCCCTGTCTACTCCGCTTTGTGTCTATTGTATGACACTCAAGGACGATTTGACGGCATCCCGAGCCACCACTTAAACATCCCCATTCATCTCAAACTAAAACCTGCAAGAGAGAGAGAAATACCAACTTGAACTGTTGAGAGACCAATTTGTAAAAGCCTTGGAATGTCAGATACCACTTGCCACTTACTGGTAATATAAAACTTGTGCTGATGGAGACGATGCTGATGGCACTGGCGGCAGTGACAGTGGTTATATAAGATGTCATAACCTTGCATCCTTGCGGGGGAGCGTTTTAGAACCATCAATCTGTTTGACCTTTATCCAGAACTCAGGCCCATACAGTCAGATCCTTTCTCTCTGTTTCTTTAACTCTCTCCAGACCTGCCCTGACAATGATTGTTACAAAGAGTGCTGGGAGTCTTCATGTGTGTGTGTGAGGAAGATGGAGAGTCAGAGAGAGTGAGCGAGAAAGGCCGCCCCTGTGTGCATTTGCGCAAGAACTGAACCACCTGAGAGCGACGGAGCACAGAATAGTGAAGATGAGAGAAAATGAAGAGACAAAAGCACTTCCCTGGTGTAATTATGCTTTCATTTCATGGCCAAGTATCCACATGATGTGCCCTGCATGCAGAGACGTTCATTAGGGTTGTTGCACTTCAGAAATATAACTGGCATCTGCCTGTCGAGAGCATGGATGTATGTAAAGTGAGAGTAAAATGGCAAAAATAACTTCAGTAAAAGGTGTGGGGCTATAACTGAGTGCAGGCGTCTGCTTGCTTTAGATGAACTGTGAAGTCCCGAACCATTAAAGAGAGTGCTTTTGCTTTTGCTTGCATGGCATTCTCCTTTTTGATAAACAGCAAAACACAATGAATATGCATTTAAAAAAAAAAAACAAATCAGGTATCAATAAGATAATGATCAGGATTTCAGCACTACTTTAGTGGCAGCAATCATTTTTCTCAGATAAGAATCTCCTTTGTTGTACTTTCAGGGAGTTAATATCTCATTTCTGGATCAGAAAAGTCTCTTACTCTGATGCTCATGAAACAGCAGAAAACAACAAAACCTTCTCAAAGCATTACCACAAAACACAAACAAAGCTCAGAGCAAATCTGCAGAATTTACAGTCCTTCAGTGCGAAATTCCCCCTGCATCCCGTCTGCTGGTGAAGCAGAAGCATCCTGATGCTTGGATCAATGTCGCAACAAATAACTGTAATGTATCTGACTGTGCGCGCTGTTGTGCCCTACCTGACGTACTGTTGAGGAGGAATGGGATGCTAATGTAGTTAAATCTGCACACTCATTACTGCAGCGGGGACTCACTTTATTAACAGACCCCTGCTAATGTGTCGCACTTTTTTTGTGCTTTTATATGTGCGTGTGTGAGATTAAAAGACAGAAGCAGAAATAGAAAGTTGTGCATGTGTGTCTGTGTTGTACAGGTGTTTGAATGCTAGTATATACTGTATAGGACACCTATGTGGCATTGCTTTAAGAGTTGGGATTAGACAAAACATACAACTTCCTGAAATTGATCAATCGACATCTCGACTTTTGAAATCTTTTTCTAACTCGTCGCCTGCTCTTTATCTACGTCTCCTCCTCTGTGACCCACAGAGAGATTTAATAGGCGAAATTAATGAGGAATATTGGCTTTTACCAGGATTAATTTCATCAATACACTTTATGGAAAGAATAAGGGCCTCTAATATTTTGTACATGTGCTATATTCAGTTTATATAAGGAGTCTTTTTTTCCTCAGCAAGGGTCTGAGTGGTTTTACAGCACATGGAGAAGATTTACTGTCACTGACACATCCTGGTTAGGTTCTCTGCCTCCCTCAATACACCGCCGCTACTTGCAGACTTCTCACTCACACACACACACACACACACATATATAAACACACCTCTCTCACCAGTGTCTGGGATTCCAGCAATTAATGGGGCGGTAAATGAGATTGTTACTGATGTGTGGTAGCGAGGTGAGCGAAGGTGTGGAGGTGATGGAGAGAGACGGGAGGGAGACAGAGGAGAGCCACGGGGATGCAAACTCCGTGAAGATGTTGTGATGCAAATTAGAAACTTTTGCACGATTCAAATTTAGGTTAAAGCTCTGAAAATAGACTTTTATGTAACTTTTCTTATCCCTGCAAAACAGGCGCGACGCTAAAACACTTGCAGACAGCAGTGACATTAAAGCTGCAAACGTGTAAATCCTTGAGACTCATGTTTGCGTCGGCTCCGTATCATCCGTGATGAATTACATAAATGCTTGTTTTTGAACAACAAACGTCAAGAACTAATCATTCTTTTGCATTGGTTATGTGAAAGTGGTGAAGATTTAAGTAAAATCCTACCCTCAGATGATAATAATAATAATAAACTTTGTTTGTATAGCACCTTTCAAAACAGAGTAAGAGTTAGGGTCTAACCCTAATCCTTTACAAAGTGCTACACAACAACATAATAAAAGGCAGAATCAATTAAAATGACAATAAAATAGAAGCATTATTAAGGACAAACATATGGCTTCCAGAGCGACGGGGCCCTGATAAACAAAGGCCAGCTCGCCCCTGTTTTTCAATCCAGATCTTGGAATCTCTAAAAGGGACCCACCGGAGGATCTCAGGCTACTCTTAGGTCTCATACGGGATTAAACATTCATGAAAAATTGATTCTAAAACGCACAGGTAGCCGGTGTAATGAAGCTAAAATTGGGGTTATGTATGTGATATATATCATCCACCTGTGATGTTAAGGCATATCATCAATAATTTGGAGATGCAGCATTTGAAATCTACCTCTGTGCTGAATCCGCTTTCCCCTCGCAGCTGAATTCGGCTTCAGTAAGTGATTTCCTGAAATGCCTTTGGACAACAAAGCCTGGAGAACAAGAGTGAACTTGGTGGTTGTAGACGATTTTTTTTTTCCACTGAAGAAAAATAAAGCTTTGAATCTCTTACTGGAAATGCAATGTGTGTTTGGCTCCATTGCGTTATGGTCTTCAGAGGAGAAATCAGTATCTTCTGCTCTCTTTATGTATGAGAGAATGAGTGTAGAACTAGGCTCTTGCTTTGAGACTCTGAGGGACTGACTCTTAATATAAAATCTGACATTTGCCAGTGATGTACCACTGCTAGAAATATCCTCTAATGATGTCATTATGTCTACAATTGACTGAATTTCTTAAAATTGGATCTTGCTTGACGATGATCACACTTGAGTTAAGTTCTGCATTCACTCCCTCCTGGTGTCACACTACACATATACATATTATGACCCACATATTATGACAGCGAGACTGATCTGAATTGCTGATTGCCTCTGCTTCATTTGTCTCCCCTTCCTCATTGATCCTTGGTGAGCAGTGGCCCTGGAATACCTTTGCTCCAGGGGGAGGGGGGGGACAATAAGGAGACGGTCTCCCTCGGGGGCCTATTTTTCCTCCAGGCCTGTAGGTGGATGGTGCACCAGGAGGAAAAGTTATCCATTTATATCACTTAATCCAGAGGACACACTATTAGAGCACTAGACGGGGTAGGAAAACACACACACACACACAGGTACGTGCCCACACACTTGTACAGTATACATACTAATGCACATTCACGCACAGACAGTAAGACACACATACTCAAGCACGCATATGAAGGCGTGTACACACACACACACACACACACACATCCATGCATATGCATACAAGCATTAGCTCATGTATACATGGATCTGTCAAGGACAGCACATCAGCACATTCTTGTAAGTCTCGTTAATGCATGTGTAGGTGTGAGTGTGAGGGGTAATGCAGTATGAACATGTCATTTTCATGTCATTAGTCACGCTTTAGATTTGCATAATCTGCCATGGCTTCATCCTATAACACACCTGTACAAACTTATTCTATTATGCTATGGTTTGCTCTGTAAAGCATTTTTTCCTTATTATTCTAGAGCCTCCATACTGTTTTTTCACACATTTTTCACTCGTAAGTGTTTGATTTGTTTTTATATTGCGCTTTGTGTGCGTGCTGCTATGTTCACACTTGGGTGTAATAACATGCATAATGTGTGCATTTTCTTTTGACGGTATATATAGTTTGTGTGATGTGTGAAAGCATGGACATGCACACGGCACGTTCAATTCTTCTCCTACGAGCCCGCAGAAACTGCGCCCTGTTCTTGGATGTATGGCTGGCTGTGCGGGTTGTTTTAGTCACCGTGTCACTCAGTAATCTGTGGGTCCGCGCTCAACAAATGTCTTCAATCTGCTGCTTAATCACGGCTCAAACCAGGAGAACAATAACATGCTGACATCATACAGAAGATTATGGTGAATCTGCTCTCACAGGGCTCCGCCAATCTGTTCCACCACTGCTACTGTTGACACACTGGGGATGATAGAATAGAAAAGACTAGAATAGAGTAGAACAGGAGTAAAACAAAGGATTTTTCAGACATCAGTGATATTGATTGTTCAATAACTTTGGCGCTTTTTTTTCTACACGTTCTTAACTGTAAAACTCCTCATCAGAAAATGAACCACACTACCTTTGAGAAACTAAAGAATCATACTTTACAAATAACAATTATAATAAGCAGAATTTCAAGCTCTGTAATTTGGAATGACAAAACAGCTGTAAAACTGAATCTTAGAATAATTTCACCCGCTGGTTTTGTCATTATTTCTAGAAAGATGGCAGCGTTCATTCAACGTCCCATTTACAATGGACTCCTACTGTGGCTGAAAATACAGTTAATTTACATGGACTTATTAAACTCAAACACGCACAAAATGAATGAGAGCCATCCATGCATAATACATTTAATATTCAAAATGACTGGAACCGTATTTTATCTATATGACCACGCCTTTGGCATATAACAACCTTCTCAATCTCAGCCTCGCGGAAATCCAACTGTCACTCAAATGATATTATTGCAGCCTTCCTACAAAAATATCGAGCGGCATAGAATCAATTGGATATGGTGCAAATGGTAATGATATAATCAATATGTATCATGTTCTGTGTTTTAGATATGACATTTAATCATGCTAATGACTATTCTTTAAAGTGAGTGAGCGAAGCACGATGACACATTTCAGCTGAACAGTACAGCGGAGTTACAGTTTGATATCTACTGTGTACAATTGAAAAAGATACCGGTTGAATAGGCAGCCCATTCCTCTGACTTTACCGCAAATAAATCTATATATCCTCCCTCCTGCCCCTCTCATACCTTTCTGAATCCACTTGTAGGAGACCCTAACCAATAAAACCTGATCTTCATAAGTCTTGAGGAGAGAGGCAGGCTAAGTTTGGGGAAATTGCTGCATGGAAAATGCAATATATGGCTTAAAGATAAGAGAGAGCAGAGGGACTAGCTGAGGATATTGCCTGCTTAAGGCTCTGATTTACACTCAGGATACAGAGACAGGAGAGGAGGAGAGAGGCCCTGAGCTAACTGGCTGTTGGCGGCACACGCTGGTATATGGTTGGTAATTAAAAATCTCCGTGCTATAATGACGTATTGCTAAGATTAAGCTTAGCTGACTGACAGATTGTGTCTGAAACGATACTATATTTTAAAATGAAATGACAGCTCAGTCAAGAGTGAGATTGTTACCAGGCAGACAAGCCTTAAAGGTACCATTTCTTCATCTGTCAGCTCCTTCCATCCATCTCTCCTCCTCCATCTCCATCCACCTGTCGATATCCCTGCCTACTACAACATCCCCCCAGACAGTAGCTCCTGTCCCCATCAGTTCACACAGGTGGAGCCGAATTCGACGTGACATCCTACAAACATCCAGTGACAAGCAAATGAACAGAAATGAGGAGCAAAATGGTTTGGTGAGGCATCATGTTCAGTTCTTTAGCCCTCAACCTATTTCTCCTTCTCTCTCAGCTGTATATTGGATAATAAATGACATGACATTCAATCAGCATATTTCTACATTGGCATAATGTGTGCATTTGTGTGTGCTCGCGTGCTCTCCGCGCACACGCACATATATGTTGCAAAGTTGATTGATGGATGGATGGTGACAGGGCTGTCATGCAAGAGTTGTCATGCATTTTCATATTTGTCTGTCTGGAAAATGATGCATGCCCCAAAGTCCTCCCTTCTCACACAAACACACACACACACACGCACACACAGGCATACATACACAGACATAAACACACCCACAGTTTTGTGGCTGTTGTGATGTGTTTGCATTGTGTTAGCTACCACCGGCAGACAGGACTTGTCCATAAGGGAGGAGGCTCAGCCCCCCGGGGCGGAGGGAGCAAATAACAGAGCGAAGGAAGGAAGGAGGAAATGGGGACAAGCGACAAAGGAAAAGAGAGGAAGGGAAAATGGGAGACTTACAGAGCAACAGGCACTAAGATGGGAGATGAACAGTATCCAGTGAGACCGCAACAGGAAACTGGTAGCAGGGAAGGATGGAGGCACCAGAAACACAGTGATGTCTTCTGTTTTTGTTTATATCAAAGTAACTAGCTCCAGTAATAACCTTGTAATCAATATGCCTCATTTGAGATCAGTTGTGTCATTTGTTCACCTCCACGTCAACATGACAACAGTCGAGGACAAAAATGTCTTGTATAATAGAGCTTCAAAAAGGCCAATCATCACTGCAAATGCATTTGCATTGGTATGAAAAAAAACAAAAAACCCCAAACAGTTAATATTATATAACACTATAAAACCATGACAATGAATGCCACACAAATAAACTGCATTAGCAAACTATTAAGAAACTGAAAGGGGATGTATCATGCAATTTACAGGTCAAAATTTTTATTCTCGTGCTCTACTGGAATATCTTTGCATGATTTACAGTAAAAAAAACCTCCTTATTTATCTTATCCTGTTCCTTTATGCAGCACGTCAGTTCAGCCTCTGTCTGAAACAGGCCGTTTTAGCTCCTGTCTCTTTAAGGCCCTCCTCCCAATGAGGCCACTCTCTTCTGATTGGTTAGCTTCCGAAGACTGCCTCTCGGCAGACTTCCAGTGGTTCCAGAGGCTACGTAAAACAAACAGTTTACGGATTTCACTTCTTTTTCTTGTTCTTTACTCAAAACATCAACTTCTCAAATACATTCGTATATGTTCGAGCCTGAATCTGATCTGAAATGTGAGTGGACATGTGAACAACCCGTAGAACAACCTTAGCAACAACATTAGCAACAAAGGCTACGGATGTTTAAAATAGACATCATAACGTAATCTGACAGTATAAAAATAACATTTTTGGTGCTTGGGCCATCGGTAATACTATCAATGTACTCCAATGTATACCAAAAAAGTATTCGCAGACTGTGGTGACATATAAAAACGGGTCCAACATGGGCAACAAGCAGGGGTGACCAGATGATAAGACAGGTTTTTAAACAAACCCCCAGGTTATTCAACTTTATTTAGAAGAGAAATAACGAAATTATGTATACGTTTTACCTCCCAATAAAGTAAAGCTAATCTGGCAAAACTGTCTGCTTCTTTACAATCTGTATCACTGCTCATGTTTGATGCCTGGTTGGATCTATTTTTAGCAATGTTGCTGATCTGAGATCTCAGCAATTATGTGTGCAGTGTTATCAACAAAGAAAGAAAGAAACGATGGAGAAAGCAGCGTTTCCTTTCTCTAACCAAGCAGCCTAACACAACAGCCAATCACAGCCCTGCTCGGCACAATCACATCATTGAGAAGCAATCTCGATCAGCTCCATTCGATCAGGAGGCATATATGTTAAAGCACCCTGCTCGGAGAACTGTTAGCTTTACGCTGCCTATCGCTGAAAACACATCAGTGTCCCAGACACCTCATTACCGTGATCTCCCTCTCTCTCTCTCTCCCCCTTTATTTACTCTTTGTTTCTTGCTTGCTCTCCCAAATGCCATTTCTTGATCTTTCTCCTGCTCCCCCTCAAACACAGTCGAACACAAACACACACACACACACACACACACACACACAAACCAATACTCATTACAGCTATCCTCATTGTCCAGGAAGTGGAAGCGATAGCTTTTTTCCCAGTTATTTCCAACACCCCTGTGCTTTGCCAGCTCTTGGCCTCCTCTAAGATAATACTCATTTATCCCACAGGGTGTTTACAAAAGCGATTCAGGTTAAGTGACTTGCTGAGAGGAATGACAGACAGGCAGCTTTCCTTTATTCAAAGAAAATTGGATTCATCAACCACTGCTTAATGGTTGCATTCAGGCTTTTGACTACACTCCATCTGACACATTAGTAGGTGTTTGTGATGCATTTATCTGTGTGTTTGCTCACATGTATGCCTGAATAAATGACTAAACCTTATGATCTCAATAAGGGAAGCCAGCTTTAGAAGAATATGCTATTGGTTTTTGCTATCAGTGTTCAACAGCCATAAAGCCTGAAGCCTTTACATCCCTGTTCCTAATAAAATATATATAAAAAACATCACTCTCAGGGCTGCCCCATCATAAACTACAGTAGCAAACAGCCTCATATCCACTATGCTAATATGGAGGCTTTTTGCATGTTTCCACCTATTTGAATGAACGGTATTTTAACGTGTTACGCTGACTGACTCAGAACAGGTAAGAACCCACAAGCACGACACAGAAACAATCAAGTAAGAAATCAAACTTCACAAGGTTCATTCCAGTAAAAAGGCAAGGGTCAGAACCAAGAGATCAAGCAGAGAAGGCAAACCTAACCAGCAGGGATCAGGCAGAGAATCAGGGTCCAGGGAACCAGGCTGAAATTCAGACAGGAAGGTTCAGGAATCAGGTAATAAGTGCTGGAAAGCTTAACAAAATGCAAAACCCAATCTGGCGAGAAACTAGTGGAGATGGACCGGTATATATGCTGAGGGGCTAATGAGGGAATGAGCTGCAGGTGGAGAAAAACCAGGTGAAGGGAATGAGGTGATAGCATGGCATGAAGGAGTGGCGGGAACTGAAATGACAGGAGAATTAGTAACCATGAAAACATGAACGAATGAAGTATGAATGCAGGGAGATCAGGAAGGATTCGTGACAGTTTTACTGGAGAACTTGAGAAGTGGCAGCAGATCCAAAGGTTATTTTAATTGGTTATTTCAATTTCGCTGCTCTTTAGGTTAGTGTAGAGGCACAAGCTTAAAAAAACAAACCTTTCAGTGCTCGTCTCCTTGGTTCATTTGCTTTTTCATTCTCCTCAATTAATTTTTCGTCTTCCTCTCTCCGGCTTCCTTCATTATTGAAAGAAATCTTTTCTATCTATCTTGGCACTTTTGGCTCTGTTCAATTACACCTGAAAAGCCCCACTACTACTTCATAATAACCTGTGATTGAAACAGAAGGCTAGGTTAAGTACATTTTTAAAACCGCCTACTATTAGTGTTGTTTAACATTATGTTAAAGTAGACAAGATGTGAAAAAGTATGAATAAAGTGTATGCCTGGACACAAGTAAAATACAATTACAAAGCAGTGCTGAAGGCCTTTTTCGGCGCTTTGAAGCTTCTGTACAGATCCAACCATCCACCCACCTATTTCTGCTAATCCTGGTACAGGGTCATGATGGTGGTAGAATATGCTGATGAGGCTAATTTAGAACTATTCAACAACACGACAAATCATGTGGTCATAACAGTGACTGAATAGCATTGAGGTAGGTGTGAAAAATAACCTTTCAAATGTAGGAAATTGGCGGTTAGAACAGTGACACTCAACTGTACAGTTGCAGGAAAACCAAAACGAGGACCTGAAAATGGCCCAAAGCTGGAATGAACCACACAGATGGATGTAAATTCCCAGTGGGTTCAGCAGTTCAGTGAGTCATTAAATTCAATATTACAGTAATATCAGAAAAATTACTGTGTGGAGCTGTAAAGTTCATATCTGTTCAGAATGCCAAATGGCATACTGACAACACCTTTCACTTTTTGTTTTACATTTAATGGCAACTCATCGATGCAGTATGTTAGTTATCTACTGCTCATTCAAACACAAGTCAAGTGGCACATTTCTGCATTTGTTTTGTGTTGAAATATTCCAGGCAACACTATGTATCATGTCGATGAATTATCCTGATGTCAGCAAAAGATTTTAACCGAAGTAAACAAAAACGATTGCTTTAGGAGTCCAAAAAACTCCAATATTTACCTCATGATCTCCTACAATAGTCTCACGACAAATGCATTTGCTGATCTAAGATCTGCTCAAAGTGGAAAACATAGATGATGATGAGGTAAATAACACTTTTTGGACTCACACTCCTACTAGAGTTTGTTGATAATTGCTTTCATACTTAATAAAAGATGTTAATAAAAGAGGAAATGTGATGAAAGACTAATACATTTTTCTGAAACAGAAAATAATAAGACAGCAACAATTCAGCAGCATCTTGAATCCCCTTCCAATCTTTTCCTTACGCTCTTTAACCTGTCCACAAATCTAATGGCTGTTGGATGGTGAACCATTTCATCCTAGTTTGTTTCACTGGTGGAAGGGCTCTCTCATTGTAATTAGTTTCTGTGGGACAACAAACCGTCAGAAATGTGCGCCTTGTTTCTGATTTATGAAGCATTTAAAAGGTTGCGGGGTAGGGTGGGGGGGGGGGGGGGGGGGGGGGGTGGGGGGACAAAAGGTTCCCGACTAAATAAAGGAGGCCTCGGCAAAGCTCTCAAAGCCAATGTCAGAGAGGGAGAGAGAGGAGAGGGGAAAAGTGAGAAAGGATTCATGATTAACTTTCATTTCCTATGCCTTATTATTCCTTCCCCAAATGAAATTTCAGAGGAGGAGATAAATCTTCCAGCAGTGGCCGGTTTGGTGCACCTAATGTCCAGGAATAGCTAGTGCTCGCCCCTGTCAGCTTATCGCTTTAAATTTACAGCAAACTAGCTGTCTAGCTTGCCCTGGCATATGAAAGCCTGTGTTACTTTAATGTGTGTGTGTGTGTGTGTGTTTGAGAGAAACTGAGAAAATAAGGTCGTCAGTCAGTCTACCTCAGGTTGATTTTTTATAGATATGGATGGTGCATCTACGTATGTACGTGTGTGTTTCTGTGTCTGTTGGCCTGTGTGTTTTCACGTGTGATGTGTGTGTGTGCACATGTAAGGATGCATGCGTGTTTGAGGCTCCAGTAGGCTAAGGGTTTATATAAGGAGATCAATACAATTGAAAGCATGAATCACACAGCCTTTTAATCACATTCCTCTCAGCCGACTTCTAGATGGACATATGGATAAGTAGATATTGATGTCATGGCTCAACCATCCATCCTGCTCATAATTCTATTGTAGTGGAAAGGCCGACTGTCCATTGACTGCTGTAACTATTGGCTCTCCTGTGTTCAATAGCCAACAGGTAATGACCACTTCCATATTTTCTCATCTATTCCAACCAGACAGCTGGACGTGTTTGAATACACTGACAGCAGCTCTGCAAATTCAAGTCATTACGGCTTTTATGTTAGTTTTGCTGGATGAGTACATTCAATATATAATATGTGTTATTGTAAAATGCATTATAATTTTTTGGTTTTTCAAAGGGGAACACTGATTTTACACATCTTACTCTGCTTACTAGTCATGATAAGTATAGTTGGATAATGTCTTCAGTGGTTCTGGACGAGGTTTGACAAGTCAGAGGAAAACAACCAATGTCTGGGTCATCGTGGCTTGAGCTTGGGCTTGGAGACAAATTTATAAGAGAAAGCCTGCGAGACAAACTTGGGAGATGGAGTTTGAAAGATTTTGAGGTTTGCTCGGAAGAGGGGGACCAAACTGTATTATTCATTTATTCCAGTCAAAGTTGGCTCACCCAGCACTATAGGCCGAAAATGGTTTACATCATCCGGGTCTACTTCTGCATTGTGTTCATTATTGATCTTTCCCTGGTGGTCTAGAGGGATTTTTTTCATTGCAGTACCACGATTGGCCACTGCAACAAATTGGCAGCACTGGCCACGTTGTGTCCACCACTCTGAATTCCTCCATGATTCAGAGAAGAAGAAGTCTAACGCTGTTGAGTTGCATTATAGGAAGTGAAGGACATAGGGATTTTTGACCCATGCTAGTGACTAAAAGTCTAAAATTATATATTTAATTATTTTTTAAACCCGATTCTTGCAAGTCCCCCAACTTCATGGAAGTTCAATACTAAAACACTGGAGTACTTTTATAAACGTGCCACATTAAACTTAAATATATCATCATCAAATGAATTGTGATACCATGTTGTAAACAGTGCAAAAATTAGACCGTGGCCAACATGATTGATGGCCTGGTAGTGCAATTCACTGCTTCTTGTCACACATATGTTTGTTCTTATGGCAAGATTTTCTCTGTCTGAAGAAGATAAACACACTCAAGCATGGAAGTGTGTGTTTTCCATCAGCCTTTCACTTATTCCACCATCTGCCATGATGAGACACTCTCAAAGCTCAGTTTATGCTGTTCTGTGCTGTACAAACCTGCAGATTCACAGCAAAAATCTCAACAAACACCCAAACTAGTGTGGCGCTGCAAATCTTAGCGATGATTTGTTAACAATAATTATATTTGTGTAATCATTACCACAATCAATGTGTTAATAGTTTGTTTATTTTAACAGGCTAACATCATAAAGCACAATTAAACTGTAATTAGCTGATTTCTATTGTCCAACATTGTGAAAGCTTTGTGATTCATTTTTTTCAGGCGTTTATGCTTTGCACTTAATGTTTCATAACATACAGTACTTCATCCAAAGATATTCACACAGAAAATCAGAAGGGGGCTGATTACGTCTTAATACCTTCTCTCACCAGAAAGCCACATTTGATTAGGACATACATAATCAGGGCACAGTGAGGAATTAAACAGTCATCATGAGCCTTGGGAAATATGTGGTCCAGTTTACGGTTTGGAAGTGCGAGAGATTTGCTTGCCCAGTCCCTGCTTTGTCAGGACAGTCATATCTTTCATTGATATTCATGATGCCTGAGACTGAGCCATTTGCTCACTTTCTGTGCCAACTATGGTCCACCCACCGGTTATGAAAATTTATGGGCATGTTTGGAGACCATGGAGACTCATTATAATATCAAGGAGAACCGGCGGACCAAGCGGGTGTCCTCTCCTATACCTTTGAATTATCTATCCTGCTTTATCCACTAGCTTGGCCAGCACATACGCAATATGTGTGTTCGCTCGTACTGTACCGTACCTCCGCAGTGGGAGGACGGCTCACGCCAACATACACTTCAATCAAACGCGTGGTAACACATTCTGCTTAGCATTTTTTTTTTCTCTGTAATTACAGGTATGGAGCAGAGCAGTACATGATCAGTGCTGCAGGTAGTCATTTTTCTTCACATACGTTGCTAAAAATGACTGACAGACAGCGCTGCACGTGTAAAAAAAAAATACAGTATCTCCCACTTAATTATTGTTAATTTGCATTACGTGGCTATCTCTAATGGGGGTGTTTAATGATAGACTGCTTGTGCTTGTTAATGACTTCATGTCCTCATTACACCTCTGTTTACTCTGTTTTTGCTGTATCTTAGTTGGCATCATATGAATAAGTGTAGATTCTATATTGTTCTGTGGTTAAAAAACAAACAAACTGAAAGGTTGTTTGTTTCTCTCCCTGTGTGCATCTATAATTCTTAAGTGGGTGTATGTGTTTTGCATACGGGCCCCTGTCAGACTGTGGGCAGTAGAAACAGGGTCCCTGTGGCTCGGCGTATGTGTTGTGTTTGTGTGTTTGCTCGTGACCCTCCATCATAATGCTAATTACGCCTGCAGTAATGCCTTCGCAAATTCTGCCACTTTCACAGACATTTTCAGCTTTCCTCTGTTTGACTTGCTTTGTCTTGGCTGCCAATTCAATCACACAGGTACACACACACACACACTCTGAAGCCATATGTGCTAACACATAAACAAGCAAACACAAACAGAAACGCGCGTGTGTGTGTGCGCGTGTGTGTGTGTGTGCCTGCAGATGCCTTTATGAGGGTGTTGGCAGCGTCTGCGTGAGTGTGTAATTGTCATCGGACTTGGATCAAACAAATCCGTAGATTCTGGGAAGAATGAACTTGTTGATGGTGTGTTGCTGGCTGCAGCGAGCTCATCTGAGCGTGGATTTGAAACGCTGCCTAAACAGGGAGAAGCGATAAGTGGAGCAGAGAAAAGGCCTTTAAGGGATGTATCACGTTCTCAAGCCATTAGCCTCTAGTCTGGGTTTTTTGTCTACTGCTCCCTGGTTCCTGTTGGTGGCACGGTCAATAGTTAATTAAAGGCTGACACAGGAGAAGGGCCTTCATACTGCTGAAAGTGGAACAGTTCTTCACTGGTTTAGCTCTCTGCACAGCAGAGCTTATTCTTCTCTTCTCGCTTTAAAATGTAATGATATTTCTGTTTTATTATAACTTATTACAACTAGTTTCTGCCATTATTCCTATTGGAAATAATGACATTGTACTTACCAAGTTAATTATTCCAGTTTCACTATGAATTACGTTCAGCACCTCAAGATTTATGACAACGTTCAGTGTCAAGTGACGGTGTGGAGGTTGAGTGGTGGATGGGCGTGTAGCATGTCTACATTCACGTAGGACGGAGGCACTCAAATACCAGTCTTAGAGGTCAACTTAATGACTTTCCACCGCATTAGAGATCGAGGAATGGATAATATTTTCTGTGAAAAAGAATGAGAAACTGTGTCCAAACTTTTGACTCTAAGTGTTCATTAATGAGTCTGCTGCAGTATGAGTTTGTCACTGCTTTCATTGTTGAAAATGTTTGATTTTATAATTATTCTGCTGGAGTCTTGATATTACAACTGGTTCAGTTTTGTGGTTCTTACCTCCGTCTTTTTGGGATAGTTTAGTTCAAAACAGGCATGTAGTGGCGTTTTGTGTTCCCTTCATTATGGCCACTGTTTCACAGCAAATCAAGCACAATGGTCTCGTTCTTCCCTCCGGCAAAATGAATGCATATTTGACAGTGGTGACTAGCAGGCAGCTGAATGATGACAGGTGAGATGATATGATAGCGATGTGTCACTCAAAACAAGTCCGGGTCAGGTTGCGGTTAAATTTGCTCCCGGGCTGGATTAAATTGTTGTTGTCGAACTATTCAATTTGTATGATGTAGGAGTTTTAGGTGTTGTGTCACAGACCTGCAATTAACACAATTAACCGTAATCACAACCTTTCCCTAACCTTAAACATACTGTGATTTCTATGTGCAGGTAGTGTTAGATTTAAAAAAGTTTTTGAAAAAGCATTTGAGGCAAAAAAAAACTTTAATGTAACGTAATCTGTGGTTTTTCAGAACCGTCCAATCTTGTCTGGTGACATGGTCGACTTAATTTCTGAGATAAACATTGCTACAACAAAATCTGAGCAGCCAGGTTAGCCAAATTTATTTGGAAGAGAAAACCAATTGTGACTCAAACTGTCTGTTGTAAACATCCATCACAGTTTATACATATTGACTTCATGGTCCAACTTTGCCGTATTTGTGTGCACACAGGTTTCTTACACAATGACAAACTATTACAAACACACTCTTTTTTTATCTTTACTTGCAATTAAAAGGTATATAATCTGGTTAATCTGTTGTCTTGTTTAAAACCTTTCTGATTGACCACTTGTATTGCCTGGTCAGGACACTGATGTGGACACGGTGTTGTGTTTTTGTTGAGTACAATTTGTTGAATACAATGTCATAAGCAATTGAAACAATGGCCAAAACTAAAAAAAATAGGTTGATGGAATATTCCTTTAAAGGAAGCTGTTACATATAAACACATACATACATATAACAAACGGAGCCATTACAGCAACCAGTAGACCTTTTCTCCAGCAGACTTTTTGACTTGTCATAGCAGGAAATGCACAGGTGTGACTAATAATGCTAATGATGGCTCTGTTCCATTTAAATGTCCCAGTAAAACATGCCAATGAGCCAGCAAGCCTACAAGCATAAAACTGGAACACCTAAATGATATTCAGACATCATTAATGTTATTAATTACACCTGTGCTTTTCCTGCCATGACATATCAAAATGTCTGCCGTGAAAACGGTCCATTAAATTATACTTTTACCTTCATCCCGGTAAGCGCTCTCTGGTTTTCACTGTACCTACCCTCCCTCCTCTCTACTGTGCTCAAGTTTATTATTTACTGTATTTACAGAACATGGGAAGACCTCATGGGAGATAGCAGCAATTAGACCTCTGCCGGTCAGATCCTTTGATATTTACTTTTGATGATCTGCCCCCTATATGTACTTTGTTTGATCAGCTCACAGCCTGCTAGCCGTTGCATTTTTCTGGAAATTAAACCATTGTTTGCCTGTTTAAAATCGACAGGAAAACAGTAATGGCATTTGCGCAGCAATTTATTCTCTATCGGCCTCCTGCTCCTGATGAATATCTTAGCGGTCACTGACCACGGCTCAATCTAGGGTGCTCTTTTGTTTGCGTGCCCACACCACCAGCTCCTCCTACAACAAGGAACAAACATCACTTTCAACTAATGATCTACTTTACATTTGTTTTAATTAGGTGTATTTAAATAGCTCCGAGCAATAATTAACTAGCCAGAGCATCAAAGTGGGAGTAAGTCTGTGAGTACGGCTTTTCTGTTGTGGTGTGTTGATGTTGCTGCTTCTGTTTTCCTGCTGCAGCTACTTCCATCAGCCTGGGCACTGTGCCAAAACTGCATTGAAGAGGAGCTTGTTCTTTCTTCCCCTCTTCTTCTCCCCTGAACATCTCCAGAGGGAAGAGGGGGTAAGCCTCTGGTAGCCGCACACCGCTTGCATAACAACAAAAAACCCACTGTGGGCAACACGTTGTTATTCCCAACTCGTCAAATGCGGCAGCTTGGTCAGTGGCAATATGCTTTAAACTATGACACTCTAGGTACCCCTCTAGTGTCAGTTTTGCACGTGCAGGGCTGTTTATCAATGATGTAGTGTTACAGTCGAAAAAATGTAAGCCTGGACTGATGGTCTAATGCTGTTTATTCTATTTATTTGCAGTTCATAGACCAATGTAAGATCTTGTTGCTGAACTCGACTGGAGTTAAACTCCTGTTATAACCTACTCTCCCCGTTCATCCTCATCACCTGTTCCCCTCCCTGTTTCTGCATGTTTTACTCCTTTTTTGCTCTCAGCTTCTGCCCGTTACATGCATACAGTGTCACTAACTTTATAATACACTAACTTTACACATGTGAAGGTTACACACGGGCATGGGGACGAGATCGCATCTAGCCTAGGCCTATTCATTCGAGCGACAATGGAATATAATAATTTATATAATTTAAAAATAGGGTTTGTCTTAGGCCTGTGCTACAGTGAGGCAAAATTACAGCAGATAATAGGCTTATAGGCTATTATTTCTCTGTTTCTAATTGCGGTGACAGAAGAGGTGATGCATGCTGGGTAATGTTTTTTTTTTTGGAGGCTGGCTGATAAAATGTGCTACGATCGTGTTCGATTAATCAACCAACCACTTGTAACTTCTATAGCTTAATTCAACTCTGGTGTTAAAGGGTTTAATGTTCCAGAAACGTATTTTGGCCCACCTTTGTGAAAATTGGCAGTCACAGCAGGGCTTTTTTGTATTCATTGTCAGTTATGTTGGCCAATCAAGCCCTTTTAATTGCAAGACAAAAAATATTCTTTCAAATAACACAAACAAACCGGCCCAAGACATTGAAAAACTGTAACCTTATGTTTATGGTAAATAAAGTTTTTTGTTCTAAATCAGTAGCGCTTCAAATGTGTTGACATCATTGTACGTGACAACCCTTTGAGAACGAGAGCGTGTTGCTGTGGGACAGGTGCAGACTGAGAGAGCGAGAGTGCAAATCATCAGAGAGAGGAAGGGAAGGAGAGGAGGGAAAGGAGGTAGAGGAGAGGTAGGTGAAGGTGGGTGGATGCTTCCACAGCACAACTCAAGATGGTGTTTGAAGTGCTCCGGGGTTCTCTTCCCTTTATTGTCTCTCTTAATGAGCTTTTTATGTTCTTGTGTATTTTACACACCATGTGATGGTTGCTGAACGCCTCCTTCGTGGCCTCCTGATGAATCTGTTCTTTTTTAATCCGGCTATTCACCACTGCGTGTAAATTTAATTATAAGCATCTGGTTAGTGAAAAGGACTAATTAACAGATAGAGGCTAGAACATCAGGTCAGAGGCCCTCCCCTCCCTCCCGCCCCCATGTCCTCACCCCTCTCCCTTCTATCCCTAAGGCGAAGATTATGCCTCTTTTCAGAATGGTGTCCTGTGCTGTGTTCATGCATCTCATTCTCTTGTTTTTAGGACAGAATAGTTACAGCAATACCAATCTGTTTGAAGGTAAATAAGGTTAAGAATATTGAAAACTACTTCAAAAACACAAGGACCGGGCTGTCACGAAAATGAAATAGATCTTCCTGGCAGAGTAACATTCTGAATTCAAAGGCTTAGCTGGGCTTATAGAAAAACAAACACAGTCTATAAATAAAGCTGCAAGAGGCAATTCGCGGGATTGCGCTCAATCAATCAACCAAAATTAAAGCTGTGAGCAGCAAGGAGCGGGTTTCAGGTTTGACAAAGCCGAGCAGAGTCACTTCAGCTAGTTTAATTCTTTTTAAAGAAAGAGTGAGACCGAGCACACGCTTGTTTCATCATCACAAAGCCTCCAGCATTTCAATAATCACGCACTCAAAGTTCCGCCATTTGTTCCCCCTTAATTGGATGTGAACCAAACTCGGTGGGTACGTTCAGGAGATGTCTTCAGCGAGTTTAATCAGGATTGCGCAAAGGCATCTTGAGTTATGAGCAAATATGTGATCGGCCACGCCCACTTGCACTGATCAGATTTTGGTTAATAGTTGCCCCCAGAGTGTGCACACCAATTTTGGTGAAATTCTCTCCACTGGATTTTCAGATACACATTTGCGGCATTTGTGGCGCCCCCTATGGGTCGGGCTCAAAATGCTTTGGTAAACGTATTCCCACGAAACATGGACTGCAGTTATTAACCAAAATTTATGCTGATTGGACAAATGGTTAATGAGTTGTGGCCAAATTCTTGCTAAGCCCCGCCCATTGTGAAGGTATTTTGGTTGAATGGCGGCCATGTTTTTGGACACGTTCTTGCTCATTTATAGTAGAATTGTGTATCTCAGTCCGCCAAGGCTGTATACCAAATTGTGTGTTGATAGAGTCAAAATCCAACAGGTAGGTGTCACATTACTGTTTTTCAGTTTATGCAAATTAACAGAAAAATCCATCAGGGCGAACTTTTATGGTCCAAGAGGCTTTTTGTAGAGCACATCGGACTGGACTTGTGTGTGAAATTTGAAGTCAACTGAACTAACAATGTAACAATTTTGGGCCTTCAATACAGCGCCACCATCTGGCCGATTGGGCACTTGCATATCATTTCCTGTTATTGAGCCAAGTTTCATGGTTTTTCACTAATTCCAGCAATTTGAGCCGCTGTGTCAGAAAACAAATAATAAACCAGCACAAACTCAATAGGATTCTACCCTTTCTGGGTTTGAACCCTAATTAGAGGAGAAGGGTGAATTCCGATTGGTGAGGTGAAGCGGCTCATGTAGGGAAGAGAAGCCTCTGTAACTCCAAAGAAACACTAAAGTTTGCTTTCAAAGATTCTGTGTGATTTCATCACTGTACTCTCAGAGCCAGGAGCTTGTCCCTTGGCATGCTTTCTACCAAAATATTGCCTGTAATGATGCAACCTGCGGGGCGTAGAGGTATCCCCATGGACTTTAAAATTAAGCCCTTTTTCTGCACTTTCCGTGCTCCAAAACTTTAAAGGAACCACCCTATCAGTGAGATACTTCTATTAGTTTTAGCATGTGGATAGAACATTTTCCTTTCCTAAAAGTAAAAAAATAAAAAATTATATAAAAAGGTTATTTATCTTTCCTAAATTGGCAAGGACTGTTTGAGTGTGAATGCAAAAGATTTATTCCTTCATTTGTTCTGTGGTATTTAAAAGCTCACAGGAAGTACAAATGTGCTCCCAGTTTCTCTGGTGCATAAAATGATCTGACAGCTTGATGTTTAAATGTTGATACTCTTACTGCCTCCTTGTTATGTGATAGAAAGCTTCTACTTGGCCCATTTCTACATTCTTTGCTGCATACAGCTGTGGGTTATAACTTATTGTATATTGATGTTTTACTACCAGCCAGAGTGTCTGGGAATCTTTGAACTTCTGACCCTCATTTTTATCAACATAAAACTGGCAATTAGCAGCTAACATGAACATTAGCCTCTGCCTGTCCTCTTTGCCTCCAGGAGGCCCTGGAAGTAATCGCCTGAGTCAAACAATAACAACGCGCTACACAATATGTCAAAGTAGACTTCGCTAAATGGGTGTGATATTTTAATGAGGAGCAAAGGGATGGCGTTCAAGAAAAGGAGATGGAGGAAGCAGGAACGAGGGGGAGCACAAGTGTTCTCTTACCTTGGACGAGGACACAAGTCGTTTAATAGTTGTAATGGAGGTCAGTCCTTTCATGCTCTCCTGGCAGTCAGCAACCCTTGGTCCTCCACCAGCCCGCAGTCTCCAGGGCTCCATGACTAAATGTCTGATGTCTGTTAAGGAGATGAAGAGTGATGGTGGAAGAGGATGAAACAGAAGACAACATGGAGGACCTCGAAGGCCTTGTTTCATTTAGTCCTGTGGTCACAGGGGGGAGTGTTGACTGACAGTAGAGGTGACTTGCCTCGCTCGGCAGCACTGACTGACTCTCCCTCTGTACCGCTGTCTTTCCCTTTCTATCCACCTCTCTCGCACTCACAGACTTTTCTGTCTCTTGCTGTATCTCCCCTTCTATCTTTTTCTCTCTTGTCCTCCTCCTCCTCCTCTGCCCCCCTCTTTCTCTCTCCTGTGGATATCTGTCATCTAAAAGGAAGGTTTAGTTTTGGAATAAACATGATAATGGGTTGGGGATAAAGAAACAAGAAGATGTCAGACAAGTAACAAAAAGGAGATACTGTTTCTTGGCTCTTCTTTGACAATTGTTGGTAAGAGCATTCACTTACCAACTTTATTTCTCTGTATGCATGCTGAAGCAGTTCAGGCCAGCTGGCAAGGGGTCAGCTCTATAGAGGTATATTTCTGGGACAACCATTGTGTGTTTTGGCTCGAAGAGAAGCTTGAATTTTTAAACTGAACCTCTTGTACGGTTACTGTGGATGTAGTAGTAAAGGGGCTTTCAACAATGATAGTTGCTTCCCTGTTTGTGTTCTGGATTTTGTGTGGGTGGCGCAACCCTGCAGCCACAGGTACCGGCTACATAAGGACAGAGCCACGCTTTACTGTACCACGGTTCCCATGGTTGCCGTAGTTACGTAGCAAGCCGCAGTTGCGACCTGGAAGAGTTAAATAATCAAGGTAAACTACCTTCCACATATCAAAAGTAGGCTAAGGCTTTAAATACATGTAGGAATTATTATATATGACTTAACTATAAAGTGAGTATGTTTTGCTATTTAGTTGGATGATGAAGAAACCATTTTGAATATGTCACATAAAAAACACTTAAAAGTAATGGCAGACTGTTACTGCTACTGAAGCAAAGAGTGGAAAAGTAGTTAATGACTGATGAGGTCAATCTGACCCAAATGTTGCATTTATAATCAAGGGAGCCAATTAACAGTGTGTGGATTATTTTTCTAATAAAAGACAAACTTTCATTTTTTTTTTGTTTGTTTTTTTTCACTTATGATCATACAGTTGTCTCATGTTATTCTGAGCTGCAGCGATGGAATCAGGGTGTGAAATCATCCACACTGTCAGCTATCACTCCGGGGATGAAATCAACTTTGCATAAAAAAACACAGCTAAAATAATCTTGTGTTTAGTGTCGTAAACGATCTCTCCGTTTGTCAGAAGCTGTGTTTTAAAACCAGAGTGGAAATATAAAGCCTGGAACAATAAAATGTTTCTACTGACCTATAAAAATATATATTGCTCTTTTTTTACTTGTCACTTTATTGCAAACTCGGGACTTTGGTCCATGTTGGAATCCTGTAGGAATGATGACTCTTTTTCCAGTGATCTGATTGGTCAGTGGTCAGGATGTTGATAGATGGTGATCCAATCCTCTGAAGTTAACCCGCTCCAGAGCAGGTTCACACATTACAAGGTGATTTTTGTGCCTAAACCTAACCGGACCTGAACCATACTGTCGTCACATCATAAAAAGACAAACAAACAATTTTTCAAATTAAAAATTGCTGTTAAACATCATTGGACTGGTGATGACATGGATGGCTTCAAGCCTGCAGACATGCATGTTCTTGTCACAAAGTGGTCACTGGACAACAATGTTGGTACAAATCAGTAAGAGATAGCAGACAATCATTTCCACTCTGATGCTGTTTCAGGATCACTGTGTGTCCAGAGAAGGGGAAACCTCAATACACACGTTCCTTCAGACGAACAGAAGGAGTTGAAGAAAAGAGATTAACACCCTGAAGAAGTTACTTGCTTTTTTTTTAAAAGGGCTGTCCTCATAAAAGAGATAATTAAAATCTTTTGTGCAATGGGATGTAACATTGGTGAGGCTGGGAAACTTTTTGATATAGTAAAAAAAAAGTCTTCTAAATGGCTATTAAAAGAAGCATTTGTAGACTTAATGTTTTATTTGGTTTGCTGAGAAGAAAATTGTGTGACATTAAGCTTTTTTTCCTTGGTAAACAAAACATAAACAGAGGCCTCAAAAAGTAGGCAAGGGGGCAGAATGAGAAAAGGAAGGGGGGGAGGGGGTGGGGGCATAAACAAGTCCGGTCTGGCTGAGTGAGCAAGCTAATTAACTTGAAAAACTATAAAAATGTAAATTGCGATTTCCTACCGTGGGCATCTAATTAAAGCCACTGGAATGTTAAGGACCAAATTGAATTTGCTAAAGAAGAGGAAAAAATATATGATTTTGCCATATTGTCAGGTATCGATTGCCTACAGTGGCCTCCTTCACAGCCATACGGAGACAGAAAGAGAGAGAGAGAGAGAGGGATGGTGGAGGAAGCACAGTGAGGTGAAAAGAGGAGGCGATGACGCAAAGAGGAGACTAGAGGAGGTTTGTACAGAGAAAGCCGGAGAGACAGCTATGGTGAACTAAGTGTTCCTACAAAAGCAAAACAGTTTGGCAGAGAAAATGTGACAACAAAACACAATGCCCGCCAGAGACAGAGAATGTAATCAGAGCCAACTGGCCCTCCTAATACTCCACAGGTGCACAACACAGACGGTTACATGATACTTGGAAGAATTATATGAAATGAGGAATGACTGGGACCTGCTACAAATCCTCATAAGGTTTACCAAGCCTCTAAGATCCTCCATGGCCCTGGAGTTAATTGTGTTAGCTTAATTGGTGCAGTGTATGTATGATACTTTTGTGTAATTATTGTGCATGCAAAATTGTTGTGGTTTATCTTGTTATATCGTGTCTTCAGGGCATGTGATTAATGTGCACTTGCGTAGTTGTGCGGGTGTGTTAGTCTTTGTCGGAGTGCGGACGTGAGTGCGTTATGTGCATGCGTGCAGGTAAATAAAAATATATCCCTCATGCATCATTGTTGGAGAGCCAAGCTGCTGCTTTTAAGTCCATTTTTTTCAGTCTGAAACTGGAGGTGTATGAGAAAAGCTCCTCCTATACACACTTTATTTTTTACTCATTCTGTTTTTATTTTATGGCTGCACAACTCTGAATATTTAAGCTGTCATTATACCAGATGGGCACAGGAAGGCTGAGGATTGTAGAGCTTTTATTGAAGTAATAAACAATAATCACTAGCTCCCACTAACAAACAGAAGCAGGCCGATTGAAAGCTCTGGCTCTCTCCACCATGATGTTAAATTCATAAAGCTAATGAGTAGGATTCCTGTGCGGCAGAAAGGTGAGTTTTTTTGTGGCTTTGCATAAATTCTCATCCCTTTTCTCTGCTACCTCTCATTTATGCTCCTCATTCTCTCCCATGTGTGAAACTGGATCCATACACTAATGAAATATGTTTAGCAGCTTGAAAAACACACAATTTCGTTCATTTTCCCCGCCTCCCAAAACCGAAACAGCTTTTTATTTTGAGTTGTGTTTGAAGGGTTGTATTGATTTCATTTGGAGTGGAGTCTAGACAGCTCATTGTGGAGCCAAGAGAGCAAATGTAGCTGATAAGTAAGAAAGCTCTGATGGACAGATTTACAAGCATCTGTAAATCCTTCCTTTCAACCCAGTATCACGGTAGTTTGTGAAATAGTCACAAAATTTAATCTATAGATTCGTGTACATAGACACGAATTTTACATTTTTTTTCATGACACTCAGCACGACTTTCAAACTAATGTATTTCATTTGGAATATCTTTCGTGCCTGAACCACGTTTATTTTTCTATCAGTCGGATTCGGGAACACATTTGTTATTCTTTTTTTTTTTTTTTAACTATAAAGGCTACTCAACATTTAATCACAAGATTTTATCCTCATTTTTATTTCTTTATCTTAATTTTATCAGTCCTCATCAGTCTGCTGGGTGGACCGGAGGACCTGCCTATGTTAAGGTTTTCTTTTAATGATATCATCAACATTTCTCAACACAAAAACACAAATAGGTTAATGTTATGGCCATCTGTTTGAATTATTTCTCCTTTGATTCTGAGAAATCAAGTTTTTTTTGTCAGTTTTGGATAGCGGAAGGCTACATTACCCATGATCCTCAGCCACCGTTGCTATGGAGACGAAGACTCCAGTCGGTTTTGTTACCTGTTACAAAATGTACTATTATATCTACTATTCACTTTTAATTACTGAATTTATTCCAAACTGATTAAGATTTTGTGTGCTGCTGGTTCACTGAGCCCCCCCCTTCACACACACACGCACGCACACACACACACACACACACACACACACACACACTTTGGAGTGCTTTAATGGATGAGGTGGCTTAATACTAATTTGAGGAAGACAGTTCTAAGAATAATTATATTAAATCTTGAAAATATTAAGAATATTAAATATGTATTAAATATCTTCAGCCACATATTCTTGGAAATATATAAATTAAATGAGCAACTTGTACCATGGGCAAATAAACATCTATCTATCTATCTATCTATCTATCTATCTATCTATCTATCTATCTATCTGTCTTCTTAAATCGTGACGTAAACAAAATCCAATAATTGTATAGTAATTGCTTTCACGTGGATATAATAATAATAGACCTCACAGAGCACACAGGCTATAAACAAAAATTACAAAGAACTTAACTGGCTCCCATCACTTTATTGGCTGAGGATCTTCAGTTGTGGGCTTATACTTTTATAAACATCTGGAACACAATATGTGCAATTAAGCCGATCTCTGTTGTCCGCCGGGTGATGCAAAACGTGTCATCTGCTGGCAAATGAGCGGGGAGCTCTGGGTGCAGGCAACATGGAGGGAAGTTAAACATTGTTCATTTGCATATACTACCCACTTTGTAATGATACAATGCTGGTTAAAAATTGGCAAAGTTTTAATTTAAATAGGTTATGTGGTTTAATTACGGTTAAGGGAAGAAACCAGGCTGCAAAGATGCCTGGGCATGTAAGCATATCCAGAAGTGCTTCTGACACATGCATAGGCTACTATTTACACAACCCTGGAGATTTTTTGTATCTTCAGGATTCTTGGTTTTGGGATTTTATGTCAGCACGACATAGTCCAATGCAAGCATACAAAGAATTTATCTA
The DNA here is from genome assembly GCA_038419695.1 of Scomberomorus guttatus. NCBI lineage: Eukaryota > Metazoa > Chordata > Actinopteri > Scombriformes > Scombridae > Scomberomorus > Scomberomorus guttatus. The sequence continues at coordinate 12,843,982 of CM076455.1, forward strand.
AGTGTTTGCTTGCAAAAAACGAAACACAGAAGAATAAAAATAGACAAAAGTAAGGTAATAATAATAATAATAATGAAATAAATGAAGTAATATTAAAATTAAATTGAAATTTTAAAATCTATTTACAGAATGGAATAGTAATAGTTTTTTTTTAGCTATGGACAAAGAAATGAAGTGTATGAAATATATGAAGGTGACAAGAGCAAAGATTAAATGTGACGTGTGCATAAATAATTAAATTATGTAACAATGGAAGTTGAATGCAATCACAACTATCCGAATCCAAACACCACTATCTCTGTTGTGTGTGAAGGGGGAGACTCCAACAGTCAGTTCAGTAATTTAAAGTGAATAGTAGATGTAATAGTAAATAAAAATGTAACAGGTAACAAAGTGTCATCTCCATAGCAACAGTGGCTGAGGATCATGGGTAATGTAGCCTTCCGCTATCCAAAACTGACACAAAAACTTGATTTCTCAGAATTGAAGGAGAAATAATTAAATTGTTGAGTTCTGTGCAGAGATGAAATATATATTCCGGTTGTAATACATTAGTTTGAAAGTCGAGCTGAGTGTCATGAAAAATATGGAAAATTTGTGTCAGTGCACACGAATCTATGGATTAAACGTTGTGACTATTTCATGAACTGCCGTGATACTGGGTTGTTCCTTTTCTTCTCACCCTCTGTTTCCTCCCTCCCCTCTCTCCTCCCTCCCCGGCCTACCAGCGTCCCTGTCGACGGTTGCAGTTTGTTAGCCCAGTAAAGGTTTTATATGTGCAGATGAGAGGGATGGTCTGTCTGTTGCTGGCATGAGTTATGTGCTGCAGTAAACAAACTTGAAAAAGGCAATAAATAGACTGAATCAGATTGGCACCTCCAATAACGCATTAACAAGAGTCGCGAGGCTGCTGAAGATATGCTGCTTTCGGTGTACTGTATGAGTGTGCTGTGGGTGCATGTGTGCATGTACCTGCCTGGATCTATTCCCAATTCTTGTTGTTTCCTTGAACAAGCAGACTTTTTAATGTCTCTTACTCAATCTGCTCCTTATCTTCTCTTAAAGGGAATATATCACACACATTTCCAGGTCCATATTTCTATTCTGGGGCTCTACTGAAATATCTTTGTATGATTTACAGTTCAAAAAACTCCTTATTTATCTTAGACTGGCTCTTTATGCAGCCCCTCAGTTCAGCCTCTGTCTGAAACAGGCCGTTTTAGCTCCTGTCTCTTTAAGTAAATGGAAACTTCGCAAATACATCCGTACATGTTCGAGCCCGAATCCGAGTTCCAAGTTTTGGGACTTTGACCATGTTTAACATAAACCCTTGACATTATAACAGTATAAAAATAGCAGTTATCGGATTTGCCGCTAGGTAGCGATGGTGAAGCTAAAATCGGGACTGAAAGGGAGAAGATTCGCTACTGTGGAAGAAATTAAGGAAGAATCGTAAGAGACTCTGGACACGGTGGCAAAAGATGACTACAGGAAATGTTTCCAGGAATGGGAAAAGCGCGGGGACAGGTGTATCACATTTCAAGGAAAGTACTCTGAAGGGGATTAGAAAGGTACTACTGAAGATTTATAATGACAGTTTTTTGACAATTCCAGGAATTTTTGGGTCCCCCCCATAGGTTGTCAAACATTCGTGTTATTTTGTCCACCCCCTTGTCCACAGCTGCCATTGGCTGTCCAAAAAAATTGCGTTCTCCACTGCCTTAATACTGTGTCTGATAAATGTGTATTGCATTAAAGAAGTCACTGTGAAATGTTGTTTGTCATGCAGTTTACAGTATTAATTGCTTTTCTTTTCCTCACTCTTTATCTTTATTTACCTCTTTCCTTGTGGCCAACACTCACAACCACAAACATTCACACATACTAGAAAGCGACAAGCCAATATTAATTGCATGATACCTTCACTAAGCAGTGTATTATTTATATTAATTCAATTTCATAAAAATGTACTGTATTGTGTAATATGTCATCCTTTTATTATAGACGACAGACAGACACACATGCATGCACACACACACACACACACACACACACATGCATGCATATTGATCACACACCACTTGGGGAGCAAAACTGACTGAGACGGACGATATACATTTATGAGTTTTAGAAAATGACAGCTAACGATTTCCTCAGCCTTGTTTTTTATCAAATGAATAAAGACGTTCACATTTTTCCTCTCTGCTGGTTGTGGCACCTAGGGCCATTTTTCCACCAACCGCATTCCAACTTTACATATTCATTGCCTTAAGATCAAAATAATTTATTACAACAAACAACCTATTAATAAGAAATCAATACGAGACTCCCAGAAGTGTTTTGCGCAAAACGTTAATGAATTTTTAAAAACCTCTTAGGTGAAACAAATTGGAAAAATTGAAGAAAGAAAATTAAGAGGGTGCTGGATGCCAGATACAGACTGAAGTAAATGATATGAAACAAGAAAAAAAAAAAGGAAAAAAAAAGCCAAAATTACTTTTTGTTTGCATCCAGTGTTAATTCTGAAATTGTTTTATGTGTATGTGGGTGTTAAAAAGAGGGAGTGTGAAAGGAGGAAAAAAAAAAAGATTGGTCCTTCTGGAGGGGCAAAGCCATTAAACAGCATATTTATCGCCACCCACATATCATTTTAATTTACATTCACGGGGTCGTTGATATCTGTTAAACATGTATTGATGCATCGTGAGTTTGTGTTTCATATTGTCGGGCTCATTTCCTTTTATTTGACCTCCAAGCGCCTTTTGGCTGTTCCGCGTGAGGAATCAGAATAAATATGTTCATCGCATTTGTTCCCCCCAAACCCCCACCCCCCACCCACCCCTTTTTTTTAGAAGCAGCATTTTATGTTGTCACATATTACAGCAATAAATAGAGGCTGACTCTTTCCATAAATCCAGATGATATTATAAAGGACAGAAATTATATGTTTTGAAATTGTCAAATGCCACTAGGTCTCTTTGTTGTTGTGGAAATAAACCATTGTGCTTGAATGGTATAACTAACCACCACACCTTCCACCATATAAAGTATTTTAACCTGTTTCCTCCCAGACTCACTCACTCTATCGTGTTCTTGACTCATTCGTCAAACCCTCTCTTTATAGATTTTATAACACTATAACAAAGATACAGTGCTGCTGGGAGTTCTCCAGCCATTTGTATTTTCATCCAGAGCACAGCTGGTCTTTAATACTCAACAATGGCAAATTTTAGCTGCTTTTATAGTTAAACCGTTAACTTGAACAAAGGTACGCACACATACACACACACACAGAAAATAGCAGATTGTGAATCAGATGCTGCAGCCTCTGTAAAGTCTCTTTGTTTGTACTGCAGGGCATCAGGCTCCATGCAGCCCTGTGTGTGTCTGTGTGTGTGTGTCTTGGTGGAGCCCGAGTTGCCCCTCGCTCTCTCAATCTCCCTGTCTCTCTCTCTCTCTCTCTCTCTCTCTCTGCTTGCCGGAAGACCGTGCAGCGCCTTGGTACAGAAGGACACAATGAGGTGGCAGCTTCGCTTGGCTGGCCAGGCATAGCCGGAACAGGAAGAGAGATTACCTCCCAGAGGGTCTCTGTGGGTGTGACTGTAGGTGTGTGCGTGAATGCATGCATGTGTGTGTGTGTGTGTGACATCCTTTTCCAATTAGGAACACATTCACCTCTTTGCCACCGGGGTCATTGGTGCATCTCTCCTCTGGAAAACACAGCCATGTCTCTGCATAGTATCTAAACATTGGGCTCAAACACATGACAGATGCTATTACAGTATGTTAAACACCTGTCAGTACTGTGAGAACATACAGATGTGTACCTTTCATCAATGGGCAACAGAGTGTAGGAGCAAACTAGAGATTGTATATATATATTACCATGAGGGGTGGGGTTGAACTTCACTTTTCATAGAAACAGCCACATATCATACTCAACCATCCTCTAGTATTTGAAATACTAATACACAAAATACAATCACAGAAAATAGAAACATGCATCCATCCATTATCTATACTCAAATGAAAGTCTATCATAGTATGCATTGGGTGAAAGGTGGAGTAAACATCGGTTGTTATCTATGTCTATCACAGAGCTAGAAACATGAAGTGTGAAAGCATAATTATATTAATAGCAATAACAGTCAGCTACACACATAATATTTTGCATATCACTTTCTCATAAGGCGCCATCAGTAAATGTTTTATAAGTTGTAACAGATGGCTTTATTAATGGTTAAAATGTGATTTACTAATGTTGCATAGATGAATAATCCCTTTGGCTGGTGTCCTTTGGCTTTTTTTTTTTCAATTTTGTTAATGGTGTAGTTAAATACTGGAAATATATTAAATGCTATATAAGTTGTAAATGAATGAGTTTTGGTCCTCTGATCCTCTGCAGCCCTTTTCCAGATGTTATGCATGTAACTGATCTATAAAGCATTAATAAGTGATCTACTAACCTTTAGTAAAGTCATTAGTTACATCTTATAAACTCTCATAAATGTTCCCTCATTAGAAAGTGGTACCTTATTTTATATTGGCAGAGTAATCTCCTGTGTAGTAAAGTAAAGTCAGTGTAAGAACACACAACTATGTCAAAGAAATAAGACAACCTGATTGGAAACTAGATGCTATAAATAAAAACAATATAAAACAATAAAGAAATAACCCCAATAATATGTAAATACACTTATATTGCACTCTACAAAGGGGCATCAAACTCATTTTAACAATAGGACAGACACCTGCAAACTGTCAAGAAATAAAAAAGACTGCCGCTGGATAATATATACAAACGCATATGAGGATAATATACGGACAATCTGATAACAGTGTTTGTGTCTTTCTATACCCGCTGATTCTAACACTCTTTGTCATTCCAGACCCTGCAATAACTAATCAGTACCTGCCTACCTGCCCCTCATTCCCCATAATCAACCAGTCCTCATAACTACCTGCCCTCCACCCTTCACTCATTTTCCAGATCTTCTATTGTGGCACATAGCCTTAGTGTTCAGGGTGTTATTTATCCTGTCTGCTCCTGTTTTGGACTTTGCCTTTGCTCACTGCCTACCTGTTGCCGACCTTGTTTTTGAACAAAGACCAAGTAAATTGCCTTTTTACCTTACCCGCTCTGCCTCTGCATCATGGTAACAGACTCTTCTGTTTCTTTGTCATTGTTGGATTATTTTAAACGGGTCCTCATCTCCTACAACATATAGACTATAAACTCCTAAATCGTAATTCAACTCAAAGAAAACGACAAGACACTGACAGGCAAACACAGAGTGTAGGAGTTGTTTTTTCATAGGGGATAATAGCTACTCTCACAGCGACTGTCTTTTTCAGAAAGACCCCCAAGGGTTAGATAACATGCAACCTGTTTCCTACTAACTATATTTTCTTGATCCTGAATGTACGTCTATGAGCAGCATGCAGACAAACAGACAGATAGACAGATAGAGAGGCAGACAGACGGGACATGTATCCGGAGGGGAGAGTGGTATTCTGTGAGGATTGATAGACTCCATATTGTGAGCTAATGATCTCCCCAGGGCGCTGGGGAGAAACGATGTAACCAACCTGCATGACACTGTCACACTCCCTATGTCATGCTGCCACCTTCATCTCTCAGTCTTTTCTCTCCCTCTCCCTCTCTCACTCTCTGTCTTCCTCTCAACCCCTCTTTGTCTCTTCCTCAGGGAAATGCATCGATTCACCTTTGTTTGTACTGTCACCCACACATATTCAACTGTCACAGCGAGGAATGGAAAACTGAAAACTGATGGACCTGATTTAGAGTAAGAGGCATGCGCTGTCCTCGTTTCCCAAAAATGAAACTCCATGAAACATCCATTCTCATTTAGCTCAATCTGGACAAAAAAAAAAAAAAAAGAAAGAAAAAAAGCCATAGATGTCTGCAGGTGTTTAAAAATTACTGGAGAGATGGTTGAGAAAAGGTGGGAGATAGCATCGCACGGCAGGCTTTGCAGACATAATAGGAAAAAGATCTTTTTAAACCAATTGTCAGCGCTCTTACAGTCGCGGGCACAATGAATGTATTCAGCGCTTGTGTTGATGGAGAAGCACAATCAACTCCTCCGATCTGAAGCTGTCGCCCCTTCCAACAGAACACAGAGGGGGAAAAGACACAAAGTATATAGGTTTGATGTTGACTGCAGGTTTACTCTTGCCATGAGACATTATATCTGCCAGTAAATAGAGCCAACGAGTTGCTTTTGAAATAGTATTTTCCAAGTGGTCACCTCTCCAGTTCTTCGCAAGTGACTTGGCGCTTCTGACCTCCTCTCGTGCTGAAAACAAATAATCTCCTTTTGATGCTGACACCTCGCCATCTTCGGTTCATTGCCACCTCGCTTGGGAGAAGAAGTCTTTGTAGTTTAGACTTGCAGTTTTCTCAGTCTCACCTTTCTTCACCTCCCCTCGATTCTCAATCAAATGTACACAGCGAGGGCTTTGTTTTGATTACTTTGCCGCCTTCATATTGTTGACTTGTTTTATGAAGAGATAGACACTGAGGGAGAGAGATGGAGCGGTTGAGCCACAGCTGGTGAACAGACCGAAATGGGGTTAGATGTGGGCTGAACTATGTGTTGGTTCGCTTTGAAATTGCAAAGACTCATCTGTCTGAATTCCACTGCTATTTCAGCGTTATCTGTGCTGCACTGGAGTGTGGACAAGATTGACAAAGAAAGTGTGGCCTTTTGAGGGACTTTGATGGACTTCTGTACACCTGGGCTACTTGTTGAGAGTGTGCAAACTTCCCCTGTACTGATGACTCAACGTGACATTTTCTGATAATGGTTTGATTTCCTGAGACATTCTCTTTGTTTTTACCTGCATCATCAAAGTGAGGCGAGTCAAAAGTGCCATTACACATGCAGTTACAAATCTCAGAGGAGAAATAACATTGATTGAAGGCCTAGGGGTCCGTGAATCACTTGCTGCAGGAAATTCATCTCGGCAACTTTGTCCTGACACACGCAGATGCCAGCATGTTGTTCTGTTTGTGCCAAGACGATAATGGCATTTTTGAGTGTCTGGAAAACATATTTCGTATCACTTGAATGTTGGGTTATTCTGCACTATGCGGGCAAGTGGCAGGAAATACTTCTGGCAGTATCAACCATTACAGTTTATCCATAGAGGTTACGAGTTTTGTATGTTCTTTACTGTCCAATCACACAACGATCATGCCACAGCCTTTCTGCGGGGATTTTACATGGTTGTTGATTAAATCAATGCTTTCAAACATGACTTCCCAGATTTTCCTAATAAAACCACAACTATTAAATCTCCCCATGCCCAGGCTGTTATCTAAACGATAGTCTCTAAGGCCAATAAATTGCTAAATCAAATGAAAGCAATACAATTATTACAGTGTTTTGTATTTTTATATAATATCTCTTTCAAGTCAGTACAAATGACTATTGAAGGAGGAGGTTTCTATTGAATCTTCCTGGGTCTCAATAGTATATTAGTGCTCTCCTTGGATAATGGCGCAAGTATTCAATACATAGGATATATCCTACATGGGGAATATCCTGTGTATTATTGCCTCTCTAATTTGCTAGCTCTGTCATTTCTATACGCTGTGTCAGGCGAGATACAGCTTCCTGCGATGATGGATCACACAGATTTTGCTCGTTAGCAAAACGTTGGTGGAAAATTGAAGCGCGATTAGCATTACCATGGTCCAAGGTTTTTTTGGGGGGTATAAGAGGTAAAGACCAATGAATATGCAGTGTGAGGAGACAGCATGTACCATAGATGCAGGCTTGTAGGGGTTTTGTTCAAGAAATAAATAAAGAAGAAGGACTTCAAAGGACTACACATTGCTCAGTTAGTTTTTCTTGTTTTTTAGACGCTAAGCATATATATTGTTTTTGTGGTTTATATGAGGTTAAGAAGCAAGAAAGTCGTGTAAATGAAAGCGGAGTACATTACACACTTGACCTTTGTTTTAAGGCATATTAATTGACTTATAGTATTAATTATTCTGAGGATTTTTTCAGCAGAGGACAATATCTCTTGGAAAAACAACAACAGCATACATAGCAGGACGTATCCTTGTTGTTTAATTTGTGCATGTTTTTAATTGTCTTAATTTATGTGCACCATGGCCTTGGAGAAACACTATTTTTGTGTCTGTGTGAGTCTATGAATATTTCAGTGTAGATTTATCTATATGCAATGGCAATGAACTTGAATGTGCCTGATCAAAACACTACCCTACTTATGTTTTAATTACATGTGAATTTATTCTATCTCTTCGCAGCCACTGTGATAGGAGTCTTTACAGTGAATGGTAAAATAGTCAATTACCCACCGCTTAAATTCCTTATGTACTTTATTAACTATGAGCCTTTTAAAATACAAATCCAATTTATCATTAGCCTTTTTTCCTCATTATATACTTTTCCCCCACCATATGCTTCTGTCCTCCTGTCCACACACTGTCTCCCAGAAATGATGTTTATATAGCCAACTTCTAAACTGCAACAGCAAATACTGAAGGGAATGATTACATGAAATAGGCCTAAAATACATTTTCTATCAACATAATGAGAAAATTTTGTCAAGTTGCAAAAATGTAAAGTGACTTCATCCAATCTTGCAGTATGATATCAAAGTGTAGTGACAACGGCATTATTACATTATTGTTTATTAACATTTTACTTGACCTGACTGAATTTCTAGGAGGCTCAGATATATCTTGCAAGCCTTTTTGGGGGGTTCTGACCCCCAGACTAGGAACTGTTATAACATCTACATGTAGCCAACATATATCAATAAAGATCTTTTACTTAAAAGCCCAGCCTGTGTTTTATTGAGTGCATTGGGTTACCAGTATATTTACATCTAGAAAAGATTGACATGCCTGTGGTATGCTTGATGAAACAGTTTTATTAAGTCATTTGGATATCTTTGGTGAGTAAAACCCTGAACCCCCTCAAATTTGGAACACTCACTTAAGTAAGTAGGTTATTTTGAGAACCATACAGATATAGAAAGGCTTGTTCTGCAACAGTTCTGTACTGTGACTGTAAAGTTCCCCTTCCTGCCATTGTTTTTTTTCCTTTGCAATATTTGTCCAACGCAGATGTTTATGTGCATTAAATGTAAAAATAGTTTCTTTTCACAGTAGGTCCTGCATCGGGAAAAGGTGCTTTCTCAGCACACTATGGTATGAACTCAACTGGGAACATGACACAATTTTCACCCCAAAGAGCCATACGATTGTAGATTTCACTGCATGATACATACCATGAATATTAGATGCCACTCTAAACAATTTACATGCATTACCACCTCTGAACCTCCCTCACACAAACACACACACACACACACACACACACACACACACACCCATTCATACAGCTAAAACAATTACAGGTAGTTTCCCTCTGCGTTAAGAGAGCTAGTGAGGTGTGCTTGTTCTATAATTACAACCTTCATTGTGTGTGCATCCCACTGCAGTGCCCCAAACCACCATATCTGCCTCAGCCACTTTGTTCAATGGATGTCAGATCACACTGTGTGGTCTATGTTGAGAGAAACCATTATATTTAAAACACGGCAGGAACTTCTGAAACAACAGGGACACTCAGTTCTTTTGTTCTAATTTCCTCTCTTCCTCCGTTTTTGACACTAGCCTTCTTGCGATTGTCTTTTGTGCGCGGCGACACCTGCTCCTTTTCTTCTCTCTCTATTTCCTTTTTCTTCCCCTAGTCTTTTTTTGTATCTCCCCCCACCAATCTTTATGGCTCACATGCTTTCACACTTCATTTTCCATGCTGGCTCTGGGTATCCCCACTGTGGAGAACTCTGCCTGTTTCATCTGGGTGTGGAAACAGTGTGCTAATATTGCCTGCTTATACCCATTGGGTGGGATAATGGCAGCCATCACTCACTGATGCAGCACAAAAACTGACATTTCGCTCTCCTTGTGCTGACAAACAGTATATACCTCCCACTGCTCTGTCACTCTCTCTTTTGTTTCTCACTCCCCGTTTTTCTCTCTGAATCTGTCTCTTCTATTGTCTGTCTCTTTTTTGTCATTTGTATCTCAGCCTCCAAGTGTCCCTGCTATTCTGTTTATTCACAGGTCAGCCTTGCAAGCTGGGATTTTACAACAAGACAAAGGTCATGACCCCCAAAGGATGTTGTTGCAAAAAATGGAAACAACATTTGATTCTAAAAGCTTTAAGACCGATCATTTTACTCATACATAAATTATTCAATTAAGTCCTAAACAGAGGGGCATATTAAGAGTCAGGGCTACTATTACAAGTCAATCATCCTACAGGGAATTCTTATTGCAGCTCAGTGAAAGAATATTGGCAGCACAAATGGCAGACAGGGTATATAGCCTATGTCCTTCAAATCCTGCCCACGGTTTCTTTTCTTGTGTACATTTCTAACATCTAAACAACAATGAAACAAGATTTAAGGACCCTACAGACCTGTCATTTGCATAATCATTAGAAAGTGAAACACCGTTTATTATTTGAAAGGAGATCTACCTGGTGAAAATGTCAAAATCAACTGAGTAAAACCTGCTCCGCTTGGGCTAGCGGAAAGAAGCTCTAAAAACAGCACTGGCATATTATGAAGTTTATCCGGCGAGCTTGTTAGCAAACAGCTGCCTATTTACACATCCAGGAGATATGACGTAACATTACCATTTATTTGGAGTTGTGTTTTCAGCCAAGTGTCAAACATAGGTCCAATATTCACTCACTCTAGCTCTGCTTTTGGTCTTCACCGACTCCTTTATCTGCTAAATGCTTTGCTATGTTCATTAGCTAATTTTATCTACCGTTCAGTGCTGGGTAGGTAAGTAGCATACAGTGTTTTGATTTTTTTTTTTCACAATTCACACAGGAGAACCAGAGATGTTGCTTTTTTTAATCTCTTTTTGTCGTAACCTAGCGTTAGCCACAATGCTACTGGACTGCTAACAGTTCAGTTGGAGTTTGGGGTGTATTATTCTAGTATAGTGGCTAATGTAGTCTTGAGCCACAGCCTCAAGCTGAGATGAAGAGCAGGGTACAGAGGTCTAGCTCACTTTCTTCTAACTTTTCAAACTTGTTGTCTTCAGCCCCACCTGACGTTGCCTCAAGTGACATGACCAGTACTCCCAAGACCTGTAAACAGACTTTGATGGGTAAAATCAATAGAGTTCCCCTTTAAGTTTCAGATTTTTACTGACTTTGATTTATTTTTAAATCAAATCAAAATTCTTTACAATATTTTGATATTGTGCACACATACATATAATAGTGCTGAAACCAAAGCTACAATTATCAGTCTTTGCAGTTGCATGCATGAATTCCTTTATGAAAAAAAATTTTTTAAGGATACTGTAAAAACACTTTCACAAACGCATATTATTCCCATCCCGGGTGCCTGTTATTGTGGTATACCAGATGAATAAATATTACATTTGATAACAGTACATGTGAGATTTGACCTCCTGCTTGTTTTTTCTAAAAAGCTAATTAATTAAAGAGCAGATGTAAACACTTGACATGAAGGACAAAACAACATCAGCAATGAACGGCAAACAGCAGCCACTTTCTGCAAGGCTGGCCTCGAGTGGGAGGCATTGTTAAGAGGTGTGAGTCTGCAATATGTTTCTTTCTCTCAATTAGAATTGCGAAGGTATCTGGCACGTCTGCTTCTCTCACACAGGAATGAACTGCAGAGGCTTATTTGTGTAATTGTTTTGACTCGGGTTGGAGCCCAGAGGTAAGCCCAGGAAAACATCACACTGACCATTTTGTTCACTTGCCTGAACTTAGAACACAGACCATAAAATTGTTATTTACTTTCTTGTAGTGATTTTGTGTTTTCATACTGCCACACTGAGATACTCAAAGGCCTTGTTTCTATTCTAAATTTCAGGGAAAAAAGGAAAAAATATCTCCTGAAAATGCAGTGGTCAATTTAGAACATATAGCAGTAACATAATCAAATGTGTTCCCTTTATAAAACAATACAAAACTGTGAGACAGGGATGTGCTGGGCTGGCAGGGTGCACTATTGTGGTCGAGCAGCCATTAGAAGACGTAGGTTTGATTCCCACGACGGTCCAGCCATCCTTCCTGGTGAAACATTCTGAAGCTGGACTCTGAACCCCTTTACACATTGTGATTGCTGCAAATTAACAAATTAGATAAATGTCTATCTAAATGAAATGTGAGGGGAGTAGTGAAACATGCCTGCTTCTCCCCTACCGGCAATACAGCACACAACGTGTATTTCTGGGCGAAGGAGAAAAGCATAAGGGAATTTAGGTATATACTGTAGCTGTCTGTTATTTGTATTATTTACAGAGTATGTTTCTAACAGCAAAAGCACAGCTATTGCTATAATGATAACAGATACAATGAATGCACCTAATATGTGCATAACAGCGAGCTTTTCACAAAAGGCAAAACAATCACAATGAAGTATTTGCTTGATTGTTTCACAGCAAGCTCAAGTCTGCTCAAGTGTCATTTTCTACATTGGCGGCATGCACTTTACAGTAAAGCTTAGCCTTTTCCCATTAACCCAACCGATCCCGGAGTGGATTCGTCTGCCCTTTCAAATCCCTGTCTCCAGGGTAACTGAAGCAGTAACTCTTGCACCTGTTAAGTATTGAACAGAGCGGGCACATGATTCACCTGAAGCCAAACCACAATCATCTCTATTCAAAGATTAATAACCTCCTGTGGTTCAAGACCTACAGCATTTCAGTGGGTGGGTGTTGAAGGGGAATCTTGGAAAGTCACATTGTACTTGCTAAGCAATCATCTGAAAAATAATTGCTAATTTTGACGGGGGATGTGATTTTTTGCGGTTTTCATGCACACATACAGATGCGCCTATATAACACCATACAATTATCATGACTCCCTGTGGTGCAGGCAGGAGATCAATATATGTGGGATGAGTAGAGGAGGGTTTGCTGGGTACTCCAGAGGTTGCCAGTGGGGTTGCTGAGGGTCAGTGATCTGCAGCCTCACAATCCCAGAGATGATGGCTGTTGTGCGGCTACAGTACAGTGAGACAGCACCGTCCGGCTGCAGGGTCAGGACACCAGAGACTACGGGTGCTCTCCCTTCGAATGTGACAAATACGATGTGACATGTCAGTGCATGCTCGAGAACATTGCCCTCTTTCACTCATACTAACGCACTATTTTTTCCCCTCTGTTTCTTTCTCTGACACACAAACACCCCCGCGCAGTTTTATCTATTTCACCCTCAGAAAACCAGTCAGAGAAACACAAAGACATTCAAACAGTGAAACGCAGTTACTCACTCTCGCATGAACACGCACACATGCGCTCACCCTACTCCCCCTGTGGCTGTCATCAAAAGCAGCCACTCTGCCCTACACTATATAAAAGTAGCAGCTTGCTTTTATTCTCCGTGGTCTCAGTCTTCTCTTTTCCTCCCGCTCACTCCTCATCTCCTCTGTGGTGCCTTCCAGTCATTCCACGTCATCCCACCTCTCCGACACCTCTCCTACCACCCAACAGTTAAGTGCATTTGCAGACCCTCTCAGATAGGCTGTCATATATATTTCAAAGGCATTTCAAAACACATTCAGACAGACTGAATGCACATTCACCAAGAGGCTATACAGGGCGTACTTTTGCGCTGTAGCTTTTGGAGTCATTTTTCGTTCTTGAATAAGACATTTTGTGAATGTCATTCTCATTCTCACTCCAGCATTACAGTGTACTTATGATATTCAGAGAGGGTTTATAAAATATTTGACATGTCGTTTATGTCTTACATTAACAAAAAGTCCAAACGTATTCATTTACTACAGCATTTTAAAATGACACAATATGACGTCAGAGGGTTGTGTTTCTAACAAACTATATATAAACCTCTATTAGAGATTTAATAGTAGAGAGATGGTGAAAAAAATATACACACATATTCACTAATATATACAGATGGAAAACATTACTAAAGATGAACAGACAAAACACAAACATTAAACAAAAACCAAAGTATTGGCTCACTGAAAAACAACACACACAAATCTCGACAGTTGGAGAATCATCCCAATTTGTATCTCCTTCTTTGATGCTGTTATGGAAATTGCGGTAATTTTACCTGCACGTCTGCTCATCCTCATAACCCCCGCCCAGGATCTTAGAATGCTGGGAAGTGTTAATAATATTTAAAGTTAAACGCCATCTGTTCCCAGGGCCCACTGTGAATACCAATACGGCCAGCAAACATTGCAATTAACAGAGCCAAGATGTCAGGAACACCGGAGAGACAGGCTTTGAGCATCCTGCTCCAGGAAAAGAGAGGCAGATGTGATGTGAGCGGAGATGACTTTTCTGTTCTCGGGGAAAAAAAAAAAAAAAAAAAAAATCCTCTTGTCCCCTCTCTCCCTACCTCCATCTGCCCATATGTGATAGGATCCCGAGTATCATCTTTACTTAGGGGGATCTGTTTTGAAATATATAGGCTTTATAAATGCTTGTCTCTCTCTATTTGAATGTTTCGTGCACAGAGCAGAGAAGCATCAGTCAGGTGCATGAGAGGCATGCTGTTTTTTTCTCAAATGAAGCAAATTGCATTTGCCCTGCCATACACAGTTTGTTGCCGCAAGGATGTTCTGTTTGTGTTTGAATAAGAGGCAAATGGATTTGTTAAATAAAAAAATACACAGGCAAAGACAGAGACAGACAGAGACATTCAGAAACTGTACATTACACTCAGGCTATGACTAATGTTGAATTTGAAAATATAATTTATGGGTGGAAGGATTCTTATCTAAAAGTTTCCTGTCAACACTGAAATTTCTTCTTCTGCTCTTCTTTGTTTACAGACATACACGAAATGATGAGTTTTTCTGTTATTATTTTGTGTTTTACACTACCAATGACACAGTACAGGTGATTGTATCTTTCAATTTTGCACCAGGTGACATTTCTATTCTCTTCATCGCCTATTTTCCACCTCCAGACCCCTCAGGTGTGCTGACCAATCACTGCTCTTCATTCCGTGCTCCGAGTTAAAATCCAAAGGTGATCGAGCATTTTCCATTGTTGGCCGTAAACTGTGCAATAATACCCCTCACTATTGATCTTCCCCCTCTATTGATAGCTGGTAGTCTCCATTCATACCTATTGTCTTCAGAATACAATTCAAAATTGTCCTCTTGCTGTACAAAACAACAGTACATATCCGACATGCTGTCAGAATACAATCCCAGCAGATCTCTCAGGTCACAAAGTAGCAATCTCCTCCTCGTGCCTAAATCATTTTCAAAGTCTGGTGAGATAGCATTTAGAATTTATGCACCTAAAGAATGGAGCAGTTTATCTGCTGATTTTACACTTGCTCTGACACTGTGTTCTTTTAAAAGCAGATTAAAGACCCTCCTATTCAGCGGAGCATTTTCTTAAAGGAACTCACGGTATATGTATGTATGTATGTTTGTGTATATAAGCACATTTTTTGTTGTATTATTTTATTATTTACGTAAAGCACTTTGAACTGCCTTTGTATAAGATGGTGCTATACAAATAAAATTTGAATTGAACTGAATTGAATCTTTACATAAAAC
The DNA here is from genome assembly GCA_038419695.1 of Scomberomorus guttatus. Lineage (NCBI taxonomy): Eukaryota > Metazoa > Chordata > Actinopteri > Scombriformes > Scombridae > Scomberomorus > Scomberomorus guttatus. Next base: position 12,859,600 of record CM076455.1, read on the forward strand.
ATGCCGACCCATCTATTTTCATCACCATAAAGACATGACTGGTCACACTCTGTTTTTATTTTTTCTTAGTTTCTTGTGCTACACACCTATCGAATTCTTATAATTATATCCAAAATGATTCATTCTCATGCTTTCATCAAATTTGTAACTGTCACCTCTCCAAAATGCATTGTGACTAATCAGCACTTGCTTTTTAAAACGTGCTCTATAAATAAATGGACTTGCCTTTTGTGTTGTCATGATTGAATGGCTATAAAATTAATGTTACAATACTACAGCAAATCATGGACTGTATTGTTAGAGCCTCAAATCATTATTTTATAGCTCAAGACATATATGTCAATAACAATGCTTGGATTGTGTGATTAGCTGCTGCAACCTAATGTGCAAAATACATAATTTGCCAATTTTTACCAAATTCATTTTACAGGAAATATAAGGCCTGCCTGGATTACACGACATGGTGTGTTCTGCAGAATATACTTGCTAATGCAAATTATATATGAATGCAATTTTTAGGAGACAAGATTATGTATGAGTGAGATGTGATTAGAAAATGTGCTTCTTAAAATGATTAGAAACACATCAGGCACGTTCCTGAAAGTTTTACCACATGACAATAACAGTATGTTCGGATTTTCGAAAAGCTTGTTTTTTTCCTCATGCACCCTACAGTGGGAATTTTTTTTATTTCCCTGTGCCTTGTATTCAAACTGGTTGGTGTTTTTAACTGCCAAAATTGAGCACTTCAATGGAGCTCTCTAAAAGGACACTCTATAAAACACCATTATCCCTCCCCCATTTTCTTTCTTTTCTTCTATTTTTCTTCACGATCCTTAACACCATGTCCACAGTGGAGTTGTGTGCAGGAGCAGCCAGCTTTTGTGTGCCCCAGTGGGATCACTGGTGTCACTGTTCACACATTCAGGTTCACGTGACATTGACCTGTGGGTGACAGGAGAGCTCGATTCTCTGGAGGGTTAGGTGTTGCCAAGGCTGCTGAAAGCACCACCGGTGAGGTCATACTGTGAGGCATGCGCCATTCAATGGATTTACTTTGATGATTCAGACTGAAAAAGCCTGACAACCCAGAGTGACACAATGGCCTGTAATCTATTTAAGATTAAAGTCTGTCAGCCTTTGACATTTTCAAAGAGACATACAGTACCCATGAACTTAGAGAGGACAAATAAAAGTGTATTATCTATAATAAACATAATCATGTAAGCAATTATCAACCAGAGTGCAGCGATACTATAATAGATGTATTATCCATATGTTTATCATCCGGGCCTGTGTCTGATTATTGCTGCTATGGTCCAGTGGGCATGTTAGAGTGTATGCTCCAAGGGAGAGCAAGCTATGCCTTCCAATATCAGCTGGCCTCAAAGCTGCTTCTATAATGCATGAAGATCAATACGCTGTGGCTTTGTGAGTGAGGCCTTGCAACTCTGTGCCCATATCAAGTATTCCCACCAACTGCCCTGCCGTTTGAAGAGATCTATGCCTTTGGATTTATCAGGGCTCTGGGGAAAGCAGACTACAGTCTGGATACCCGAACTGCTATTGTTTGGAGTAAAGAGGAGGGAAAAAACAAAGCTAGTAGCACTGTGTTTGGGGTATTTCTGACATTCGCAGTTTTATGACAGGATTTGATGATGACTTGTAGAGAAGAATTTTATGGTGATCACTATTAAAAGGGCACCAAAAATCTATCTCAGTTGTGTGTAGCTTTAACTTTAGCCGATTCACGAAAGGTTTTTGTTGTATTATTATTTATTGTATTGTTGTGTTGTTGACTTGCTCTCATGTGCAACATCACTGATTTTTGATAATTACATTACTGGAGGTGTTGGCACAACATGTGCACTATTGTAAATGTAAAGGTAAAGAAGAATACATTAGTAGAATACATTATCAGTATGTGAGGTAGAGGTAGGGAAAGTTTACAGTCATATCCTGTCAAATCTTCCCCTCTCACACTCTCCAGAAGCAGTGCTAGCCCACCATGGGGTAGTGACAGTTTTGTATTGCATGAAGACAGTCCAAGCTGAGTGTAGATTACTTAAAGGTACCCTGTGATTTTTTTTCATTTTGAAGAAATAATGCTTGATTTACATTCCACTTTTCTCATAAAGAATGCATTTTGTGTTTGTGTTTAACGCAGAAACATGTTTGTTTTACAAAGCCTTATGCCGGGATCAGACTACACGAAATCAGCCCAGATTTTGACACAAAAATTTCCAGCGTTGGGACATCTTTACCCCTTGCAGTGTGACAATATTGAAGAACAGTGATGTGGCATCTGGGACACCCCATGACACCCCGACAAAAAGTCTAGCATGTCAGTATTTTTTGTATTTTCCTGCCTAGTTTGACAACTCTTACGACATGTTCCTTGACATTGACCAATAGGATGACAGAGTGCTCTCTGTTGCACATATTATTATATTAAATTAACCACAGGCTACTGTAGCTGCAGCAGCACCCCAAGAAGCAGGGACGCTGTTGTGGATAGTGCTACTGGGGGATGATAACCTAGCATAGCATAAACAGCTACTCACCGGGTTGCTGAAGTGCCTCCACTATTTCTCGCCAACATTTATCTTTTTTGACTCTGTCATGGTACACCCTCGAGGAAACATCAAAAAGGCATCAACAAACCTTTCCTCAGTTTCATTGTTCCACCTGACAGCAGCGACAGCAGCATCCCATATAGCGCTTCTGTAACCATTACTGTCAATTTCTTGACCCTCCTCCCCAACGACCGCACGCAAGGTCGTGAAAGGCAGCATATGATGATTGGTTGGGGCCATACTTGTAGTGCACTCCCAGTCAAAACATGTCAAGAATTTATGGCACTATCATTGCCTAATCTGACATGACCAATCTGACAAATATCATGTAGTCTGATCCCGGCATATGTTATTGTGTGCACAAGAATAGTTTTACAGTACCCAGACTCCACAAAAAACAAACAAAAAAATGGTTGGTTTTAGTCATTCTTAGTTTCAATTAATCAAATGTTTCATTATTTTAATTTACATTATTGATTACACCCTCAGCTTACATCACCAGCCACAAAATGTAATATAAAAGGGATTTCTGTGATTATGGAAAGGATCTGTACATGCACCTACACCAGTAAAGGCCACAACAATAGCCGAGAGTACTGCACATGTACTAAGATAATAGTAGGAGACAAAAGCAATATTTCTGCTTCTAATATTGTACTGCATTGACCTACTTCTATTGATATAACCCTCTAGTGCACTAAGTCTTATTCACAAACCTTTGGGCTTGTGAGCCTTTATAGTCAAGTGATGCTTACTCCCAACCCCTCATCAAAGGTTGAATATGCCTATATGTTATAATAATGTCAACCAACGAATATTGTTCTCTCCTTTTTACATTCTCTTTCATTCAAGAACTCTCTTTGAGGAGTCAAAACATGCGACTTTGTGTTTCATTTTAACTTTAATTGAGCACCAGATTTGTCCAAATAACACATTAAACCATCAAAAGAGACCCTGTACACCCACACTGGTGTTTTCACTTACCCTGGCTGATGAGACGTCTGCCAAGGTTTAAGTTGGCAGCTGCCATGCTGGGAATTATGTGTGGTCACTGACGTTCTTGTACTAATAAAAGTTGTAAAGGTGTAATTATCTGGGATGTAACAGGTGCAAGAAAACAGGACAGTCTGCACACACCCACACAGTCCTGAGAGGAGCTCTAATCAGGCAAAACACCTGAGGAGGTGGTGTGCAGGGCCTATAGCAGATAAAAGTAGTTCAGTAAAATCTCTTCTCAAATTAATTTGAGAGTGTGTAGGAACATACAAACTGTACAATAGTCCAGCTTTGTATTTGGTCTGTTACCACTACATGTATGCTATGGCTTTACCATTGTATTTTAAAGCAGCAGTTAACAGTAAACTGTAAACTGTAACAGATGCAACATGTACCGTATTCATAACCTTCATAACAAATCTCTACAATATTTCAATAATAGTCCAGTTGGGAGGAGTACATTATTGATTGGACTCAACTGTGCTATTATAGGGACTTTAATGAACTTTATGGCTTTCTGTATATCTGTTCTATAGTGTCCCCACAGGACATTAAATATATCAAAGCTTACATTTTTCTGTTCTGGTTTAACAGTGGGATAGCATATAATATATCATGCAACCACACATACTATAACCCTGATTCCCATCGCATTGGATAACATTTATCTCTGTCACATACCTTGTGCACTTTGTGTGACTTTCACAACCTGACGAATTGTTAAAGCCAACAAGCCCCTGGCTGCTCTCCCTACAGCCTAATGGCCTACTCTAATGGCTGTTTGCCTTGTTTTATGGTAATTGGGGAGCAACTGACTCTGCAGCAAAGTCTCTGCTATCCTTTTCCTGCTGAGATTCTTCTGTTGGCCCCCTCTGGGTCCTCTGCTTTGTAGGTACCAGTTTCTGCTCTAATGATATCATAATTGCTGTTTTCCCTCACAGTGGACAATGGTTGCCAAGCCTGAAGGTGGCCCAGCAAATGAGCTGGAGATCAAACCAGGGACACGATGGTGATGAAGACATAGTGTAGATGCAGGGGGGAAAAAAAGCACACATTCATCAAAGCATATGGTCCCTTTTTCAATGCTCTTACTCATATTTTCCCCCTCATTCTTTCCCTACCTGTCGAACCAACTGGAACTGGTTATCCACAATACATCATTAGCAGCAGAAAATGCAAATGAATCTTCGCTGTGTAAGTCAATTTAGACCCTATGTGTGTGTCCTTGAAGCGGCTGTAAGAAAATGAGATATAAACTTGACCCGAATGGTGACCGACACTGATAGCCTGATAGGGATATACACCCTTACACACACACATGTTCCCACATGAACACACAGAATTCGAGAAACCGGCAAAACTAACAGTATATTTTGTATTTCACGCTTGATTTCTGCAAGGTCTGTTTCTACAATGCACAAAGACCAGCTACCCTCCTTGCCGCACACTCACAGGAGTTAGATAGTGCAATTCTGTTTGAACAATCATTTCTCAGTCCAGCTGAATTCATGCTGACGCTCCGGTTTGCTCAGTTTGCTTTCTGAAAACTCCCCTCTTCCTCTTTTTAATCCTCTGAGGGGAAGCAGAGAGAGGGAGAGAGAAAGAGAGAGACCAGCATTGAATGCTGACAGGGACATAACTTGCTTTCCTTGCATACCTTGTTTACAGTCTCCCTCCCTGCTGCTATACCCTCCTCTCTCAATGGAGCCATAAAAAACAAATAGGGGCTTTTAGAGAAATTGCCTGTGCACTGAAGATTAATAACAGTTGCACCAGTTCACCCAAGAAAGTCTCCAGAGGCAAAAACGATATTGGAAGATTAAAAGTGCCACATCCCTAAATTGGAATGATTCAGTGTTCAGGCTGCTCTCTAACCAGCTTATTGAGAGTCAAGGCCTTGGTCTACCTGCCAAAGAGCATCATTAAGTATTTACTCCTGGATGAGGATCCGCTGCATGAGTATAATGATGAGCTGAGTTTGTGATCGATCCTCTGTGTCTACGATGAAAGGGTGGTGGCCTGGCAGTTGCTGCAGCAGCACACAAAAAGACAGGTCATCATGTGTGAGCTTAGGTCACCTTCCCCCATTAGTTCAGCATGTTAAACTAGCCTGCTGGCAAAAATAAGCAGAGTACCAACTTGGCCCATTATTTTCACCGAACAGAAGTGTGAGGTGCAGCACAAATCTTTTGGCCTCCTATTGGACCCATAGATACCTTATTGCTGCACATCTATGCAAACACAAAAACTAGCTACAGTATATGTACCATCCTGACTGCATGATAATTGATTAGGTAGCAGGACTAAAAAAGACTATAAAAAGGCATTGTAATGATCATGTCCCCCTCTGGAAAAAGTTTAAAAATCAATTCAATGAAATGACAAAAAAAAAATCACTATATTTTTGAAAGATGTCATATCATGTTTTTTCTGTAATATTATTATCTTTATAATATAATTTAAAGGACAACATTTTAATAAGGACATAAAAAGTACAACCTAAACTTATACTAATACAACTTATTCACTGAGATCCTCTTTCCTCTCTTTCAGCAGTGCCCCGGAGTTTCTATGGTAACAAGGAGACACGCGTCTCCGCAGCAACCAGAGCAAAGCGTCTCTGAAGTTGCATAGCAACCAACACAAGAAACAACGGGCTTCACGCTTTGAGAGTCACACAAATATCAAATAGCAACATTTCCCTTCGTTTTCGAACGGATCGGATTCGCCACACCATTTAAACAAGAGAAGACCTGTGGATATGTTGAGGAACAAGACGGAGCTAAAAGCGCAGGGCTTCACCGTGAAGGCCACCATGAAGAACTCCGTGGTGAGTGAAGTTATCTGACGTCGTTGACGTTAGCTAGCGGTCGGTTAGCGTTAGCTTTAACGTTAGCAGTGTGTGTAGCGTTAAGCTGGGCATGCCTATTCTAAAACAACTGGCTGACAGCTGGCTGCGACGTTCTTACTGTGTAGCATGTGCTGTTGGGGGAAGTTGTGAGGAAATATGTTACAGCGTGACGTCATTTCACATTCAGGTTATAGCCTGAACAGTGGGCTGCACACACAGTCTATGGGGGGCTGCACCGTTGCTGTCAGTGAGCTCAAGCTGTCAAACTTTACACCGAGTTTCATTCACTAACCGTGTTTTTGAATGCTAGAAATCTCTAGCTTGAAGTCTCAGACAAGAGTGTGGTGTAACAGGGACAGGGAGAGCTTGAGTTGTGCTTTGTGTAGTACATGAACACTGACAGTCTTGACTCCCATACACTGCCATCAGTGTGGTACCACTACAGTATCTAGGATAAGTTACAATGGATGGAAAAGGATGAAGGAGGGGGGCAGCCTCTTACTCCTTCTTTTTACCCTATCATTTCTCTGTTATTATTCAGCAGAACCATATCATCTTTTCGCTCTTTGTGCAAAATCTCAGTACACAGCGCAGAAAAATGGGGATGGCAGTGGAAAAAAAAGCAAAAAACAGAATGCCTGAACATATTCTCTCCAACCATCATTTTGCTGCCCATGTGTTTTTTTTTTTGTGTGTGTGCGTGTGTGCGAGTACGTGTGTGTGTGTGTAAGGCTTTTGGTCAGACAAGCTTGGATGGGTTTCACACAAGCGTGGGGATTTGAGAACTCTAAAATCATCCAATAACTTTTATGGGCTAAAAATGACACTTTTAGAAGCCATTCCAAAGCTATAACGCTTTCATTAGACACTATGATATCCAGTAGCCATATGCCTAAAAACTGCAAATGCCTTTTTTTTTCTAACATCTTAAAGTTACCACATTAACATGAAAGGTGAATGTTTTATAGATTGGCATGCTTGTGGGGTAGCTGGGGATGTATGCGGCACATGATTTGATTTTACAAGCTCAGAGATGTTATATTAGTTGCTCAGCCACTAAAGCTTTTACGTATTCATCTAAAGCAGCTACATATTTCTGTACTGGTGCCCCTTCTCTTAATCTTGACAAACAAGAGCATCCTGAAACTTGATTTCCTTCCCCGAGCAGTCTCCATATTGAACCTCTAGTGTAGTTACTGAAGGAGTAGACTAATTTCCAAAGACAGTCAAGTCAGGCCTTCCTCTCCTCTCATTTACTGCAAATGAAGATGGATCAGGAAAGTGTAATAGGTTTATATAGCAGAGGACATTAGTCATTATTGATGGATGTATTGAGTGGTCAGTGAAACCTGCTTTTGTGCTGCCAAAAAATACATTACTAGTAGAAATCTGGACCAGTTGTATTTGGGGTAGTACCTGTATCTGTTGTCATGGTGGTCTACGGTTTAGTGTACTAGCACAATTGTGAAATGAACCAAATTTGAAAGACCCCCGGCTTTAAACATGAATGGAGACATGAATGGGAATAGGATGATGTATGAAACTGGCTTTTCCCCTTACTGATATAGTTTGCCAATACAGCTCACTGAAAGATGTACGTGTAGCCTCCCACTGTGGTCTGGCAGATGTGGCAGGCCGTAGGAGCAGCTAAGGTGATAGACTGTAATCTGCTGAAGGAAACAAGTCTCCCAGCAGCACATTTACACAGGCATCCTTATTTTGGCACGCATACACCAAAGCTAATCAGGATTTGTGTGCACTTATGGATAGGTAAAATGTGCCATAACACATGTAACACTGAAACCTGTGTTAATTTATTCCTTCTCTCGAATAAGCCACAAGACTATCCACTTTACTTGAGACGGAAAAGTTACTCACCAAGCTAGTTCAGTCGATGTCGCTCGCCTTTTGTCACGCGCTTCAGTTCGCATGAGGTGAAGAGTTGTGTGTTGCTTGGTTCTGTTTTAGAGGAATGCAGTGTAACAAACACAGTCTGAGATGCCTCACACATTACGTCTCCTTGCTTTTAATTCTCACTTGGCACCTTTACACAGAGACAGTTGCTGCTGGTGAACAACAAAGCATTGTCACAGACAGTCATATTGCTTAAATTGACAGATTGAGGCATTTGGTTTACTCTCACTTGCCTGATCTCTCAGGCAATTATTCCCAACCTATTGAGACAACATGATACTCTTACAATCTCTTTCTTTGAGGGTGGAAATGAAGACAGGTGGCTTACACTATGTGCAATTTTTATATACTAGGTTTAGGGATATGAAGCCTGCAACTTATCTGGGAAATTCCAAGAATACATCGATTTGCTTTCTGCTTTTTGTTTTGATGCTCTAATTGTTGACAGCTTTGACGTGCTTCATGCGAAACAAGTGCGCTGCATCAGAAGTTGAGGCATCTGTGGTCAGCAATAATTTAATTTGAAGAAAGTGTCAGTTTAATATTTTCTGTCAGCAATCCCCTGCCTCTCACTTCCATATCTTTTCCACTTGTAAAATGTTGACTGTCCAGTCTTGGGTACTTTGATGCAAACAATTTAACTAGGTCTTCCTCTCTGAGCCACTAATTTTTTTTTTCTGCAGACAGCCATCGCCTTGTTACATTCACACTGCACTTAAAAGAATCAGGCCTATGTGATAAAAAGAGGTGCGAGAGCTGCACGGCTCTGACGACAACAGAAAATACTTGGAATTGAATCCGCGGCTCTCTCTTTTTCTAGGGCAGGGGCTGCCTTGAGATGCAAAAGAGGCAGTCAGAGCTATCATTGACTTCCTCCTCCTTTTTTGAAGGTCATAAACAAATCTCCTGTCAAGAGCCTTCACGAGGAAGGCTCCTGCAAAGCCCTTTAATATTCACCATCTCCCCAGAGGATCTGCTATGTCTGGAACATGAATGATACTCTCGCACTGCTATACCACTGGCTAAATCCTCAACAAAAACCATTACATTTTTCAGAGGCTTGCTTGTGTCTGTTGCCCTCTGTTTTTTTCCTCCCCTGTGGTCACTGACATATCGCTTCAGAGAGGGCAGCTTTGCGGAGAGCTGTGATTTGTAGGTAACGACAAGGCCATTTCAAGCCTTGAAAGGGTATGGGGAGTTGAAGCATAGGCTTATTATGCTTTAAAGTATTTGTGGTCATAGAAATTGAATCAATAGCACAGGCCCCTGAAACTCTCCACCTTTTTTTTTCTACTGATTCATCCCCAAGCATTTAAAGAGAAAAAAAAAGATGCACTTTACATTCTGGTGGGAGGTCGTCACCTTGTGTTTCAGACAGAGGGGGAAACAAAGCTGTTATTTTCTGTGTCAGAGGCTTATTCCAGCTAGGTGACAAAAAAATAACGGGATTCGGGAGAAAGCACAAACACCTGCACGGTGTTGTTTGACACGAATGGACATGAATACACATACTATACACATGATCATCGCAGCTGACAGATAAACCAGCTACTGAGGAAAGGAAGAGTTTTCTTGAGCTATTCAGTAGGAGCGAATATGGATAAAATCATCTATCAGTGAAACCATATGGGGACTTTGGCTAATCCAGCAAATTGACCTGATAAATAAAGATATTAATCAGATTAATGCAAAAATAATATAAAAATGCAATATTGCCATAAAGAAGTATTGCTTACTGATTTGCAACATTGCCTACAATAGTCCAATAGACCTTTTTCACAACAGAGATTCTGACGTAGCAGGAAAAGCACAGGTGTAACTCCATTACCCAAACCCAACAATACTGAACCCTGACCGGGTACCTAAGTAGAATTTAATCAGTGTATTTAATGTAACGATTAACGACTAAGGATTATTTTCATTAGTGATTAATCTGCTGATTATTTGTCAAAAGATAGTGAAAAATGTTATACTTTCTTAGAGCCCAAAGTGACATCATCAAATGTCTGGTGGATTTCAGTCCAAAACTGAAAGATATTCAGTTTATCGTGTATGACCATTAACTTTTTTGATACATTTTCTGTTAACTAATCGATTAATTGTTGCAGCTCTAATTTATCCCTAGCCTGATAATCAGACTGAATTACTATTTTGTTTCTCTTCATCCGTATAGGCTGATATTGTGTTCATGTTAGGGTGTTGTATTTTGTTCATCCTCAACAGTCAGTAGTAAGTGAAGTATTCGTCCCACCATCATAATTTTTAGTCAACACAGAAGCTGCTAGGAGCGGTTAACTTAACCGTTTTCACGTCCATCAGATAAAATATGCTGCTTTAAGAGTTGTTGTTTCTGTAAGTTGACTTACAGCTGCGTCAGTCTCATTCACACGTGTCGTGGCCCTGTTTCTGTTGCTATTTTTAATTAATGTAGCTGTGTAGCTAGTATGTAGGAAGATGACGTCCTTATTCTTAATTCCGCCTACAAATTTCTGATTAGTTTCTCCAACTGGTGGAAACAGCTGTCAATCAATCTATTAATCAATCAAGTTTATTTGTCACATGTAATCATATAAGGTACAATCACAGTGAAATGTAGTCCTGTCAGTTCCTTCAATTTGTATATTAAAAAGAGTTGAAATAGAATAGAAATAGTAATAGTAGATGTGTTTATGATTGGAGAGAAAACAACAAAAACAAGACTCTCACACAACAACAGACCTATCTGAGTTAGGGAATGTGGCATCAGGCTAGCTTATTCCATCTGTCTGTTTAAACACCTACCTAAAGGTAAATACACTTGGTCAGTCAATCGGACACGCTTGAGACCAGTCATGTAGATAGGGTACAATTGATTTATAGAAGATGTGGAATATGTGCCCTTAGATCATCATCATGCCCTGTAATTGATTTATGTAGACTATAATTTGTAGGATGTTTGCCATGACACAGTGTCCTTTAATATTTTCTCTTTTTGTGTACTGCCTTCTATGCTTTAACAAAGACTGTCTCTGTGAGGACATTTTCAAGGTCTTAGGTGTCATGAAGCCCTTTCTCTCTGAAAATGCCCCTTTTATGAGAAGGCATAAAAGAAAAGATGAAAGTTCAAAATGTCCGTGCTCCTATGTACACCCTGTATGTTCTACACTACATATACAACCCACACGCAAGAACATGGACACGATCCTCTTTAAGGCACCGTATTGCACAGTTCAACTGAGAGGGCAAATCGATACAAACTACACCTGATCCCAACCTCAACTTTTGTGTGCGCGAGGGTCTGCAGATTGCTGACCTGATAGACCGCTTTTATAACAAGCACACCTCATTTACTGTTTGCTTGGCCTCTGGGATAAAAATTGAGCTGGCAAACACTGTCCCCAAGCCTGCTAAAAACCCTCCCCGCAACCCGCCAACCCCGTTCCCCCCCACCCCCCGCAGCCCCACCGTCATCCCTGGCTCACCCCACTAACCCCCGGGGGACAGATGGAGACTCCATGCTAGCAAACGTGACCTCCATATCTCATTCCTTTCCTCCCCCACAGCATCATCATTATGTACCTGAGCAGATGTCTCGGCCCCCTTGCTGTCTCCCTCTCTGTCTTCATCCGTCTCTCTCTCATTGTCTTTTTTTCTCTGCAGAACCGTCATTCAAGGCTACTAGAAAAATTACTTTATATACACTAGACTATGAAAAAACCCCAAACCAAATCAATAAAATAGGAATAACAAAATAATAAGAAGTAACAGAACATAGATGCACTTTGATTTTTGGAGTTTAATTGTATTGTATCAAAGTCATTTTGTCTTCAGTCAATAGTTTAGAGCCATGCTTTGATAAGATTGTTTCAGAGATGTGTTGATCCACATCTCAGCTATTTGCCTTTGACGCTCTAACCCCTGAGTGTCATCTTAATAAATTAAGCCATCTGAACAAATTAAACAAGTGACAGTTTAGAATTGATTCTTAATTAGGGTTTAAATTAGTCTCGAGTTTCAGTGCAACCTAATTAAATGTAATCGCACTTTAAATTGCGATATGAACCTAGTTAAAATGCAGTCTCAAAATTAATTTGGTTTTTGAACGAATCCAGATTTAAAAGTTTGTTTATTGCCTGTCGTGTATCAGTTAAAGCTTGATTGAAAGGGATTGGATCTTTCCCTCCATCCACTGAAATGCCACAGGGTGGAGAAATCATAACAAACAGAACAGGAGCACAACAAGGATAAAAAAGGCCGCGAGTTTGAGATAAAAGTAAACCCATTGTCAGTTATATGGATAGCAGGCAGTTGTTGACCATGATTGAATCCTTGAAAGATTTTATGGAGATGCATATCTATTTATTATTTTCACTCACAGTCAAATCCTTCCTCTCCATCGCTCCCAAACACATTTACCGGACACAGGAACTCATAATCTGCCCAGCATGATACTTAAATTGGCCATGAATCTGGCTGGGGTGTTTTGTGTATGTGCTGTACGTGAGGCATGCCTATGCAAGTAAAGGCAAATTGAGCAGGTTTCCGCAGTTGGATGCCATGCTGTAGATTCTCTCACCTGTCTGCTTTCCTTCCCCTACGTGAACTGCCTCACAGTGTTTTCTAAACTATTGGGAGTTTGTAGACACACACACGTGCCCCCGCACACACTAAAACTATTTTTCTGTATCCATCTTTCCTTCCCTTGGCTTCTGCACGCTCATCTTATCAGCACCAGAAGCCTGTAGTCCATCCCAGTAAGCAGCTGGGTTATTTGAGGAAGAATTGAGTCATGGTAAAACAGGTTAAATTGGCAATGGGCTCTGGAAGCCCGCTGGCGTTTCCATTACTATCGATCAACCACGGAGCCTAAAGGTCTCGAGTGGTCTGAGCATCGGCTGACTTGAAAATCATACAGTTTCCCCCATAACTTTTGACTTTGTTGACTTTGGCTGCCCTGCTTCTTAGTTTAAAAGCAGTGGAAAAATAAGACAGACCCAAATAGAAGCACATTTTCGACGTTGTTTAAAGATTCGTGCGTGAAATGTTGTCAATTAAGAGTGAGCATAAAAGGGAAACGGAGCCTGTCCGTGAAACGCCATGACTTTGCTCTTCACTTCAAACCAAAATTTGGCGTTTCGGGTACAGATTGAAAATTCACAACTTTTCCACTAAAGATGGATTTGGCAGAACTTACAAGAAGTTGTTTCTGTGCCTCATGCTCCTCCTCGCCAGGTATCAACAGATAGATTAGGTTATAATTGATGGCATGCCATCTGAAGAGCATGGCTGCTGAAATGTGCGTGACCTTTTCCGCAGTTGAGGAAAACACCATCTGGAAACTTCAGTCAGATATGGAGAAGTACTTCCACAGCATTCTATCATGACCTTATAGGAAGTGCTCGGCTGATTATGTCTATTATGTTTGCTTTCCTCAGAGCATGGTTGACAATTACACTGGCCTCTGTGTTTGTTATGGTCTCCTTCAAGCCCTTGTAGCTTGCATCCTAATTAGATGGCTTTTAATGGAGAATGTTTATTGCTCCTTGCAGAGCCTCTGTTTTCCGCTCTAGAGTTAATTAGCCCTATGTCATGTGATAACCAATGCAGAGGACATCTAGACCTACGCCTCTCTGTGTCCTTCTTGAATCAAAATCAAGAATGGAGGAGCTGCGTCATTTGAATTACGTGCTTGTTTCCACTTAGTCTCAGTCGTTATTAAAAGCATAGATGAATATAAGGACATGCTTTGATGATGTTGCTATGTTAAACGTAAGCACACACACACACACACATACACACACAAACATGCACAGGTTATTTTGTCCATTAGAAGTTCCTTGTAAATGACTGAAAATGACCATAAAATCAATTTGCTTAATATGTTGTCAGCTAATGTTGTTTCATCCTGCTTTAGCAGGTTTGGTGTCAGTAAGACAGAGAAGTTATTATCAGTCTACTTAGTTTTACCTTCTTAGTTTTAAACTTTAAGCTTATTTTCTTTAATGTCATTGATTTAAACCAGCAATCTCACGCAAAACTGTTTCACTAATGGAAATGGTATTGTTCTGCAACCTACATAACTAATTTTCTTATCTATTATATTGGGATAATTACTGTGGTTTTATCATGTTTACTGCTTCACATTTAAGGCACTTGCAAATTTCTGTGTGTATATGAAATGAATGAGAAAGGATCTTAAAATTCAACTAAACCTGTGTTTTCTTTGTTTTTCGCCCTGCTGTTATGCTCAAATGGCATGTAAATCTAGTAATCTTGAGCAATTTAATAAATAAGATTAAGAAACTAAGTTAAAACATACAGTATGTTACAGTAAACTGTGGGCTGGGAAATGCTGGAAAAAAGAATTGTCAGCAGTAAAACAGTTAATTAAAGCCCTTATTAAGCCTTTTTTATGTTTTTGGTAACCAATTAGACACACTGTTACTATAACTACAAGCAACAGACAAAATATGCTAAACATTTCATGAAATAGGGTGAAACCACTGAAATAATTAAATCACTATTTCAGTTGCTGCGAAGGTGGTTCATGTTGGGTTGAATTCCACTCAGCAGCTGTAGTTTGCCCTATGCACTGTGCACATCCATTATATCACTGTTGGTTAGTTTCAATTTGTGACCACGTTTCATCTTTTTAGGGGCAATTTGTCTGCATTTTGTCATGATTTTCAAACCTTTTCCTCTTGACATAGTAAACAATTTATAACTCAAGTGTAAAGTACTGATAGCCAGACCTCTTTTATGGCTGACACATGCTGCTAAATGGCTGTCCAGCTCCTCTGAACCAGTGTTTGTAATTGTGGTTAATTTACTTCAAAGTTAAAGTCAATTTCCATCAAACATTTACTTATGTTGTGTACCATGTTATTATGCACATATACTTACTTGTCAAGCACAAACTCCACGCTCTTAATTTGTCCGTGGTCATAGAAGTCAGGTAAAAACCTAAATGAGGCCGTGCTTAAGTGTATTAAACTGACAGGACATTAGTTATCTATTCATCCCCCATCATTATCACCCATCAGACTGACTTGTCCTTGCTAGAGGAGAACAGGCCCACCTGAGTGTTCTAATCTGCCAGTGTTGAGCATGTGTTATACACTTTACTACATGGTCATACAGTATGTGGCAGCTCACACACTGCCTACATCAACATAATAGGAACCAGTAGCAGAAAAATCAATGTATCTGACAAACACGGTTGTTCCAATCCAATAATGCCAAATGGTGGCCTTTGTTTTGCTACCCCCCACTTTGAAAATCTTTTAAAATCACTGTCAGTGCAATAACATTGGCCTGACCTTTGGAATTTTGCTGACCAGCGCAGAGACCAAAATGGGCTGCAATCCCTCAAGGACAATGACAAGTCAAGTCCACCTTGCATTAGTGGTACATGGCAGTTGCATCCTTGTAATAAATGTTAAAAAATATACAGAAATGTTCCTTATTAGGGGGGAAATTCTTTCTGCAGAGAGGATGGATCGGAGGGCAGAGCAACAGTGAACCAGTGCCTCCCTCTTGCACACAGTATGCAGTTTGAAACGCATAGCAGCCAACTTCATAGATGGTGCTTCAGGGTTGGTATTCTTCACCTGGTGCCAAGAAAGTAAACCTGCAAACCCCTTGAGACACGAGGCAGTGTGTGCCTTCTCTTCCAAATTCCACTGAGGATTGCTCTGCTATTTAGCTCATGCCTCGCATCCAGCTGAGTCAAAGTGCTCCTTGTTGAAGGTATGCTGGAGGCAACTGCTCTTCTGCAGCAACCCGGGGAAGGCAGGGAAAGGGAAGGGCTGGAAGGCAAAAGTACTCCGATACTGTCAGAAATGATCCACATCACGGCCCGGCAACCCTTTCAGCCACCTCTGCTCATTACCCTCTTCGTCCGGAAACACCGAGCAAATTCTACTAACGAGTGTTTGATCAACACGGTGTGCTGTTGCAGGAGGAGACAGGCAACCTGTTCATGACTCATTCCCACTCTACCTCTCTCTCTCTTTTTGCTCAGTCTCCCTCCCACTCCCTTAAGACAGAAGAGAACAAAGGGAGAGACAGAAGAAAAGCAATATAACCCCTTGGCCCTTATCTGCGGAGCACACCAGAGCATGTCTGGCCTCAGACACAGCTTTGCCTGTCCTTTGAAGGCCCTCATCTCCCTTTGATTTCAGCCAAATGGTTCAGCACAGTGACAGATGCTCAACTTTCCATCTGTCACTCTGACACCCATCTCTTTAGTGCTGTTGAATCTAACCGACTTTGTTTGGACTGCCTGTCTGGCTCTCTGAGTAAGGTTGCGTATGGCGTTTAATTAGTCTCAAAACCCACGCACATAAACACCAGGCGTGTGCACGTTATACCCGCGCACTGAACAACATCCGCGAGCGGAAAAGCATTTCTGCTCAATGTGCACAAATGTGGCCCTGCGAGCACGAGCTTTACTATGTGCTTGCAACTGCTCAAGAGTCGCTTGCTCATCAAGTTGACTTTTGAGACTTTTTGGAGGCGGGGATTGAATAGACAGTCCACTCCTTTGATTGGTCACTTTGAATACTAATCATGACCTTTGACCTGTGATTTCACAGCTTTTTCCCCATCCAGACCACACTGGACAGATTCAAACTTTTAAACTATAAAGATATTGTGTGATTGTATTTCAAAAGGTAAAAATAACTTTTCTACTTTTGTTTTTAAGTGAGAAAGATTAGCTCTACATGGCCATAACCAACGAAATGGAGAGACATGGAATCGTGCTGTGAATTTCTAGATGCAAGATCAGTGAAATCGCCCTTTTTTGTGTTTTCACAAAGAGGATAAAGGTTTCACAAATCTGAAACTGTGTTTTAATGACTCTCTGGAGTCTCTTTGGTAATCTAGTGGCATGGATGCCGATGTGAGTGCTAATGTAAGAGAAGGCGACTCAGACCTTTAGTTAAAATAGAACAAACTCCCTACCACTTTTTTTTGAGGTCGTCTGTGCTGTCTTGGCTGAATTTTCACATTTACATTTTCGACATTTAGTTGATGCTCTGATGCTGACTGATTTAACGAGGAGTGTAAGGGTCATCATCATATTACCTTGACAACCATGATAAGACATAAAAATTCAAGCCAAGGAGTGTCAAAGAAGGCACCCTTTTTATGAGAGGAAATTAGAGTGTGTGGTGGGGGGGTATTGGAGAGTGAATATGATTCAGTAGGAAGAGAATGACGCAACACATCTCTTAAGTAGATGAGAGTTCATTTTATGATTGAAGATGAAATGGATTTTGCTGCTCAGACTGAACTTGGGAAGTCATATTTAACTCTTACCTAAATAAACAGTACTACACTCTTTTTAATCATTGCTTTGGCGCAGCCTGTTTGAGATCGTTCGCATCAACTGTAAGCTATATCATTTGTGTTTGACAACTGGGACACTGCCTGGCTGCTATTGTGGCGCCCTCCTGATTGACTAGCACGCTCTTTCACACATCCTTGATTTATGCTTGTCATCAGAGGTATGGGATAGAGGAGGTGGCACAGAAAGACTATTACTAATAGCCTAGACACCTGTTTCACTGTCACAGCATCGGCAACCTGCAATGCAGAGCAAGAGGTGGAGAAGGGGGAGGGGCGTTTGGATAGATAGATGGATAGATGAATGGATCGGAGGAGCAGGGGTTGATGATACTGACGTAGACCTGTATAACTTTGCATATGTATCCTGCTCTCTGAAGAAATCAGCTCAAAAGCCAGGGGTTGCTGGCACAAAGTGCTTTGGGCATGTCTTTGCTTAAGCTTCTTTCTATTTGTTTGTTTGTGTGACTGTGTGCAACGTGTGTGTGTGTGTGTGAGCGGCTCCCTGTAGCTCTGCTAAAAGTGTCGCCTCTCTGTCTGAGAGCTGCTGCAGCAAGCAGTGTGAGGTTTTAGGCGTCAGAGAACTTGCCTGTTTTCAAGGCATCCGCAGAGCAAAAGTGTTTTTTTTCTTCTTTGTCTCTCGGGTTAATCCGAAGGGTGGACTATCATTCAGAGCATTATCCTTGCAGGAGGTCTCAATAACAGACCTCTGCTCCATATATATCACGCACTGTTTCCTGTAACAACCTCTACTGGAAGCCCCTTTCCCCTCTTAGTGTGTGGTAGTAAACAAGTTTTGGATTAAGAAGCATTTTATGTTGCATGCAAATGAGTAAAAGAAAAGTAGAGAGAGCAGATAGAGTGAACATGTGTGTGTTAGTGTGACTGGGTGTGTGTGCAGTTAAGTTAGGGGGGGGCTGTGTGTCTTGGGTATCTACTAGCAGAGCAGGGATGTAGCCTTCAGTGTGCTTTCCCCCTGTTTAATTTATGTAAAGGTCAAATTTCAGACCATGCCGGGCTTTGGTCTCTGCATGGTGTCTCTGTAAGCAAACCACCAGCATCATTTTTAACAGACGGCCTTACAGGCAGCAAGACTGATTTCCAGGAATAGAAAGTCACACTGGGCGTGCGATAAGACCAAGGGCCTGGGGTTCATTTTGCAATACATACTAATCACCTAGATAATGTTCTTCACTGTTAAACAATATTCCCATATCAGAGGTAGAACCTGTATCTCTTGCCATGTGCAGTCTGCTTATCTCCCCATGCCTCCCTCCACTCCTCAGGGATCTGTCAGTGCCAGGCTACCTGTGACACTTGAACGTGTGTGTGGCTGTGGGGTGGTGTGGTGTGGTGAGGTGGGCCATCAGACTGACCTGGTCTCGCCTCTCTCATCTCCAGGGTTGTCTGGGGCTATCCATGGTGAAATTGATGGCCCCCTGCTGCTCTGGGTGTGTCCCCCTCCTCTTCCTTCCCCTGTTTGCTGGTTGCTGTCAAATCAAACCTTCCACAACTCACTCTTAGTGTGGCCTTTTAGCTGAAGTGTGTGGCCAATGTACATTCACCTGCTTGCCTGCCTTGCTGTGTATCTACTCATCATCTCCCCGCTTGGTTCCAGCCCCCTTGCCCATCTCAGTATCTCCCTGTCTGGCTGTTGATTTCTACGACTGCCTCCTTATCTGCTTAGCTGCCTCGTTACTACCTGCAAAACAAACTTAGGTTTCAACTTTTGGAATGAGTCATGCAGCTATTCTGAGCTGTGTCCAGCAGTCTGTTTAAAACACCAAGCGATGTTACTGACTTCAGGACCATTAATATTCTATGAGGTGGTTTTCAGTCGGCTATAAATTAAATGCAGTTATGAGGATGTTTATTGATGAGAAGCTACTTATTTGGAGAATAAAATCCAGGGGACAGTTAAATTCTTCATTCTCAGCAGCAGAATTGGCAAATGCAGCAAGTCAGGGATGTAGTTTTCCTTGTGTGTCTCATTAATTTCATGGCCCGGCGTAGTGCTTTAATACCTTCAGGTGTCGTCATCGGGGCTGTAAAGGCAAAGCATTGGATCAGTGTGCTCCCCACTCTCTAACAGCCAGGACTACAGAGTGTGCTTTGTTCTCTTTGACCGCACACACATATGTACTAAAAGTCCCCCTCCATTCAAAAATGTGTTTTGCTTATACTTGAGCTTCACTGTGTACAGTGATGTATATGCAGTTTTTGAAACTGGGAGGCTGTTTTTACACTCATCTGCTGAACAGGGAAAGTTTCTCGGTGCTCATTGGAAATCTGAGTTCAAATGTGGGCCTATGATCATGAATTTTGACATCACAACTAGTTTGGAGGCTAATTGTGGTCAATATGCAACTTATACAAGTGTGATGTGGAAACTTAAAGCCTCCAGTGCACATACACTGAGAATGGACTTTACAGTGAAGGAGGAAACATCTTTTGTGTCCACTAGTTAAACTTTTGAAAAAAGTATTTGAAAATAAATATTTGTATATTCGTCAATTCTGAGGGAGAAGGAAAAGATGGAATTTTAATGTTTTTAATGAGCAAATCTTGCTTTTTAAAAAAAGAAAAAAATACATATTAGACACATATTATTTTTCCAAGCAGAGTATTTTATCTGACAACATGTCTGGAGGGGAACTTTAAATGTTTATCATGGCCATGTGTTACACTGTGTTGTGGCAAACAACTGAAAAAGATCATGTTAATTCTTTCTAACAGGGCAGCACAACAAATTGTGAAAATTCTTACTTATATTGTTTCAGTTTCATTAGTCTATCAGTTCATTATAGTGAGACTACGTAACAAATTGTATGGTGTGTGTGGTGTGCTGTATACATGTCTGTTTACATGGTTTGTGTCACTGTAGATGCACTGTAGTCCTGACTTATGTGAGTCAAGCAATGTGCATGTTTTTTTTTTTTTTTTTTTTAAGTTTAGCCTCATGGGCTCAGTGCATGTGGTTTTCCATTCACTTCACTAGTAAGAACTAATATGTTCTGCCTTTGCCATGCAGGCTGATTCACTCTGTGCCATCATCTCAACTGTGGTTTGGCGATATGAATCAGCCAATAGGGCTCTATAAGCACAAGGCTGCCCTGCTGCCTCGCTGATAAGTGGGCCACACAGAGAAGATGGAAAATACTTAGGGCATTCTCACTCCCTCTCTCTCGCTTGTTCTGTCTCGCTCACTCTCGTTTGCTCGCTCACGCCGAGCCTCTTTCACTTAAACTCCTCCTTTCACACTCCTACCTCAAATTCTTTCTTTCACATCCCGTTAATGTCTCCCTGTGTCTGTGCTGTTCTTTTAAGTGATGGGGTTAAACTAGAGGAGACAGAAAACAGTGGGGCGCTCCTCCATGCTTGAAGCTTCTTTTTGAAGTTCCTCTTTAAAGTTATCCCTCTCGCGCGCAGTTCAATAGTAGGTGGCTGTCACCTGTTTCATCCCTGTGTCTTTGTAGTGACACGAGGTGTGTAGTATTGCCTTTGCTGAGCTGTGTCGTCATTTTTCATTACAAACATCCCTGCCCTTGTGCGTGATACAGTTGATGCAAAAGCCTCTGACACGGTGACAATTGTAAAGCACACCTATGGTCCTCTGAGCTGTGAACAAAAGACTCTGTTACCTTTCATCAGTCTGTGGTTTTCCCGTCCAGTGAGAGCTCTTTACTTATTTGTTCTCATCCGACCTTGTCTCTCACAACAGGGATAATTTCTGCACATAATGAAACTCACTCGCAGACTGATTGCACTTCTTGCTGTTTGGTCATGAGAAATTAATGGATTGCTGCACAAATATTGCAGATTTATTCTACTGAAAGAAATCAGCCTCCCACCAGTCTGTGTTTTTCCCCTGCAGAGGAAAATATCCTGTCGAATGAATTGTTTGGACATGACCATATAGCAGAGATTCCCTAACAGCCTAAATACCTCCATTAGTTTGTCTGTTTCTTGTTTCATTGAAATGCAGGATAAAGCACACATCTCTAGCCCAGACTGTGTCCCTGGTGGCCGGTAGGCAGGCAGCTGGGCTATGGAAGAAAATGCCCTGTAAATAAAGAGAGCTAATTTTGTTGCCTGTGGCAGCAATGTGCAAGCTGACCTTATCAGGAAAGCCTCGGCCTGTCTATTCCATCCTCTGTGACTCACCTACCCTGCTTCCTCCCTCAGGAAAGGCGGCCTTCTGTACGGAGCTAGATTTCAATAACCTCTCAACCGAGAACAGCAGCGAAATGCAGAGAGAGAGAGAGAGAGAGCGAGGGAGCAAGCGAGCGGGTGCCTACCCCCCTTTGCTGCCTCAGTAAACAGGTGATGCAGTGCACCCCTGTGCAGTGGCACCCTTGTTCCCCTACAAATGCAATGCAACAAAATGCATTTTCGCCCCAACAGACACGAGGCAGAAGCGCGATAGGAGATGGATAGAAATGAAGAGGGAGATTAACGACGGGCTCATTTGAGGAAGTGCAGTAGTGATGGCGATGCAGGGTTGACAATGAATTGACAGCCCTTTGCCAGACATCTATCAGAAGCATTCAGAGGCGTTTTGAGGTGGTGGTATAAAGAGATGAGAGAGAGAGAGAGAGCTGGAGCTGGAGGCCTAGGCACAGTGATGGATCACCTACATGCTGCAGCAGCCCCGCCACGCTGAACTCACCCTCAGAATTGATGAGCCACACCTCTTGTCTCCCTGTCTCTCTCTTCCCCTCATATCCACTATTCCTCCATCACCCTCCGCCATTCTCCATCTCCATTTCTCGTTTTCCTCACTCGATTCTCTCTTCCCATCGTCCTCATGTCCCTGTATCTCCCTGCGCCTTTCTGGCCTATATCTAATCTCCCCTTTATCCCCGCTTCGACCTTTCTCTTCATTTCTTACTTTCCGTTTTTTTCCTCGCACCTTTTGAATACCACACCCTCTCAGTGTGTCAACATCAGGCAGGAGAGCCATGGAAGGGCCATACTAATAAGGTTAGAGGGAGCATCTCTGTTTCTCAGTGTGACACCTTTATAAATGACAGGAGCATGAGGCCCTGCCGGTGTTCAATCACCTCTGCGGGGGCTCGCCCATGGGGAGCTCAGCGTGTGTGGTGTGTGGCGTGTGCGCGCGCATGAGTGTATGTTTTTGTGTTATTGCCTCTGTGGGCCTTGCAGCGGCCAGGTTCACGGTAGAGCTAGTTGGAGTGGACAACAGCATTAGGGAGGAAACAGATCTGGAGGCAGAGTGAAGGCGAAGGAGAGAAATGACAGCCTGGAGCTCATCTGACCAGTACTGCCTTGTTATGACTCCCTGATGTGTGCACCAGGGGCACACAAAACAGACTCTTCCTCCCTTTATTGCCTTACACCACCTCTATCTCTGTTCTGTAGTCTGTCGCCTCACAGGCTCGCTTTATGGCTTCCACTGAGGGGCGGGATGTTATCTGCTTATATAGGTCTGTTATAGGCTCCTTTTTTTCCCCCGTCTCTTTCACTATCTCGCGTTTGTGTTTATGCCAGTGTTTTAGAACTGGGATGAACACAGTCTTCTGCCCTGCATGGGGCTGCTTTTTTCAACACCCATTTCAATAACAACACAACCACCTTTTGTGGCCACACACACCAAAGGCGCAGTAACAGAATCAGCAGCAGTTGTTGTCGTCAGCACAGCCAGTCTAAATCGAGTTAACACAGATCCGTGCTCACCCATACGAGAATGAACTTAGGGACGTTGTTGCTCATAACACAAACACTGTGTGCTTCTTATCTGAAATGCTTCTGATGACCTGTCCATAAGTTCACTTGGCTTCTCAGAAAGCTATAAGGAATAAGCTAGTTTTTGTGAATCTGCCGTAAGACAAACTAGGTTAGTGGCTCTTTGGGATTCAGTGATATGGGTTTGTCTCTCAGTATGCAGGAGCTTTGGACCAGAATGTCATCAATGGCAGAACAGGAGCAGGCAGATCACTGAAATCGCAGCTGGCAGGTGATAATCTCCCCACAACGCTATTCTTATTACAGTTCTCCTTAAGCTGCTTGGAACGGAAGCCTACATCAATAGCTGAGGAAAAAGGCTTCTGTGTTTGACTTTTTTTTAGTGTCCACAGAGACCCATGGAAATATGCCGCTGTGCATGCATGTATAGGCAACCTTCTGGCTGTTTGTATGTTTTCTGCCACTGATGATAATTGCTGAGAAAGCTGGGAAATGACTGTGAAGCTCGCGACACCTCAGCCATGAACACAGGCCGTGGAATTGACTGCAGCGTCATCATTCCTGACCATAAAAGCTGCTCAGCCAGTCAATGCAGTCTGGGTTCATTCTCTCCTTGCTGCCCAGTCTGAGCTATTTTTAGCTTCCCTGTGCAGCGTGGCTCAACTGCCGTCGTATCTACCTGGATATGAGGGCTTTGTCACTCCTGCAGGCTGGAGCAGCACTGATCTTGTGAGCTTTACAGCTTCCCATTTCCACAGCTAGGGCTGCAAAACAACTCCTGCGGTGAAAGGAATTAACAGAGACAGACAAAGAAAAGAGGGAAGATGGACAGATAATAGTTATGTATGTTCATATGGAAGCCCAGTATTCATGTTAAATGATCTTTTGACCTTACATTAGACCCTGCAGTGGTTAAATGAAACCACAAAAGGCTTTGCATTCTTGTATTAAGTTATACTTTGTGCTTGATGTTGACAAGACAAACAAAATTCTAATGAGGCAAGCTGACACTTAACTATTCGTGTAATTGCTAAGTTAAAACAGTTCAAGCATTTACTGATTAATTGATTAAAACCTAATACAAGGAAAACTGAGCAATTTCTCGTTTTCAGAAAGGCGCTGTTTACCGGGTTATACAAAACAACAGCTGTTTTGTGACTGTACATGATTAACCACACAATAAATTAAACACAATAAAAGTACACACAAAATATAAGACAGGAATTAAAAGATGACGGCAGGCGTATTTGTTGTGGTGGAATTCTGTTTGGCTAGTATAGGTGCTGCTGAAAAAGTGCTTTTTCTAGTGTTTACATGCATTGTTAGACACAGACATTATGTTTGGGTAGTCTTTCTCCTGCAGGTATACCAACCTAGGCCTATTAATTCAGCATAATATTATTCAGTATTCCCTGGCATGGTAAACAAATGCTCCAAACGGATTCATTTGAAATGACTGCGCTGCAATCCCACGGTGCATTAGGGCTGTTTAAATGCAGTGAGTGCTTGGAGACACTCACTCAGGGTCCCTCATAATAGTTTCTCCTCTCTTGTAGTTTCTCTGGAGCCTAGCTATGCTGGCACCAGCTACACCACGTCACACGTGTAACTTAAACTTTGATCCATGTTTCATCATCCCTCTGTGGCAGTCTTATTGAGTTATTTGCAGTTCTAGGCCTTTTTTTTTATATCTATCTTGTTTTTGAATTATGCAACAAACAGGCAACACAAGTGAATGATGTAACATAAAAAACTAAACTACTATTGAGTAGCATAGTAATAGACTTATACCTGTTTAAAATGTCGTAAGTTGCACACCAATCTTGCCAAAGATAACACCTCCCTGTCCCAATCTGCTCTGCCTGTGGGCTGCTGTAGCAAAATTCGGTTCCTCAATGGGTGGTAATCTGAGGATTAATGACGGCAACACATCTGCCAGTCATGTGGCAGTGCGACACAGATGGCGGGGGATGCACACAAGGGACACAGACAGGGAAAAGATTGGCTCCAACATTGTGTCACTCGTCCACTACAATGTGTTGTTGCAAAGCTCTAATGTTTTCAATCATATAAATCCTAATTCCTCAAGTACACGAGTGGCCCCCACTTGACTCGAACAATCTCGCCACTGGGTCTTCAGTGAGATGTTTTAGTTACTTCCCTGATGGAGTGTTTTGTGCAGGTATTATTGGGTAATAGAACCACTCACAATGTTTGTTTACAATAACTTCTGGGTAGAAAACCCCCTGCGTCACGTACAAGGCCAACAGAAATAGTTTGCTGATTTCACATATCTCCGCAATTCAAATCAACCGCTAGTCATCTACCTGTTATTAACAGCAAAGTCACTTTGATTTGGTTTATTGGTCCTATCAAGGCTCCTAATATATGTGACATTTTTTTAACACACCATCTTATTATCTTTCAAACATTTTTGTTTTGTCCCACAGAAGACAGTATGAAAATTCTTTTCTCTAATCTTAAAATCTTCCTCGCTCTGTCCTTTCTACTCCAGTTTCTTACATTGACTTACATCTGTTGCATGGACACCACCACTGCCACCAAAGGTTCCCCACAAGAATAGCAGCAGACACTGTGGCTGATGTGATAGGAGTCCCATTGGCTTTCAGTGGCACAGTAATAGCACATATCCAATATGGAGGCAGAGACAAGATGATCCTAACAATGCCTCTGGCAGTGCCTCTGGCTACAGTGCTAACACACACACACACACACGCACACAGACACACGCGCACACACACACACACACACACACACACACACACACACACACACACACGCACACGCACACGCACACTATCTGTGTTTTTGCCTTTCTTAGAGGAGCAGAGGAGCAGGCACATGTGTCTCCCTGAATTACTTGTAAGAAAAGGCAGTGGGAGTGATTCTATTCTTGTAGGAGAAAACACAGTCAATTCTGATTTCATAAAACAACACTGTCACTTGCTGTGTACGTCGGATTCTGTTTATTTCTCTATTTCGCTCTTTTCTCCTCATTCCCATTTTCTCCCTTGTGTCTGACCAGGTGGTGGGCCCCCCGGCTGCAGGGGCTTTTCGGGAGCGCCCTTGCAAACCAACCACCTTTCGCAAATTCTATGAGCGTGGAGAGTTCCCGATGGCACTGGAGCATGACACCAAAGGGAACCGCATTGCATGGAAGGTAGGGGTGCTGCACTCTGGTAAGGATTGACTAATGCTTATGGTTTTCACATGCTAATGACAAAAAAGCTAGGTTGCTAAACTTGCCATCAGGAAGTGTCAGATTGGTGGTGGGGATGCTCTAACCCTAAATAACCTGTAAGAGCAAGCTATTAAAAGCTTGCAATGAAAAAACACCACATTTCTGACAGGGAAACACCCAGGAATTCTTTACAGTTACACACACTTGCAATACAGTAGTCCTTGTACACAATCTGCTGTTCTCAAGCAGTTATTGTGGTTGAATCTGGAGACTTGATACGTGCTACCCAGACACCATTTATCGTCATTATTTATCAACTCAACTGACGGTGATGATGTCAGTCTCTCACATATTCACAGGTCCAATGTGGACTGTTATCCTGTAGGAGGCAGTGTAGATTAGCTCACTTGAAGGCTCCACCTGTCTCACAGCACCAATCACAGAATCCATCAATCACAAACTCCATAGGAACTCGTGGCAGTCACAGAAAAACACAGGGAGTAATTGTATACGTATATGTGTGTGTTCTGCCTGTGTGTGTGTGTGTGTGTGTGTGTGCGTTTCAAAGTGCAAGCCTCCGCAGAACCATTACGCTCCTGAATGCGAGCACTGAATGTGCTTCACTGTGTGTGGGATGAATGCATTCTTCTAATCACCATGTTGCTTTATGTCAGCTCCCACTATGCTGCCAGCTATTCCATAACTTCACAACTGCCATGCAGCTACCACTCTTAATGACATTCATTCATAGTAAGCAACGATAAATGAATCAAACAAATTATGCCCTTTTCCTCCCTTTTTACCGACTTCAAAGAGAGAAGGAAGGGTGGGTGAGTGAGTGAGCTTTCTCGCTAGTTAGCTGTCTGTCTTCAGGTGAAAACACTGTAAAAGCATCTCCCTTTGTATGAATTATTTATGTAAAATGTTCAAATGATCTTTGCATTTGCGGAAAAATAATGGATTTCTTTTGTTCTCTGCCCATGAAAAAGCACTCAGCAAATGGGATGTGGTGGGATGAAATTGTTGCTGTCATACCCAATGTGGCTGTTATGCTTATTGATTTAATACTTATACGTATGCTAGTAATTTTTAAAAATCCTCCTCAAAAGAAGAGTTTACTGCTCAAGCCCATTGTGACTCTTTGGGTTTGCACTTTGACTGTGAACAAGTGTCTGTGGAATGTTTTTAAGCAGTGTTCGTTTTGGCGGAGGAGATATATTTTTCTTATATAATTAGCGTTTCCTTATAATTAACGTTCATCAGCCTTCTGTTTGTTTAAAGCAGTCCAGGTAGAGACGGTCGACGCTTGCTGTGTGCATTTGTTGTGTGGGTATATACTGTATGTGGGTATAGTGTAACAGGAAGTGTAACCGTGATCGGAGTGAGTGGAGAGGGGCTGCTGCGTGTTTGCACTGAGCTGCCCTCGGGGCACAGGTTCAAGACGGCAGATCAGGATCAATCCCAGTCTGCGAGCTCAGCCCCCTAGCAAATAAAAAGTCTGGGGAAAGTAAGAAAGAGAGAGTCTTTCGGAAAGAAAAATAAATGCTGTGTTGATTTAGTTTGTGGACTGAGTACTCAAGCATACAGAGTGCGTGTGCATGTGTGTGCATGTGCGGTGTATGTGTGCATCAGTTTGACTGTCTGCTTTGATGAATATGTGCATTCAGGTCAGGAGTTCAGCTTCCCTCCTACAAAGATGCTGTCTTAAAATGTTTGCCAAACAGCCAATGTGACTCACTTCCTAAATTGACCATAATATAGACAAACAGGCTGCAAAATTTAGCCGAACAACAAGTCTGCCCAATCAATATCAGCATCTCCTCTGTACAGGTGTAGTTCCTTTCTCCTTCTTTCCACTTACATTGGTCATACCCCCTCCGAGCAGCAGGGAGCAGCAGCATGTTTTTCTGGGTACTTAATGAATCATCTGCTATGTGTCATTAACATTTCTTACATGGTAGTAGCTCAGCACCGCTGTAGGCAGTTGGGTGAGTGAATATTTTGGGGGGAAAATAAGTTTTGTCATGTGTATGGGGAAAACTATTTCTTGTGTTTCCCTCATATTGTTTTGGTGGCAGCATCAGTGTTGCTACATGTAAGACTGCGACGAAGCAACCAGTGATCCCAGTTTTGCTTTTGTGATCATACATTGTGTCACAAATATTTAATTTTTAGTCCTTAACATATTATTTTCACTTTTCACATTTTAGTGGTAGACGTAGGCCACATTTTTTAGGCCAAATTTGAATTAAAATAATGATTATATTACTGTTAATATATTGGACATGCTTGATATACCTCAAGTCATTTGTCACGAAGTCAAGAATGAATATTTACTGAGCACCAAGCTAAAAATCATTGCTTTACTGACTTCTTCTGGTTGAAAGTTTCATGTCTGGCATCACTATTGGATGTGGTCAGAACTGTGCACCTGTATCCACCAAGAGTGCTAATAGTACTGAACAAACCCTATGTACACTTGAAGGTCAAAAAAAATGATTTTCAGCTGGTGTGAAGTTACTCCTCAAAAGAAAGTGACTTGACTGCTACAGTAGATGGCAGTTAGTATACTTTAGTATGCAGCACCAAGCTTTGATACACTATCAAATTCTTATGGCAAGGTGATAGAGAACACTTGCTTAACGTTATTTACACACCAAGCGGAAACAAAGCAAAACAGGTAGGAATCTTCTTTATTGTTACCACATCTGTCGAAAGCAAGCTCAACATTCAATTGTGTTTTAGTTTTAGATTGACCCACAAACTCCTGAAAAGTATCTGAGTCTCATTTGTTTGCTAAATGGTTTGTTCAAGAACCTCTCAATAAAAAAAGCTCTGTCATTTCACGCTGGGTAGACAGTGCAGAATTGGCCTGTTTGAGCAGTCTTGCATATATTTTTTGCATATAACTGCAAAGTGGGGTGTTGATTCTCAGTGGGATCAGCAGATACCAACACATTCATTTCACAGGCAGTAATTTAAATCAATGTTAATATAATAAATATTGAATAATGGAGTTTTAACAAAGTACATGATTAATTGTGAGAGCATAAAACATCAATTTCTAATTACGTACAAAGCGATTGCACTACATGCAATTCTAACCATGTGTTATGATTTTACGCATCTTGTGTTTGGATAAATTGTATTTGTGGAAGTGTCTTATATTTGTTTTGATATGGATGGCAATAAGTAGAGAGCTGGAGACCAGTGTTATTGGATGAATATTTCCCTATTGATAGAAGCAATCTTATCTTTTCTTAATAAAACATATGTAAAGAGAGACTTACCTGTTATTGCCAAGTCTGAAAAGAATATGGTCTGCTCAGTGGTTCAGGCACATGCATAGATAGACCTCAAAGGGGGCTTGAGCACCTGCCTGTTTGGCGTCCTAGAGAGAAAGTGCCCTTTTTCTGGGTTGTTTTTTTAAAAATAAATTAATAAATTCCTGTTGTTCCTGCTACATCATACACAACAATATACACAACTATATACTCACTACCTCATCTTGTTTCTGAGTGTAGCTGAATTTATATTAGCGATGATATAATACGATGAAATTACGTTTTCCTCCCTTTTGTAAAAAGCAGCCAATTAGGTGCGTTCAAGTTAATCTGAGGTTCTGGCGTCAAATTGATCTGCATTAACTATAGTCAGCAGTGATGTTGTCATTGTGTTTGTGTTATTAATGTCAGACGTTAAAGTAACAACTAATGTAGGATTATATGTACAGTAAGCATACATATTTCCTTTCTTTGTATTTTATGTGTTATGTTTGCTCAACAGGTGAATATGTGTAAAGAGTAAATGCAGCTACATTTAAATGAATGTTGAATGTTCACTGTTTACTAAATGTCATTATATATTTAGGCAAATAGTTAAGTTAAAGCACTTTTTTCAGTGTCTAATACACCTTATCTTTTTAGAATTAGGACTTAAATGCATGAGGTCACCCAAGCCTCAGTATTACGATATGTGAATTATATTAAACCAATTTGTTGGCACATAGTAATACTATCTTAGTCACACAATATCAGCATCTTCTTATTACCCTCTATTACTGAAGCAATTATGCCTTCTATGGAGAGGTGTTAAGAGATGAATATGGAGGTGAGAGAGGCAGCCATGCAGCCAGAGGAAGTGCAGCTTTGTCAGCAGTAGAGCTTCTGCAAGTGAGGATGTCAGTCAGAGGGTCAGTGTGAGGAGAATATCCTGAAAACACACTTTGTTTCTTTGCATGTGTCATTAATTAACTGTCATGTAGTAGTGTTTGAACCAACCTCAGTCATGGCTTTGTTTTAAATACATACATTTTAATATCCCTTTAACAGTGTCATTCCAGGCATTATATTTATTTAAGTATTTGCAAAAATCACCTTTTATGAATTTGGGCACCTGCCCCTCTAACATCCCCTGCATGTCCCAGCAGTGGTTACAGTACGGTCCTTCCCGAGCTGTGTGTTCCACCATTGCAAATATACAGCATTTGTTGAACACAAAAGATACCGTAGAAGAAGAAGAAAGTGTAGAAAATGTGTGAGGTCTAAATGACAAAGAATTATGAGCCAGAGGACATGCAGCTTTGTGTATTTGTGTACGTGTGAGTCTGTGTGTGCATGCGTGTGTGTGTGTGTGTGTGTGTTTGAGTTTATATGTGCAGGGGAAATGCAAGTGAACTAAGTGTCAAGGGCAAGTTGAAAAAGGGAAGGTTGTATCTGAAAGGTAATTTGGCTCTCCAGTGGTAAAAGCCTCAGCTGTAATGGCGCGCTCAGGTAAAAGCTTTACACGTGTGGGGAACATGTGCGGCAGATAGATAAGAGAGAGACGAGCGAGTTCCTATCCCTGTCTATGTGTATTTGTGTGCTTGTGTGTTTGTCTGCTTGCGAGTGTTTGTGTGTGCGTGTGTATATTTGCGTGTGTATTTGGCCCCTGCCATAACGTAGAAGCCAAAGGCCTGGAACAGCAGTGTAATCTACTGCGATCCCCAGTGCCAAAAAGAGAGATAGGGAGGAGAGAGAAAGACGGAGGTGTGAGGGAGAGAGAGAGAGAGAGAAAGAGAGAGTGAGTGGGAGATAGAGAGAGAGAGACAGCTCCACTGGGACTCAGCAATCAGGAGACATGGCAGCCGCTTGGCTCTCAGTTATAATGGATGAGTTGAGGTCTTCCTGCGTTCCCTGTGGGGCTAGGTTCGACTCTCCCCTCTCTACCCTCTGCTGTGCTCTGCAGGCTTGCAGCCAAACATCACATCACGGTACACATATGCAAGCACGCACGCTCACCTCACATGTACTATAAACATCCTAAACAGCCTTGTTTATTTCATTTCATTGATCGCCTATCTGCTTTATCTTGTCCCTTGATCTCCTGTTCAGCTCTGTGTCTCCTGTACGCTCCAGGTTGTTGTTTTGTCCTCTTTATAAATCCCGCCTGTCTGTTTCTGCAGGCTTCTTCCCTTCCATGTATCCCACCCTTTCCACCCCCACCCCCCCTTCTCCCGGCTCATGTACTTTATCTATTCCCCTTTGTCCTTTTACGGGGTCTGTCTGGGGGCAGAAGGAAAAAGCCATTTTATAAAAATATCAATGCAAACCTGATTTCTGCACACCCTCCGCCACCACACCAGCCTCAGCAGAAGGGGCACAGAGATGAGGGGGGGGACAATCAATTAATCTGATCAAGCGCTTTAGGAAATGGAGAGCGTAAGCGCTCCTAGGGGACGGATATCCATCTCCTTGGGATGATTGAATTACGCACAGAGTGAGAGTTGGAGAGGAGGGAGGGCTAGAGAAATGAGGTGGTTAGGGTGACCGAGGATGAGGGAGCATGTGCTTGAGAAACGCAGAGGGAGTGTGTGCTTGATACGAGAGAGTGAAAGATAGAGAGAAAGAGAATGAAATAGAGCAAGAGCAAAAGAGTGAGGTGAAAGAGAGATGAGGTCATTGCAGAAACAGCAATGGAGAGGAGCCTTATTTCTCTCCCTCCCTCCTTTTCCCCCGTCTAACCATTTACATTTTTATGTGTCATACCTTATGGTTGATAACCCCTTCTTTTGACAGCTATATTACATGGCATGGGTACATCATTTTGCTTTGGTGTCAATTCACAGCTGAGTGCTGCTCTGGACAAATTCGTCATTTATTTAACCGTAAATTGTCATACAGTATGCATACTGTATGGCCGAGCAGTATAGAAGACTTTATGCAATGGCCTACGGTCTCATATCTAATGTAAATTTGTAATACTTAATTGTGTGGTTGACATTGGCTTACTGTAACATGTGCTATAATTATCTTATGAATTAGAAAGATTAAAGCAACCCATCCAAGAACATATACTGCAACCAGTCAAAAGTACAGCAGCATAGCACTCTCACAACAGCTGTTTCATAGCAGTGCCTTAAGTGAGCTCCTCCGCTGTTTTGAAAGCTGCACATTATGGTGCAACATCCTGCTTCGCAAATGCACCGCTCCTTTCGAATGCCACGCTCTCGCAAAAAATTACCTTCTCTTCTGCTTCTGTTGAACATATACCTTCTCTTCAACGAATTATTTCTTATCTGCTGTGAGCACTAGAGCTTTGTCAGGGAACCTTTGAATAGACAGAATAAAATGGGGTTAACCATGCGTTTTCTCAAGCACCCTGGCTGAAAGCTGGATACTCTGGGGGGATAGTTCTGTGTCATAAGGAAAAAGATGAAACACAATAAGAGGAGAGAATATGAACAAGCCCCCCTGGGCTTTCTCTGAGAGGAGAGAGAAGAGAGAAGGAGGGAGTTTAGATTAGAGAAGTGGAAAAAGCACCAGGCATTTCCACTGAAAAGGACGAGGGAGGTGGAAGGAAAGGCCCTCCAACAAACAACACTGGCTAACCATCAAGGCCTGTATAGGCTGCCTCCCTGGAGGGAGAGAATTGCCGAATGACTGCTGGGAAGAAGCCCGATGAGCTGCGGCACTGCCATGCTGCTGATGTAACTGCAAGAATGGAGGAACTGTTAGAACGAAGGCATCCAGCAGAGAGAGCTTGTCTGTGGATCTTGAACTGCTACACTGCCTGCCGCCCTCGGCCATTATTCATAGCAGACGAACACCACGTGAAGTTGATGATGGTTGTTTTGCCTGTGGGCCTTAAACTCTTGCTGTGGTGTGAGACAATAGCAAAAAAAAAAAAGGATTTTTGGAGAAAATGGAGGATCACGAGAAGAAGCTTTTATTTCAAAAGATGACTTTTAAGATGACTCTTATGTGGGGCACAGAGTTACAGCCATGTAAATTTCATGATCCAAATATACAGCAATAGGGATCTTCATGTGTGAAGCTTCCATGTACAGTGCTGTGACAGGCAACCAACGGCTTCCCAAGATCATCTTTCATCAAACCAGTATGCCGCACATTTGGAAAATTAGCGTCTGTGTCGTGATGTTTGAAACGCTTTGCAGTCATCCATCATGTTAACTTCCTCCTCTGGTCCCCAAGCTCACATCATCCCTCCGGACAACCTGTTGATCTCAGATGCCCACCCCAGCCTCTCACACCTCCATACCCCAGCTGCAGCCCCACACAGCTGGCACCCCTGTGCAGATGGTGACTAAAACAAATGCACGCATGCTCTCGTAGGGAAACACAGGACTGTGACTCCTTGTAGGCAGATGGGAAAGGCCGTGGATAGCTGGGGGTAAAGAAGGGAGAGCAGAGTGATAGATGACATCACAGTAAAGAGAGGGAAGGAGATTGTGGAAGGGGCAGGGTGGCTACCAAATTAGACAGAGACAGAGGACGGACAGAGAGGGACATGGCTCGTCTGCCAAGGCTACAAATCATGTCCCTGAATGCAGCACCAGTGCTGTCACCCCTCCCTCCCACAAAATAAGCCAGAGATCTATTGATTGGCACTCGTATTTGCTAGCGGGCTCCAGCTCAAAATGGAGCCTTTAATTAACTTAATGGACCGGCTGCAGCTGTGTGTGAGCCAGTGAGGGAGGAATAGAAATAGATAGACAGGATGAGAGACGGTGTGAGAGCCAGCATAAAGAATAAGTGGGGTTAACTGCAGACCCCTTCTACTATCAGTCAGGATGGACACCAGGAGGGAGAAGGAGGTGAGACAGGGGACTGATGTCCTCTGTCCTCCTCAGTATTTTCTATTCTCTGCATTACCTGGTGCTCACTTTCACTTACTTTTTCACTGATAAGACTTTAATAAGGGAAATGTATGGCTTAAGTTTGCTGTGAGCGCATTCAGCAAAGTCGCAATCAGATCACCCACCAACACTGGTTTAACTGTGTTGGTCTGAATGGGGTGTTTCTGGGAGTCCCATCAGAGCCCTTCATGCCATGCACTGAGTCAGTAGTCACCCCCAAAATGCTAAGTCCCTGCCAGCCAGACCTCTGTTTCTGTACGTTGCTGCCCGCACTTTCCCTCCCGCCTCTCTCTCTCTCTCTCTCCCCTCCCCTATGCACCATTCTCATTCCTGTCCACTCATCCATTCTGTCAAAGGTTAATTGGTTTGGAAATGATTCGATTCAATCTGGACGTTAATGCTGTTATCATGCTTTTGTTCGAAAAAAAGAGAAAGAAAAACTACCCCCCACATGCACTTAAGCCTAATTTAAAATAAAGGGGAAAACGAAAAAAAAAATCCAATTTAATCTTTTTTTTTTCTTACTCTGGCTCAGGCTTGTCCCCACAAGTCCTGTCCTTTAAATTATGGCAGAATTTCATTACCTTGAAAGCTTTTCTGCCCCCTCCCTCAGCTCCACTCCCTGTCTCCAATACTTTGAATGGATCAGGACTAATGTCTTTCTTGTAACCTCAAGGTCGGAATATTTGGATCGGTGGAAGCGCTCAAGGGTCCCTGTGATTAATGCACTGTACAAAGTACCTTGGAATAATGCGGTGGCTGATGGCTGCACAGAGTGATCAGTTGTGCACCAACCCACCCACCCACCCACACACATACATACACCCAGACACACACACACACACACACACACAAATACACACACACACACAACTACATCTGCTGGAGGTAGTTGTAGGTAGATGTGCCCCTGTCAGTGCCCTTGGTGTGGATCATGGGAGGCATTCATATTCAAATAGGGTTACCCAGAGGCCCTCTCTCAATCCCCCCTTACAGTGCCATACAGTACTCTCCTCCCCAAGGACCTTTATGCTTTTCTGTCCTCACTATGTCACATCTTTACTTACACTGGCTTTAGTGGATACAACCAGGCTATCACTTCCCTTAGAGCTGCTTATGGATGACGTATTTACATCGGAGCACATCATTCTCTGTGGAATTCCTGTATTTAAAAAAAAAAAAAAAAAAAAGTCCAAATGCGTTTCAGCACCTGAACAACAGTAATTTCAGTTTTCATTTACCTATTAGTATGCCATGTCAGAGAATTAATTAGATTACCTCTAAATGTCAGAGAGATCATTTTCCGCACTCTGGTATCTACAATAGAACAGCCACTGCCTGATTACTACTGTGGTCTTGATGTTTTTTTGCTGACACAGCTGCGATGTCTGATAAAAATGTGATTTTCCCAGTTTCTGTGGCCACCTTGCAGAGGTCCCCACTGTGGCTGCTGTGTATGCTGTCCGCACCCTATTGATCAGAGACACAGAGGCCTCTGTATTGAAGTTGTTTGCGGAGCTGCAGATGCTATCTCCACTTTTGTTAATTATTTACATTCGGTTCCACAAATCTGATCAATAGTTAATTGAGCCAGCGGGAGCTGTCTGAGAGAAAAAAACCAAAACTTTGCGGAACTGAGGAACAAAATCTTCAGTGCTGCCATGTAAACGAGTTTTATTATCCCCCATACTCTTAGGTATACTAATATAATATTGGGTTAACTGGGTTAAAGACAAAGGGACAAAGCCTGGTAGATGCATTGAATGGCTTCATGCTCTATGCTCTAGTCTTCACCCTCTTACAGCAGCAATAATTCTAAATGGCAACATTTTAAGGGAGTAGAGGCCATTCTCTTGATTGAAGTGCCATTTAAAGTGGCAGGTGGCTGACTAGAACACTTCTAGTGTTTGTCTCTGGTGGGCTGTTGGGAAAGAGAGGCCGTAGATGTCCAGCCGCTGTATTTATCAAAGCATGCATACAACACAATCTATGTGTATGAACTGCCCGTATGCACAAGATAGTTGATATAAATGAAGCACGCATACACACACACACCTGTAAGCAGTGAGCAGCAGTAAATCCCACCTGTTCCACATACATCTTGTGTGCATGAACAGGTTAATTTATATATATAGGCTAACTTACAAATATATTTCATTTTTAATTTCAAGTGCAGTTTCCATAGTCTCCTGCATGTCATGTTTCAGTTATCATCTGTAGGTTTCGTCTCAGAGCAAGTCCACATCCATCTAGTTTTGTCTTAGTTTTAAAGACAATTACAGCCCTATCACAGCTGTTAGTTTTAAAAGACTTAATGTTGGCGTAGACAATAAACATAGATTTATCCAAATATTTTGATGGATTTTGTCATTTAATTTTGACTAATATTTTCCTCTGTTGGCTTCGGCAGTGCCTGTAACTGGTTCATCAGCCATTCATCAGACAGTCATTAGTGTGTGAGGGAAGCATCAGCTAAATTCCTGACAGTCAGGGCATGTGGCAGATATCCATTTTGAGCTCTGTGCTGTAAAACATTTGAATAAATGATGTTGTCTCATTTAAAATGTATCAGTATGTGGATGATACTGTTTTACACACAGTCATATTTTTTTCTTTTCAGTTACCAGGAGTTACATTGATTGCAATACTTTGCATACCTCTAGTGTATTGCTTCTAAATCAGAGGTCCACGGACCCCTAGTGGTCTGTGGTGTAATTTCAAGGGGTCTGTGAAATAATAAAATATTTGGGGGGAGTCCCCAGGACCCAAAAAAGGTTGAGAACCACTGCTCTAGTGTGACTAGTTTTAATACTGCAATGATCACAGAAAAGAAACACTGTTCCTTGTGGCATCTGTCTCGATGAGGAGTCTTCATTTGAATACAATATCATATATCAACCTTAAACTGCAAACTGCAACAAAAGCTTGGCTAGTACAGAAACAGAACTGGCTTCCCTCTTGTAGGATAAGGATCCTCTCAGTTCTGGGTTATATGACCTCCACTCCAAAGTTCTTAGACTCTATTTACCATTATACATGCATGCATACATGTGTGTTTATCTTCTCTATTTTTGTCCGTTCTTAATGTTTCGTCAGTGTTACTTTAATCAGTGACTGGCCTTTGTGTAAAAGACTACATGCCCAACCACCTTAATAAGTAATGGTTAAATCATTAATTTACATTACATTACATTACATTATTTATTAAGATTGAGCTAATGAAAAAAAAAAACAACAGCATGGGGTCAGTTAAAGAACGCTGTGAACACTGTCTCACCTATAACAAGAACTGTGGCAAAGGTGAAGGAAAAACTTGCTTGACCTTAAAAAAATTGCAGCTCAATGACAGACATTATTGCCACAGAAGGGGTGCAGAGTACTTCAGTGTCATCCATAGATGACAAAATAGCAGAAATTATTGGTCCCTAATGGTGAAACTGAGAGTGCAACTGTGCCACAGAAGAAACTCCACCAAAGAAGGGAGAAACTTGTTTTAAGGTGTTGCAATTATTTTAACAATTGCAGCATAGCAGAACATTTACCCAACATAGTCAGTTCAGTTAGACATTATGATGCCAAAATGTCATCATGAGTGCTGAATGAATACAACTAAATGTCGTAATGTTAACAGATCCTCTAGTTTGGTCAAGTCCAACTTTGGCTTAGAGATGTGTGGTACAAATTCAGTTGCTTGTGCTCAGTGATGCATTAAATGAAAAACCACATTGAGTAATAAAAGGGATTGGGCCCCATTTTTAATTGCGCCTGTGCAACAATAAGCACAAAGTGATAGGTCTAGGCTTCATGGACTGTGTGGGCATCTCCAAGTGCACCTGTAAGTTTGGTTTATATGTGCAGCAGTGCAAAAAGGCTGGATGAAGAAGAATATAGATTGGGGGGTGTAGTGATTAATAAATACAGTCTCAGCCAGTCCCAGTCATTGTCTGGAGTCAACACACAGCACCACAAATCATCAGCTATAGGCAGATGGTATGGGTTGTTAATAGTTATTTATTACAAAGATGATATAAATGAATAGTTAAGAAAAATACGTTGGTGAAGCTGTTTATATGATCACTTCATTTCGACACTATTTCTGTCATAATTCTTCTTTACTGTATCTCACGTCGTAAACGGTCACATCATATCCTAATTGATGTGACACAACAGCGTTTGCCACATAATGCATTTCAAGAATAAAGCATGAAACCCACATACAAAAAAAAGAAAAGTTGGAAAGGAGGCAGTGATGTATAGAATTGACGAGCCCCTGTAATCTGACGTCTCCCGCATAAACAGGCAACATACCGAGTTATAACCGATTAATCTGATGTGCGGAGAGGTGTATTTTGGAGCAGCCTGGTGTCATTTACATGTGATTTAATCAAGGTAAACACCGTGAACGTCTGTGTGTAATGGCATTACGTGCCGGTGCTCCACTTTTCCAATCGTAGGCTGCAGATTTATCAACATATCCGTCCTGCTGCCTTCAGATGACTGCAGGGATTCAATAAACTGAAGGAGTTTTCATACACTATTACACAGTTGTGGACAACGGATACCGTAAGACTCATTCATTCATTTAAGGAGGAACCGGAAGAGGTCAGTGTATATTTAGAATAACTAAATTACACCCTGAATGTATAGACGGTATTCCTACAGAAGGTCTTGATCTAAATGGAAATGCATACGACCTTGTGAAAGAGCAAGAAAACTGCTAGTTCTAAATGAAAAGCACCTTGAAAATGTTGGATTATTCCATGTCTAAGTTACACTGCATCAATAGAGGGCCAAGCATCACAGCTGACAATCTGTTATCAATCAATCAATTATGCTGACATGGTTGACAATAGTGGTGACATCTTTGGAAAGAGATCATTCTGAGTCCATGTGCAGAAATGAGTGCACAAAAACTGTCGGTACACACGAAAATTGAGGCCTCCACTGTCCTGGCTGGGATAACGGGGGAGTGATGAAGCCGACCCTGGTGTATTTCAGTTTGTATGTGCGAGTGTGTAAATGTGTGTGTGTGTGAGTGATTGAGTGACAGAAACTGATTAAGGTATGCAGTAGCAGCTCCATTTTAGTAATCTGTCCCGCCACACCTCAGTGGATGAACTGTATGCACCTGGATCTGGCTGTTAATGCTGCAGGGCCCATAATGCATTATGAGGAGAAATTCGTCTCATTGTTTCTGTTCCCATTTTCCCGTTTGAGCTGCACGTTTGCCATTGTTAACTGACAAACGTGTCAATGACTAATCTGCCTGGGTGTTCGACCACCACACCTTGTATTGGCTTTGGCGTTTCCTTATCTCGCTTCTGTTTCCAGCCTGTCACTGATAAGAGAGAAGGAAGGGAGGGAGGTGTATGTGTGGATGAGCTAGGGAAATAAGAAAAATGGAAAGAAAAAGAGAATGGTGGTAAAAAGAAAATTATATAGCGAGTGTTAGAGAGAAAGAGAGAGAGACAGAAATAGAGAAAGAAATAGGGCATGATTAAAGAGAGAGGTCTCTGTGGTGACTATTTCCCCCCTTTCCCCTGTTTTGTGCAACAAGTCCTCCAAATGAAACAACCCATAAGAGCGTTTTCTAATCTGGCGCCCCTATCAGCAGCAATCATTCCTCTGTGCTTTCCAAAACCATTACAAATAACTGTTAAAAAATAATTTTATGATGTGACAATGCTATGGTTAAGGTCTAGTTAGGTTTAGGCACAAAAACCACTTGGTTAGCGTTTGGGTTAAAATGATCACTTGAAACGTGGTGTGGGTTAAAGTTATTGCTTCCTTAAAGTTAGGCAACCTTCGTTGTCATGGCAATAGTAAACATCAAGTTAGGATCTAACCAACCACCCAACCCGCCACCTCCAAATATGAAAATTTGTCACCTTATGTAGACATCATCTGAACCGAGCCACTTCTCCTGAGTCATAATTACTACGGCTGTTAGATGGCACCTGTCACTCAAACGTAACTTTGGGTCGTTTTCGGCGACTGACATTACAACCTATTGTGTTGTTTTTCTTTAGGGAGGACAATCTTGTTTTGTGCAAACGTAGTTTGTTGAACACGCTGCGTTGTCATTGCCTTATTTCATGGGATCAGACAAACAGCATCTGAGTTTCTGTCGTCATCTTCTTGGGCCACAGGCTTGTATAAAGCCTTGAGAGAAAATACAATACAATGGAGCATCCCTCCATCCTGCAGCATCTTTAGGATAGTCACTTTGTTTTGATTTGTGTGTTTGTGTGTAAATAAAGTGCAGGCGCACACACTCACACAAAGCACTAGACTATATTTCTTAGCCTAAGGAGGAAGGTTCGGTAATTTGTGTCCAGATGGATGAGCAATAGAAGAGGCGAGTAGCGTGGTGCCAGCCGTGACTCCAACTTCAATCTGGGTCTGACCTGACCCAGCACTATTGCTAAATCTGACTTGTTACATGACGGGTGCTCTGGCTCACCTCGCCTTGCTGAGACAACCTCTGGCCGCAATCTGGGTGTCTTTGTCAGCTCAGAGCATCCCGGCCCCTGGAATTGCTGAGGTGGTGGATTTTCCTCTCCTCCCTCACTCAATCTCTACCCCCCTCCCTTCTTCCTTCTCAACATCCACAGATCAGCATTTTTTTTCTTTGCTGTCACCCATTCACACTTCCATGGACCAGAAACTTTCTCTACATCAGGGGACTGTAGTCTAGAGCAGGAAACCCCCTAGATCATTTCCTTACTGGCAATTAGCAGCACAGAGATACCTCACTGTATCCCACTCATTGACCTGACACAGATAAACGGAAGGGGGAAAAAAAAAGAAATGAAAGAAAAGTATGACGAAAAAGAGGAGGGGAATGATGAGAAAGAGAGAGAATAAAACATACACACACAAGGGCTTGATTAAGTGGTCTTTTAAATGCGCGAGTGGATAGCAATTCAGCAGCTCTTTAGTCTCGGGAGGACCTGTCTCAATTACCCTAATGAGGCAGAGTGACTCTGGCTTCCTAGGAAGGCTACAGGAGGCAGGGAGCCCTGCAAGGCCATACAGGAGAGGCTAGGAGAGCAAGGGTCTTAATGTGTGTGTGTGTGTGTATGACACACTGGGTGTGGATGCCCTGTGAAGTTAAATGGAGCGTGTCAGGTTCCCAATGAGCCAGTGTTAGCTGGCGGTCTGACACACAGTGACCTCCCACTGTGCACATCACTTTCTTATCTGGGCTGTCAGGGAATGGCAGTTAACCCCAGTCTGCCCTCAACCTTGGCCTTCACTAAACCAATACATAGTTTCAATAAAGGCCTAGCATGTAGAATGTACAAGTCACAATATGTAGACCTACCTCTATTCTTATCCTGGCCAGAAACGGCAGCAAATGACCCCAGAAAGAATTAAATCTTTTTTGAGTTTGTGACCAGGAAAGCCCCAGTGTTGTTTCAGTGTAAGCTACAAGTCAAAAGTGGTGCGAGTTTGGCTGTTGGAAATGTCATAATTTTTCTGGTACAATACAGTTGGCTTGCTGCTTTCTGACACACAAGGTAATGGAACCAGCCTCCGTGCTGTATATTACCCTTTCCCTCGACAAACGCACAAACATGCCACAAACTACACT
Organism: Scomberomorus guttatus; assembly: GCA_038419695.1. Lineage (NCBI taxonomy): Eukaryota > Metazoa > Chordata > Actinopteri > Scombriformes > Scombridae > Scomberomorus > Scomberomorus guttatus. The sequence continues at coordinate 12,901,909 of CM076455.1, forward strand.
ATTGTGGAAACTATAAGCACAGTGTCATCATCACCATTACTCTCATGTATCCAGCATTCCCCTTCACATGACATCCCATTAGCAATTCAACACACAGCTACTCACCACCCTGTGGCCTACCAGGAATACATGTCAGTGTTAGAGTACTAGGCTTTACAATTACTGTGTGTTATTCAAACAACCCTTCTCCGTATTTACTACCACACATTAGGCTGACATATAACCACATAAACACAACATTCTGGTTATTCTGTATTATATTGTCACTGATGAACTGTGTTAAATACTTAAATACTTAAAATGTTAAATACTTAATTTCTACATGACTGATTTCTTTGGCGTGCTGTCCCCAGCCAGCCATTGTTTTTCTCCCACTAAGCAGAAAGGTCAAAGGTGGTCAGTCCAGACGAGAAAGTAATGCCAGCACAATTACATAACCATGCTCCTTTCTCAATATTGGTCTGTCTGTGGGTCTGTTTGTCCTTCTGTGAGTCTGTTTTTCAAACGTGCAAGATGTCTTGGCAACTACAAGCCAGATTCCCTTGCAATTTGGTTTCAGGCGAATCTGTTTCTGGCGTCCCACTGAACTTCTGTCCTCACGTCACTACTATTCCCTAATTCCCTCTGGCCGGACTTTGATCCATGACAAAATATCGCAAAGACAAATGGTTCACAATTTCCATGAAATATGCTTTGGATATTCAGATCCCTGGAGGATGAATCTTATAAATTGATGATTTTAATACTTTTCTTCTGGTGCCACTCATTCTAAAATCCCCACTTGCACACAACACACTTAATGTAATAATTTGACAGGCCAATTGCACCATAATTGCACCAAAATGTCATTTTGCACCATACATTTTACAAAATATAATAGGCTAATTGCCATGACATTTTCTCAGCACTTTCATTCTTTGAATTATGTGGCTCTATGATTTTCTGTATGCCTTCTTCAAGTCAAACCTTACCCATTACTTATATATTGTGTGAGGCAATGAACAGCATCAACAATTTTTAGCCTTGTTTTGTCGCAGCCTTTGTTTTAATCCCTGTATTTTGTGCTACTGGACAAGGTGTTATTGTGGGGCCAAAGCCCTCACTGATAGCCATGTCACCTTTCACATTCAATTGCTACAAAACAACTGAAATCATTTGTCATTCTTTCTGGGCCACTGAGTGAAATATGACTCACAGGCTTCAGAAATGTTGAAATTGAAAAAGCACATTGGCGCAGAGTGCCTTCATCTGAAATCTCCTTCCTCTCCTCCTTCTTTCCCCTACACTCTCAGTCATACAGGAGAAATGGCTTCCATTTAGACACTCCTAACGGTCTCTCTTAATGGCTCTTTGTGATAGAAGTTATTTATGGCAGGATTCATTTTAATCTGTCAGTCTAGGGGGGGAAAAAGTCTGACCAGGAAATGGCTATTCCAAATAGCTGTACCCTGTTGCTGATTACCAGAATGCTCGTCCTCTTACAAAGGATATAAAGAAAAGTTGTATGCCAAGGCCAGGGATGATTTAGCTCATTGCCATTAAGTTGGGATTTGAATTGCAATACAGCTGGCAGAGCTTGGCTTTAGGTGTGAAAATGTCAATAGCCAAGAGTGCTGCGTCTCCCTTGTCAGCCCTGATGGAAGACCAACGACCAGCCAGGCTGCCATTTGTCTTCCTGAGTGAGTTTTCTAATAACCGTAATGGCTGTGGCAATAAATTACCTCCAGCCTGTCACAGAGAACATAGTGCAGCATTTAAATCTAACAAAGAGCCCCCACTCCCCCCTCCCTGTTTTATCCACAATTTTATTTTTTAAAACTAAGTAACTCCCTCATTCCCCTAAGGAGCACTTCGAGCTAATAGTGAATAGCCAAGCCCCATTGCATAGCTCAAGTATATCACATCCTAACTGTACAGAAAATCCTTGTCTCTCCTCTTTTCTAGAATAGAATATTTAGCACCTCCAAGGCACTAAATTAACAGTTAACTGTTTGAATTATACAGCAATGTCCTAACTGCACTGGTCACCTGTCTGACAGACTCCCCCTTTAGTGAAATAACAAATTAAGGCTGATAGCTGATTGGAATGAGATGTCATCTTACCCTTGACCCCATCATCATGTGCCCTTATGAGCTAGTGTTTTTCCATCCCCCTCCCACGGAGTTGACTGCAGTCCCTCTGCGAGATGAGCGTGCCCGGTAATTGGAGCAGCGGGAGGCTATTTGTTCCCGTCCGTTCCTTCAGTAGCAGCAGTTTGCCGGTGGGCAGCCCATGGAGCGATGCCATCCTGCCATTTGTCAGACAGGGTGCAATTTCCCGGTCATCTGTTTCCATCCATAACTGAAGGTGAGGAAAAAAATGGTGAATGATGGAGACTTTAATATGGCTCCTCATACTGTAGGAGCTCACTCCTCGTAGTGACAAGCCATACTCATACACTCTCACCCCTGTGGAAAATACCACAGCACAGTGCTCATAGTCTTCAAATGCTCACTATTTACAAGTGACGCATTTCTCAGTCATGTGGGGCTCTGCTGTTTTTTTTTTTTTTTTTTTTCTTAGCAGACCTGTGGCGTACAGATGGATGGAGGATACCGTGCCTCTAGGAGGGTGTGTCATGTTGAAATGAAAGCTGCCTTGCATGAAAGATTTGCCCCTTAGCAACAGGCTAGAGATTCCAGGCATTTTTGCCTCATGCCTTAACGTCGTGTTACAATAGCTCCCTCAGGCAACATTTGTGTTTAAGCTTCTATGTCCACATCTTCCTGTGAAAAGGGGGACACAGAACGATGTCAACCAAGTTAGATAAAAAAGAACTTTGAAATCACTTTGCTTTGGTGCTGTGTAATTCACAACGCCCCGTGTATTCAGAGCGGTTTTTAACAGTGGTTTAAAACAAAGTAATCTGCCTCACTAGCAATCAAGGCTCTTCTTAGCGAGGCACCATAAAACAAAGAAACCCCGCAGTGTGCAGCTGTGCAGCATGATAAGCATGCAAACTCTGCTTCCCAAACTTGGCCAATCACACACTCCATCTATCCATTTACCAAAACCAATTATTTTTTCAATCCAAAGGTGCACCTGATACCTCCCCCGTCAGAGTGATGCAGCAGGGACAGAGGACTTCTAAAGAAGAGCAGTGGGGGTTTTGGGCAGTGCTCCTCTGAATGTGGGGGTAGAAGAGTTGTGTTATTTGTAATCACAAATTGATATCCTTTGTAGCCATGGGTTGGTGTGATCTGTGGTTTGGGAGAAGCAGGCGTCATGTGAGGCGAGGCAGCTGCTCTGTCTTTCTTCACTCCCTGCAGTAAAGGGTTTCCTTTCAAAGGAGCCAAATGTATCTCCTTTCAGCTAGTCAAAATGGAGTCACTGTAGTTCATTTAAGTCTTCAGATAAGATTGGACAGGTGTTAGGATGTCAGTTGAGCTTTCACATAAATATCTTTTATTCTCCTTTTGTCTGGAATGAGGAACCATAAAAATAAATATGTTTTTGTGTGTTTTTCTTTGTCCTTTTTGAGATTTACCCTCTTTCAGGGCTCAATTCAGGAACTACTCCTCTTTTTATAGAAATAAGGGTAGTTTCTGTTTGTCTTGAGGGTTTTCCTTGATCTAATGGAGAACTAGATTTGTAGGATTTGAGCAAGGTACCTCAGTTAAAACAATCGCAGATAACAAAAAACCTCTGTTTTAGATGTTTATCAATTTTAATTACCTCCATTAAGAGAATTTGATATTTGATTTTTTTCCTTTGTTTTCTTTTCCTGTTTGTCTGCATACAACTTTGTGGAAAGGTTGATGAAGAGGCAAAGGAGATTTTTTTTACACTGATTGGCCACTGTGTGCCTATCAACAGACAATGCTCCCGTTTTAAATTGTACAAGGTGCAACCCTAATGTACACTGACCAAACATTATGTTCATCTGGTTTTTGGTGTTAAAATATTTGACTGAAATGTTTAAGTGCCTATAATTTGACTTCCACTGTAGCTAAAAGCCATGGGCAGACAGTGTGTTGTTGGCAATGATATTGAAGAGTAAGTACCACACTAGCATTAACCGGGCCAAAGTGACATTTTCAGGTACGTTTACATGCTGTTTAATGTGCTGCGGCTGAGCAGTTAATCAGCTATCCAGCCTGCAAACTGATGTTAGTGCACTTTCCCCCCGTTGAATGTTTGTTAGGTTGCTCATTCAACAAGCAGAGTGCAGGACAAGACGTGAGTTCATTTTTGTCAGTTAGATAAGAGCAGCCTTTAGCAGGAAAGCTAATGTGGGTTGTTGCTCAGAGCCTGTAGCTCTTGTGTCGTGTAGCCGGCTGCTATCTGGCTCATTGTAAACATCTGCTCTGCCTATGATGGAACACTAGTGTTACTGCTTGATTGTTTGTATTGAAATAAAGCTTCCATCGACGAAGACAGAGAACTAATGGTATTCCATCGAATTAATGCAAAACTTGGGGGCACCATCATGAAACCAAAAAATATTTTTTTCCTCAAAGGAGATCACAGGACAAGTTATTTACAGAGCAGTGATGTATGCTGCAGCAGACAAAAAATGCTGTTTAATTTCAGCTGAACTTTAAAAGCTGAATTGCTGTCAGACCAAGTAAGGTAGAAGTGAACCTCATATTAGAGTACACTGCCAGTGAGGGTGTAGCACCGTGAAAGAGTGCGCCTGTGGAAGGGCCAGGGTCTGAAAGGACAGAAATATGTGTCACTAGAAACTGAATTTGAATCATTTATATTTGACTTTGAATTGCTCAACTTGAATAATTGCATTAAAAAAACTGAATTTGAATCACATCATTTGAATTTGTATTGTTTAACCTGAATAATAGCATTGAACTGTAGTTTTATGTCTCACCATTTCAGAGAAAAATTACTTTATTTACATATTTTGCACCTGATCCATCCCTATGGTAACATTTTGGCTTGAGTGGGCTATTGTTAATACTATCGTATCGTGAATGGATCAAGTTCATTTTTGAAATTGCGAGAAAATTCCCCTCAGTTCTCTGAACGACCATTTTCGGCCCGTCGAAGCACGACCAAAGGCTCGATTCACAGGTTTGTATGAACATATAATATATACGAATCTGTGAATCTGCACTCGATTGTTCTTCCTCAATGACCGGATGTGCGTCTCAGTGAACTGAAATTGAATTGCAAGAACTGAATTTGAACCGAAGTATATAGAGAGTTGAATTTTCAGTGACAGTTTCAGAGCAACTGAATTCAATTTCATAATATTACATTCAGTTTCAAGTTTATTGGAATTATGCTATTCAGACTCAGTTGCTAGCGACACATATTGCTGCCCATAGGACAAGCAGTCTGTGCTACTCCTGAAGCTATAACGATGCACTGTGTGCGACCCCCAGACGAGATTGATCAATAAGTCACTGCAATGAAGTGGCACATCGATTACACCAATGACAGGGCATTTACAGGTTTAATCTGTATAATGAGTCTAACCTTTTTCTTTCAGCCACCTGCTTTCTGCCTGGCATGGACCTGTCCAAGGCCAGCAGGGACCAGAGAGAGGGTGGAAGCAAGATAAGATGAATGTCAGTTTGCATGTGTGTTGTTGGCCAGGAATGAGGCCAGCAGGCGAGAGGACCTGAGATAATGCAGAAAACATAGGTAGAGGAAATGTGAAAAGACAGGAAGTTGGGAGAAGAGAGCAGACTGGTGTTTGTGACACCTGAGCCTGCGTTTGTGTCACAGCTGTAAGTAAGATAGTGGTGCAAGGGGAGGATCATCATCACCATGCATTCGTATGCAGTGTAGAGAGGCCACCAATGATTAATGTGTGTCATGGGTAACTTGAGGCTCTGCAGTCTCTTTAGCATTTGCAGTATGCCCTCCTCCCCTTGCCTTCACAATCTTTCCAGAGCATGAACAGCTTCCTCTGCTCTTTCCATATGTCCTTATGTTGCAGTAGAAACAGGTTCCTATCTCTTCCATTCTTCTCATGTGCCTACTTGGGCTCACAGTGATAGATGTTACTCAGATTAACTGGTTTGCACCAGATTCTTCTTGCTGTAAAGTAACTGAAATGCTGTCCTTTCAGTTCTTTCCCATTGCACTTATCCGTGCTATATCTCACCCGTCGTCATTTTTCCCCCCCCTTTCTGCTTCTTTGCAGCATGACACAAATACCAATTAATATAAATGACATGAATGCCAATTAACCTAATTCTCTGGGTCTGAATGCACTTTTTAGAAAAGGCTTGTTCGCTTGCTGGAATGTATCCACATTAACCCAATCTTTACACAGCTGACTCAGGTGATAATTCTATAGTAGATTGTAAAGTGATCGATTTCCACAAGCATTCAACACCCTTCTTGTAATTGAATCTTGTTAATCAGCTAACTTGCGGATGTTTTAGTTCTGTGATTTAGTATTTTGTGATTCCTTTCGCACAGATTCTAGATATGATCATTTACATTTTTTGTTTTGCTTTGCAAATTTACTGAATCAAAGTCAAATTATTGTCAAGCTAGCTTTCATTCGTGTCTCTCCCACTGTGCCTTTGTAGGCGAACTTTATGTGCACAAGTGAAGAAAACTTTATTGTTGTTAGATGTATTTGTTGCAGCATTTGCACTAGCAAATGTTGCCTTTTTTATGCTTTTCTTCATCGTTATATATCGTGGTTCAGGGTCATAAGGTCATTTAACTTATTTATTTGACTTAATTCCTTTGCCTTTTTTTCTTGAGTGGGTTATGAGTGGCAGTGTGTGGTTCCTAATGTAACTGAGAATGTTAGATATTTAAACATTTATTTGTGTAGTCAAAAAAAAAAAAGTAAATAGATTTGAGAAGCAGGAATGATAGCCTCTTGTCTTGCCAAAGCTCTCACAGTTCCCAAAGTATGAAATAATACAATATAGTGAATCTATTGTGTTTTAAATGCATTGTTAGCAGTGACTGACCGGCTCCAGTGTTCCTTTGATTCACATGCCTGCCTCCTTGGTACAAGCATGTAAATCAAACCTATCAAATGTAACAAAGTGAACCCCAAATGGAAGAAAATATTTTTTAAAAATGTAAAAACTGAAATTTTAAGTGATTAGGCCTCGAACAAAACTGTCTGCTGAAGAAGTCACAGCATGGTAAATGTTGTTCCCCGTGGATGGCGACAAAAAATGTCTCAGGGGCACAAAGTGCTTTGAGCGTGTTGTCAAGGGAATATTACTGCAGTGTTATGATGTGTTTTCATTCTGTCAGCCTCATCCCCAAGGGCAGAAGCCCTACTCACAACTGTGCTGCCTGCTGGTTCACTTCGCCAGAAATGCTTCGACATATACGGTGCATAGACAAGCAGACACAAACAAGCATAGACACAGAGGCGCAGATACACACACATACCCAGACAGACATAGGGCAGCACAGTGGCTCAGTACTTAGCACTGTTGCCTCACAGCAAGAAGGTCCTGGGTTGAACCCTGGCCATCCTAGGTCCTTTATGTGTGGAGTTTGCATATTCTCCCTGTGATTGCGTCGGTTTCCGCTGGGTGTGCTGGTGTCCTCCCACCATCAAAGACATTTATGTTAGGGTTAATGCTCCTGTCAGTGCCCCTTAACAAGGCACTGGCAAAAGAACTGGAGTTGGTCCCCGGGCACTAGAATGCGGCTGCCCACTGCTCCTAGTGTGTGTGTATGGGATGGGTCAAATGCAGAGGATCAATTTCCCCACAAGGATCAATAAAGTACTTCTTCTTCTACTTCTTCTTCTTCATACACGCGCACTGTCACCTTCAGAAAGTTGACTGCTTGCAGCCCGAGCCAAGTTAAATGCGGCTTTGCCAGTCCATCTCTGCGTCCCCTCCCTCCTCTGCTCTCCTCTCCTCCCATCTCCTCATCTCTTTGACTCCCAAGGACAAGGAGACCCACCGTACAATGGGACACCATTTATCACCATAGGAACAATTACTGGAGACATTTCATTGTCAGAAAATTTCAAGCCAATTCTTCCTCCCATCTCTCTCTCTTTATCTTCCTCCTCCCAGCCCCCCACCCCCTGCGCCCCCCCCTCCTCTGTCTTTCTTTCTTGCCCTCCTGCCATCCCCTCCTTTTCCTCCCTTCCCCTGCTCTGCCTCTTTGCATGGCTCCCAGTGAGCTCTATTGCAGGTCAGACTCCCATTAGCCCAAACCCATCACTATAGATTACAGCACAGAGGCGGTGAAGCACTGTATTATATATCATCTAAAGGCCCTGACAGACTTTTCTCCCTCTGTTTCTAACAATGGGATCCTCTATTTCCCAAGGAAAGGCATGGAAAATTGCCTCTGATACTGTATCTCCAGCCCTGTGCTTTAATGAAGCCTTTCAACATGGCGCGGTGTGAAGCGAAGGAAGAGAGTCAGTTGTCCAATCTCTCTGTTTGATCACACATGCCAGCCGAGCCTCAGTAAAGCACAGCCGAGCAGAGCAGAGCAGAGCAGGGAGGGATTTGAATGCCAAATGTGAATGAGATATGTAATGTGTTGCTTTTGCCTGGGCTTTTTTTTTTTTTCCTTACAATTTTGGCTTGCTTTTTCAAATGTATGACTCTGTGTCAGCACTACAACAGCCCTTTGAAAGTGGGGTAAAGTAAATGTTATATACTCATGAGTCACTTGACACTAAAAGCCTCCACCATAAAAGAGGGGGAATGAACCATACAGCCATTGTGCGTCACCAACTGAAAAGGTCAGTATGATTCTTTGCTCCTGCCACCCTAAACCAGCAAGTCAGTAAAGTCTGCGCTCAGCTCTGGACTGATCTACTCCGACTGAACTATGCTTTGCCTTTATGCTATTTTAACCTTTTTACAAATATGCTATAATCAAATTTGGAGTTTATGCCCTGAAACACTCATTGCTCTGTTTAGATGACTCTCTTCCTCCCCTTATTTTTCGTTTGCATGTTGCATTTGTTTCTGAATATTTGGTTTTAACATGGCAGTGAAATGCGTGTTGCTATAAGCAGATTCAACCAAGTGTGAAGCAGCAACCCTGGCTGCCTGCATGGCATCCTTGACATCCATCAGTGCAGAATGGGAATGGGCTCTTTGTGTCAAATGTGCTGTGATTTATCTGCAAGTGCCGATATGATCACTATTTAGATCATTTTTAATGACTAATGACATTTGAAAAGTACTTGGATCTGTGCTGTGCCTGTGGAGGGCAAATTAGCTCTCCCCCGTACCGTGCTGTGTTCCCCCTGTGGTGATAGCAGCAGGTCTGAATCGGTTATGGAATCACACATTGAATGTACAGTATATGTGCGCATTTGTGTCACTGAGCAAGCTGGTGGGAAGGCCTCAAGGCAGTGCCTGAGGGCTGCTCGGTGGGTTTTACATGTCCTTGACAGTCTCCAAGCGTCTTTCAGTACTGGGCCACAGCTACAGATTAATCCACAAGTTAAAGTCACACACACACTAATGCATACATAGACACACAGGCATACTGGTGCAACTCATAGCTGGAGGTAGTGTAAACATGCACACTGTCCAGCCTTACTGGGCAGTCCGTGTTGACTTATTTTTATGCCACAGCCATCAAATAATGAGAAATAATGTCGTTTCTGTTTAGGGCCATAGGCAATTTAAGTTTACCTTAAATTTTTATATATTCACCCCAGTAGTGCTGTGATTTTCTTGTTTCATTGACACCTTGATTTAGTCAGACCATTGAAAATATTCTTGGTTAACCACCGAGAATATTTTGACTGGTTACACATGTCAGTCTATAGGTTCATTTGCATATTAGGGTTGGGTATTGAACTCGTTACTTCACATTATTCACGTTAGATCAACTGGTGTCAAATTTCTGTACCTTGCGGGACTGAGAGTGATTTGCAATAATTTCTTTAACAGCCTGTTCCTCCCTGTTAAGGTTTCAGATTTTAGTCCAAAAAGATACGTAGCGGTGTGATCAATGGGTAAATCTTAAGACACACTCTAAACAAAGAAATGCCGGTGGGTCAGAGTGTCAGCCTCAGGTATTATCTCGTCATTTGAATCCTGATATAGTCCAAGGTTGAAAGCGTTCATATTTTAATTGTCATGAACAAGCCATGTAACTAGTAAAGGCTTTTTTATCAAAACTCCCAAACTCCCGCTCCTCTACATGTGAGCTTTTTTCTAAGTTTAATAATCATTATTTACAGCCCTAGCCCAACAATGTGTAAACTACCTGAAGCCATCTTTTTGTGGTGGTCCATTCCTCCTCTGAGACAGGAAGAGTTGTTGGTACTGTATATGTGGGGGATGCGTGGGAGAAGGGGAGAGCAGAGCAGGAAGATGCTGAGTAAGCCGGGGGGGGGGGGGGGGGGGGGGAAGAGAAGAGGGACAAGGGAATAAGAGGAAGAGGGGAGGCATAAATGGTAAGGTGGGGTGGAGACAGAATGAAATGTGTGAAACAGTTGACAGATAGTGAAAGGAATACTCTGCGTCTGCAGCCCTGGACTGTCAGTTAGTTTTTGGAGAGGGCCACTTAGCTCTAGGAGCCACAGCTGGTTTCAGCAGCAGCCAGACACCCTGGGGAACTCTCAGACATTCCTACAGGTCTGTCTGTAATAACTCTGTGCTGACATGGGTTAAAAAGGGCCAGAGAGATAGAGGGATTTATAGATCTGGCATGCCTATACAAGTGAAGGGAGATGGAACTGTAGAACTGACCGTCTGCCTGGTGTCTACACTGAATACTGAGAAGAAAAAGACAGACAATAAAATTGAGTACAGGCTGTTACGCTGCCTGTTCTACTTTAAGCATACAGCCCAGAGTATTTTAACTCAAGTGGAAATTTCCAGTACTATTCCATGAAACTACCTTAACCTTTAGGCAGATTTAATATCGAATTGGAGCCAGACAGTGGAGACTTTGGGTTTTGTTGCAGCGCTGTCTTCCTTGTAGCTCTTTTAATTTCCATCTCAGAAACTGAATCCAAGAATAGAGGCAAACCACAGACAATCCATACTGAGTTTAATATCACTGAGAGGGCTAGAACAATGATTTAGAACCACTAAATAGATGCTCCACATAATCAACTTTGCATATTTGATGCAAGGCGCTCTCCAGAGTGGGTTGGCTTTCAAATGTAAATTTTGCCTGCAAACTTAAACCATTTAGTGCATTTTACTTGAAGCGTATCTTTGACAACAATAAATCACACAGTTGCTGCATCCATTAGCAAATTGGCTCTGCAGTAGATGGAAGAATAAAAGGAGAGAGAGAGAGAGAGACAGAGTTAGAGTGTATGGCGGCGGTCTTTTATAATCAACAGTAGCAGTTTCAGAGCTATAGTAGCCAGACACTGCGGCACACGGACACCCATAAACCTCTGGACACATACATCACAACAATAGGCCCATTGATTGGCTGGCTTGAACAGTGGGTGGGAGGCACTGGCTCTAAGTGATGCATGCCACAATCAGTTTTGAAGAGCCTCTGTTCTGTCTGTGGCCCTGTTGCACTCATAGCCCTGTCTGTGTGTCCGTGAGATGCCGGCGATGGATCTTTCAATGGACGTCCTTCATGCCTCACAGTTTGCAGCCAGCACACTCACCCTGTGTGACTGTGCTCTCCATCTCATCCCCATTCTGTCAGTCTCTCTCTCACACATACACACACACAGTCGTGTTTCCATCACTTCAGAGGACATTGCATTGACTTACATTCAATTCCTGGAGACATATCCTAACCTTAACCATAATCACCACGCCACATGCCTAACCTTAACCCTTACCCTAAACCTTAACATAACCCTAAACTAACCTTAACTTTAAACCAAGTCTTCACCCAAAAATAAATGATTTATGTTAAGGGGACTTGCTTTTTGTCCCCATAAGGGAGGCGAGTCCCCACAACATGCGTAAACAGATTTACGTACCCACAACATGAGGAATACCTGGACCACACACACACACACACACACACACACACACACACACACACACACACACACACACACACACACACACACACACACACACACACACACACACACACACACACACACACACACACACACACACACACACACACACACACACACACACACACACACACACACACACACACACACTTTATAAGACACTGGCCTTGTCTTTTCTCTTTGGTTTCATTTGGAGAGTTTTTATTGTATTTGGATAAGTGCAGGCTACAGTACGTCCACCCTTTTCAGAAACATGTATTAGACAGAATAGCTGGTGCTTTCATGAGCACAAAGAGAGAGACAAGAGGAGGAGAAATGGGGCCAATTAGAGGCCTGCAGCTAGCACTGTCTTCTGATACTGCTGGTCTGGGCCAGAGCACTACATTATGTGTGTGTGTGTGTGTGTGTGTGTGTGTGTGTGTGTGTGCGCACGTTTGTGTGTTGTCGGCAGGTTCTGAATGGGAGGTGAGTGAAAAAGAAAGACCAGGAAATCCATTATTTCTATTTTGGTTTCTAATATTAGCTGGCTGAAACATGAATTATGAAAATGACTGTAGGGGTTTTCTAGCCCAAAGGCCTTGCCTCAGAAATCCTCCTTTCCTACCATGATCAGATATGATACCAAAAGGTGTTTGTCTCTGTGTCTTTGTGCCAAAAGGGAGACTTGAAATGAGCCATGAGTTGTATTATTTTGTTCTGTGCTTCATGTTAAAATTGTCAAAGTCACTGAATGGGCACTGTCTGCTCAGACCAGATGTGCGTGAACCTCCTCCAAAAGCAGAAGCATTGCAGTGTCATTTCATTGCTGAAGTCACTGAAGTAAAAATAAGAATGCTAAGGAAAAGAAAGAAGACAGTATAGAAAATCATACTGTAGGCATTTTTTTTTTACACTGTGGCGTGCAGTCAAATTAGATTGCCCAAGTCTACATTCTGTATGATCAAAGTTAGCAGATCAAACAACTCAACTTAAAGACAAGGGAGTTACCTCTCCTACAGCTTCAGGAACTGTGGCTCAAACCCTGCAATTACTTATCCATGATGCAAGGAAAAATTCCTAGCTGCTCACTGGAGAGTTGTTAAAGGGGTTGACCAACAATATTTGTCGTCATTGTTTGAGTAGAGAATCTTGTGTGCTGTTACAGCTCTTTGTTTACTTGTTCCTGCATCCTCCCTGAATTCACAGACTACGTATCTTTACAGCCCTAACCACATCCCTGCTAATTAACAGGACAATAAACATGCTGCCTCCCATTAACTGTGGCGGCCGCTGCATATTTCCCCAGACAGTGTCTGACTAGTAGATAGGGGCTCTCTCTACTGCACAATATGTTAATCAGCCTCCTTCATCACAAGCTCTCCATCTTCTCTCTCTCGGTCTTCAAAGTCAAGAAGGAGACCCTTTCCTCCCCTGTCCCCAGGCCCTGCCCTATCTCCATCTGCAGGTAGCTTAATCTATCTTCTCTGGAGAACTCCGCCACATTACTTGGGTGCTCACCAACCAATTACTATCCATTTCAAGTGGAGGGCTCATCAGGTTGGTGTCACTAAGGAAAAATGCCCACGTCCTCTTGACCTTTTGATTGTCCTGAATGCATCAAGTGCCAAGGCAAACAAGAGGATTGATGAGTGGGTCTATCAGGCTTAGGGTGAGTAACTTGTCATTATCAACCAAAGAAGGGAGCAGTGTAGTCATCCTTAAAATCTGTGCTGAAAGTGCAAGGGAGTGTGGCACAGCTCTGAAAACACTTTTGTGGTGTGGAACCTCTTTATTTCGGAGGGAAGCGCATGGCAGTAATCCGACCTGCAGATAATAAGACGCAATGTCATAAATCCTCTCAGAAAACTAAGGCAGTTTGCTCATTCCGTCAGGGCACGCACTGTTTGCTGCTCAGAGGGGATTGTCTCCATTCTTCTTTTTTTTTTTTTTCGTTATAAGACTGAAACTCATAAAATAGTCAAACTCTTTAAATATCAGCTGGCCTCATATACACAGAGCAGACACCCACCCGGCTTGCAACGGAGCTCAAGTGTGAACTCTGTAAACAGAGACTGTCCCTTAGAGAGCGAGAGTCAGGAGTATTATCATAGGAAACTGTCAAATTTTGTCTGTGCATTGTTAAGTAGAGAGAAAAACAGAGCAGACCATGATTTAATTAAAGCTAGACTGAAGGCACAGGAGGAATAAAAGAAAAAAAAAACAAAACAAAAAAAAGAATAGAAGTTAATAACGTGAGTATATGTGTGTGTGCGTGTGTGTTGTTATTGTCGGGTCAGTTGCAGAATTAATTTTTTACATTTGGGCGGTTAGAACAGCGGTGGGCTATGTGGGTGCCCAGCTGCTGGTTTCAGACAGGCAGTAGTTAGGCATGCCAATCTGGTGGCCTCTTTCAGCCTGCCAGTCTGCCCAGATCTTCAGGGCTCCCCGCTAGCCCCTCTGCTTTGCTGTGCTCTGGCAGAAGAGCTAATTAAAACAGGGCTAAATTAACAACACGTTCACAGGCTAGTCTGCCTCGCCTGTTTGACTCCCTCCTCCCCGGCTTTTTCTCTCTGTATACCTCAGTGCGCACACACACACACGCACACACACAGACGCAGACACACTTCTCCTCTCTTTCCTCATCACCCTATATCTCGCTGAGGCTGCACTGCGGGAACATGTGTTTACCTTAAGGGGTTTTATGGCAATTACACTCCTGTGCTCTCTCTGCCTGTTTTGTTTTCCATTTATGTGTTTATTTAATTGGCATTCAGTGTGCTGTAATTCTATTAGTTCCTGAAAAGGTCAGGGTCATAGGGGATTGGCTTCTGGCAGACTAGCTTGTGAAACACGTAACACTCAAACCGCTCCATACATACACAGAGATAATTAAAAAGGGCCATGGTAGAACTTACTTTCACGACCTTTGAGGAAGACAATTAAAAAAAGCAAAACACAGCAGTACTAACAGGAGTTTTAATCAATTTTGTAAAATGTAGTTGGAATATAAATATTAGTTCCCACTGTCTACGCAGCAAAGGAGATCTGAGTTAATTTTTATTCATGATTTCTCTCTGAAACGTTAGCATAGCTGAATTAAAGATTATTAAACATCATTACATAACAGAGTGCTTGGGCACTTTCAGAGACAGTTTTCAATTCGTATATTTAGCTTTGAACAACCACTAGCCATATTTGCAGCTGCTGGTCCTTTTAAAAAACCATATTATTCTGAGATAACAATGGATGTACTGGTAATTGTTGTACGGTTATAACTGACATGCAGAGTCTGACTCAGAGCCTTAACGCTGCCATGCACATATTAGGTGTAAATCTCTCTAAGATTATATGCAGTGAGGCACCTTTCTCCTGTCAGGTCATTGTCCAAATTACCCAGGAATTTTGAAGTATTTAAATTTTAAACTCCCATAAAGTGGCCTACATGGCCCCGGCTGCATTTGGCAGTTAATAATAAATGAAGACGAGCAGATCAGCATGTGTAATGGGAACTTGGCTTGGGACACGGCGTGAGCTGACTGGGTATTTCAGATGATCTGTCGGCATGTCTGCTGACCCCGTTGAAAAGTATGACAAAATTATGCGAGATGAGATGCAGACACTTGATGGAGGCCAGGCTTGACAAGCCTTCAGTGTGTTTGTGCAGTGTAGCTACAGTGGCGGACCATCGACATGCTAGCTTTAGATTAAATTTAGACTTCTCAGCTTTGGACTGACATCATTAAGACTTAATCACTGTTTCCATTATTTCCATGGTTAAAGAATACTCATATGACAAACAAACTGTAGGAAGACATGGCACTGAGGCACACAGCACATGCAGACTTTCAGCACTGGGAAATAATCGAAAGTCATTGATAATTTATGGACCAGTGTGTATAATTTTCAGTGGATTTTTACATCTGTGAAAACGTCGATGCAGGATTTTTTTTTTTACTATTCCTCATCACAACAATATTCAGCAGTTTTTATATACGACATAAATGTTTATTTTTCTGCAGCTCAGCCACCTTCCGTACATTCTAACCGACAACCTTTATTTTTTTTTCTTTCATCATCCACCTCTCTCTCTCTCTGCGGATGGTGCTGATTATGCTTAATTATGTTGATGAATGGTAGTGCTGAGGGTACTCCATCAGCATTTCATAATCTGTCTTCTCTCTCTGCTCTTTATCACAACTAGGCTGAGCGAGTGTGGAAAATGGTGCACGTGGTGATGCTACTCGAATACTTGTCAGACTTGCATTTAGGCCTCTCGCAACTCATGTCTCTCTGATCAACTTTGAAAGAATCTTAAACAATCACAGTCTTGAAAACTGCTAGTGTTTGCAGTTGTGGTCCAATGGAAGTAGATCATATCTGTAGCGGTGCTCTTCAGTCTGATGTCCAAACACAGACTTACTTGTAAATTTACTTAAATTGTAAACTGACTTATCTGCACTATTTTCTATGAAAAGACTGTTTGAGCACTTATTGGCAGTGATATCATTCCCTCTTTAATTGGTTTAATGCTATAATCATTGGGGATTATTTTTAGAAATGGCACCACATTCTCCCTCGTTTCCATTCCAGCTTTTGCTGTAGTGCAGGCTTCACCATAAAACCTCCCTCTATGTAGAGAGGCTACTTTATTTTTGATAATGGCACATGTACTGAACATTTGGTCTCTTTTCTATATTTGGCTGAATTTGGATAGATTTTATTGTTTTTCCAATTTTTGTTTTCCAGTAATAGCATTTTTCTTGTGGTGTAATGGTACTGCTACTAATTACTAATTGACCAATAATACAGGGAAAATATAGTCAACACCACACACACTTTCATATAAGACTACCCCTTATTAATTTGGTTAGAAAAGGATATATAGCCATACCTATTAATTCTTAATGATCTGTTCTCAGTTCACAGTAGTCTTTTGTAGTATTTGTTACAAAACACTTACAGAAGCCGTGTGTTTTTAGTGGAAACACATAGGGTGAATAAATTGCAGGTGAGCTGCTATTTTAGAGTGGAATGGGTCCTCCTCTGAAATTGCTCTTGAATGTGCACTCTAACATTCAAGCAAGGATTATGCCCCATTCCCCAACCCACCTCTCACTTAATTGGCTTAGATAAATATCTAAAGAGCTAAAGCTGGGTTTAAGCCATGCAATTAGTAGAATGTTGTTATTGAATTTACATGAATGCCACAAATGCTGATTGTGTGTCACAAACAACCTTTAAATCATAGTCCACATATGAGGGTTACTTTACATACTGTAAAATGTTTATTTATAGAAAAGGGAGAGGAAGAAAGAGAGAGTCGGTGTGAGAAAATTGCCCGAAATTCAATATGCTGTGCAATTATCATGTGTAATAGCCTGTAAAATCCTAATATCTATTCAGCCACTTGGAAAGGCACAAGAAATGGCCTGACCACTTAGCCCACTTTCTCTGGACCCTTCCTGGCCATGACAGACGGTCCTGTCTGGTGTGCAGGAAGAAATAATATAAGCCATATTTCATTCAAAGCCCTCTCCATGTATCCTCATTCTTTCTGTTTAACTGACTTTTCCCACTTTCCTTATCCTTATGATTTCTCCAGAGCCATATTGGTGATTACCTCTGGTGAATCAGCAGAGGTAATAGGGGCTGCATCCTGGAGGCAAAATGCCCAGTGAGGAGCTTGTTCTCTTGTTTTCTCACTGTCCTATTTACAGTATTACTAGAGTTTAGTATAAAGAACTGTTTCTGAACTGGAACCGTCTACATTTTTTTTTTAAGAACTGTGGCTTCATAATTTTTTCCCCCTTTTCAATTCTTCCTGTTCATATCTGAAGTGTGTTAACATGCATATAGTGTTTATATAATGCACTGGAGATAGCCTTTCAAAGGGTGGCTAAGCTTTACAAAAGAAAATCTGATTGTAGATCTGTTTTTTTTTTCATAGCTTCGGTATCCTCGATATTATTGAATATATAATTAACGGAGATCATATCGTTTTAAGCACTTGGTATCGAAAAAATATCAAAGATACTTTTGACAACCTTAGTTTAAATACCCCCTCATAGAGTAATAATATCCTTAAATCAACCAACACTAGCACATCCAACTCAAGTAAAAACAAGTGTTGGACAGCAAAAGTAAACTTGTGCATTACACGAAATAGTATTATTTTATTTAATTATTTTACCAAAAACATGAAAAAATTCTTTGTCATATTAATAATACATATATAATGTCATATTACTGTTTATGGCAGCTTAAATCTGCTGACAATAATATTGATAAATTAGTTTTTTTCAGTTTCTTACACATATAATTTGCCAAAAATCTGAACCAGACATCATTAAGGTCAAGAACTGGATATGAATATTTGATTTCAGTTGATAAAATCCAAAACTAAAATCTTACTTTATTACCTCTCTCCTGTGTTTTTCTCACATGCTACTTTCTCTCTATTTCATCCTGAGGTAAAACAGCTTCTTTCCATCACTTGTCTAGGGAAAACATCAGAGGCAGCGTAAGCGTGCGTGTGTGGGACTGCGTGTCCTTGACCGTGCGCATACTGCATTTTTTGCATATGCTTGTTTGCATGCATGCATTCGCAGCAGCCGTGGCACCACCAAGGCCAGGCAGTTTGCACCTACACTTCTTGCAATAAACCTGTCAGAAGCAAACCCATCTTCATCTCCTGGCTGTTCACTTTGTCATCTGACAACGCCTGTCAAGTCTCTCCACAGGATTTCCTAAAAAACATCTCCCCACATGACTTGTGAACATAAAGAGTGGTAGACCATTACAAATTGATAGTATAACAGTTTATAGGCTTTTTTTGCTAAATGATTAATAGTCATGACGAGGAACATTTAATTCCTTACATAGTGGCTGTGCAACCACCAGTCATATGTAGCCATCCTGTCCCCTTCACTCCCCCTTCTGTATCATCTAACTAAGCCTCCTGTCGGTGTATGAGATGACAACTGGACTAGTGCTGTTTATCTGCCTCAAATCTCTCTTCCTGGAAAGAAGAAATGAAGAAGGGACTATTTCCTCATTTGCTACCCTCTCCACTTAGAGCTCAGCCACTACCTACACCACCACCCCCACCATCATCTTCTTCCCAATGTCACATCTGAAAAGAGCAGGGAGCACTTGCCACCTCTGCTGGAAGATTTCCCCCATTCTGTGGCACCCTGATAAGCTCTGACTTACTTCCTCCTTGTGGGTCAGAGAGACTTGGAGACACACGGCTTGTATTGCCTTTTGTAATTACATCTGCTTCACTGCACTGTTTCTGCTCCCCTCACTCTCTCCTTTTTCCAGACGGGAAGTAGATTTGTGGGTATGGGTGTGTGTGTGTGTGTGTGTGTGTTCTGGCAAACAAACAAGCATGAACAAGCATAATCCCTGTACACCATCTTTGGGCACCAGCTATTTCTCTTACATCCAGGCAAACAACATTAAATGGAAAAAAGGCTTTTGTCCTCCCAAGAATATATATCTCTGTATATTCTCTCCATCCATTGTAATGTCATCCACCACCTGCTGTAATGGATCCCCTACCATGACTCCACACTTTTCAAGCTGGTGGATTCAGACTGTATTTATCCATTTTGCCATTAGAATATGGGAATATTAAATCATCTCTACACACTACAGTTGTGTGCGTATGCCTGTAATTGTGTGTAAAGTTCTTTTATTCTATTTACATTACTGAAGGGGAAATTATTCATGAAACAATATAAGATCTACTCAGTTTTACCTCTCTGGGTTGTCTAGATTATTTGGGCAGGTTAGGAACACTTACAGTACTGTATTAATACTTTGCTAAAACTATTCATTAATCTCCATTTGGATGGGATCTGTTTCTCTAGGGAAGGTTGGGTGATTTAAATACTACACACACTGATCAGTAACCTTCTTCCTGTCTGAGTGTTCACGGTTCAAAATATCTGTTTTTTTACTGCACTCGTTTGTCCTCCCATAACTTAAAAAAGTAACTTTGCACTCATTGCACTTGTAACCACACTTAAATGTGCCCTGTGGAGTTTTTCTGTAAACTAACAAAAGTTCTCTTTACATTCATTATTTCTCACCAAAATGCATTGTATGTATGCTTGAGGTCTAACGAACATGGTAAATGCATTTCCTTCCTCAGAAAACATTTTTTTTTCAAAGCAAATCTTTTGTCTTAAGGGTAAAAATATCCTGTTGGCGAATTTAACAGCAGAAAATTACTTTTCTCGGACTAACATTACCATTAGGAAAAGTGAATCCCTAATGTCTCGCGGGAGAGCACTGCCTTCTCGCAGGGAAGGCAGGCTTGTAATGTTAAAAATGCTGCACATCAGTACCCCAATTTCTGTCTTTGCTGAAGTCAAGAGTGAAGCCCTTGCAGCACATGTTAAAGGTGATCCGTAAGGCTGGATTATCATCCTAGCAAAGCAGGTCACTTTGTGGCAGTTGCTTTTTTTATTACTTGCAAAATTTGACTGGTAATGTATACCACTAAAGCTTTGTTACAGATTCTTTGGTGCCTGAGGGTCCCTGTGTCAAAATCTAGTTCTAACATCTTTATGACTTCACTTTACACTTTTACTACAGCGTGTTGTTACGACCTGATTTAGGGGGAAGTAACATGAACAAGGAACTGAATTAGATAAAACAAATGCCAGTTTAAATAAACATACAAAGGAAAACAGGGAACAAACAATGTGGTATGGAGGAGAGTCTGCTGGCTAAGAGAGAGGAGGTGGACGCCATGATGGTCTCAGCTCCCCTGACAAAGGGGCAGGTACACAGAACACACTACACAGGACATAACAATGTGCATACTTACATTTTTCCTAAATGACGTTGGGTTTCATCAAATTACCACAAGCTAATTGCCATACAGAGCACCTGGGGCAGGTAGTAGTCCAGTATAGAAGTAGTAGTTGTGTGTCTATGCAAAATATAATAAAGCTGCCATTCGTAGAGTGTTGTGTGAACTGTGCTTGATAGGAACTTGAAGGCAACAACAACGTTTTGCCATGGACCCCCAAACACGTTAGTCCGGCATTGGTGATCAGGGAACTGAATGTAGTCCTGAACCACCTGAGGCTTCTAGACAGGACAGGTAAAAAGAAGAGATGCTGCAAGTGTGAGAAATAAATCTATAAAGCTCATAAAGGTTCTAAATTGAGAAATTACACATTATTGTGTTTATTAATGCTTTCCGCAACAAGACTTTAAGAAAATATGGTTACATTTCCTAAATAATAATAATAATCAAATTACACATCGCAAAAAAATCTATTACTGTGTTTTTTGTAGTAAAAGCTAGTAGTGTGCGCTGGATGAATCATAAGGTTTCTTTGCACTATCAAGCAGAGAAACAGCTATTCCCCACCTTGTTCTGATGGCAGGTTGTTTCTTCATGCACAACTGATTTGAGATTTAAAACTCTTTTTTTGCTTTATCATCAGGAGGGTTTAAAAGTACATTGTTTACATCCATGTTTGCTTGCTAGCAGTGTTCTCCTTCCTTGCCGTTGTTGGCACACACAGCAGTTTGTTGGTGCGTTACCCCCACCGACTGTCAATCAGCCAAATAGCGTGAAACCGATGCATGATGTGAATTGTGACACTGTTGCCTGGTTGCCACTGTGTTTCATCAGATGCCCACCACACAACTTCTTTTGGACTTCTGCTTTTTATTCTAACACTTGTGCCTCTGTGTCATCTGTGACAGATGCTGAATTGTATCACAGGCATAAACTTTCTAGGGCAGACATCATGTTTGTGTAGTAAGTGATTTTTAGTAGTCGTTGCCATCACCTAAATCCTGATTATTTTTTCATTGCAGCCTGGAAGACTGGAAAAGTATTCTGTCTTTTCAGTGTGGCTTTGCATTACTTTGCGTCTGATTATCAAAAGATCATGGCCAGTCTATACTGAAACATGAATCTTGCAGCAGTAGTAGCAATTCTGTGTGTGCTCAGAATCTTGAAGCACTACATTTTCTGTGACATTTCAAAAGCTACCTTTCATCCCACTCATAAGGCCCCGCGTGTAGCGCACATTAGTCAGCCCTCTGAAACAATCCTCTTCTTTAGATTCGGTCCTTTTGTCAAAGGCCTTGAGTGAGAGTGTTGAACCATGGGACTGAAGATGCTATCATCGACGCTAAGAAAAGACATCTTTCTCCTGGATGATGGAGCTCTGCATGTGTGTTTGTGTGTGTATGCAGTGTGTGCAGCCCCGTGTATAAGGCTTTATTCTTTGTTCTGTCTTCATTCGCCATAATGCTGTCCCCCTCCCCCCTCCTCACCTTGCTTTTTGGTTCTTGATATTCATCACACTGAACCATTTTCTTATCTCTGGACCATTACCTGCACAGCTGGCTGCCACTCATAACTCAAAAGGTTTTTCAAATCACCTGACAAAGAGCTTTGCTCTGACATCATTACTGACCCTAAGCGGAGAGGGCTAACAGTGCGCGCTCATTGGCTACGAGCTATGTAGCTTCTGATGTGAAGATGTCTCAGTTCACCACTTCACCATTTGTTGACCCCAGTCCCCAAATGTTTAAGAGTTACATAATATGATGTATTTTATGTCTTTGCTTGATTTATGCTGCCTGCTTTATGTTTGCTTTTTGATCCTATGGCTGCTTGTTTGCTTATTTTTGTGGATTACATCATTTTTGTATTTGCTTATAATGCATACTGAGGTGAGATTCCTTTGTTGTTGTGTTTCTGCTGCTTTGTCTTGTGCAAATAAATAAAAATAAATAAATACAATTTTGCCTCTTGTCTTTCTTGTCTGGCGGTCTTTCACAAAGTAGAAATAGTCAAATATGCTGGAGAACCAGCAGATGATGAAGTGACATCATCTTGCGCTACGTTGTGCCACTGCTCACAGCCACATCAATCTCCCAGCTTTCCTGGATTTGGTTTAAAGAAAACACAACAGTCCCTCTTGACTTTTATAGTCAGCTTTTATCTTTTTTTTTTTTTTTTGCTTCCCTCCCTTTCCCCTCACCTCAATAGAGACAGAAAATAGAAGAATGGGCTATAATCTGCCTGTGAGGGTGAACAGAAGGACACAGTGCATGCTCACTGCTGAAGACAGTTTGGTTTTATTTTTATTTTTGCTTTTTCTTTCTTTCATTTTGACTTTCTGCCTTACCTGTGTGCTTGCTTGCTTTCTCGTTTTACCCTTTACTTACCCTTCCTGCTCCACTCTCTGTGTCTGTCCTCTCCATCCATGCAGCCTTGGTAGCTCTGCGGAGTCCAGGCACTCTTTGATCTGTAGTCCAGAACACAGGATGAGAGTTATCCGCTGGCAACAACAAGAACATCCCATTAGGAGCTGGACAGAGCCTTGACAGACACTCACTGCCTCTGCTGCCTCTGCTGCCGCCGCTGCTGCTGCTTGGCCCTAAAAGCACAATGCCTATTGCTACTGATGCTGCTGATTCTCTGTGCTACTTCCCAGCTCAGGGTGGGCATTACTGGCTCAGCACACTTGACACGTGGGCTCAGAGTCAGCTTCACTTGTTGAATTTCAAATGTTGAAATGTTCCCTCTGTGATTTATTTTTAGTTAGTAATGGAGCTGTCGCCCATTGGTGTGTGTGGAAGTGAAACTCTGGTGGGCTGCCCGGTTGATCAAAGTGCCTCAGCGAAATTAGAATTTTCAATTTGGGCATCTGAAGTAAGACATATTTTGTTAAGAAAGTAGCTGTTCTGGAGCTTTTGATTGTATCACTTCTTTAGCAGATGGAGTTTGTCCAGTTGTCATTTGATTTGGAATCACATGATATTTCGCCTGTACACTGCTCTTCATACATAGATACATATGCAATACATAGATAGACAGCCTCAGCCTACACATACATCAGTCAATGTAATTTTCTAGGAAAGTTTTTAACACTCTTAAAATCAATCCAGTATATTTAAGGAATTTTGAGATTTTTTTAATAAAGATATTTTTTGTTTTAGCAACTGATCTATGCACCATCATCTGTGTAAGATACATATAATCAACCTGGGAAAACAGAGAGAGAGAGGTGATATTCAAATAAACAGTTGAATAGTTTTACATATTAATGGCCACAATTGTGCAATCTAATCGTATCTGTTAACTTAAATCTCATCTTTTATCCTCTTTATTGTGGCACAATCTCTGTGTGTTTCTTTAAACACACAGAGAGCCACAGCCTGGTAAAGCTGCCTTGTTATCTTAAACAGACCTAACATTTGTCTTGGTCTCTATTGTTTTGGCTTCATACACAAAATCAATGGAGCTCATTCATCACATGCTCATTGAAAATGAGCATATTTGTTTGAACATTTGTGAGGATTTTTCAGTACAGTGTGAGGCAGAGGGAGCGAGATTTATCAAAACCGTGCAGGCAGTAGATGCTACAGTCATGGTATTTGCCTGCTGAAAAAGCATTATTCTGTCCTCTTATCTTCCCTGTGCATCTGACATGTACAAATCACACACACACACGTGCGTGCGTGCACACACACACACACACACACACACACACACACACACACATACATATATATGTGTGCGAGTAATTAATGCATGCATAGACGCAAGCTTCAGACACGCACACAGGCACACAAATACTCACTGTGGTTTCTGTTTCCGTCACAAACAACCAGTGATGGATTGGCCCTTTCCATTTTAAACAGGGAGAAAACACATGCCCCCGGGGACCCTTGTGTGTGGAAGTACTTTGAAGTGTCCACATTTAATTCTTCTGTATGATAAATGAGAGGAGAGCTGCAGTTGTAGCCTGTGAGGAAAAGCTCAGCTCGCTCAACGAGGGGAGCGGTAACAAATGTAGCGATAGCTGATAAGCTGACTGTGTCTCTTGCTCTTGCTTGTTGTTCTGCTCCCTGTAGACCCCCACAGCCAGATAACAAATCCATCCTATCAATCAAACCCATCAATGGCTGGCTGCAGATTAGAGACAGTGATTTTGGGGCTGATTGGAGGGGAAATGCTGATTACACCTCCCTCTCTCTGACTTGATTACACTCTGCCTGTGTGTTTTCAAGCTCGGCTGCTGAGCTGTAATCACTGGAAGCTAAGAGCTGAGGCTCCAGAATAGACAAGACACAGCCACGATCACACCACTAGCTGGCGAGCTGTGACTTTATGGCCATTGATAGGTCATTTAAAAAGCCTATATCTCACACCGTCAGAGCATCTGTGCGTGCTAACTGCACATAGACCAACACATGTGCAGGCATGCACACATTACGCAGAGATAAGGAAAGCTCCAGCTATGAAACCTTTTGTCTCCAACTCCTGTCATGTTCATTGCCTCTCGTTTCCCTCCTCCCCCCTGCTTCTCTCCACTGCTCTGGCCTACTTCCATCTCAGTGGCAGAGGGTCCCGTGCTGGAGCACACACACACAAACTCACGCAGTGAGCATAGTGAGCGGAGTCCTAATCTGAGCTTTATTTAGCTGCTTCACCTTTAAAACTGGAGCAGGTTCCAGACCAGTGGCGGCTGGTGACTCAAAAAATTGGGGAGGACAGGCTACTTATCTCTACTTTCTTATGTTCAAGTTCTGTTATGTTTTTATGTTCGAATGCAGGGCTGTGCAGAGACCTTTAGAGGGGCAGGTTAAAAAGAGGCACATGGAACAACATTTTAACACCATACACTAACATAATTTATAGCATAACCTGTTGAATTATAGCAAACCATATTCAAACAGAATGTAACATGGAAGATTACAACAAACCACTTCATATTATATAATAATAAAACAATTTGCTTTCAAAAACAAAAACCCCTGAGTGGTTGAAAGGCTGCTCCTTTAAAGACATTTATACATATTGATTCTAACAAAGAAGCGCTCATTTTAGCCCTGGAATGATTCAGATGTGTAATTTTACCAAGAAAGTTAAACAAAGTTAACTTCAAATTTATAGTATTGTTCTATTGTGATGACAGATTTATGTTCTCATCAAAAACAGACAACATATGATTTACACGTGTTTCCTATGTATTTTCTTAGTATACTGAAATATATAAAGTACCACAAAGCTTATAAGCTGATACAAAACAGATCGGTGCTAAATACTAGAAAGACTGAACACTAAAAACATTCACAGATCTAAAAGTGTAGGTTCACATCAAAAAGTATTAATGCATGTATCAAATACATGACTTACACACTTACATACAATGTAGACGGGGATTTCACTCAAACCCATACTGTGGGATGAATGCAGCAGATCTTTTTTATTGGTGAAAATAATATTATAGCAGGGTTTTAAAACAGAAAAAAAAATACCTGTCTTTTACCAGGTGGACACAGAAAAGAAGCTTCCACGTTTTCAGGATGTTTTGTGCATCTGAAGTAGTTTGTACCTTAATTGTTCTTCTATATACAAGACATACAAAAATAGCCTACAAAGCTGGCATGTTGGCAAGCAGCCAGACCTCCTGCACACGCATCTACAAATCACACAACATCAACAGGTGACTGAACAACCGCTCAATTAAAAACTGGATAAATTACAAATGAATGTGAGTCCTGACAGCTCACTGTAACTCTTCAACAGCAAACTACCTACAGCACATTATATGATCTCTCTGCTGCAGTTTTGTTAAGGAGGTAAGTTCACACAACAGCCACAGAGACATTTAACCATCAGAGAAGAAATTAGCAACCAAAGAGACAGAAAGAGAGAAGGTGTATCTGACTCACGTTATCCGATGTCTTCTTCTTTCTTTCATGAAGATGAAGTATCCATGTCATAAAGTCCATTTGTTGCTGTTGGTCATCTTGTTTGTTAACAGAACTTTGTCGCTGCTGGTTAACTAGTCTGATAGCATTAGCAACGATGACAAACAAGCTAACTCTCCCGGTAAATTAGGTTGTTAACTTTCTATTGTTGACGAGAGGAGCACGTCGGGCAGCCGCATGCCACTATATTCCCGCCGTGTGTCCAGCCCAGACAGCTAAAATCCATTTCTCGCCATTAATAGTTCTTAACAGTCATTGGGGGCTGCTACAACAAGCTAACTGTTGCGTTGGCTAACGGAAGTAGCTACCTACTGCGCGGTAAAAAAAAAAAAAAAAAAAAAAAAAAAAGGAAACGTAAATCTGAAAAAAAGGAAATTTGGACTCTGTTGAAAAGGCCTAAATAAAATGTAATTTTTTTTGTGATGTTTTTTTTAAAAGCTACTGCAGTGTAGGAAATTTAAAAAATATTTGGGGGGCAACTTTTACCCCCATTGTCTAAAAAAATGGGGCATTTATACAAAACTTTGGGGGAACTTTAAAAAAAAAAGAAGTAATTAGTGCATAAAGTTACTATTTGTAATGTAAAATAAGCCCAGATTAAAATGCATACAGTAATCACCACCTTGTGTAACCACAACCACCTCAGTAAACACCGTTTCATAATTGTCTCCATTTTCTAACTACAATAATAACGACATTAAAGCCAAACAATGCAGGCCTATTCCTTTTCAACAACTAAGATTTTATTTAGGAAGAGCCTTCAGTATAAACCACTAGATTGCAGTATAAGATAATGATCATGAGATCGTGACAATATTTAATGAGCTTGATCTAATTAAATTTACCAAAAGGTCTGGTTGGGGGGATAATATCATATTCAGATCTCCTACAAGTCACAACTAGTCTAACTTCAATGATTTCATCATTGTAGGTCTGATGCATTGCATGCCACAGCCTCAGGTATTTCACAAAATTACAGACTAGTAGCTACAAGTACTGTCAAAAGAGCCAAAATGAGAGTAATATTCCTTATTAATTGATGCAGTTCTGGAAATAACTTCAGTTGAATTTTTTAGCATGCTTTATTTCATCTCCAAGTTTGCCCTGCTGACGTTTTCAGCATGGATGAAATAACATTATAGACTTGACTATCCAGCAGTGCATCGTTGATGAGTAGACTGAAAAAATATGTTCTAGATTTGGGACTAAAAAGCTTACTTTACTTGGTGCATTGAGCTCAGTAACGTTAGTCTACGGCACTGATCACCCCACCAGTTGGCAAGACCCACATGTAGGCTGTAACATTGGCGTTATCTAGCCAACTTGCTAACACTAATGTTAGCTAATGCGCCAGACTAAAGACATTTTAAAGTCTCTAGCGTTAGCGTTAATGTTACTTACCAAAAGCAAATCGGTGATGCTTGCTTGTTTGGTGACGATGAGCTGAATACTTTTTAACCTGTTCGCTTCCTTCAACAAAGTCGTGATTAGCTTTTAGCTGTCCAAGGCTATGTTTGGGTGGGCGAGCCCTGCATGCTTTACAGAAGAGGCGAATCGTCTTATTCACTTCTTCAACACCAAGCCAGTGTATTTTCCATTTTTCAATTGTAGAAGCAGCAACTTTCTTTGCCGTCTTTTTTGCCCTTGCCCCCTGTTAATTTCCGAAACTGTGCTACTGTATGAAATACTAATCTATCTATCACTTTACTGTCAGTTCATCACACTCAGGTACAATACAGTGGTAGAGGAAATTATCATTGGATGAACGCAATGTCAATATTGTATTCTCCGTGTTTTGGCCAATAACAGATTAGCATGAAAACAAATAAAGTGCATTAAATTGATGTAAGAGATCTCGCCCTAAGGAGGACAGTAGGAGCCCATCCTCCTCTTCTCTCCTCTCACAGCTTCACATAGACTGCCCTTTCCCCTCTTGCCTGCAAGGTGTTGATGTTGAAGCATTTTAATCGGAATTTCAATAATGGATTTCTTCCAAAGAAGAGAGAGAAAATATTTTATAAAGGATACTGAGATTTGGTAATGATTTATTTCAACTAGTTCCTCTTTTTTATATTTTGCTCTCCCTCTTGCCTCTCAAAAATAGAGGAGGAGCAACTTCCTCTGCCTCTATTGACTCTGTTCCAGACATTGTCTTCCTCATCCACCTCAGCTTCTTCTAACATTACATCCCTCTGTCTCTCCACTCCTTGATCGATCTACCCGGCTCTCCATCACTCCCTGTTTACCCTTTTTTCAATCACTGCAGCCATCGAGACCTGCTTAGGACTCCAGTTGTGTTATGTCACCTTGAGCGCACCGTGCTGTGGATAACGCAGTCGTACAGTTCATTCTGTGTGCAATGAAAACTGCATGATTTACTACAAGAATGTAAACAAACCCAGTTATTGCCAGATATTGCTAACATTGTCCTGGAAAATTTGAAATGCGGGTGGAAAATTAATTGGTTTTACTTGCTTTCTTGTTTACAGAAAAATAATTGTGATGGGTTCTCAGTGGGTGCACGAGAACAAACCGAATGTCTTCTTTGTTCCTTATGTAAACAAGGAAACTGCAGAAACACAAACTTAATAATGATTTTGATGATGACAGTTTGGGTAAATACTTGTACTAGTCTGCATTAAAAAAAAGCCTGCAGCAAAGCCAGAACTCTTTAATATTTTTTGCTAAATATTCAAGTGACATTTTGACTTTTATTATGCATCCTGGAACATTAATTCAGGGTTTTCTTTCACTGTGTAATAAAGACTTTATTGAGAAAATGATTTTTTTGTGCTGCCATGTGTAGGAACAAATTCCAGGGTATTTCTTCATCGCTAACAATGGTGTTAACAGAAGCACAATCTCAACAGGAACACTGTCTACAGGGTCACTGTTTCACTTACTGTGGCTAATGTTTGTTACTTTAATAACACCCTCATGCTTTCAATCCTCAACACACCATTTGGGACTGCTGGCATGACTGTTTGCCTAAATAAAATTCTTTTCATCTCAGTGTGTGAGGTAGGTTCACATAAAATTCATAACTCTCTGTGTCCTGGTTTTGAACCATCTTTGAAGCCAAAATTGTCTCATCCAGCATGTGTTAGGTATCATTTCAATTGACACCATGCACTCTACTACTAGTGCTTTGAATTGAGCATACTTGCATGCTTGTTAGATGGAAACAGCTGTCAGGGGAGATAGTGAAAGTGACTCACTCTTCTTTCCCTCACTTATCATTTCCCTATTCCAGTCTTGCTCCTCTCATTGTGACCTCCAAGAAAGTCAAAATATTCTGTTCTTTGTCTCTTTTTTTTTTTTTTTTCCTTTCTCGTATTCACAGTGTGAGTGTGCACAGCATGGTGACTGATTTTGGGATTTTTTTGGGGGGCCAGAGGTGTGCCGTGCACCTGTGGCACAGCTGGAAACAAGTTGAATTAGGATGAATAAATTATTAGTAGGCTATGTGTTATGTGTTGTGTGTTCGACGATTTCTGAAAATGTGTTCTGCCATAAAAGCCTCCCCTCATAAATCTGCAAGAAGTGCAACATCAGTGCAACATCAGAGGCTGCTTTTCAGTTTAGCTTTGTTTTTTTGACAGTAGAAAGCACCATTTACATCTCAGCCTGCGTGTCATGGATAACACAGTAAAGTCTATTTTGCTGCTGTGATGTTAAAATAGTTTATGAGGAGATGGCTTATTGTGTTAACGTCTTCCAGAACAACCAAACATTGAATGTACAGTAGAAAAGGCTATAGTGATTATTAAAGAGCCAAAGTTAGCAGCACGCTACAGTGAGGCACGCTACTGTCATTTGTTGAGAGTGTGACCAGCACCACAAACCCCACATAAAGTTTGGAAGGTTTCTTTCACACATCAGTCATGAAAGTCATTACAGTAGCCCTTTGCACTGTCTGCTGTTGTTATTGTCACAGCAGACAGACATGGAAAGCTACATCCTGGTCGTCCTCTACACAAAATGGCAGCCTGCTATGCAGTCATAACAAAAAACAGCCCCTCTTGCAGCCAGAAGATCTGGAATTGGATAACTGGCCTGTGTGGCTGTCTGTCATATTTGCATGTTTGACTTCACTGAGTTCATATTATTTGTCAACGTGGTCGACTCTCTGGCCAAGTTGTGACAAAGGGCCAAATTGGGATGTCTGCAGCTGCGCAGAGTGGAATTGGAGGCTAGCCTTATGGACTCGATGCAGTTTTTGCATCCAAAAGATTATAGTGGTGCATATTCATTCTAATAAGTCATATGAGAGATTAATAAGAGGGATACTGTTATCCACAAAGTCTGTGTCATGTTCACTGTATAGTTTGAGCTGCTACTTTTTGAATTGCTTCATGGAGTGCTTCCTTTACAGTACCGTCATCCTAACAGCACAATTGTCCGTGCATCATGATATGGCAAAAATGTTTAGATAAGGACACATTCTCAAACTGCAGCACCTCCTGCAAGAAGCCTACAGTACATCTACAGAAATTCCACAACAAAAACTGACAAAATCACAGAGTGTAGTGTCAAGTCTTTATAATTCCTACTCTAGGAGAGAACTTACGTGCACAAATACACTGGCCGCAGATGGGGTTTCAAAAACTCACATGGCTTCTCAAGATAACACTGATGACTGATGGGAATTCTGTTGTGGTATGTATTGTTATTTTTTAGTGCTTGTTGGTTCATGTGTGCCTTCTGAATCTCAGTAATGTATGGCCCTTTCAATGCATATCTCTTTCCTTAGTGTAAATATCTTGTGTACGTGCTATCATGCGTATGTGTGCATTCCAGTTTGGTCTGTTATAATACATTCTCAGCAGAACAAATGGATTTTTTGTTTGGCCAGAGTGCCATGACTGACTCATAGTGTGAGTGGCAGCAATAGGAAGCCTGCTCTCCTCTCAAACCTGAAATAACTGACAGTAGCTCATCTGCCAACTCATCTAAATACAGAAACCTGTGCTTGTATTAACACAGAGCTGAATCCAGGTCAAATCATTTATAGCATCATCATTTGATTGCTAAATTATTATTCAGTGCCATATGGGTTGTTTCTTGAATGATCTAATTGACATACTTTCCATAAATGTTTAGCTTCTGTCAGTACTGGCTGATGAAAGTCAAAGGAGAAGACTGACAAATCAGCATTAGCTTCACTTTTTTGAACATACTTCTTTTTGTCATTCCCTAGGTAGCAATTACCTCAGGAGCAGAATGAAAACACACACACACACACAAACACACGTGCACATGCAGTCTCTTCCTATTTTTTATTCTCTCTGTCTTTTTCACACTGGATCCTATCCTGCTGTAAAGCCTCTGCATGATTTCGCCCATAGCTTTGTAACATAAGTGACTCACACCACCCTGGCAAAGTAGCCCCATAGCTTATCACATCTGAGCACACACAGTCTATACATGGAGTCATATGTAAGCGTTCATTTACTCACACATCCATCCACCCACACATGTATTCACACATGCCCACATACACAATCACGTCCAGCCGCTGTATATTTAGAGTGGCAAGCTGCTGTTTCCGTTCCTCATGGTCTCCTGTGCCTGTCAGGGGCCTCTGACACTGTTGTTTAATGAGCAGAGACTCTCTGCTCAGACTAGCTTCAAGTCTAGTCTGCTTCTATTGCTGCGTGTCTGCTGTAGCGACGCTGACCAGAGGAGACATGCAGGTCTGTGTCCCAGGGCTAATTGCTGCTACTTGCCTGATAGTCTTTCTGTGCTCCACTCTCATTGACTCCCCGGACTCCGGGGGGATTCCCACAGGTACCCAAAGACAAACAAACCTGGGCGGACAATCAATAACGGATGCAAGAGTTACCGCTCAGTGCAGGCGCTGATTAAGATTCTCCGAGAAAGTGTGCGTGTGTGTGTATGTGTGTGCGCGCTATGTAAGAGCGGGAGTGTGTTAAAACGTGTTTGCTGATTGTCCCCACTCCTTCAGTGCTAACTGGAATCTCCAGCCAGTCCCTAAGTGCTTGTTTATGTGATTTTGATTAAGAGCATCACAGACTTAAGAGGCACCTGGACAACAACACCACATTAATGCTCCCCGGTAAATATTCCCACAACATCTCAGGTTAACAATGTGGTAGGTGAGATCGTGTCTATGTCTGAATGTGGGACCTGATTATCTACTGACAGTGCCAAAGAGGACTGTGTGCTATTATCAGTGAGCTTAAGGTATGGCTTTTATACACATCTATCTTTGGCTTTATTGTAGCAATGACATGTATCACATCAGTACATCACACAACCAAATGAAAAGTAAAACTACTCACTTTAGTTATTAAAAAGCTATTTAAACCTCTCCACATTTGCCTGACAAAGAAAAAAACATAGACAGCCAATGATAACATAATACATACACACACAGAGACACAATACATAAACACTACCAAAAGAAGACAACCAAAACATTTGATAAAATTGTGTTGTGGAATCGTTCCTTTCATTTCAGTGCCTTAACAATTTTAGCTTAATTACTTTCTTTTATTCCCAGTTTTAATTCCTTAATATGCTTATTTACTTTTAGTACTAAAAGGGCAGCATTTTCATACTTTTCCTAAAGTGTAATCAAATAGACCAATATTATTTCTAATGTAGCTAAATCTTTCTAGCAATATTTAAATCCTATATCATGAAATATTGACATGATTGCAATCCTGCTGTTGATTTCCAGTTTAAAGGTATTAACGTTTAAGAATATTAAACTGCTCTTACAAGTCAAAATCTAATGGCTTAGATGTGGTGGGATTGTGTTTCAGTATTGTTTCAGTGTCCAAATAAAATTTTAAAAAGCAGCTTATGGCGTGACGTGTCCCTGTGTGCCAGTGACTGCCACTGGCTCCCAAGCAATGCTTTGCTGTGGTGTCATCTCGCCTCTCCTCAGCCTCTACACCCCTCCATTCCCTCTCCTCCCTTTCTCTCTGGGCTCATGTTTGCTTTTGTTCTCGTCTCCAGCCCGCCTGACTCACAATGATGATCTTGACCAAGTGCAGGGAAAGGTCAAGGTTGGCCGGCAAATTGCCTCAAAGTAATCAGCCTTGTCTCTCTGCGCTGAAAGTGTGAGCTCTCTGTCTCTGTCGCCATCTTGCCATCTCTCCATCTTTTTTCTCTCCTTCTCTGTCTCTGTGTTTACCCTGGGGGGAGACGAGTGTCGGGGAGGATTGGCAGATTGGTTGGGTCTGCCCTGCTTTGAAGTCTCAGCCCTGACCGGGGGCTGGGTGAGGGCTGGGGACTTGAAAGCACCGAGCGTTGCTGCCTGGGTGACATTTCAGCATAGACCAGCGTGACCCAGCACGGTGCTTGTGTGTGTGTGTGTACATATTTATATATATATATATATATATATATATATGTATGTGTGTGTGTGTGTGTGTGTGGACAAGAGACTGTCTCCTCATGGCGTCAGCTGTCCTCAAGGACCGCCGGCTGCTGGGGGCTATTTGCCTCTGCACCCAAGGGATTACCTTTCATTACATGAAAAAGAGAATCACCCCTTCAACCTCTAACCTCTCGCTCAACAATAGTGCCACTGGGATGCAATGCTCCAGCTGATACCCCTGTTATAAATACACACTCAGTAACTACACCCAGTACACAGATACTAAACGAGCCACATCTAAGATTTTATATGATTTTCTGAACACACACACAGGCTAGGCTCAAGGACAGCCTCCTCTGGGTCAGCTGTTCGTTCCAGCTCAGTGTGCCTGAGTGGCTGCCCTCTGATGGCTTCACACACATGAAAGATTTCACTTTAATGTGTCACACAGTACCCACACACTCAGCCAAACAACATCAAAGCCTGCCTGTGGCCTGTAGCCGGACAAATGTCTTCATCTACCGCCCGATTGCGTGTGTGTGTGTGTGTGTGTGTGCGTGTGTGTGTGCGTGTGCGCGCCTTTCTGTCTGTTCAGCAAATGGTGTAAACAGGTGTTAACATGTCAGCCCACAAGATGCCACATGCCGCTGTGTCATGATCTCCTGAACAGCTGTCCCCCACCATTGTGTGTGTGTGTGTGTGTGTGTGTGTGAGTATGTGAATGTATGTATTTACTGTAAGAGTTATAAATGGCTGCAAGGGGAGCTTTAGCCCTATATATTGCGCCAAGGACAAACAAAAAGAAAGGGCAAACAATGAAAGAGAGCTTTGCGGCAATAACTGATTTCCTCAAAAACACACCTGCTATATCTCTCACTGTGTGCACGAGTGTATGCACAGGTAAAGGTGTGCATCTGATTGAGCTTTAAGGTGATTTATTGTTTAAGGAGAGAGACTGTCCAGTAAACCAAAAAGTTCATCCCTGCTGTTTGCTAGTGTCTCCATCAACAGCCATATGTTCCAGCAAATGCCCTTGAGCACTAGCGCCAGAATAGGGGGGACAACACCACTTTCAGGTGTTATGGTAATAAAGTGGTAACGTCTAAGCCAGGTATTACGCTAAGCCTAGTCTAACATGTTGGATTTGATTATTTGGACATGAACCTAGTGTTAAATAGCTTTTGCTTTGGGAGTGATAGTTGCACTCAATACTTTGTCTATTTGTACTGTATGTTAGTAGGCATATTAGATGTAAAGATGTTTGATTCTCTTTCGAACCTTATTAAAAAAATATTGACTTGGTTGATTTGTTAGAGTGTAACAGTTCTCAGAGTGAAAAATCTGAAAAAATGTATCTGTATCAAAAGGAGCCGAAAAGCTGCTACCATTTTGATCTGGAAGTACCCTGTTGAGAAGAGGGAATGCATTTCTTACCATATTTTAGTGGTACAAAAACAGTAGGCTAGGCTGAGATTGAAAGGAAGTTGAGGTGAAAAAGTTTACTAGCCTATTACATCATCAAAAGCTGGATGTCCCCCCCACTTTAAAACTCATTCCGGCGCCACTGCCCTTGAGCGAAGGACAGAAACCACCACCTCTCTCTTTTTTTTTCGGCCTCTGTGGATTAAAGAGGCAGCTAATCATGCCCATAATGTAAATTCAAATTTCTCTCCTCAGGTGGAGATTGATAAACTGGACTACCACCACTACCTGCCTCTGTTCTTTGATGGCTTATGCGAGACCGTTCATCCGTACGAGTTCTTCGCCCGCCAGGGAGTCCATGACATGCTGGAGCACGGAGGCCCCAAGATCCAGCCCGTCATTCCCCAGCTCATCATCCCCATCAAGAGTAAGTCTTAGAGGGAGTCTACACTCACGATTTGCCAATCACACACCATACAGCTCCTGTCCCAAGTGACCCTGTGCATGCCGATGGCATTTTACCTTCACTGTGCGTTACCCTTCAGCTCTGCCACTGATGGGAAAATGCGTGGTTGATCTCAAGATACAAGTCACCTTACAAATGCTGTTATTGTGCCATTTTAAATAAAATTACTATTAAAATAATTTGCCATTAAGCTATAAAGACTGTGAAGAATATGGCTATAAAACTTTCAAGTGAAAAAGAGAGAAAGCAAAGAAGAATTTGAGAATTAAAATAAGTGATATTATATTTCAGTACAAAAATATGTTGTATAATCACACAGGGCCATTATCACAGCAATTATAGATGATTAAAATACAGCAACTATTCAATTAACTTAAGCAACAAAATGGCTCCACTATCTTTTAGTCATTTGCATTAGTTTAGTAAATATTATTTTTTTTAATGAGTGACTGACAGTCAAGTAATCTTCTTGACTCAGTTTAATTGCAGCCGTAATAAATATTTTTGCATGTCACTGTTTCATTATTAACTGTTTGGATATCAGCATCAGTACATTTTGATTCCTGTTTGCTGATCTTAGACATTATGTATGTCCCGAGTCTAAAGAACTTCCCAGTTTCTGATAGCGTAATTATCTTCTGCCGTGAATAAATCAGAAGCTAATAACACCATCAGTTTCAGTATAATATAGTTGGTATAGAATGTTTTTTCACACCAAAGATCTGTGGCTCCAAAGTTGAATGAAACAGCATTAACATGATAAAATTAAATAATGAAATCAATATTATTATGCATCTAAATCTATGTCTAAAATGTATTAACATATTTTTGAATAATTACTTATAACGGCGCTCTAACACCCCTTTTAGACAATATGGCAGAGGCAATGGAGTGCAACCAAAATAGAACAACATACTTTACCAGGAATAGCGTCACCTGTCTTACACACTCACACCACAACGGATTCTAACATTGCCATACAACAGACCCTGTGACAAGTCCTAATTTGGTTTCGCAGTCATACTGTTCCTATTATTACATTAACCCTCAGGGCGAAGCGTCCTTGTTTTTGCATTTGCCGGAAGAAGTTGGCTCTGAAAGCATGCCTGATAATCTGCCATGAATGTGGTGACATGCTACATTTAACTGTGTCATCGTGTTGTGCCTCTTTACCTTTCCGCACTGACACGTCTACACATGCGCACACACATACACACTCAAGTTGGCTGACTGAGGTGGGCGGAAAGGTCACGTCTCAGGGTGGATGGGTGTATGACTTCAAAAATAGACGTCAGAATTTATAGGGAAGTGGATAGCAAAGGTTTCTTGTGTGGTGAACACGAGGAGGACTGAGGTACAGAGAAGTTAGAATATTGCAGAGTGTGTCTTTTGTTGGAATTGAAATTGAATTTCAGTCACACACACATACACACACACACACACACACACACACACACACATAGACACACACACTGTCTTTTGTTTGGCGCTGCTGCCAAGTGGAGTGTCAGTTTCAAAGTGGGAGTCTTTAAGTGGCGCCCAGTGAGCCTGGGATAGTGTTCATGTCCCGGGCAGTTGGCTGGTGGTATGTATGTGAATGTGAAGTGTGTGTGTGAGTGTGTGTGTGTGCTCTTTGTTTGTGTGTGGGTGTTGGACGTCTGTGGAGGCAGAGGGGCGTAACGGCCAACACTAGGCAGGGCTGTTGGAGACACAGAGACACAGTGACAGACTGACCCTGGCACAAAGTCTGTTATCACACTACATACTTTACTGAACACACACCGCAAACTGACATCTACAGTCTTGTGATTGTGAGTGTGACTGCATTTTTATATTTTTTACTTTCCCTCTTCATTTCCTTAAAGGGGATGTATCACATTTCCAGGTCTATATTTATATTCTGGAGGAATATCTGCGTGATTTATAGTTCAAAAAATGTTGATCTTATACTGGTCCTTTATGCAGCCCGTCAGTTCAGCCTCTGTCTGAAGCAGGCCGTTTTAACTCCTGTCTCTTTAAGGCCCCGCTCTCGTTGGGCCCACTCTGTTCTGTTTGGTTACCTTCTGGAAACTGCATCAAACTGCGGCTTCAGAGGCTACGTAAAAAACAGTAGCAGTAGGATTTCACTTCTTTTTCACTGTTTCTCATTCTTTACTCGAAATGGAAACTTCTCAAATACATCCATACATGTTAGAGCAGGAATCTGATTCGAAATATGCGAGTGGTCAACATGGACAACCCATGGAACAACTAGAACAATCTATCATCACAAGGAACAAGTAGAGGTAACATTGCAAATGAAGCGTTCAGAGCAGAGCATGTGAGCAGAGCGAGCCGGGAGCGCAAGCGGGAGGGCTTTGGATGGAGCAATGAGTGTATTTTTTAAAAAAAGTTGGAGCGTCGCCTTATCTCCCGCTCCATCCCGCTCCAATTTCTCTCACGTCATGAGTTCGAAGCATGCCTGACCCAGAATGCATCTGCGTAGCCACACTATTTTCTCAGCTGCTGCAAGCTCGACAATGGAGTTCACTGGCATTGAAGAGGAGGCCAAGGATAGTGAGGATGACTGCGGGTTCTAGCAGCAGCACTGAACATGAAGAAGAGGAGGATGAGGCACTACATGCACTATCGCAGGCCCAAGTGGAAGAAATAACCAGCGAGGGGCAGAAATTCTCACTGCTCCACTCCGTTCACATGCTCTGGTTCAGAGCAGGCTGAAGCCCGGGCTTCTGATTTTCAGGAAGCATTTTATATACATTCACCGCAACTTTGACCATGTTTAACATAGACATCCGACATTATAACAGTATGAAAATAAAAAAAAATCACAAAAAGCATGATATGTCCCCTTTAATAATGGAAAAAACAATTATTCAGTAAGGTAAAATGTAATTTAATACATTAAAATAATTTCCTGCCATACCCAGAACAGCATATAGAATATTAATAAAACAGGTACATGATGTGCCAGCATCTTTTCACAGGTAGTTTAAATATTTGGACGGCCTACTGTCTATTTTGCCCTTCATCGCCCATTTTACACACAACTTGACGTTGACTGGCTTACTCTCTAACTTAGACAGCAGTTTATAAATTCAAACCCCTCAGCAGTTTTGGCCATTTGCCTTTAGGGGGGCAGACCAAAGGTGATGGTTATGCTCCTTATGAAAACACACACTTCGCACTGATAATGGAATTTTAAATGGCCTGCTCCTTATTAACTTCTTGGTTTATTAAAAATCAGGCCTGTTTCACCATCCACAAGGCAAAGCCACCAGTCCGTGTCTCTGTTGCAGATTAATTACTTTTCTAAGGATCAGGAAAGAAGGAGGGATAGCAGAAAGAGGAAGAAAGTAAAAAGCCGTCTGCAGTCTAAAATGGCAAGATATATATTTTTCTGCTCTGACGTTAATACATCTTCAATGTGGCTGGCAGGCTCTTATCTGCAGAGCGACTGAGTCACGTCAGGCCCTGGTGAATTTTGATGATGACTGCAGGTCACCCAATGAGAATACACAATGAAGAAGGCTCTGGCTGACATTATACTCTAAGGCCCTGTCCTCAGTGACTTAAAGACTGAACTTTTTCCTACTGTACGCCCTGTTCCCTTCAACCCACGTTAGAAAGACTATACCTTAGAGGTGACAAGTTAGACATTTAAGCGTATAGATGTGGTTTTGCTAATTTTCAGCGTTCGGCTTTTTTCTAAAATGAAAGTGTTTTTGAAAATAACCCCTGGGAAAATTTCAAAATGCTCAATATGCAGGAATAAAAAAATGCGGGAATTGATTTTATATGTAACACTGATATTTTGGATACTGTAAGAACAAAGCCGAGCAGCACCATGACGACCTAAGGAGAAAGGGTAAAACGTGAAATGCTGTGGTTTTGGTTTTTCTGGCTTCCTTAAATAGGCAGGAGGATTCAGAGCCATGCCTCCATTGAGCCTTGGTTGATTGGCATAACATTTGTTCAGCTTTGAACCAAAATGAGACTTTCATTACAAGGAGATCCTCAGTTACGCCTCTGCATGGGAACATCTTCTTCTGATCTGAAAAGTATATTTATACACTGAGTGATGAACAATTCCCAGCTAAACTCTCCAATGTGTCACCCTACCTCTGACATTTCACAAGAAACAGAATACAAGGTCACCATTGTGTTATTTTCACACTGAATATGAAACAGGTCCTAGCATGAATAGATGATTACTTTATTCAGATATTAGTTTATATATAATAAATCAGGCCCTCAGCTTCCTTCTCCTCCGCTCTTTTAATTTTTTTTTCCTTTCTTTTTTTTTTTTTTTTTTTTTCAGCAAGCCGAGAGTGCCGATGAATAATTGAACAGTCCTGCTGTGGTCCAAATGTCAAAGCAGGGAAAATTGTTTGCGCTGGCTGGTAATTAGAATTTCATTGTTTGTTATGTAGGTTTGAAATTCCTGTCATTCCACATTCCACCTTATCTCGGTGATGGCAGCTATCTCTGCGCTTGTCTATCTGGGGAGAAACTAAGGCTTAGATGGAGAGATGGCGTGAAGCACAATTCGCTCATTCAGCATCAACGCCACCACTCCTCCTCTGCATAGGCCTCCGCACTCACACACACACACACACACACACACACACTGTCATTGACAGACAAAGACTTGCTGAGGTAAACTTGTCATACACTCAGATGGACACAGAACAATGGTCATTTTCTCACATACTGTAAACTCAATATGAATACAGTCCTAGAGATAAGTCTTTCGACCTATCGTATCAACCTTTCGGTGGTTTATATGACTCTTTCACAGTGTATAACATTTTTTCGTTGCTTCATGCTCAGTACTCTCTGTGCTCATGACTGAGGCTGACATTTTGCCTCAATGGGTTTAATGTGTTTGTGTGCTGAAATGTGTGTACATGCCCACATGTCTCTGTGTGACTTCTGTGTGTGAGAGTATGTGTCTACGCTTGTGACAGCTTTGTATTTGCATACGAGCTGTTTTAACGCAGGCAGTGGGTGATGCAGTATGCTGTTCTCTGAGTGCTCTAACTGTCACGCACAATATTTTAGGGTTGCTGCTCACTTTCTGTCTGTCTGTCTTCTCTGTCAATTTCAATATGGTTAGGGATTAGGGATTGGTTTTGTTAGAACCTCATCGAAATGACTGCTTGTATTGACACTTTTTAGTTTGGTACTTCAACTATATTTTTCTTAGTTCTATTCATTGATTTGAAAGAAACAAAGGAATATTTTGGTGACACACAGGAGGAGTCTTAGCAGCGTTTTTCTTAGGCCGTATTTTACCCGTGTAACAACAACCCAAAGAGTATTTTTATGCTTCATGTCTATTTTCTTCCGTTTTACATGCATTACTACAGTGATTGCGTTTTGGGCTCTGAGCACTGCCAAAACACAGGTGACCTACGCTCAGTCCTGTGCCTGAACGCATCCTTTGTAGACACTGACCAAGGACTGGAGCGGCTGCCGCTAATGTGCTAATGTGCTGGTTTCCCTATACAGCCTGTGTAGAAAACGTTGGACTGATAATAGACGTCTCAGAATCATGTCTGTTTCTGGCGGAAAGTCATTTGCTGACAATCTAGTGACTCTGTCATAAAGGACAAACTAAATACTTGAGAATATTGCCCCACCAGTAAATCTAATCGAAATCATAAAAATGAAAGTGTAATGTGATTACAGCAGGAACATCTGTAGATCATTCTGCATTGATCTGCGAATCAATATGGGTGGTTATTACAGTAACTGTTGCCACAGCTGATTTATATTATATGAAACCGTTCTCTTTACATTAGCCTTCACTATAATACATCGGTTGCTGTGCTTACATCATTAAAATAGGGCCCTTATTCTCTATAACAAAAAATATTCTCAGTAGCAGTAGTTTATTAGCATACTGTACACAATAACTGCAGCTATGGTATGGTGTAACATGACCTGCATTGGATGAGGAAGACACCTGTGGAAGGTGCAGGACTGCGACACAGCAGATAAAGACAGAGATTTTCCGTAAATATATATATTGTTAATGTAAGAGGCGCTTAGCCAAATTAGTAGCATTGCCTCCTAGTTGCTTGTAAAGCAAACCCTTAATTGCAGTTGTCATCATCGACACAACTGAAGTTAAACACATTTCATCGGGTTTCGTTTTTCCAGTTTTGCCTAATGTGTCTGTTGGCGGCCACTTGTTCTGTGAGAGTTCACGCGAGCACAGCTCCACCCCTCACGCCAAGGCTTTATTCAGCTTTTTCACGTGCTATCTTTTCCCAGCAAGTACCATGTCTCTCACTCATTCTCACATTCTTTTGTCAGTTTCTCTCTGTTTCTTTATCCCTCTCACCTGTTTTTTACCTCCTATATCAGCCACAAGCCTGTGGTGTCTCTGCTCACACTGTAGCTGTTTGTTTTGACTCTTTATTTTTTTTTTTAGATGTTTTTTTTCAAGCCTCTCATTTTTGTTGCTGTAAGTGCTTACTGGCAAAATAGGCGCTGTGATGCCATTACCATCCTCTTTTACTGGAGGTATGTGTTAAATCACAATTCAGCGTTTCACAAAGAGAAATAGCTCAGGTCTGTTTTTTTAACTTAGGGTATGCTGTTTAAACTGACAGTCGGCACAAAGGGAATTACTAGCACTCATGCAGAAGCTCACATAAAAAAAAAAAATCTAATAGAGCACAAATAAAACAAGCGTAAAGAAATAGAAAAATATGTCAGTCTTTGCTGCTAATCACAGTTATTTTCTAACCCTTTGCCCCCTGCCTGTCACAACTCTTTATCTCTTTCTGACATTTTGTCTTTTGTTGTTTTTCCCCCTTTCCCTTTTTCTCTCTCTCTGTGTTTGTCTCTCTTGATCTCCCCAGCCCTCCATCTCTCCCACCATCATTCCCTTTTGTTCTCTTTATCAGTGGGAGATGGAGTTAAGTGCAGCTGTAGGCCAAATAGCCCAGTGATTGGCTCTCACTTACTCCTGCCTCCCCAGTGCATTTGAAATCACTGATTGCAGACAAGCCAGTCTATATCAAAGCCCAGCTATAAAGGAAATGCTTTCAAGGGAAAGAAGTGTGTGGGGGTTAAGATTTTATGTCTATTTTGGCCATGTGTATCAACAAAGCCTGCTCTTATGTACTATATACAGTACCAGTCAAAAGTTTGGACACACCTTCTCAATCACTTGAATGAGAAAGTGTGTCCAAACCTTTGGCTGGTACTGTAGTTCCAGTCGTCAGAATCACTCTAAATATACTGCACCTCCACCTGCTTTAACAAACAACCTGTAAATCTAGTTCATATCCTTTAAAGCTGGTTCAAAAACAGTTTGTCCTTGCTGCTCTGTCTCTTGACCTCCAGACATAGCTGAGCCTTTATTCCTGACCATTGCCATTTTTGTCCCGTCCTCCAGATGCCCTGAACACGAGGAACCGTCAGGTGATCTGCACCACCCTGAAAGTCTTGCAGCATCTGGTGATGTCTGGAGACATGGTGGGAGAGGCTCTGGTGCCCTACTACAGACAGATCCTCCCCATTCTCAACATCTTCAAGAACATGAACAGTGAGTCCCAGCCAAACAAATTGTGGATTGTTCATTTATGGACAGATGGTGTGCCAGCATGACATATCTCTGCACTTTTGTAGAGCAGTCACTGTGTGAATCTTTTTTTTTTTTTTTTTGGTGCCATCCCTGAATCAGTGAATTGGTGATCAGCAAACATTTGCCAGTCTGTGAAAGGTGTTTATGTTTAGCGTGTAGCCCGTGTTAAGGCTGTGGTTAGGTTAAACCAGTTACCAGTGGCTAAACCAGTGTTCAGGTGATTTCACAGTGCTCAAATTCTATGCAAATGTTAAGCGTTGCTTTTTGTTTCACTGTGAGTCAAAATATATCATCCTGTTTTCTACCTATTCCTTTCTCTGTGAATCCATTGTATGCGCCTCTCCCTAAATCCTTTTTCCTCTTCCTCCTCCCACTTAAACATCCACTTGACAGAGAAGCTCCATTTTTGTCCTTTCTGCTGTCAGTCAGGCTGCATTGTGCGGCGCTGTTGAGGAGGAGACTTTGTCCTTGCTCTCTCTGAAAGCCTCCACCTGGATGACACCAGGACCCGGGGAGATTGGCATCAGATAGGCAGGGCTCTTTGTGTGGTGGTGTCAAAGCACTTAGCATGGTGTGACATGATGTGGGCCCATTGAAGGCTCAGAGGCACAACCGATCCCAAACACAGCT
Source organism: Scomberomorus guttatus (assembly GCA_038419695.1). NCBI lineage: Eukaryota > Metazoa > Chordata > Actinopteri > Scombriformes > Scombridae > Scomberomorus > Scomberomorus guttatus. Next base: position 12,946,050 of record CM076455.1, read on the forward strand.
TACCACACAGTCAGTAGGATGTGAAGAGTGACATTGTGAATCAATCATTTAAACACAGGCTTTAATGGGAAAAAACACAGGGCTTTAGTCTGTTAATCAATATCCAATTTGAATCTCTTGTCTCTTTAATTCGCTTACATAATCTGTTACTATTTGCTGAGGTCTAAAAAAAGGAAGGAGAGAGCCCAAAAGAGATAGCGGGGAAAGACAAAGGATGGAAAAGAAAAGCCTGCCTTATTAACGCGTGGCCTTATGCAAATCTCTGTAAATTAGCTGTCAAATCAATCCCCTAAACCATTTTGAAGTGTGAGTTTCTCCACCACGGCGCAGGCTCAGCAGTTGGCCGGTGAACCCCACCAGGAATAGTTTATCTCTACCTGGTAGTTACCGTGTCACCCTGTCTACCTGCCTGCCCGCTTGTCTGTCCTCCTCTGGCAAGCATCGATTCAACCTGAGCCAACGTCTCACCTGGCAGACGTCCCCAATTTTGACCTCTCCCAGAGACCAGCCTGGGCCAGAGAGGGGTCCATACAGCTGCCAAAGCACAGGACCCAATCTGCTAAACAAGGACAGTGCTTCCTGTTGAGCAATTTATAGGCATCCAGTCGAGTTTTTCTCTTTTTAAAGTTTGGTTAGGAGTTGAGGCTGAAACAAAATTACCACACTAGTCAATAGAACAGATAGGAAGAAAGTAAATTAATCTTTTATGTTGGTATTATTTTTTTCCCCATCTCCATCTGGAGCTTTATTGTTAGATGAGCTGTCAATTCATGCCCTGCACCACCCACTCCCTGCTAACACAGAAAGATACGACTTCAAATACAGAGAATAGATGCTTCTCTTCTGGGGACCAAACACTGTGTGAAGCAGAACTCTGTGTTCTTTCTCTCTAATGCGCAAATAGTTTAGTGTTGTTGTTCTCTCACACTCTTCCTCTCTCTCTCTGTGTCTCTGTCTTCCCCCCTGTTTTATGTGGCTTGTTTGTATTGGTATCAAAGCTTTCATTGAAGTCCATCTATTATCTAATATCGCTTATATACACCTCCAGCTCCATCCCACACTCAGTCGGCTGTCTCAACCGGAGCCAGCGTGCTGCCTCTAGCAGACAGGTACAATCATTGTTTAATACACAGACACAGAACAGTGTCTTGTGTGGGGTAACATCTCCCCTTAGCTCTCCCACACTGTAACTCACAGAGCTTGCATGGCATCCCTCTCATCTCCTGAGCCACAACGGGGCCAGTGTCTCGTATGTGCCAAGTGTGTGTGTGTGTGTGTACATTTGTGTACATCTGTCATGAATAGATCCTGTTGTGTCCTATATGCAGCTGTTGGCTCCAGTGTGGATGAAGGCCCCGGCTTTCTGTCTCCGTCCCTCTCTGTTCACTGATGTTTCCATCTGCTAGCCTCGGGCACATAATGCTCAGTGTCTACTAGATGAACACGTATACTGTACGGACAGACACACACATACAGTATACTGTACAATCTCACACTGTCCCAGTTATGGTTACACACCGTCCCTGTCTCCCCAGTTGTTCGAGCTGTGAATCAATAGGCTGACAGCCACTGCTGTAGGGTCAGGGCTACAGTTAGATATCACCAGCATCTCATCATGGGACAGATCCCCTAGGCTGTGTTCACACACTCCCGCTGTGTCGCTCCCGCTCTGAGACAAGGCTACGACCTGTTAAATTGGTCTGTACACAGGGCTTATCTGTGCCATTTTTCCAGGGTCAGAGCTGGACCTTAACAGCCATCTCCAAAATGGACCCTCGGGTGTCCTTTCACTCAGACAGAGCACTGGACCTCTGACCAGGAGAACAGACTCGTGACCCACAAGCTCAGCCTCACTGGGGTCCAGGCCTCTGAAGAAAGAACGACTCTGTTGTTTAATGAGAGAAAAATATGCCTGTTTAACTCCAGGCAGCCAGCTGCCATTCTCACCACTGACACAGTAATGTGTCATTTTGAAGTGCACAATAATGAGCAATCACATAGTATCACCGTCCTTGATGTACCCCTTTATCTCCCGAATCAGCTCTCTCTCTTTTGTTTATGTTTTGTTTATGTGCCTTTTGCATATCAGCTGTGTTTGTGTATGTTTATGTGTGTGTGTGTGTGTGTGTGTGTGTGAGCGACAATGTTGAGGATAGTGTAGGAATTCCTCCAATGCGATTTGCACGGTTCTCTTGTTTGCTTGCTGTGATGAATCTTATCCCTAATGAAATGCAACAACGTTCCTTATGAAGGAGAGATGTGCTCCCTCATCCAGCAAATTCTTCCTCTGAGCTCGGAGGAAGGAGGAGGAAGAGCTCATATACTGTACGTCATCTGAGTAAGAGAGGAAGAGAGTTTGTGGAGTTTTGTAAAGTAGCAGAGGAAACTACATAGAGAAAATATTCTGCGGTCGTGGGTAAGGATCGGATCGGTGCCGAACACTGACCTCGTTAAGGAGATCGGGTAACTGATCCACATTAAATACAATTTCTTTGTCGTTGTTATTATAAAATGCAGTGTTTCTGCTATCCGTCACGTTCATTCAGTCACGACTCACTACTCACCTTTTGCCTTCATGTTTCCTTGCATAAATGTTACCAATGAGTTCCACGCAGTGAGGTATACAGATTTAAAATTTGGTAAAAAGAGGACACTATCTGATCAGCAGTTGGTAAATTGAGGTATTGGAATCAGTATCAGGGGACAAAAAAGCCTGACAGATGTGTATACTGATCAATACATGAGAACAATAAAAGTCTGATGACAATATTTATATAATCTTTTACCTTTTTCTACGATCTTAAACAAACATTAGATAAATATGCCTTAGTAAAGATATTTTACAGTTGAATAATAAATCGTTATCACAGATGACAGTAATAAAAGTACATTTTGAACTGTAAGCATCATTGAAATTTAAATTACTTTGAATAAAAACACAGAAAACAAAGTGATATTAAACTTGAAAAAACACAAGTCAAATACGGCCGATAATTTCAGCCTTTCAATATATCTGGTCGGGTTCTAGTATTCTAAAGCAAATCTTGATCAAGATAACATTTTTGCCTGCCTATGTTTATCTGACTGTCAGTGTACTGTATAAAGACACCTCACACTGATCACTTCCTCCACCACACAGTGACCAATACAAGATGAGAATTGCTTGAAACACACATTGCTACATCGCTGTATATTGTGTCTGAATGTAGTTGATGTTTGCCTGGAGGGCTCTCGCATTGTAGCATTGTTGTTGTTGTCCTGATGATTTTCTCCGCTTATCTGTAAGGTGTAGGTCCTTAAACTCCTATTCATCACTGACAAACACTCTCTCACACACACACACACGTACACACACCAAAGCGCACGCACACATTCGCACAATCATACATACATTGCTCACACACGCTGCGGTGATCTGGTTCATTTGACCTCCTTTATCTTCCTGCTAGGAATGTGGCCAGCTATGATAAGGTCTCACCCACATGCATTGCCGGGCCTCCGCACACACACACACACACACACACACACACACACACGTAGAGAGAGAGGTTGTGATAGTGGCTCTCTGTCTTCTTTGCCCAGGCGACTGGTGAGGTTTTTGTGTTGGTGACAGATGCAGTGCTGCGGCTGGCCACTCTGTCTTCCCCCGTGGCGCTTTATCTGTGTATCACATGACACACACACACACACACACACATGCACGTACACGGACTCGCTGCTCATGTTGGACGTCTTTATGAAAACGGCGGATCAGTTGCAGCCCACGCTGATCGCTGGAACTGAAATAAACAGGAAGAGCTGGCCGACCTCATAACCGCCACCCTGACAGAAGGACGAGCGGCGCGCGGGAACAAAGTGGACGAGGAGGCAAGGACGTTCCGTCATCTGTGGATGGAGATCATGCACACGTAACATGTCACACTATGAAATGGCCATCATGAACGCACACACACACACACACACACACACACACACACACACACACACACACACACACACACACACACACACACACACACACACACACACACACACAGGCAAATCAAATCCAAAGCCTTTTTTCACTGACTCATTTTAATCTGACAGAAGGCCAAGCGTATGCCAGCGTACTCAGCCACCTGTGCTCTTGTCCACGATACAACGTAATGCTCCCGTTTACTGCCAGAACACCGCACTGTTGCGTATATGCTGTTGAAGTTAATTCCTGGGGATTCCCATTCACAAACATTTGCTTTATTTAATGACCTTTTCCAGCTGCTGTTGTGAAAAATTAATTCACTGCCATGCTTTGTCTGTGTACATACCAGCACAAAGGAGGGGGCCACACACACACACACACACACACAGGTCCAAACACACACATAAACCTGTGGCCCCCGTGTAATCCATCATCCCCCACAGACACACAGAGCTCCTTGTCCCTGTGGACAACAGAGCACACTCCTCATCCTCAGCCCCCCATCTCCTCTTCCATCTACCCCTCTCCAACAGGAGATATCTATCTATCAAGCAATCATAGCCTGCCAAGACCCCTCCACCATTAAAATACAAGAAGAATAGGAGAAACAGAGAGAGAAAAGAGGGAGATGGAGGGAAAGATAGCGGGAGTGAGCGAGAGATGAAATCCAGGTAATACCGTGCTCGTCTGTTCTTACCTGCTCCTCTGTTAGCATGCTTCACAGCACATAATGACTTTTTCCTTCTCTCCTGAAGCTCAAGAAAAGACAGTTGAGGAAAATAGTGGAAATACATTTTTATATTAATGCAGTCCCCCCACCTCCCCCTGCCCCACCTCTCCCTATCTCCCTCCACTCTATACCCCTTCTGCCTGCGGATATGCACACCTGGCTCTGTTAATTTCTATTGTCAGCAGGTCTGAGGCGGAGCAGCCAATCAGGCGTGAGCGTCAGCCCTTGGGCCTGCAGTCGCTCTGCGGCTCCAATTTAAAGGTCAGCTGATAAGCAGCCAGATTCACGCATAATCTGGGCTGCTCTGCAGGCAGACAGGCAGACAGCTCAATGAAGACATACACACACACACACACACACGCACACACATTAAATAAATACACACATCATACTCTTGGTCTAAAATTGACCCTCTTAAACTTTTTACTTTGCAAACTGTGATGGCCATTTCTCACTTTTCCTCTTCCAGCTGAACAACAACATGTTTGTGCCACTAACTTTCCATCAGGTTAAATAATGTACTTTTGCTAATTGCTTGAGCGTTCAGTAAGAACTTGGCTTTGCGTTTGTTGATTTGTTCATTAATTTGTACATAGTGCCTTTTGCAATGCGTGGCACTTAGGGGAATTATGTGATCCACTCTTTAAATGGCACAGAGCCCCGAGGCTGGCAGTATGCTCAAAATTAAATAGAATTTGGCGTCTTCGCACTGGCGGTTTGCAACTCTAACAAAACATCACTTCGATTGCCGCAGTGTGCGGAGGCTGGCCAGCAGAACTTAGACGGCCTTGAAGTCACTGCTACTGGTCAACAGTGTTGTCTGTTGTTTGTGAATCTTTCAAATTTAATTTTGTGAGAAGTATACTGGAACTTTAGGCAGTAATTTGTGTCTGTGAGATCAGACATGTCCAGGTGGTTAGTTACAAAAATACTAGTCTTTCCTTCAGTTCTCTTGTTGACAATTCAGTTGGGATGGTCTGCCCCTCTGCTCTCCTGATTGGACTTGAGAAAAAGCTGCTACGACTTAGATTGCTTATCTGCTCAGAGTTGAACTCTTTATCCACCTGACGCTCAGTGCGTGACAGGTGGATAAATGTGTAAGATGAGCGCAAAATGCTTCAAACCGATTGAAAACCACTTAGGGGGACTGTGGGATGATGTTAAATGCTCCAGAAATAGGTAGTAAGTGGACCTGGAGTTAAGATTTTTTTGTCAAATTGAAAAAAAATCCATCCAGTATATTCACTCCCTTAGGTTCCCTGCACAAGAGAAGAATAGAGAAACCCAACGTGGGCTCAAACAGCTGAAGTGAAGAAGACAAACAAACAATTCCACACATTCACATGTGCACATCCAAACTTTTCTCAAACGCTTGATCAGTCTACCAGTCCTCATGTAGTTTACTCAATTCCAAGACCTAAACCTTAGAAATTTATGGGAAACTAAGGATTTATATTTTAGTGAATGTTGAGCTTTTAGATGGATCGGATCAGCTTTAGCACATAGTTACTTATAATCTGGAGATGTGTATGTATGTATTCTTAGTATGGACCCAGAAGTCCTCAATCTCGGCGGGACTCCTCCTTTCATTCCCTCTAATCCAAGTAGCACTCAATTACCTAATTGGATGAGTTATGAGGGTCCTTTTCCTCTCTCCATTCCCTCCCATCTCAATGAGATTAACACACTCTGTAATTAATGAATTTGGGGCACTTTGAAACGATTCGCAGGATTGTCCGGGCTCCGGGGGCCTGACATGTGTAACACAATTATCGAGTTGTCGAAATTAGACAATAGAGTGAGATGAATAGAGTGAACATTGGCTGTGTTTGCTAAAGACAGGTGATTGTTCCAGCCTGATCAGGTTGATGGGGCTGTTATGTTGTTATGCCCCTTCAGTGTGTGTGTGTGTGTGTGTGTGAACGTGTTAATGGTAATGGGGGTGGGGGGCAGTCAGCCACTTGATAGCCAATGTGTGTGATGTTTTTTTTTCGATGTGGCTTTGTGTGCATGCTTGTCTTTGAATCTGTGTCCTCCTGTGTGTCTTTGTGTGTGTCATGACTTCCTAATAGGGAGCGGGTAGCTCTCCTGCAGCCTCTCGCCGCATCATTGTGTTTGACATCTCCGCAGGCAGCCAGCAACAGAATGCTGGTGAGTGTGCAGACATTTGTCCAGCCCACTTTGGATCAGCATTCGCACCCTGCGCCAGGTTCCCTGTCAGCTCTCATAAACAGCCACACCTTCACAAACTGGCCCGTCACCTGAAAGTGAAAAAAGTGCACAATGTTGCCAAGCAAATAACAAATAGAATTTCTACAGTGTGTCTGACTTATTGTCCTAGACAAGGACACAAATAATAAACAATAAGAATAAAATAGATTTTTATCACCGGTGTCAGGGTACAGTCCTACATACATTGCATGTCACATGTGGGCAGAAATGTGAGTACTTTACAGAAAAGTAAAATAACTGTCTTAACATAATGTAATCTGATCTTTGAGGATGACACTTTTATAAACTACTGAACTACTTATTATAAAAATGTATGTATTTTAGTATGCTGTGCTGTAGAATTTAATGAGAATAGGGAGTTCTCCAGACAAGATTTTGGACTCATTTTATTACAACCGAGAAGTGGCCACATTTCTATATTCTTGGTCATTGTTTGGGAATTACTACCATTAAAACTGTGTAAATGATTATGTGAACATTTCAGTTGTGGATAATGGATAGGATACTAAAATCATTTAAGAAACTAAAGGGTAAGGGTAGGTGTGGAAGTGTCTTCTCAGAAGTAGTCACTGAATAGAAGCAGACACCATTGTCAGTCTGCGTGCCTCCACAACCTGCCATTTTCGGGGTCTGTCTCCTGTCTGTCTGTGCCTTTAGAGACCCACTCCACTCCACATTACTGCCCCTGTCCCAGCACTCCTTCTCAGCATGTTTCCCTGACAGAGGTAACCTTATCTCCTCCATTCTCATACTGGCATGTCAGCATGCGCCAGTCACAGTTCTCACTATCTCTAATGGATGTAATTGAAGCCTATTCTAACATTCTAATGCACACTGTTTCTGAAGACCCCCACCCACCCACCACCCAAACCTCCTCACAACATTCCCCCCTAACACACACAAATCCCCTTAAGGTTGTCCCTGCCAACTCTTGTCCCACGTCCAGACAATAGTTTTTAGCTGGCTCCCAACTCTAACGTTTCCATCTGGCTCCACGGCTCATATTCCCCCAGCCATCACAAAATATGAGTATATAGTACTGTATACGCAGACTTTAGCACTGGATGTTATATCCATTATTTGAAAAGGCTCTCAAAATGATTGCTGCCATTAAACTAAAGTGAATTAGTGCCTGCTGTTTAAGTTACAATTTCCCCATCATTCATTAAGTCCAAAGACAAAAATATTGCCCATTGTTGTGTTCAGCAGGCAAGCGTTAAAAAAGACAAACTATATAGTTGTATTTATAGGTACTTATTTATTCGTCATATTCACACTTATTCATCCCTATCATGTTTTACATGCATTAACAATTTGCAGAGCCTCTGTTAAACATATAGGCTAATGATACATCTAATATCCAGGTCAGCAACACGGATCAGCAGTTACTGTTTTCTAAGCAGAACCGCAGAGCAAAATAATTATGGGAAAAGAAGGGTCCGACAAAATTGCTGAAATGCATGCGTGGGCACATTTAACCACAAGAGTATTACAGAGAATTACAGAGAATTCTTTTTGTTATCGCTCTTCTTTCTCTCCTTCTCCTTTCTCTTTTAAAACTTAATTAACCAATGAAATAATAGCACTTGGCTTGTTTGACTTTGGCTCTTTTTTCACCTAGAATAGTACCTGAGGAGTGTAACACCCATCACGTCTTGGAAGCCAATCTACTGAAACAGATGTTAGCTTATTATGTTCGACCACCCAGGACCCTGGTAGGAGAAGGATGAGGGTCATAGGTAATAAGGGATTGCATGTCAGTCAGCTAATCAGACGATCAGTCCACAGGGATCTTCAGGCATAGCTTTTATCCAAAGCGCTTAACAATTTTGCCTCTCATTCCCCAACCAATGGCAGTGAGCTACCATGCCGTGCAAGGCACTGGCCCAACCATCAGGAGAAATGTGGGGTTTCAGTGTCTTGCCCAAGGATACTTCAACATGTGGACAGGAGGAGCCAGGGATTTGACAGCCAACCCTGCGATTACTGGACATCTTGCTCTATCTCCTGAGCCACAGCTGCCCATGGGCCAGCAGTATTTACACCCAGATAAACATCCCCGATTTTCTTTGTCCCCTATTCTCTACAATAAAACATATCGTTCCCCCTCTCTTCTCCTCACATGATGACATGAAGCACATTTCACAGTCAATTGTGCCCTAAGGCTTTGGCCCTATCACAAAAAATGTCAGCACTGCATAGAAATTTATTTCTATATTTAAAGTTGTCATCCTTCTGATTTTTATATTAAAAATGCCATACTTGACACTTTTTCGCTGGCGATTTTTGTAGCAATAATTCAATGAATGACCATGGCTGAAAGCACATTGGGTGTTTTTGTATTGGGGACATGACACATGAAGCCCTATTTCTCCATTAACCCCCTGCTCCTAAAGTTATCTCTGTGGCCACTTAATGGCCACTTTGAGTGTTATTCTCTGTCAAAACTCCATCCAACCAAACTATATTTGCAACTGAGGCCAGAACCTTCAAGCTTTAGATACATTGACACATTAAAAAAAAAAAAAACACTCGGGAAGAGACAAAGACTGGATGCAACTTGCAAAAGAATCCTGATCGTAAACATTCATTCAGACACAGATGATTGTTTCCATAGCAACAACACACTGGCACACCCCACTACTTCTGCAGTGATACACTGTATTAAGTGGGTTAGCTGGTGACCGGTGTTATGTTTGTTAACGTTGGCTAACTTAACTCACAACATTAGCTTAACGTAAATGAAAAAGAACAAGACATACTTACCAGACACACCCAGGACGCTTGCAATCGAGCCACGGTCGTTGTTTTTGTTTATTTTATTGGAGTATGTTTTTGAGCTGCGATCGTAAAGTGAATGCTGTTCTTCAAAAAGTTGGACGAGCTGGTCCTCCCTCTCCTCTGTCCAGAAATCCTCCATGTTTTTGTACTGGCCTGTGCTGTTTCCTGATTGGCTAAAGAGAAATAGCTCGGTCCTTACGTTCTAAAACTGCACTTGGCGATGTGACAAGGTGGGCTTCAGTCGCTCTGTTCATACTGCTGCAGTTTTCTCTGCCGCATTCTAAAAACTGTTTCACTGTCTCTGAAGCGTTTGAAAGGACACTTGATTTTACAATATTCGGCTCCAAAACCATTACAGTTCTTCTCAATTGATAAGATGCATTTCTCGAAATTTTGCTCCATTTCCAAAAACTCTAAACACAAATGCATAACTGCACACTTCTATATCTAAACCATCAAATACACACTCACACTACAAACTAGCCATTACACACTGGTGACATCAATTCAATGCACTACTGTTACTGCATTGAAGAATGCAAGAGTGTAGAATATTTTCCATGTATTTACCAATATAAACCAATGGAAAAAAACTGTACTGAAATCACATCTATTCTGCCTCAGGTCTTTGTGGATCCATTGTTCCAAAACAAGTGAACTGACACATGGCTCTTTTATCTATCTATCCTGAGGTTCTGACTGGTGTGTGAACAATTCTGCTTCCAGCTGTGATGACTTGAGTTAATGATATTGAATGCCAGTGTTTTCTAAAAGAGCACATGAGTAAAAACAGGTTAATAAAGTTTATAGTTTTGGGAAATGGGTCTGTCTTTTGGTAGATGGCGTCATGGTTTGGGGTGTTTAGTTAATAGGCCCAGTTATAGTGTGCAAGCGATCGAGAAAAACTGACCCAAACAAATGCAGCTTGCGAACGTGTTTGCATGCAAGCTGCCAGCGAGCGTGTGCTCAGAAATTAATGGAGTCACTTGCAATTTTTATCTGCAAAGAAATGTGCTTCAAGCATTTACGCTTTTCAGCGCTGCAACATTGCTAACGGTTAAAATTCATTTAATAAAGAAAATATTAATATTTAAATAAGCTTCTGGCAATGCACAGTATTATAATTTAGAATGCACATTGTACATTGTTTGCATAATTAATTTATTGCAGCTTCATCTGTAAATAATATTGGTACCACACCATTCGCCCAGGCACAGAACACCACTATCAAAATTTGCGTGTGTGTGTGTGTTTGTTGCAGGCTGCACAGTCACTACTGCACAAACACTGAGAAAATTCCCACAGTACTGTCTTATTTACTCTCTGGATCTGTTCTGTCACACAGGCATGCAGGCAAGGGTACGCATACACACACATGCCATCCATGCCCTTCAAAGTCAGTTGAGAGGATATAAACATCAATATGTCCACTTCGCACCACCATGTGGAATGTTGAGTATGCCTGCTATGATCTACCTCCAGTCATATTCCATAGGTTGTTTTCTAGGAGTCTCTCGAAGGCTCTCGTGTTGCTCATGACCTCAAAACTTGAAACTTAGAACGCATTAGAACTGCAACTGTGCAACTGAACTGTGATGAATGCCAGTTTGTGTTGAGACAGTGTATTTGTAATTAATTCTAAAATGCAGACAGAAGAAAATCAAAGCAGTCCTTTTTGAGATCTGTTGCAAACAATCTTAACTGTAACAGGAATTGTTCGAATGACTAAATCACAAGCTGCAATATGGCATGAAGGTCAGTACTCTTACTGTATAAATACCACTGTCAACATTGATTGTTGAACATGAAACGGACCATTTCATTTAATTGTTTGTGTCTGTTTCAAACAGAGAACAGTGTCCATATCGCAGATCACAAATACAAGAAAAACAAATGTTTTATGATAAGATAAACAAAACACTGTAGGGTCAAAGATGTTGAATGCCTTCTGTTGAGGTTTATACATATCCACACTTTCCAATTCTTCTTTGTTATTTCTCTGTTTATAATAACAGCACAAAGCAGACCCCTCATGCTACATCCTACTATAGGATCTACATAATTAACTCCATCTAACCTCCCATACCAACCAAGGTTTTTACATGATTTTTTCCTTCCTGTTTGCTTCCACTCCTCCTACGTTTTCTCTGTCCCTCGCTGTCCTTCTTTTATTCCCTCCCACATAACAGGAGCCATGCCTGGTTTTCACTTTTTGTTCAGTGTAGCCTATGTGCTAAAAGCCTTGGCCTTTTTGTTCTCTTCTGCGGGCCACCCATAATGCTGTTCCAGTGTTGACCTCAGACACATGAATAATTCACCTGGCTCACTGTGGCAACTCTTGTAACATCCCAACCTCCCAGTCCCCCTGGACGCCCGGGACACTTTACACACCCCAGAAGGAGACGCACCCATGATTCTCCCCCTCTCACCTCAGCTCAGCTCCTCTCCACCACCTCCTCCCATCAAATATTTAGTCAGTGTGGATGGAGAGGTGTACATCCCCGGCTCCCCTATGGCTTCCACTCACTGTCTCACCTCATCTCTTTTCCTCATACGCTACATGTCCTGCTGTTCTTCTCAGCTCTCTCTTTACACACAGAGGCAACAGGGAGAGGGAATGAGGCGATGAGCGCCTGAAACATTTAGGTTTCTGCCCCCTCTGAGCGGCCTTGTCAAACATGATGAAATCTCAGCTCTGTGCTGGGGAGAAAGCTGCAATCATGGTCTGCCACTGTCTAGTGTAAAATCTGTCCTAGATAGATGCTTTGTGGATCAGAATGCTTAGATACCAGACTTACCTTTTTCTTTTTATTGTTTGTAATAGTATGTGGCCCGCAGTTACATCTTCCCTCAGGTGGTGGACCTGCCTTTTCTCTCTGAAAGAAACACAAAGCCTGAAATATGAGACACTCTCTCTTTGAGTGTTTTGTGCGTATCAGAGTTCTGTTGGCGGTCGATATGCTTGTCACTCAAGATGATGTGTAGGGTGATCGCGAGTGTGTGTCTGTGTGTGTATGTTGTTCAGTAAGATTGGTATATCCATGTTCACACCTTGAAGGCCCTGAAAACCTATTTTCTCGACCAGCTTCTTACTGTGAGAGATGGGATCCCACATGGACACACGCTTTGTGGCTCAGTGGGAAAAGGTGATGTCACATACTCCTTTGCACCAATCTAGATTTGGCAATATTTAAATCAAAACTCACACAGTCTGTTAAAGCAAATAATCCTGAGTTTTTTTTGTGTGTTTTTTTTCCCAGACTTTAACTTTCATTGTTGCATATGTATTCATGAATATTTAATGTTATAGAAATACTTAAGATTTGAAACCACATTTTCAGTGGTTTTATATATGTGGTGGCGTGTGCAGGTATACAAGCTCAGAATTCAAGCTCGAGTTCAGAGTATGTGTGTTGCTTCCCTGCGGGGTCACAGTCTCCCTTGTGTCTTTGTCATCACAGCTTTTGTTCCCGACAGGCCTGCTATTCTGGGCAGAGAAAGGTCATTCTCCCCTGAGATACTGGCACCTTAAGGATGCTTAGATCATAACCACACACGATCCCCCTGTAGCATGAGGCACAATGTTCTGTTGTTAATTTGTCTGTTTATGTACCAGAGAGATCCAAATTCCTGTATCCATTTAGGATCAGCTCCAATAAATGTTAGGCTACATCTCAGGAATGTCGCTTACATGAATGTTTATATAATAACATGTAGAGAATTGTCCTTTTTTTTGTATTAGTTGGTGAATTTTTATTGTGTTTTTCTTTAAGGGTGTGGTGGATGTGTGTTGGTTGGTCCTGTAGGGTCAGGCCACATCTAAACAGATGCTGCATTATATTAGATTTAAAATACATGTGCTTGTTGAGTACGGAGCAAAGACAGTAAAAAATAATGGATGTAGCCACCGTGACGTCACCCAGTGGTTTGTGGACTCCCGTTTTGAAGCCTTGAGTTCATGCATTTTTTGACCTTCCCCATCTTGGATTTTTGGAGCCAGAAGTGACCATAATTGGACGAGAGGGTGGAGCTCACCCTAAAGCTAGTTGCTAGCTGCTAGCTTGGTTAGCACGGTGCATTTACGGTCTATGGTTAACTGTGATAATGCTAAAGCTAATGCTAATTTTGGCTAGCAAAAAAACAGGCTTAAAACAAAATGTACTACAAAACATACAGCTGTTGAGTTTTTCTACTGGAAAAACTGAACAGCTGACTCTTTAGAGGGTCTTTTAGTAAAACTGAACGCTGAACAAGACTTTTTAGGCGGCCAAAATGTCAATTAACTTTCATGAACTTAAAACACATTGTTAAATAGCGAAAACTATGCCTATACTCCTATTCTAATCTGGGGTTACGATATGCAGCGTATGTAACCAACATTGTCACTGTGGTAATGACTTGTCAGTCATAAAGCCACACCCTAAAGCATACCCTGCTTTATTGTCTATTTTACTCTAAATGGGTCCATAATTTATAAAACAAATATCATTCAAGAAGACTTGAAACTAGTGACCATAAACTCATTGGGAAGATGTTTACTGAGGTAATAAATCAAGTGAAAAATAGTCATTTTCTCATAAACTTCTATACAATCAGACTTTTTGCAACCAGTGGAGTCGCCCCCTGCTGGCCATTAGAAAGATTGCAGGTTTAAGGCACTACCGCATTGGCTTCACTTTTCAGACCGGGAGCTAGCTGCTTGGTACTGAGGTATGTGACAGTTGGAACAGGGTCACTTGCTCCCCTCTCTATTTTTGTCTCTCTGTGTTCCCTGACATATAACGACAAGCTGGTGGCTGGTTCATGGAAAACTGACCCGTGCGGCATAACATCCCTGACCTTGACCCTGCACATATGATGACGCGACCCCATATTCTTGCGTGAGGCCTCCCCCTCTCTGGAAAAGACAGGAAAGGAGGCTTTTGTCACCTGTTTCCATATGTGTGGAGAGATGGAGCGAGCAGCTGCTTTGGAAAGACTGGGAAACAGCTAGAAGGATACACACCTACAGCTCGAGGAGCGAATTAGAGAGGAAACCATATGTTGCTGAAGGTTATGTGAGACCATGCAATTTGAAGTTCAACTCTCTTGACTCCAAGAAAGACACTTTCAACTTGAGAATGGTGGTTTAGCTGCTGATAAATGCAAGCTGCAGAGCATTGATTGGAGCATTTAAGAGTGTATGTGTGTGTCACCTTTACTTGAGAGTCTCCTGATGTTTTCAAACCAGCACCCCATCAAAAAGCTGATGCGCATATTGATTAGACCCTACCTAGAAATACTTCAAAAGTCCTCACCAACAGGACATTTCTGAATGGTTGCAGGGGTATAAATGAGTAATGGTGTTGCAAAAGCTATAAATGAGTGGCATTGAGCTGCCCGCTAGCAAATTATGCTGTTCTCTCTCCATGTTTGTGAGTTTGTGTTTTTTCGTGTGTGTAAACAGAGATTTGGTTTCCCATATGGCTGTGTGTGTGTGTTTATACTACCCAGAGCAGCAGTCACCGCAGGGTGGGCTTTTATTAAAGAGTTGTAATGAGTGAGAGCCATCATGAGCCAGCTCGCCTATTGATTACCTATAAAGAGCACTCAGTGGAGACGAGCTGTGATCCATAGATAATGCTTTGCACAGGGAGGCTCAACTTAGCCTGGTTCCAAACCTCTGAATCGCCACCCACATCTCAAATTTTGTCGAGCAATTCAAATAGATCTGGTGTCGCTCTGGCAAATGGCTGTTTTCCAGGTTGGAGAGACATCTGAGCCAGTCATTGCCTTTGAGGATGGGTCTAAACAGTGAAATGGTGACTTTACTGAGCTGTGTCAGATAAGACTTGAACATAGCTATGATCAACAGATTAATATTTTTAAAACCCAAACAGTTAAAAAGTGGAATCTTCAATATTGCTTAAATAACGATGAACTGTCAAGGCTAAATGTACACTGGCTAACGCAGCCTCAGTGCTGACTGAAAAGGACGTCAAAGCAGCCAGACATGTCTTTCACTAGTGTCAGTACAGGGCAAAATCAAATCCTCCCACAGAAAACGGCTGACACGAAGGCAATCAGACAGAATAATGGAGTGGTAACGAAATGGCCTCTCAATCTGAACATCAGTCTGGGCTCAACTGCCACACCAATGAGACCTCAGCAGTGCAGCACCAAAGGTATCTGCACACTTCTGCATAGCAACAACAATGCAACACACAAAAATGTGTTGGCATCCACACACACACACACACACACACACACACAGGTCCAAGAACAACACATAGAATACATACAGTATATCTCTTGTGTTGATGAAAAGGTTACATGATATTTAAATGCCGCTGCACTGATGCATTGTGAGGCCCACCTGTAACAAACAGAGATGTCTAGTCTGTCAGCCTGTGGCATTGAATTGTTCTGTTCATAATATTGCTCTAAGCTTTGCCTTTCAACAGCATATAGTTTTTCTGTATATGTGGAAAGATAACTGAAAATGTAACCAAGCAAATGAGGACAGCATCAGTCTGGGGATGATTATAAAGAAAGCCACCTCGTTATTTTTCTGCACAATAAGAGCCATTGCAAAAGTTCAGAGCATTTCAGACCATTCATGCTATATCATACTGAGTCCATTTTAGAAATAAATTCTTACATTACTGTACCTCACAATGTCTACAACCAGCAGAGGTGAAAGTGTTCTTTTGTTAATGAAACTCTGCCTGACCTGGCTGTCTTAATTTCCCTGTGGAAGGATTGATGTTTGTGTGTACTGCTTTCTCCTGTAGGTCTGTTTTCCCTTTTCGAGTGCCCTATTTGATTTCTAATGAATTCTGCTAAAGGAATAGTTTGATATGTTGGGATATACTGTACTCTCATTCGCTTACTTGCCACAAATTAGAAGATGTCTGTACGGTAAATATGATGCTACCGCCAGCAGCTGGTTAGCTTAGCTTAGAATAAAGACAGGGGGAAACAGTTAGCTTGGCTCTGTCCAAAAGTAGCAAAATCTACCTACTAGCACCTATAAAGCTCACTAATTGATATGTTATTTGATTAATCTGTACAAAAAACCATGTAAAAGTGACAAGTTGTGGCTTTATAGGCGGTTATGTGCTGGACTGTTTCTTGGTTGGGTAGTCTGAAAAGTCCCTGCTGTTTGCCAAGAAATAGTCTGGAACATAACCTACTGCAAAACCACAATGCGAAGTTTTTACACTTTCGACTTTGTACAGATTAAACAGACGACATTTAACGTGTTAATTAGTGAGCTTTAGTGATTCTGATAGTCGGATTTTGTTACCTGAGTGTAGCACCTATCTTCACGACTAACTCTTGGTAAGCAGACAGGGGTATTTCCCAAAATGTTGAACTATTTCTTTGAAGGATTTAATAATATTATTACTGTTACTTGGAGTATAATGAGTTGATATACTGTATATTTGGTACTGTAATACGTGTGTGGTCTAGCATGCTAATTTCACAAAGCTAATCCGCAAATTTCTCAAATCTAATTTTTCACTCAAGTTGTATACAAGCTCAGTGATACACTGATAGCACTTAACCTGTGTCATTCCCTTTTTACTACTGACTGCACTATATTTATGCTATTTTATTTAAATGTTGAAACTCCAAGTGTAAATTTTATGCACTTTAGTACCCTGAACAATACCTACATGATAAATGTGGTGTCTGTAGCATGTTAAAGTTACTGTTTTATTCTACTACTCTATACTCTATCATACAATGCAATGCTTTGCCTTTGATAGATGGATAAATTACAGTTATGCAACAATAGACCTGTCAAATATGGTTCAACATAATAATTATTCCTTTAAATCTCAAATCACTATGCACCATAGAGTCAACTTTTGACATTTATAATATAATAGTAAATGAGTAAACCAGGGAGTGATATTGGACACAGCCCAAATGTAAACTGGCCAGGCTCAATAGGCATCATCTTGGAATAATGGCAGCTTCAGTTGAAATCTAAACATACTTTGTCTTGTGGGTATTGTCTAAACCACGCCTCATAGCTGATCGGCTGCCAGGCTCAATCAACTGTTGGCTAATGTAATCCAAATTATTATCGTAGCAAAACCTGAGCTTACAAGACTAATAAATTACAGTAAGATTGCAACATTGTATCAAGGCCAGTTTAGCTGGACTTCACGATGGTTCTGGTTAGTGAACCAGACCTTCTAGCAAGGTTAAAGCTAATGGTCTATAAAAAAAATCAGATGGAGGTTAAAAGTCTAATCAGAAAATGTCATCACGTAAAAATGAGACAGTGTTTATGTTGCTTTATTGGTTTCCAAATATTATACATCACTTAAAGAAGGGCGTGAAACATGACATGAGATTTGAAGCAGCAGACATTTTGCCAACCTAATATACAATAACATGGCTAACATGACTTTTGCACACTAAATTACCTCTTACAAAGTGAATTCTATGAAAGATTCACGTCACGTTGATTTACAGTGACATTGAATCAACTATGCTAGTCCGTAGATCATGCAGGGGATGGGAAAGCACTGCAGCAGCACTAGGAATGGACACAAAACATACGCTATGTTTAAGTACATCCAGATACACAGGTTCCCCTGAGGCTGGGGAGCGGGTGGTGAGATTGAGGAGTCACCCCATCACTAGTGATCTGTGCAGTTCGACACACAAGCCAACGCCCCCTTGACAAAACACACAAGTGCACAGTATCGTAACGACACACACACACACACACACACACATGCCTCAGACAGTTCATTTCAATGCAAATAAGTGTTCGCCCCTCTTCTGGGAGGAGAGCTTGGCAGACTGCATTTTCTCTTCTCTATCATGTGGAGGATCTAGATTGTATAGTGAGCTCTCGGGCAGAACCAAGCCGCCTTGAGTACATACATTGCATTGCTTGCTTGAACTGATTTATTGAGTTTTATGTTAAGTACCAGGCGGTTTTTATTCTGGCTTGTTGCACTGTATTCATGCAGGAAGATGCAGTCATGCTCACAGTGAATGATGTGTATTTACATTGTCTTAAATGTATTGTGTGGTTTAATTGTTTATCGTCACAGACTTGCGTTATTGTTATGCTGATATATGGTCCACTCTATACTGTATGCCTGCAGCATTACAGATGAAGCTAGATTCTTCCGCCCTCCCAGCGGGCTTTTGTCCTCAAAAGAATGGAGGCTCCTCACTTCATCGGATAGATTACAGCCAATTAAATGTGTCCGTTATCACCCATTAATTACCGCCACCACTTCTGCTAGAAATAGGCCTGACCAAGCAACGGCCGTGGACGTGAAATTGACCCAAATACATCAAGATGAGTTTCCATTTTTTACCTCTTTAATCAGCTCTCATCAACAGAGGCCTATCATTGAACCGAGTCATCTTTCACCATGATTCCCAGGGATATGTGTGTTGCTGGGTTAGCATGCATGAGTACAGTATGTTTGTGCATATGTGGACATATATATGTGTAAGTGACTGCACATGGATGCGTGTACGTGTTCGTATGTGAAAGTATGGGTGTGCGCGTGCACTCGTATGTCTATACCTACATGTACTTGTGCTTTTTTTTGTGTGTGTGCTGCTGCATGTGCATGTGCTGTGTGCATGTGCTGGGTTATTTGAGGTCAGAGCTGATGGAGTGGGCTCCCTGAGAGACAGGCAGCAGCCCTGAAGGATTGACACTCTGTGACACCTCTCTCCGTCAGCCTGATTAGTCACCTCTTTGATGTAGCAGCCTATATTAAGGCTCTTATGTGGAAGACGGCCTGACACTTGCCGGGCTGAATAGGGCTGATTGAGACAAATACAAAATCTCAAGCTGCATGAACAACGTAATACTGAAACACCTTCTCACATCAGTGGGCCAAATTGCACTTTTTTCCAACTACTTTTTGGATGTGGTGCAGATACGTGTGCACATGTGCGAGCACCTGTCTGCCTTGCAGTCCAGTGTCCTGCGTTCCCAGTCTGCATTTTGGAAGTGCAGCACACTGGGCAGTGTTGCAGAATGAGAGGAATTTCAGGAAATGTTAGCCAGATCAGATTTCCTCCCCGTCTACCTCTTTCTCTACCTCTCTCTTTCTTTTGCTTTTGTACTTTCTTCGTCTTTACCAGCTCAGAGGTGTCGACGGCTGCCCCTTAACACAGAAATCAGGCATTAGAGGAACAGCCTGACAATTAGTCTGCTATAGCCTCACTGGGACAGGATCAGAGTAACATGATAGACAGAGGGCAAGAAAGAGAAAGAGAGAGATTCAGAATGTATTCCTGCCCAGGGAAATTTTGAAGAAACATATTTAGGGTTTTACATTTTTTAGGTGCGTTTTCAAGATCTTAGAATTGCCTGGTCACATCAGAAAGTGGCACAGTGAAAGGGAATGTATTAGTGCTTCCACTCCTGCTTAATGACTGACTGCAAACCATGCCAAATCTCCTTTTTTGGAGCAGTATGCATTCCAGAAGACTAGAGTTATATAAAATTGGATGGTGCAACACAGCTAATATGATCACTTCCTTAATTTGTTCCCTCAAAATTCACGATGTGTTGTTATGAAATCTGGTTTGCCTATTCAAGATCCACAGAGAATGATTCCTTATGGTTTTTAGTGACCACTGACCTTTCATCTGATGCCACCATAGGGACAAAATTTCATATTTTAAAATGTCAAGACATATCAGAAGGGACAGGGTAGGTGCTCAGCAAACTTTGTTATTCCATTCATGGTGTAAAGGGGATAAACTTATGTGATTTTATTGACTCCATGACATTTTCTTTAATACCATCCTTAGGACAAAGTTTTTGCACAATTGCACTATTCCAAGAATAGCAAAAGCATCATTCTGCCAAAGACTCTCATTACACTCATTGCAACCTTTCTCAACAGCCACAATACACATATAAAGAGTATATAAATAAGAAAATACAGGAAAATATGTATGTAGTTCTGTCTATAGGGGATTGGTTAGCACATAGTTGAACAACACAGGCAAACAGTAAGCTCTTTTCTTTACACACTGAAAAAGATGCAGATGAAAGATGTTTTTTTTTGACATATAGAGTGTTAAGAAAAGGGCAGAGGGTGAGATGAGGTAAGTGATGAAGTGAAAAAGAGGAAAAAGTTTTAACCTGCTGCTTTGGTTAGGGAAAAAAAACAAAACTTCTGTCTATGTGTGTGTGTGTGTGTTTCTGTGTGTGGGTGCATGCACATGCTTTCAAACTTCCTTGCAGCTCTCTTAGTTCCATGCTTGTAAAAAACATTTTACAAGATCAAAGCATTTAACACTCCCAAGGCCTGGGCACCAGCCAGCTTCCCTCCCTACCCGTTTCTTCACACAGCCATACAAGCATGCACGCTAGTTCATCCATCCTTTACCCGCCACATCTCCAGGGATTTCACAACACTGAACTCACCCTAAACATTCCACCTGGTGTGGACCGCCATCAGGTTCTGAGATAAGCCGAATGTAGCCGAAGCCCCTCAGCTCTCGTCTCCTGAGCGGCAGCCACAGTGGCGGAGTGGTATCAGCTCGACCACAGCAGCCACGCTCCCTCCCTATCTCTCTTACCCTCCCCCCCCAGGTGCTCTTTGACAGAAATAATTGAGGTAGGGAGGTGGTGGGAGGTTAATGAAGCACTCCCAACACACGTCTGACCTTTCCCCAGCCCCTGCGCAAATCATCGCAGCACAGTTTTTTGGACATTTTTAAATGAAAGCCTTTAAATAATTTATCTAACTATAGTTCCCGGAAGGCCCTTCATTAGAGATTGGCCGTGACATTTCCCTCCTCCCCCCCAGCCTCTCATACTTACCGCCTCACATCCAGTCCAAGAATATCACTGTCGATTTCTCTCTCTTTGTCTCTCTTCTGCTGTCATGTCTGTCTTGGTTTCTCTGTCTCTGTCTCACTGTCCCTCTCCCTCTCCCTCTCCTCCTATTCTCTCTCTCTGACATTAGCCGCATTAAAGATTGAGATCTCTGGTGTGTTCCACACATGGCTGTGAAATGACAGACGGGCGTCAGGACAGGAGATGTGATTTTGCCGGGGCGGAATGGAAATCGAGCTTATTTAATCTTTAAACGCGTTGCGGGCTAACTGACAGTCAAATGGATTACAGTGAGGAAGCAGCAGGAAACACGAAAACTGATTAATCATCTGCTCGGTTACTAAACTGTACACTGGCAACGAGCAAATCAACAAGTTCTCTCCTGTTTCATTACCTCTGTGTCATTTGAGTCCTAATCAGAATGAAAAATGCTACCATGTTGTGGTTGTAAGTCTGAGAAGCTTGCTTTCTGTTAGCATCAAGAGAAACTCAACCTTTATGCCTCTCTGTTACTTTACTTTATCTCCACAGGAGCCAGGATGCAAAATATTGACTTCTGTTTCATGCCTGCTTGATTGTGATGAAGACAGATTTGTACAGTATTAGACAAGCTTGTATTGGGAATGGGTGACAAGACAGGTTCAATTACCAGTTCACTAGCACAGGGAGGGAATCAAAGCTTTTCTTTAACACAATTCCATGCTAACAGATGGACATATGGGTGTGCATGCGCAGACATCAATCAAACACAGCACAACAAAGTCACCCCGTCGGTCTGGTGCATAGGTTTGAAAGACAGAACAAACTGGATCACATATATTAAGGGAAGAGCGCTGTCATTTCACCCAAAATGCAATTCATCAGGCCTATTCTGCTGATGAAACCAAGAAAAATGAGACGTGACAACCGTTCCGGTTATACAATATTGATATTAGCGGAAAAGTTATCAGATACAATGTGTGAGGCACTACAGAAACACAGCCTCCCCAGGGGAAGAGTGGCAGTAAGGCAATATTCACTTGTCTCCAACACTCATAACTTGTACAGCTTCTGTACAGCTGTAGGAAGCCTCCAAAAATTCTGGCAAGTCAGTTTAGCAGACTTCAAATGTGATTTAGCCTTTTCTGTGCGGTGGTCGGGAGAAGTCAGCGCACTACAACTTGAGAAAACACAAGCAAACAGGTAAAATATATTCAACAATTCGACAACCCAAAACACTGCAGAAAAAAAAAAAGCAAATTAAAAAAAAACATTTATCAGTTTGACAACAACATATGGAAATGCAAACACAGAATCACTTCATCCTCCCCTGGTTTAAGAGATGTGTTCATCTGACTAGAACAGGTAGAAAAAATTACTTTGGCATTTATCTTTTTAAACACTGTAGTAAAAAATATACAACTTTATATGTAAATTCCTGTTGGGGGTTAGTTAGGATTGTTTTGTCCTAACCAATCTGTAGTGAGTGATGTGTTCTTCAATTTCATTTTCAGTCGAGATGAAGCTGCGGTAGCGGTTAATAGGAGCAGTTTAAATAACAATTTTAAGGAAGATTGAAGAAATATGTTGTTTTACGAGTTATTTTCTGTAAATTGACTTACAACAACCTGTACACCTGTGTCAGTGTCATTCACACAAGTTTTCTGTTGCTATTTCTCATGGAGGTAACCAGCTAGCTATGAAGGAAGACGACATCAGCGTTCTTAATCCTGCTTACAAAGCTCTGATTGGTTGATTGTTTCTCATACACGACTGTTTCCCCTGGAATAAGAGCACAAATCAATAGCACCAGACCTATATGAACCACTGAACTGGTCTGGCATATACCAGTCATACCAGTGAAAAGTTTGGGTGTGTATATTATATACTGTATATTAAACTAAACAGCATATATGGTTTTCATTTAATTTTGATCTTTTTTATGTTGCTTATCTTGACTGACAAGTGAATTTTCATTGGAGTGGCACTCTGACCTGTGGTTCTATCAGCCAATATACTTATGAAAGAACTCTACTTGGCGCTTCATTTCAGGTCTGTGAAACTGGCATCAGAGCTCTTCTTGAATCTCACAACAAAGTGCTAAAAATTAATTTGCTGACTTTTCTGCTAGCTCATGCCTGCCACTACTCTGACTTCAAATGTTTTATGTTATCTTGCAATTATATCAGATTTTTGTATGCGATTCACTCATCATGACCATTATACCATATGGCATCAGCATCATGAATCTTTTATTCACTTCATTAGTCAGGAAGTTCTTTCCCTCCCTTAATAAATCTGTTTCTCTGCCGCTGCAGTTCATACATAGCGCCTCACTGCCACCTCTCTCTTTCACACTCTCTTTTTCTCTGTTTCTCTCTTGTGCTATCAGAAGTTCTTTATTACCTAGAAACAAGGGCAGATTTATGCCTTTGTCCGGGACAGAGGCAGGTGCGGTTTACAGTGTGCTTTGTGAGGGATGAGTTGTGCGCAGGATTAGTTTTCAGGGTAACGGATAGAGCTGAGTTGTGAGGAGAGGAGAGCAGGAGTGAGGAGAGGAGAGGAGAGGAGAGGAGAGGAGAGGAGAGGAGAGGAGAGGAGGGCAGGATTGTCTGGTCGTCTGTTACCTTGTGCTGTAGTGGATGCAGGCAGAAACAATAGGGAAGGACTGCTTCATTAACTCTCAGGGTCCATGGCCAGGGTCTGTCTGTGGCTGTCTGTGTCGCTCACCTTGGAAGACTGCTGCTCTCGCTCTTTTTCTCTTTCTCTGGCTCTCATTTTATGTCTGATCCTTTCTGCTCTCTCTTTGCTTGGTAATGCAGGGATTTGTGTTAATACCAGGAGAAGCCATGGGAGATGCACTGGATTGATGTGTAAATTTCACTTACGTAAAGACAGATGGCCTAATTATCTACCACCATGAAGGCTTTTTACGTAACAATCTTCATATGACAACATGGTCTCAAATGATGAAATACAGTCTAGATACAGTACATCTGTGCATTACTGGATGCAGGCAGGTTGAATGACTCCTCTAATGAGCATTGAATCGAAAGCCACTCATAACCATAAAAAAGTGTAGTGTATTTGTACTGCTATTCTAGTAGGTAACAATGCCTTGGTGTTCATATTGTTTTAACAGCACTGAGTTCAGGGTTTCACCTCACAGATTTTAATATTTCCCGTGGCTGCATGATTCTATTTTGATTATTTCTTGTGTGGTGTGCCTGGCGATATGCTTCTCTTGTTTCAGCAGGTAACACTATATTTCAGACAGAACAAAGGGCTAAATGCACTATTAGCTGCTGCCTCAAACACATTGCTTCGCAGTTCTGTTTTCAAGATCTAAACATTTTGGGCGTAGGAGTTTCTGCATTCCATTTTTCTCCTGGTAGGGAAACACACACACACACACTCACACATACAAATAAGCATACACACACCCAGAAGTATCACAGTAAGTGATTGGATGTTAACCAGCCTGGAATAAAACAGATGGAAGGCCGCGCTACAGCACCGAACACAGGAAATGGATTTACCCCCACCCACCTCCTCCTATTTTCCCATCATCCTTTACTGTCCTCAGTTCTCCCACCACAATACACTATCACACCCTTAACCATTAGTCTCATTTCTGTCCACAAAGTGCATTCAGCTAGCTACATTTTTCGAAAAAGACAGGCATCTTATCATATTTGGAGATGGCTGACAAGTACGATTAAAATTCTTGAGTATAATCCTGTTGGTACAGCTGTTGCAGTGCTTAATCAATGTACCTCGCCTTTCCCTCTCCGCTTTCTGCGTATCATTGCAACTTTCCCAGAACTAATTGTGGAGATATTTAATGGAGATAGGTGCTGTCTGGCTGCCTCAGCCCATCCACTGCAGCACGCTGCCCGACCAGGAAAAGGAGATGAGAGGGAAGTGTGATATTTTCAGCTTTTAATAAGCCAGAAACTCCTTTCCGTACTACGTCAGGGGAAGCAAGAAGTTACTTGATTTTGCTTAACATATTTAGGCTCTGGTCACCGTATGTTTACATGCTTGTTTATTTGCCTCTGTCTGCCCTCCCTCTTCCCAAATAACTTATTCCCCGCCTCCAGCTACATTTTCATTTAGCACAATAACAGCCTTACATGTTACTGCTGTTGCCTTTTTTGTTGTTGTTGCCACTCACATTAATAATTTGCCTTTTTGTTAACTGACTGATGTAAAGTGGGCTAATCCCTTTATGAGAGGAGCGGGTGAGGTGGAATTTGTCAGCGAGTGTTTGTTAATGAATCAAGCTTGTATCATCGGTATGCACAATGTGTTAATGTGTAATGTGCATGCGGGTGTGTGTGTTGTGTCTGGGAGGGAGTGGGGCTAATTTCCACCCTGCTAGGGTCCTGGAGGACTAAGCTGCTTTTGACCTGATAAGCTCATTAGAATTCCACACTAATTACAACAGGCCCTGTTTGGCTGTCACCAGATGAGAACAACAGGTCCCGACCACATCAGCCTACCAAAGAGGGAGAGTAAAGTAAAGGAATAGAGGAGGGGAAAGATAGATGCTTTTGAGGACGAAAGAAGAAAGAGAGTGAAATGAGACGACGCAAGTAAGAGGAGAGAAAAAGAAGGAGAGGGTGAGTTGTTCGGTGTAGGGACATGTGTAGGGATGACTAAGAAAATGAGTTAAGAAAAGCGAACAGTACAATGAAAAGTAAACATTACAAATAGAGAATCCTGCAACTTTGATACAGAGAAAGGAAGACAATGACGCGAGAAAAAGGGGGGAAGACAGAGGCGGGAGGGAACGAGAGGGAGAGATTGTAAATTAGCCGGGCCGCCGCAGAGCGTTTTCTCTGACTTGTCGAGGCTAAACTGAGGGCAGCAGGGAGTGGGGCCCGATATGTCAGAATCTCCCTGGCAACCAATCCTTCAGCCGCCCACACACACACACACACGCATTCACACACACACACACACACTCCACATGCAGCACCCTGTTGAGGTTGGGCCAGAGTGTTGTTTGCATCCCAACCCAGATTAAATCTAAGGCAGGCCCAGAAAAATTTATAGCAGGGTCTTTACGCCTTTTTTTAACCAGACTGCCTCTCTTTTCACACTCTTACCTTCTTCTATCGTCCTTCATTTCCCTCCACCCCCCCCCTCCACTCTTTCTGTCTGCTTCGCTCTGCCTTTCATATGTCGTTTCTCTCTGTTTTTCTGTTTTAACTGCAAAGGCTGCAGTGCACACTGTCAAAAGGATCACTTGTTTCCATTGAGTGCGTGTGTGTTGTGCCTATCCGTGCGTACGGCATGCACTTGTATGTGTACAAAATGTGTGCATTAATGTGTTTGTGCGTGTGCAAGCGTGGGCTGTGCTTTCTGGGGGGTAAAAGCACTCACAGGGGACCGTCTGCCTCGACCTCTATTATTCCCTTCCATTTGCTATTTCCTCTCACACTGCCGCAGAATGTGAAAGGGAATTATTAGAGTATGTCGATTCGTTCTCTATGTCAATATGAAGCATCCCTCTAATCCCACTGTAGTGCCATAGTCTGTCATTCAGTCACTCGGCTCTGCTATAAAGCCACTAGAGCCAGAGGCCTCACTCATTAACCAGGCTTTTCTAAGAGAAAGAGAGCCACCCCCAACGCCACAGCCTGTGTGTGTCAGACACGGGCTCGGTTGTGTTTTTGTGTGCGTGTGTGTGCTGTATTTTCTTGGTGGTATATACGTTGGTGGATGCGTCTTCTTTCGCGCAGAGGCATGACACGTGTGTATGTGTGCGTTTGTATTTGATGTCTAGCTCACTCCAGGGTAGTGTGTGTGCAGCCCCTGGGTAGCAGCTGGTGGGTGGGCAGAGCAGAGCAGAGCAGAGATGAGTGGGTTAGCCCCTGGCACACATCTGCACCTTGGGACCAGTAGCTGCTGGCGCCAGCCATCTTTGGCACCGCTTCGTCCCTGGGTCCTCCAAAGGCTGAGCCCCTCAGGACATGTGTACGACTGCAGATATGTGCGCGCTAGTGTCTGTTTATGTGGCGAGTCTGTTAAGGTGTTACTCGTGTGTTTTAGTGCTCTGGTGAAATTGTGCAACCACGTATGTGCTAGTGCCTGTACTGAATGTGTGATGAGGTTTGTGTGTGTGTGTTGCGCCACGTGACTAGAAGTGCGTCCTTGGAAGCTGAGGCTGTGTAGCCCTGGCAGGAGAGGATGGGGACAGTTGCCTCCATTGGGATGACACTTAATTGGACTCCTGTCAGCATTTGGTTGTCTTTCACTGTACTTCCTTCACTCTCTGTTACAGTATCTACATCTCACCCCACCTCTTTCTTTCTTCTTCTTTCTCTCTATCTCTTCCTATGCTTGTGTACATTTGTGTCTCTTCTGCCTCCACCTATTCCGAACTGAAATGCTCTACGCCGCCACTGACTTCAACACCTCCCGTCTCTCTGTCTCCCTCTACCCTGTTCGTCCCTCACACTCATCCCTCCCTCTTAATTTGAGAAACAGCAGAGGGATCGATTGGTGGTTGCAGCCTCTCATCTCCCCGCCCTCCTCGAATTTATTACTCTCTCCAACACTCACACACTGATGGTCCCCTGGAGGGCTGGGGCGTGTAGCTACCAATACACACACACACACACACACACACACACACACATACAC
Source organism: Scomberomorus guttatus (assembly GCA_038419695.1). Lineage (NCBI taxonomy): Eukaryota > Metazoa > Chordata > Actinopteri > Scombriformes > Scombridae > Scomberomorus > Scomberomorus guttatus. The sequence goes on from CM076455.1 coordinate 12,974,214, forward strand.
ACGCATATGACACAGATGTCAGATGTTGATGCATTCTCACATCGCAGCACAAACACACACAAACTGGAACGCACATACACACAATAACATGCACACGCTGTAAAAGTGAAAACTGTAACACTTAACAGAACCATACAAGTCAGTTTTTACATTTCCAGAAAATATGAATGTGACATATTACAAGAAAGTGCTCAGCCTCTACTTTAACTATGAATGTACACAACACTCTGTTATCTGTAAGTTTGAAAATTGTTCCTCTGAAAACCTTTGAGAAGTGTATAGATGAGTGTACATCAGATGATCATGCACAAAATAATTTGCAGTTAGGTGGGCTACTCAAAATTGACTTTCAAATATGCCAGGCACAGCAGCATAACATGTAAAAACCAGTCATTTGCTATGCCATCAACAAACTTAGTTCAAATACGGTGCCAGTTTCATGCCTCTAAGGCCAAACCCATTCAAAACCAATTTCGTAATATCAAGAATACATCAGACATTTGGAAAAAAATCCTTTTATTTATTAATGAAACATTCTGAATTTCAAAATGAAGGTTTTAACCTGCAACAATAAAAGCAGCAATGTTTACCATTCAGCACAAGATAGGGTTGGTCAAAGGCACGAGGGTCACTTTCAGAGTTTCCTCTATGGCATTTAATTAGTCTCAAAAGCCGCGCACATAAAAACCAGGCGCGTGCACGTGATACAAGCTCACAGAACAGTATCCACAAGCAGAAAAGCATCCCTGTGAGGGAGCATTTCTGCACTGCGTGCACAAATGTGGTCTCATGAGCACGGGGCTGTGACAAGCACAACTCGACCCTCCCTACACACTCGCAACTGCTCAACACTCGCTCGCTCATCAAGTTGACTTTTGAGACTTTGGAGGTGGGGAAGGAATAGACAGTCCGCTCCTTTGATTGGTCACTTTGAATTCTGACCTTTGATTGGCTGTTTGGTTTAATCACTGACACAGTCAAAGACAGACAGTTGCCTGAGAGAACAAAGGGAAACATAAATAATGATATTTAGTAGCTATTTTTTACCACTTACACTTAAAAAGTGGTGGAAAAAGTGGTGGATGAAAACCCCTGCAAATTCTATTTGGAAACCCTGTTGAAATACACGTCTTGCCAATAGTAATGTTTTCACACTATAATGATATAGTTGAAAACGGCCAATTAATATTTTTTGTTCAGCTTACTCAAAAATCACATTAAGGCCAGCGATTTCAAGTTTTCATTTTTACAGTGCAGTGTCAACTCATACATTATGGATATGCACAGACCAGAGCAAGATGTATTCACACATGCACATTAATTTAAGCAAACACAGACACTCTCTGACACAAGAATCAGAATGAGCTGGGGGACCCTGGTCTGACTCAGCATTTCACATGTACTGGTAACATTTCAGCTCCATCGAGATCAGCGGTGATGGCACAGTTTTAACACAGGGTTAGATAATATCCACACTCAGAGATGCAGAGCTGCTGTCACTCTGGAAAAGTGTGTGTCTTTCCAAACAGCCAAATTTCAGGAATTTGTTCATTTTGAATTTCGTTTCATTTCGTTAAACTGTTTGCAAGTAAAGTCACAGTCATTCAGACTGAATTCCCAATTCCCCGTGATCTTCTTGTTTGGGAGCTTTCAGGTTACTGTACCGTGGCACTTACTGCAAGTCATCTTACTAAATGTCATTTCGCAAATGCTCAAAAAAATGGTTTTCACATATACAATTCGATGACAACTGAGCAAACTCCATCTGTGGATGATGATCGTGTGATATGATTGAAAAGCTCCAGAGCAGGCAGATGAGAGTGTGTTCTCAGCTGTTGTTTCCAAGATCGAGAATGAACTTTGAACCTCAGCTACGCCAAATGACTCTGGCAGTGATAGGCGGCATGTCTAGCCACTCACTGCAGGACTAATCCATATTCACATCTTCACCTGTCTGCCTGAACCTTGGTCCTCCCTGTTGACTCCTCACGTTGTTATTTTACACTTTGGTTTAGGGAGTGGGCAGAGTGATGTGTTTGACAAGATAGTTATTAACAATGCGTTTCTCATCTACGTGTGGCTGCTGGAGTCCATCAGTTCCACCCCCCCTGAATCTGGCAGAGGGCTGCCGTCCTCTCCTCCCCTCCTATTTATGACTCTGCTTTGACTCAGACTGCAACTTCCAATTTACACACCGCCACAAATCACCCCCACTGAGTTTGGGAAGCTGAGTTGTCCATGTTGTAAGAAGGTTTGATGGCGCGAGCTGGGCTAATAGGCTGGAAGTAAAAGATGCAGGGAGAGTGCAGGTAGGTTGGCTTGATACATAGTACTGACTAACTCAGAGGTTGGCTGATGATACTGAAAGCTAAATCCAGATGGGTGGGAGGACACAGATACGTATATGCCATTCATCTCCCTGATGTATTTCACTATTGATGCAGAGAAGAGGCGAGTCTTTGTCATATTATGCCACTGAGTCTCCTCTATATATTTGTCCATCTGCAGTGGAAAGCAAAGCCAAATCCTGCTGAGGAGTTCAGGGCACATCCTCCCCCCTGGAAAAAGAAAAATCAAGTCAGAAAATAGCCGCTTTATGACAGACTCAAAATGTTTCATTAGCTGTTTAAATTGCTCCAGCCAAGTAATTTACCTCACATTTAACATTCACCGTCTTGACTTTACTTTAAGTCTACATTCTGATAGTAACCTTTCATCAGCTTAAGTCTTTCTCAGAAGTCAACTTCTCAGATGTTCTGAACTGAGGTGAATTGAAGATGATAGGGAAATGTGCTGCCTGTGTTGCGTTTGGGTTCTGCAGCTTAATACATTTTTTTGTTTGTTTTTTTTTTTTACCGTGCTGTAGTGCCTGTTCATTTAGGGAGACTATTAAAGTGAAACCTGGCCATGTGTGCTAAACTATCCTAATGTCCTGCTCACAAGCAACGAGGCAACATTAGTAACTATGTGAATTTATCAAAACCAATGTTTCTCAGAATGCTGAATTACTGGCCTACTGTCTTACTCTAGTTCATAAAATAAAATAATAATAAACATTATAATCTCATTCTTGCACAAACATCTTATCATAAAACCGCAGCAAACATAAAACATCATTAGAGGGCAGAACATAAAAGCAACATAAAAGAAGTAACATAAAATAATGATTTGGAGAGTTCTAAAACTCATGCATATAAATAAGTCTGTAAAACGATTATGTTTGTTTTGCCAGTTTGCACAATTTCAAGTTCATGGACCTACATGACAAAGACCCTGCTACATTTAGTTCTTAAACTCTTAGCTGCGCCCTGCCTGTGCATAGACAATCTGCAACTTGTGAACAAAGAAAGGCAGCGATTTTTATTTCTAATCGCCGTCCTTAATTTTTCAGATACATGATTCTCAAAAAGTGAGGACAAGCCTTTTGCTTATTCAAAGCCGTCTTTGGAAAGTAGCATGAGAGGAAGGTGACAAGAGGTGATTCGTTTGATGGCACACTCACAGACACGCACCCTGCACAACACAAGCCAATATCACACAGTACCCAAGGATGGCAGGCTTTCACTTTTAAAAGACTGTTATGGAAAGCCCCATTACAGTGCAGAAGGTTTCAACCTCAATTAAAATATATAGTAGTCAGGTCGCTAATGAAAATGGAGGAGAGTGTCTACTCTAGCAAACAGCTTTCCGTGAAAGATGGGGAAGTAATCTATTCTCTTTACGAGGAGCAGTACTTTCTCCCCTCTGATTGCCACAGCTTTCATGAAGAGCTTACGTACCTGAGGGGAAAGATTCAGGAGCAAAGTATCGAGCAACATATTGGATGTGGCTCTAAAATGGAAGTCAGAAAAGATGGTCTGTGTGTGTATGTGTGTGTGTGTGTGTGTGTGTGTGTGTGTGTGTGTGTGTTTGTTAAAATCTATTGTTAATGCTTGCTATGTGCTCTCTGTGCAGTGTGCAGGTGTGATTTCAAGTCTACAGGTTCACCTGAACACTGATGCCCAAGCATACAGATGCTCGCTTGGATTTAACAAGGGAAAGACTCACACACACACACACACACTCACACACACACACACACACACACACACACACACACACGCACACACTAGATATGCAAAAAGCTCCAAACATGTGATAGAATACAGGAAGGTGAAAGCGTACAGTACATTCACGCATGAATGCCTTTGTATCTTGACACCCTGTGCGTGTGTGTATGTGTGTATGTGCGCACACGTTTTGTGTGTGTGCACGTGTGTGCACGTGCAGCCAGCCAAATGGAACCAAAGACACACGTCATGAACACATACTTGTCAACATGTCCTCTATGTCATCGTGCCACAGTGAAAACTCCCAAACTGTCTTCAGGTCTGGAGAAAATTAAAGAAAGGGTTCACCATTTTTTTTAGCTAACAGCAAGTTAATTTGTGTACAATCCTGCTTCACATTGCAGCTTTGCACCACTTTTTAGCCTAGAAAGCATTTTCATTGTACAGTATGTACTCCATGGAATAAAATCAGGGTTTGAAAATAATACTTAGATTTATGGTAAATCAAAATATTAGATATTGAATAAATTTGTGACGCGACTACCACACTCCTGAGGTTCAGTGGTTTCGTTTACACATACACTTGGTTCACATGTCATGTAGACGTGGTGTATATACGGTACGTTGCTTCAAGTTTCACCATGACTGCATTCCACAACTACACTTCCAAGAAGTTGTCTGCAGACATATATTTCCATGTAAGGGACAGTATCTGCCACACATTTATGAACATTTATTAGATGATAACAGACTGCTCTTTTGTAATTTGTACTGTAGTTGTGCACCATGATGTATTGTAAACTTGGCACACATAAAGTGAGTAAGTACTGTAAGATGAGTTCATTGATTCTGTACAATAAAATGAGTTTAAGAATTGGCAGGGTGACAAACCTATATGAAAAATATGCAATCATCTAAGTCAGTAGAACTTATTCTAGGCAGCCAGTGGGTTTATTTATTTCATTTTCTGATTTTGTATTGTTTACAAGCCGTTGGAGGCTGAAACAAACCCTAATCTTGGACACTATAAGAGTTCCCGATGACAATGTGCAATCAGTGTTGTTTACACTACAGCTATCCTGCAATCGAATCCAATCAGGGTAACTATGCCTGCATGCCTGTTTCACCTGTGGTCAAACGAACAGAGTGTCTTGTTAATCATTTGTCATAAATATTGGTGTTGGTAATATTGAATAAAACACAGAAAAAAAAATTCTGTCTAGACTAACGTCAGCTATTAAGCAAAACTCAAGCACTGCTCGGAATAAAGAGAGCTCCAGTAACTCAGATCTGAACTGCGAAAGATCACGCCTGGGTTAATACACCAAGCCAGAGGGAGATAAAGACAAAGAGAGAGACAGGAAGCAAGAGGGGAAGAAATAAGATTTCATTTAAGAGAGCGTGCCGCTGCCTCACAGACAGTGTAGTGATGTGAGGCTGACCTCTGGAAGGAAAGCAGCAGCAGGGGTCACAGAGGTTGATCCAATTCTGGGCAGTCAGTGCCAACACTCTGATTAAGAGGTGATGAAGAGGGCAGGCCGACCATCATCTCTGCAGGCAGATTCACTCTGGGCTGCATGTGGGGCGGGAGAGACGAGGGCCAGAGAAAGTTCAAGCACCATAGCCAGAGAGATAATCAGTAAAGGCGCTAAAAATTACTCTAAAGTTGTTGTCTGGTCATGGTGCTTGCATACTTTTTGTCAATTTTAAAACTTTATTTTATCATCACTGTATATTTAGCATCATATCAGTACGATCTCTTCTGCACCGACAGATAAATTGCTTATCTTATTCATTAAAGGACGACTATATAAGGGAGATTAAAAGGATCATTCTCCCCTAAATGAAAAGTTGTATTCATAAGAAATAAAGCACACCCTTGCTCATTTCAAGTCACTCAGGCATTTAGTTGCTACAGCCTTACTTGGTCTGGTATGAATGGTGGTTAATGGTGGCTAATATTAGCTTTGTTAGCAAATCCTGGACAGATATTGCTATGTAACTGATATTACTGAGTCAGTTTGCTGACTTTATGACGCTTCCCTAAAATGTTATACTTTATGAGTATGTCACAGATATATATTTTTATTGTTTCCTGCTTATGCTCCCACTCAACTCAGTGAAGTCGCCTAATGACGTATTTGAAAAGCAACTGACTCAAGAGAGCGCATTGCAATCACCAAAGAAAACAAATCCCATGATTACAAAGATCATTATGACCTCCGCATCTTGAAATGACTGGATCCTTATAAAGTGTGGTTTCCGCCTCAACAATCCCAAGGACTTTAGATGACGATGCAACGTTGACACACTAATATTAAAACCATCGACATTACTCAGCGATGTTAATATCTGCCAGTGTCTCAAATCAAGGAGGAAAGAAAAGCAAATAAAAATCATGTCGCATATAGCGATGATTGATAGCCACCTTAACCTTTTCGCATAATTACGCTAAAAGTATTTCGTAATTACTAGAAAACGATCCAATAGAGAGAGAGATTAATTATCGCCTAATTATGAGATAGTGAGTCAGGATTATGAGGTACAGAAGTCATAATTACAAAATAAGGCCTCCATTCTTTTTCTTTGGTGAATTATCTTGTAATTACCACTTGTGGCCACAGTGGCCGCTGTTCCTCAAGTGAAGCACCCCAGCTTTAACTTAACTTAATAACCTACACACCTAATACAGAATTAGGGGCTTAGTGGATAAGAATCATATGTTAGAAGCATCCTGTTTTGTTTGTCGCTGCTATTGCTATCAATAAAAGCTAAAATGCGAAAAAAATAACTCTAAAAGACAAAATTAAAATTGACTCAAATGGAATGCAAGAATGTAAAACAGGAGTAGAGATAGAGTTAGAGGGTAATGACAAGAGAGAAAAACAGAAATTACATTAGTTTCCTTCTGCTCAGAAACATGGAAAACAGTGAGGTCAGAGGAAGTGCATTCAATGTCTACTCCCAACCAGTGAGCCAGACAGTGTATCAGCAAGCGTGTGTGTGTGTGTGTGTCAGCAAGTGTGTGTGTGCGTGTGTGTGTGAGGGGGGTCGTGGAGGTGGGGAGTTCTCCTGCTGGGCCAAAGCTGGGCGACTGATCAACTCTAATTAGGCCCGTCTCAGCAGCCTTCCCCCACCCAGGGTTCCCATACTTCTCTCCCTACCTGTATGTGTGCCAGCCACAAGCTGGGCCAGGACAGCTCAGCACATACACACACACACACACACACACATACACACACACATAGGGGAAGTTTTACTATGTTTTTCAGTCAGACCTTTGTTGTTGAACATGCAGAAACAGGTCGGAGACAGACATGAAACCCGACTGAAGCACAAACAGGTAGAGTGACAGCCGTAACACACAAAGATGGAGGCGAGGCCTGCAGAGAGATGTGAGACAGTGTGTTAATCCACACGGCGTAGCATTTCCTCTGTGGATCTGTGTGCGTTTGAACTTTTCAAGGAGAGGATGGCAAGGAGCGATCGGCCACTCTGTAAATGTCAGTGGATCTGAACAGCCGGAGCCTAGACAGCCTCGCTCCGTCGCCTGCCACTCACGCTCTTCTCTTCTTTTTTGTCTGTCTGACTGCTGTTTATTTTCTCCTCTCCTCCCCCCCCCCCCATCCTCCTCCATCTCCTGCCCTCTCCCACACTTTTATTATTGTCTTTTACCTCAGCCTCACCATTGCCTGCAGGAAAATAGCACATCCTGTAATAGACAAGGCTGTTTTTTCTTTCTGTGTTTCTCTCTCTTTCTTTCCTTTCTCCGAATCTCCATTGGACCCAAATCCACTTCACTAACAACCTTTCGGTCTCGCATTACTCAGTTTCATAGGCCATATAGGATTCTGGCTGCCCAGCTTTATTTCTTCCTAATTTATTAGCCTACCTTTATTTTGCTCTGCTGGTAATTAGATTTTTTTTTTCATTGTCGAAGGAGTTGTTGTTTAATTTCATTCCTTAAAACCATCTTCAATTTCCCAGGGAATTATCAAGGGAATGTTCCTTCATTTAATTTGTACGGAAATTAATTTGTCAATGTGAGAAATAGGATACTTGCTAATCTGGTTAGGCCAGCGTTTGTCCTCCTCCCCGCGCATTAGGCCTACTCTCTCCGTAGTGCTCAGGAATACAAGTGAGAGAAAAAAATCATAGACAGAAGATGGGCAGAGCATCTGGGAGACAGAGTAAGACAAAGGAAAGACAAAGGAAAGAAAATAAGAAAGCCAATTGTGACAAAAGAAAAAAGGAAGAGTATTAAAATCAAAATGCCAAGAGGCGGGGTCTGAAAATGACCGTCTTTATTGAGCAGGGCACAGTGGGCCAGTTCCTGCCTGCAGGCCTTTTCATGTCTATCTACTAGTACTGCACTGCATCTCTCTCTGTCTTGCTCTCATCTCAATTCAATCCAGTTAAGCTTTATTGTCATAATGTTTTCGATACAAATCATTTTGCCAAAGCGTATACATAAACAGAGTGACAGATTACTTTATATTTTTGTGTGCTTTTAATGATTTGGGCTTCACTCTTTAGTTCCAATTAAGGGAAGTTTTAATGATATTTTAGACAATAATGTGCTCCTTTTGACCATGTCGGTTACATAGAATGAAACAAGTAGTTATGGATAACAAATGTATGAAGTTGGAAGTACTCATTGATTCAAAAAATATGGAAATTTATGTGCATTGCAATGTCTATCAAAACTAAGAAAGAATGAAAGAAAGAAAAGAAGAAAACTTAAAAAGCAGTGTGTGTGTGTGTGTGTGTGTCCCTCCCCAGTCCCATCCCTCCTGGCCATCTTTCTCTTGACTCAGGCAGACTCTCTTGCTGTCGTGTGTTTGTCTGAGATATGGACTTGGATGCGCACTGAGCGACCGCCTACTCCACATATTCCTCTGTAGTCCGTACGCTCCTCTTGGACACTGAACAAATTGATTTGGGCGTTGATTATTCAAGGGACATGTTTCATAACTTTTGACTGGCTTCTCTCCACCTTCTACTCTTTACTTTTTCTCCGTGCATCTGCTCTCTTGCTCCCTCTCTAAATCACACCCCTATCCAGCTGCTCCTCTGCAAGATACAGCTGAAGGAGGCCCATGGGTTGTGTGGTTCAAGGCTCTGTCTCAAGTCTGATTGCACTGTAGCAGATCAGCGGTGTAACCTTTCTCCTCAGGGTACCACAAACATTGCCCAGGCACAGCTGAGAGTCAGAGATAGAGAAAGAGGGAGGAACCATAAGTAACAGAATTACTATCTTTGTTTGGAATAAAGATAAATATTCATACTAGGCTGTTAGTTTTTCAAATTACAGCATTGTAGTCGGGAGGACGTTTATGTGTTTAAGTTTTGTCTGTTCCTGTTTTTCAGTACAGTATGTTATGATCTAAGTTGCACTCGAGAGCCAAATTCCTGTAGCCACATATTACACTCATGTGAAAGTTCACAGAAATATGTCACATTTTCTATGCATTTAATTATTTTTGTACCACTCCCGTATAGATTAAAATGAATTGCTATAGGGAATGAAACCCATGACTGCATAAAGTCTATATATATATATATATATATATATACCAATAATGAATATTCAAGAGAGATTGGACACCAACCAATAAAGCATTCATCACAGGGCCACGAGCAGAGGCATGGCTGCAGGCACACTCCCACTTGTTATTATTTTTTTTCCCTTATTTTCTGTCATATATATAATGTTACAATGTTCACATGAAGCTCAGGCTTCAGACTGAGTGCTCGGTTTCCAAGAGTTTTTTCTACTTTCAAACCGAGTCGACGTCAACTCGTGACAGATTTCTTGATATCGTCATCTGCTCCAGGCATGGGGCGAGTTCACTGCTCCGCTCCCCTAACATTATGGTGTTTTTCCACTGTGAGTGTTTTTCCATTACACAGCAGGGCAAAGTAAAATCAGTTGTTTACCTGTTGGAGGTGTGCTGGTCATCTGCAGCTCTTCATCAAACATCATCATCACTGTGGCTGTTTCTGCTTGTACTATTCCTCTGTGCATTATTTCTAACTTCTAACTCCACTGAGCGAAGAGCTCCAAATATGTCTATATGTTGTTTGTAGAACAGTTTTTTATTGTAGAATAGTGGCCGCTAACAAAGCTCTGCTAATTCTGTGGTATTTATTCATTAATTTCCTATAAATTCTTCACAATATTCACGTTATTTAGTCATTTAAAAGCTTTTAATATGAAGCAGCAAAACCAGGAAATGTTTTCATCAGGAGTAACTTAACACGGCTCTGATACGGCTGCCACTCGACAGGCTTCCGGAAGCTGGCCAATCAGAACAGAGTGGGCTCATCAGGAGGGGGGCCTTAAAGAGACAGCTAAGACTGCCTGTTAGAGACAGAGGCTGAACTGAGGGGCTGCATAAAGGGCCAGTATACTGTTGATCATGCAAAGCTACTCTAGTGGAGTCCCGGAATAAAAAATATAGAGCTATAAATTAGCATAATAGGTCCCCTTTAATATAAATTATCTTCCCCACAAATTACTTATCGACTGTACTCTGTCCCTCTCTCTCGGGTAAGGTAGTTTTTTTTTTTTCCCTGAAGATTAGTATGCTTTTTAACAAATCTGATAATCCTAATAAAGAACCAAATCCTGAGATCATAACAAGCGACTGGCTTATATTGTACGATGATATATATTTGTAGATCAGTTCAAGGAATAGTCGCAACAACAATTATTTTCATTATCAATTAATCTGCCAGTTATTCTTTCAATTAATTGATTAATTGTTTAGTCTATGAAATGTCAGAAAATAGTAAAAATGTCACCCAACATTTCCCAGAGCCTAAGGTGCAGTCTCTTAAATTACTTGTCCAACAAACACTACCAAACCCAACAATATTCTCACATTTAAGAAGCTGGAATCACAGACTGTTTGGAGTTTTTGCTTTAAAAAACAAGGGTTAATTGATTATCAAAATAGTTGCCAATTCATTTTCTATCTGATCAACTGAATAATGGTTTCTCCTCTAACTTGTAGTCTACACTGAAAGATAAACAATGGTTTTGACACAACAATTCACATTTAGCTCAAACTTTCAAATCAATACTTAAACCACAGAGTGCAGTTTGAAGATCACACACAAAACCACATTCCTCAAGATGACAAAATAGCCGCTCTCTCAAATTGACTAACCATCCAGCTGAGACGCTATTTGCGGGCTAAGATCCACAATTTGTTGCATAAAAATTGTCAGTTCGTTCAGCGTAGAATGAGGCTGACGTGCACTTGTACGAGTTAACAAAATATGTGCTCTAACTCTAAAACTATGTGAAAACCAGCAACAATCACTGCTACTGTCATCAGGTCCCTTAGAGCTAGATAGATAAGCAATGGGAAAAGACGGCGAAGAATGACACACAAAAATGAGCCACAGAGTAAATGAGAGTGTTATAAAGAGAAAATGAGACACTCGTGATTAATTAACTACTCTCTCCTCCTTGTCCTCGTAAGGCCAGGATAATTTTGTAACTTTATACGACAGGCTGCAGTGCTGTGTGCTCCGGCTCGGTCTTATATACCCCAGTCAAGACATGAAACATAGATCAAGAGGAAAGTTTGAGCAAGGAGAGAGTGTGTATTATATGAGCCTATGGTTGATTGCTGTGAAACCGGAGGAGAGCGAGGGGGAGGAATAGCTTTGGTGAACTCACTAATACATCTGATGTATTTCTTCCTTTTGAATCTAACATGCGAACACCTTATGTAATACAAAAAGCACTTGTAGGCATAAACAGTCCACCCTGATGTCCAAATCCATCCAGAAAAGCTACAGCTAGAAGTTACAGCTGCTAGTTCCTGTTGGACCCTCGGGCCCTCACTGTGTGCACAGTGTGTATATGTGTGTGCATGTGCATGCCATTCCATGTGCGTATGTCTTTTCTTTGTCCTCCAGCGCTGTGCTGTAATCAGGTAAGCCCAGAGGCAGAGTAATCTCAGTCAGATACTATGAGCTAGAAGCTAACTCCTCCACCGCTCTCCTTACGTGTTTCATCTCTTTTCCCCCTTTTCTTCCTCCTTCTCCTCCTCAAGAGCCTCCGGGCACTCTAATCTGCCTCCCCCCCTCAGGCTCCCCTTCCTCTCCTCCCCCCTCCAGCTTTCCTCTGGCACACTCCAGCACCAGGCCTGGGTTTCTCTCTTCATCTGGTTTCTGGGGAGGAGAAGACCTGTGTTGGGTTATAAATGAGCGGGTGCATTGAGGGGTTGGGTGGAGTAGCATGTTTGTTGTTGTTTGGTTGTTTGAGTGCGACATTAGTTCACCCTGTGCTTTATGTGGTAATCTGTGTGTGAAATAAAAGCGGTCATATGGACAGTGGACACACACACGTACTCACAGTGCAGGAGCCAGTTGCACCAGCTCTCTATAACTTCAAGTTATACTGGAAGTGTGTACCAAGTGGAGACGCATCACAAGATGCACAACAAAAACTTTTTCTTACATAGAGATTAGTTGTTACCAAATATTTATACCTACTAACTGCCAGGTGGAACTGTAGCATAGCTAGCTAAACCAACCAATTGACAAAGCTAGCATTAGCTTGCTAATATATTACCCATTTAAAGTGACATCTAATCTGACATGACACTTATGTTTAATAGCAATGTAAACTAGATTTTTTTAAAAAATTAAATTACCTTTTACAAAAACAACACAATACACCTCAAATTACAAAAATTTTCTCTAGACTGTATATAAAGATGGACATAGCAAGGCATGACATCACCCACTGGTTTTCATTGGAGCCAGTTTGAAGCCCAGAGTTGGTGCTCACAGTCAGCGCCATATTTTCCGTTTGGAGCCAGGACCTTCCAAATAAGGAGTGGGGTGTTTTCTGTCATGCTCTGGAAACACACCCCACTACCTCGGACCGAAGCTAAAGCTAACTAACCGGTTACACTGAGCAGTGCAGACTTGTGCTACTGCTAACATTAAGTAATATGGCAGGTATCGTTATCAAGTAACATTAAACTTCCCGAAATATTGCGACACTAGTCTGACTCAGTGCAAGTCCTGGAGCCGGGAAGCAAACTGTCAATGACAACTGTCAATCAATATCTTTACTAGCTAAGACATTTCTTAAAGGGGACATAACATACTTTTATTGATTTTCTGTCATTTATATACTGTTAAAATGTTAGATATCTATGTTAAACATAGGCTTAAACCTGCTCTAAATGCTCCATTTGCAACGTTACCTCTACTTCCTCATTGAACTGACGTCAGATTGTTCGTGCATGCCCACAAACAGCCATCCATTCCGAAGCCTTTTGTTGCTAAGGTTGTTGTTAAGGTTGTTGTTGTCGACTTCGGATTCGGGCTTGAACATATACAGATGTATTTGAGAAGTTTGTATTTTGGTTAAAGAACGATAAAAAGAAGCAAAATCCGACAACTATTGTTTGTTTACGTAGCCTCCGCAGCCAGCAGAAGTCTGCAGAGGGGCATCTTCGGGGGGGTAACCAATCCTTAAAGAGACCGGAGTTAAAACGGGCCTGTTCAGACAGAGGCTGAACTGAGGGGCTGCATAAAGGGCCAGTAGATAAATGAGTTTTTGAAAATGTAAATCATGCAAATACCAGTAGAGCCCCAGAATAAAAATATAGACCTGGAAATGTGCATGATACATCCCCTTTAAGTTTAAATGTTCTTTCATTTAATTTAAATGAATTCAGTAAATCACTAGTTTGAAACCATCTATAGTTACTGAAAACATTCACACAAACCTAGTAATGGATTTAGTGCAACCAAGTCCAAGTCTGCACATGTACCTTCCTGTAATTAATCAAAAATACAAGCAAATCCATTGTTGCTCATATGCACAAACAAAAGAGGAATTTTGCTTTTCTTGTTGACTCTTTCCCCGAAGACACGTGTGCATGTGCGCCCACTCTCTGTCTTGTGTGTGTTTAGATAGAAAATGAAAGCTCCCAGTAAGAGTGTTTGCCAAGGTGTCTGTTTGGTGGATAGATGATTTAGTGGGTGATTCTATGAGGAGATTCCTCTGTGGTCTCAGCTGGGATGGAGCGAAAGAGATAGTGAGGACAGACGAGTGGAGGAGACCGGCCTGGTCATTTGATGGAGAGGTGGAGTGGGACACGAGCCTGGGTAATAAGGCTTTGCTTGCGTTCATGTGCGCTCGCACGCACACACACACACACACACACATGCGCGCGAACCTGAACATACACACAGAATCGTCTGGCAGATTAAATGTGCTGCAGGTTGTATGAGACCAGAGAGCGAAAGAGAGAGACGGGGGAGAGGGTGTTGAGTCAGTGTGTAAGCCGCAGGGCAGCAAAGTCTTCCTCTACCACTAAGTCAGCTACTGATCTCATTTCTCCACAGATGGACTTCTAACACACTCCCATCAGGGGACAAATATATATTCCCTCCGTCTCTTTTCCTCACACATTCCTGCACCAATGACCTTTTCTCTTTATTCATCCTCTTCTAGTTCTTCCTCTCTCTTTTTGTTTCCTCACTCCTTCTGTTCTCTTCACTCTGTCTTTATTATCCTCCTCAACCCCAATATCCCTCTTGTTCTCTCACACACTCCATTTTTTTCTGGTTGTCTGGTTTTAACCCTCTCCACTATCCCATCACTCCAATCGGTGTCAGACCACACACACCATTACCCTCTCCTCTTTTCCTTTGATCAATCACAGCCAACAGGTGCTGTAAATTGTGTCCTCTGGCGAGCGGCTACCGCAGTGTCTCCCGTACGTGTTCATTCCCTGCCCTGCCTCCACCCCTGCTCTTTCTCTTTGCTCCTCTCGCCACATCCCTCCAGCTCTTGCCCCAGTTTGTCAGCGAAGCAAAACTAGCCGTGTCTTCGAGCCCATCATTCATCTCCCCCTCCTGTCACAACGGCGGCTTGGCTGGTCTCAGACAAATAGCATCACGGCAGATAATACAGCCACAGCCAGAAAAGAGCCAAATAAATGGTCCCTCTCTGCCGACCTAATGGTCCTGCTTTCCACTTGGCCAGGGGACAGCATTCAGCCCAGGGACAACATGGACACAAACATTAGCTTCTAATGAGGAAAACATATAAGCTTCAACTAGCCATGGCATGCACGCTTCACACATACACACATCTTATGAATAAAGCCTGTCAACATATCCCCAGACAAACACTATATTTGTCTGGGGATAATGTTTATTGTGTAGAGATTGCATGGTGATGTATGATTGTGACATGAAGGCCTCTGTTGCGGGGGGACCAAACAGTGAAATAATTCAAAATCTCAAAGACCCAGTCAAATACTCCATACAACCACGTAAACAACCACACAAACGCTCATACATATGCCTGCATTCCTCTCTAACCTTTAGGGGTATGTTTCAACTGGAGTTTTCCAAAAAGCTGGCAAAAGGAAATGCTAATCGATTCCATCATTTAGTGCTACAGTATGAGAATATTCTCAACAGGGTGTAAGAAGATTACATAATTAAATGAACATAAGTATCTCTTCTGTACATCAAGGCATTTGCTATGGCATATGTTCTGAATCTGTCTTCTCTGTCAACACACCAGGTGGTGATTTTTTTTTTTTTTCAACCAACCTTGATTGTTTGGGCTTTCTGGTAGAGTAGAGGTATGTTGCAGATGGTGGGATAAATATGCCATTGGCGCATCAGAAAATGAAGTGGAAGCAGGTCTGGTCAGTTTATGTCCCTCTTTGTTGCAATTTTTTTTTTTCAATAAACCAATTTTTCCACCTCAGCCAAGTGGAAAAACATTTTTGAAAATGTTTCCCTTTTTTGCATTTATGGCATGCTTGTTCAGGTTTTTGATGCACCTATTTAAAATGTGCATTCAAAACAGGCGGATTGTTTATAGTGGTGTGTAGTTTATGCCAGAAGATTGTAGGCATATATAATTTTGTTTATGGATCTGAAGAACAACACTAGACTTTGATTGGCTGCCAACAGCAGCCAGTTAGCTAACGGCTAAAAAAAGCACAGTGTGTCAATTCAGGCCTCACGGTTAGCCTGACTAAAAACATTTCAGTCAGATTTCACCGTTCACAATAAACATTCATTCCTGCCAGCGTTCACTTGTTGATGAGAATGTCTGACATCTGGGACTTGTATTAATTCTTAACAAGGTAAATTTGCTAATTTCAGCCGAACAGTTAACACAGTTGATCTTTTAATTAAGTACAAAACATATAATAATAATAAATAAATAGCAATAATAACAAAAAAATAAAGGTTTATTTTCCCACCATCTTGTAAAGACACACAAGTGAAATTAGCCCAACTAAACTAAATGTCCTCTAAATTGAATGACACCCCGACTGGCAGAAAAACATAATTTGTCAGTGCCTTCCTAAACTGTTACAAATCATTGTTGCAAAATACAACCATTGTCTGATCTGAAAAGGTTATGGTTAAGGTTAGATTAGCTTTAGGTGCAAAAACATGACATGACATGGTTACGGTCAGGAAAAGCTTATGGTTCAGGTTAAAAGAAACCACAGTTGAGACAGAAATCCCCTGTGTTAAAGTCGGATGTTTGCTTGGCCCTTCCATCCACCCCGACCACCTCCGGTGTTCCTGACGGGTAAGGGTCATAATTCCTGCGGCTGCTAGAGGGCTTGAACATACGTGTATGCTGTTTTTGATGCATTTGCTGAAACTACTGATGCCGCCGTTTTTCTTAGGAGGACAGTCGCCAATTAAAATGTGTAAGATAGGGATAAATTTGAACAGCAATCACTTAAGAAGAAAAAGGAATGGAGAGCTCTGCTGAGAGAAGTGACACCGCCATAACTGCTGACGCAAACTGCGTCCTCTCTGTCTGTCTCTCACTGATGCGCCTCTTCCATTCTCCTTGATCATGGCTACTATTGTCATCTCCTCTCCTCCAGCGTAATGAGTCAGTGTGTGATGTTGGATGGCTGCTGACAGTGTGTCCTATGACTCACATCAGGGTGGTACTGCTGTCCCAGCACATCTCAATATCCCCCTCTCCCTCTATCCACCCTCCTCTCCTCTCCTCTCCTCTCCTCTCCTCTCCTCTAACCCTCTGCTTCTGTTTGGACTGCACCTTATAGGGACATCTGCTAATAATAAGCAAATATAACATAAAGGTGACAAACATAACCCCCCCACACACACACACACACACACACACACATACTGTACATTCACTGGCCAGTTGTGCAGTTGTGCACCCGAGCCTGTTTTCCAAAGCTTTTATTGTGTTTTCATCACTTTTGTGCCTTTCTCTCTGTGGAGTGAGAAAAGCAAAAAATACATAAAAGCTGCGTGGAGAAAAAGGGACAGAGCTGGCAGAAGGCACAAAGTGTTGGCCAGTAGAAAGTCCAGTGATGATTGAAGCCAAATTGACATCGGAACTGAGTGAGGAAATGTTGGTTTAATTGAATGTGCAACAAAGATCTGTGGTATCATAGTTTATACTTTGTGAGCTATAGGCTTTTGGGATACACTATGCACGCTGCAGCTTAGGTGTAAAACTAACAGCATTTTACATTTTGCCCTTGTTATTTTGGCATTATTTCAGCCTCCAGATCACAACAGTATTTGTCAAACAGGATTTCTTTATAATTTAGAACCACAAATACAGAAACATATCATTACTCTTGGTCTGTCATTGTCATTCAGCAGCATTCCCTTGCTGATGACAGGCAAGTCCCAGCTTATCAGCCTCTAACATTTCTGGTGTGAGGTCTGCTTAAGACAGACACCTTGGCCCGCTTTATGTAAATACCACACTTAAACACTCCTGCTTTAAAGGGCCCGGGATCTCGTAAACCTTGACAGGCCTTTGGGCCGTGCCGCTGCCTGTAAAACACTGACTGTTTACGGATGCCTGTACCTGCATCCCTCCATCCATAAACACTTTTCTTTGTCCTTCTAGGAGGTAGTGGGTGGGGGGGGGGGGAGGCGGCGGGTGTATTATATCTCCTCTCCGAGGGTGCTTTGTACATCATGTCCACGATGTGATAGTTTTGTCCATGTACTAAACGTTTTCTGTCCACAGTAGTGATGTCAGACATTTTCAAAATGTTGTTTGTTACCAGAGCAAGCAACAGAGTGCACCAGCAGGTTTGTCACATGACAGTAAAACACCTGAGATCACATGACAATCATACTGTATGTGAGCACATATAACACTGTAATGTGAGACATATCCACATTCGCTGACTGGCTTTTCTCACTGGCTGAACAACATTTTGTGTGCAAAAAAAAAGCCAAAATGGAGAAGAAAGACATGCCTTTTCAAATGTATTTGCATATGTGTGGATTCTTGTCCATATCCACCATGAACTGCTGCCCTCCGGCTTCCCGTAGCCTCTCCTTGCTCGTCCCTGCTCTAAATGCAGACAGACTGCGTTCAGTTCGCTCGGTGCCATTGTCATTGTTGAACCAAAGTTCTTTTAATCACACCGCCAACCCAGCCCACCGTGATTTACTAGCTCTCTGCATCCATAGGCATCCACTCCAGCCAATTGCATTAAAGAGATAAATAACCAGACCAATAAAAGTGTTGCGAGGGGGCCGAATGGGCCCTGGAATGCTCATCGTCCATTTGGTGCAGTAACCAATTGTGGGAGTGGGGGTGGGGGTGGGGGGGCGAGTCGGGGGAGGGAAGCTTTTAGTGGAAGGTTTTTTAGGGGTGATATTGTGATTGGTGTTGGAGGTGATGTCATGTCATCCATCTTAGGGAGCCACTTCATTAGGCTAATGGAAGGGCTGGACCGCTCACTGTTCGTTCCTGTACGTGTTTGTGTGCGTGCGTGTGTGCGTTTTGTCCTTCCATTGATGGCAGCTTCCAAGGCTAAAGTGGTTATGAAGACTAAAGTGATTTTATTAGCCAGGCCCATCACTGTGTAAGGACATAACTGTGTGTGAGTTCCCATTTTCCCATACGAGAGCGGGTAAGGCAGGTATGTGTGCGCAGTGCAGTAAATGACACTGTTTTTGGTGAGGGGAGATAATACAGCGCGACTGAGGCGCTAAAGCACACCTTATTCCTTTGATGTTTAAACTACAATCACGCTCCTTCAATGACTTGCAAAAAAAAAAAAAAAAAGTGAAGTGCAGAGAGGATACTCACTGCACTTTAGGGTAATATCAGTGATAGACTTTGATTTGTCACTGACTTAAATTAGTATGTCACTTCAAATATTCCTCGTCTGACGAGTGAAGAGGACAAATGGATTTGCTCTTTGAATTTGCCACGCTGCTCGACCTCCTCTCTCTCTGTCACTCTTTCTTTTCTCCTTCTCTCCTTCCGTCTCTCCGTCTTTGTCAGTTTTTCCACGTGAAACCCACATCATTTTCTGTCTGGACATATGCTGTCTTTACGAGCGATTCCTCTGATTCCTTTCCTCCCTTTGCTGTCCAGGTCATTCCACCGTTAGCGGCTTGTTTTTTCCATTTCTTTATATATTTCAGATGTTATCTGAGGCCTGTAATTTGCTTTGTAATCATCTGAACTCTTCTTTCCATATCTCCCTCTCTTGTCCAATAATAAGCCCTTTGTCCTATCTCTTTCTTTGTAGTACAGTTCAATAGGTGACATTTGAGCAACAGAGCTTTCACTCACAACCTGAAAAAGCTTATGCCCTTATCTTTCATTGTCAATCATTCAAATTGAATTACAGTTACACCTCAATTTGATTTCTCCCCTTTGTTTTGATTTTGTGCATGAGAGATCATAAAGTGAACCAGAAGCAAAGCGGCCTTTTTATAGTCCCTACATTAGCAAACTCTTTTATTCTCCTTCTCTTCTTTTGTGACACTCGTGCCTCCACAGGACATTAACCTCATATTACATTAATCTGGTTATTCACAGTATTTGTATTGTAGTGTGAGTATACATGTAGGATTTGCACGCCCCAAGTGTGTAATGTGTAGGTGTGAAACAAAATTGCTACAGTGTGTCCAAGCTGTGCTGTAATGTTTTATTCAAAAGTCCTCAAGGAAAGTAAATCTTTAAAAAAAAAAACAATTTAAACAGTGTCCAAAATTAACTTTTTGACTCATCTGCCAAGGGCACTGTTAGATGAAAAAATCCACCGGCCAAGCATGTTTTCACCAGCCAAAATAATAAATTGCATTTTTGTGTCACATATACATTTGTTTCAGTACATTTCATAGAGATAATAAGCGCCAAATGCAGGTAGATTTTCTGGTTGGCGAAACTAGGAGTGCTCGAGATTGTCTGTGGTTGGCGCTCCTTCGCTTCAAGCCATCTCGAGCGCTCCTAGAGTTTTGCGGCACTGTTTACACGTGTGTGTAAAAAACACATATGCTGCATGTGTCTACACTGTATAGTGACAAATGGTGACTATTTTGGTACAAACATTTACCTGCCAGTGTGGTGAACAGCCTTCCAAAATTTACTTGCCAAACGGAAAGTCTACCTACATTTGGCGCTTGATGGGTGTTAATCTTGGCCCTGCATATAAAAAAAAAAAAAAAAAAAAAGAGTAGTTTCCTTGTAGCAACTTAAACATATGCTCTCAGTGCCCATTAGGATGTGTAAATGAGAGAGTAGCCTTAGCAAGGTGCCAGTAACCTCCACGTATGGACACCTGCTACCAGAGCAAAGGTACACCAACCAAGCTGTTTCCTATGAATATTAATTCATTCACCATTAGCTCCTGGTACTGAAGGTTGCAAACCACCCGGAATAGGAATAAAAAATATTCCCTGCTTTTTTTAATTATTTGTGACAGCCATTCATTTGACATCTTTATGTTCTCAGATCTGAGAAAAGGATGATGTCGTGTCATTTTCAGATGAAGGTACTTTATGTAGAGGTGGGTATTTTCTTTAAACTTTGATGGTCTGATAAATGGATTGAAGGGTGAAAAAAATGTCATTGGTTATTGGATTCCTGTCAAAAATGTTACATATTATAAGAGAGTCTTTCTGCTGTCAGCTCTGAGTTAACATTTGTTTGCTTTATATGACGAGACAACATCATGAGAGGACTGTGCTGTTGGGGAAGTTTTTGTCTAATGTAAACTGTGGGACATGTCACATGCTAGGTGTTGATTAAATATGTATGAAGTGATATATTTGTACAGGCTTTTACCCTAGGACCTCATCTTAAGTGACAGAATTGAATACTTTTTTATTTTGTGATGATCTGTATGAATAAAGCAAAACAAAAAGCTTTTTGACCATTGACTAAATATGAAACCCACTGAAATGTTTGCCGACTTCTTGCGTTGAGAGGAAGGTAATTCCCTGCAATATGTTAATATATTAATCTGCTCCTATTTCACACGGCGTCAGACTCACTCACAGTGTGCTTTCAGATCTTTGTGTATATATGTTACGTGCCTATGCTTGTATTAGTGGGCCTTTGCATTTCAAAGCGCAGTGTTTGTTTGGCTTGTGTCCTGGTGTGCGCACAGCACACCACAGTGGCCTTTAGCGCCTGTCCCTGGTGCAGATCGATTTTGTGCCTAGCCAGCAGCCCGCTGCTAACCTTGAGGTAAGCTGGCGTAATGAGATCGCATCTGACGGCATTGACTCACACCTGACAGCACTGACACTGCTTCCAGCCAGGGAGAGACACAGACAGGCAGAGCGGGAAAGGCGAGGTCCTCTGTGGTGTGCTGCACTGTTAAAAGCTTTGTCTTCTATTAATTTCACTTTGATTTTTTTGGGGTTCTAAACATAAAAAAACATTTCTTCAGCTAAAGCTGCAGCATTTTTTTTCTTATCATATCAGTATTTAACCTTGCATTTAACTTGCAAGTGACAGAACCAGCGTATATTTTGCACCACTGCAGTCATCTCTATGATTTTCTCTTTTGTTGACCCACAATCCCACGCTTATCTAAACATCTCTTGGGAGAAAATGGTATGTTGGGCATGTTTGTTTCATCCAAGATTATGTATTTCTGGTTGAATCTCCATCTTAGAGAAACATCAGCAGCTGCAGCTTCTCGGTGTGCAGCGCAGTCAAATGCAGTGTGTAGACTCGCTGGAGGATTGTGGTGCGGGTCTGTCGGCAGGCTAAGTGGTGCTGGGTAATGCACGGCCATAGCTGTGATAAGAATTACTTTGTATTTTCCGGGCCTGGATGAAAACCTTTACTTCAGTAGGCCTCTGGGATCATTTATCACCACCAGCAACACACACGTACGGAACAATGTGGAATCTAATTTGAAAATAATTAAAAAGTTGCTGCCCATCTAAGCCATCAGTGTGATATACTTGCAAACACAACATGACTCTTTCGCTCAGACCAGTGACAAGCATACTGAAACTGATTCGCAGATGCATGTATCAGGCTACAATTGGACGAGATGGGACTGGGATAACCATTATCTGAATGGTGGTAATTGAAACAATAATGGACATGGTAACAGCTTGGAAAATAGCATTGATCCATCATCTAAGATGAGCCCTCTTTTTGCATTAATACCATGACTAAATGGCGCAAACTGATATTGCTCTCAGTCATGGCTAGGTCTCGTTGGCTAATTGAAAAAGAAATGAGCAAGAGGACGGTTTTGTGAGGTGTGGAAGACTGATTCTCCCACCTTGCCTCAGCAGGGCTTTGAATCCCTCCTACAGCCTGGGATTTCTAAGGGAAGATTAGCCAAAGACACGGCACGATTTTGGCGGAAGTGTGGAATTGGAATTCAATTCCTGTATACCTATGTACAGATGTAGACTAGTAAGCCAGTGGGAGCCGGATCGATAGTTATCTAACAGCTTTAGCTCCTGTGCAGCTCAGGAGCATCCTCAGCAGGTTACGTCTTTGTCTCAACTTTGTCTACACATTCCTCCAGTCTTACTTTCTGCTGTGAAATCTGACCTTGACACGTTTTCCCCTTCGCCTGGCATACCGCTTCGCTGTCCAACTTTCACTGGGTTGAAATGGCACTGAGTTGCAGCTAGTCTATAGACTGAACACTGCTGGGCTGGATGAACACATGGAAAATGAGATCACTGACCTACAGCAAAGGTTAGACTTCAGTAAGCATGAGCAGTCGGGTGATGGCTGGTGTAGGGGTTGGGGGTTTAATAAACTACTGCTGACCATAAGCCTATTGTTTTACTTCTCTGCTCACAACCTCATGTGGATATGCATGGGTGTGTGTGTGTGTGTGTGTGTGTGTGTGGCTGAAGCTGCAGCCCTCATTGTGGCTAGCTGTGTTAAGCTGAAATGCTGTTATTGATTAAACACAAAGGTTGAGATGGAAAAGCAACAGAGTGGGTATGGGCCCAGCTCCAGGTGTATGTGTGTGTGTGTGTGTGTGTGTGTGTGTGTGTTTGTGTGCACACGATTGTTTATGTGAGCCACAGCTGTGCTGTCCGTCAGCCTCTGGCTTATCCATTAGGGGAAAAGGGGGCTGGAGACTTTGGCATAGGGACATACTGAAGCCGAGGTGGAAAGAAACAAAGGAATTGTACTGTGCTCAAGTGTCATTTTGAAGCACATAGGTATTTTCATTTTTAGACTTTTACTCCATGACATTTCATTAGAGGTAGACTTAACAACATCTGTACCATTTACAACATTAAATCATGTTTTTGCATCAATAATGGAACAATCTGAAAAGTACTAATAACATGAATCACTGCATTTTCTTGATTTTTTTTTTTTACTTGAGTCTTTTTACTTGAGTCTTCCTCTAAACTTACTCCGTGTGCTCTCTCTCTTTTTCCACACACTCTCTCTGCCCTTGTGACATTATTATTCAAGCACACTCATTCTCTCTTCACGTGTGTGTGCAACTCCACGGGTACATGTCTGTACGTATACACAGAATACCCTCAAAAATATAATTACCTCAGTATGCACATACACACTGTTAGGATACTCTCTCTCGCTCTGTCTACAACCTTTCCTTCACAGACACCTGTGGTTAGGCACACACGCAAACACTCTGTCTCTCTCTCTCTCTCACACACACACACACACACCTGGTCTCTCCCACACCTCTCTGCCAGAGTGTGAGTCTCTTTATGAGAGGCCTGCCTAGTGCCCAACTGTGAGGCCCTTTTAATTAGAGTCCTGCTGTTAAGCACAGGCCTCCTCCAGTGGCCCCCACCACCTCCTCACACCTGTCACACATGCAACACCACTCTGCTCCTCTCCCTCTCCCTGTCCTTATGGCCTGATTCACACATAGTATCTACATATATCCACTGTATTTACTGTACATTTGGTTGGAATATACAGTACATGTACCAGTCAAAGGTTTGACTGGTACTGTAACTCATATCACACCATCAGAATCAATCTTAAATGTGACCAAAGGATCATTTGGGATCACATTTGCCCCCCGGCAAGAGAGACATTTAGAGAAAATTCCACACAGAAAGTCTAAATGAGAAAGAACATGGCCTGCAGTATTTCTGCCTGTTTCTTCCTGTAGTTTCTTTTTTTTTCTGCATTTAAGCCTGAATAAAAAATCGAATCTCGAGGGAAAACATTTGAGAACCTTGCTTCTATTACCTCAGCGGACACAGAAGAAAAAGCATCTACATCGACTTTTATGACTTTTAAAGAGTAATGCTTATAATAACTTAAATTTATATAGCACTTCTTTCATAGGAGAAGAAACAAGAAGAAAAAAAACAGAATCCACCAAAGGGCTCATAAATAAATGAAAGCAATTGGGATCCGTCTGGCAATGTGTGCGGCTACTAACAGTGGTAACATTATGACAAATAGAAAGCCGGTCATGCTAGACTAAGAGGTAGTTTGTGTAACTTAGGTTTAGGGCTGCAACTGACGATTATTTTCATCAAAAGAAAATGTAATCCCCACATTAAACTGCCACTTCAGCATAGTAACCAATGCACAGCAGAAGTTGCGTTACCAGTCAAGTAAAGCACACGGCATCGCCGAGTTTGTTCGGAAACCCAGCTGTTGCGTCACGTGTTACTGTTTGACTGAGGTTCATTCTTGTCTGACTGCTGTTTGGCGCTTTCTCTGCTGGCTTCCTGCCAATCTTACTCCTTCCTTCTTACTTGTATTGCGCCAGTCGACGGTGGCTGTTGCATTCCCGCCAAAAACATATTTGTTACGGATGATTTACAAGGGGAAACAGGGTGATTGCATCATAAAAAAGTTGAAAACATGTAATAAAGTATGGTAACGCAAAGGATAATGTATAATCTGTACGCCCTGAAAAAAATTCAGGAAAAGGGAGGGTTATCACTGTGATAAGAAAGAATGACAACACATGCACTCATAAAAACCCTCAGCTGTGCAGCCACGATCAACTTCTGCACAAAATATTCCTGGAACTCGAGTTAGTCCATCACTCTCATAACCTACATTCCTCCATTTCCCTTTTCAAGCAAGGCCAAACCTCTTGAAAAAAAAAACGACCAGGTCTCTCGCATTCATTGATTCTCTTCTGCATCTGGCTGCTATGATCAAAGAGCTATTGTGTTGGGGGGCCTCCTCTGTAAGCTGCTTTCATAAGGAACTTCCACAATCAGGGGTAAGTTGATTAGAAACAATGGCAGGTTGGTTGATGTTATGTTGAAACAGCCCTGGAATTTCGAGCTAAACTTCCCAAAAGCTGCTGCGGTGTGTGTGTCACAGGAGTGTGTCAGGCACAGCACATGAGAGAGGATTATAATAACACAACATCCACACAATGCGAGCTAACCTCAGTCAGAAATACAAGAGTAACAGTAAAGCATTAAGGAAGTCTAATAATCATAAATTTGTCCACGTAGACCGTCAAAATCTCTATATTTGGAAGCAGTTAGGAGGAAACCGCGAGCTCTGCCCGCATCTGTGACTGCTTGTCTTCAGCTTGATGTGAGAAGACAGGTTGTTTAGGACCGTGGGGAATGAGGGATGGAGAAAGAGCAGGGTGGAGGAGGAGGAGGAGGAGGAGGAGGAAGGCTGCAGCTGTTGTGTGTAGAGTTGGTCTAGCGGATTTTGGCAGAAATCACCACAGAGCCCAAGAGAGAGAAAGATACGACCCCTTGTGCCTTACTATAAAAGAGTACTCCACCGATTTAGGATCGCACTCCTTTTTACTCCACGCATTCTTCCTCCTCATCGAAAAACCTGGGGCCTACATTACCCACAACACAACTCTACCGCAGACAGTTCAGTCTGCGTTTCTGGTGTGTTATGCTATTAGTGGCTAATGTAGCCTCTGGAGCAGGCTACAGAGGTCTCACTTCTTCCTAACTCCACACCCACAGTTTTTGTTTTTTTTCATTTTCAAACTTATAGTCCTCAGCCCCAACCGACGCTGACCCAAATGACATCACTTGAGGCAATTTATCAGACTTTGTGCAGCTCCCTCTGGAGCCACAAAAGGCTTTATACAACAATACTGGATATATACTAGATAGATAGATAGATAGATAGATAGATAGATAGATGCTTTCCTTTTATCTTTTTTCCTTATCTTTCACCTATCCATTCTCTCTTCCACACCTCTGTTGTCTGTTGTGTTAAAGACCCCTCCAATCCAGGGATTTTATCATGAAAGGCAGAAACAAAGCACCTTTTTCTGTGCCACCTTCCTTTTCTTCCTCAGCCTTCTGTGTAGCAAATGTCGCCGCGCCGAGAATCCTCCCCTGCCTGCGCCTGCATCGACCCTGCCTCTTCCTCAGTGGAAGAGACAGCCAACTCCTGCTAGGGCTTCCTTCTGTTCACAGAGCGGGAGTTTTTATTATGATTGTTTTTAAAGATTTTTTTTTTTCCCTCTCTGTGCAGAGGATATTGCCGAAAGGAGAGAGAGAAAGAGGGGGGGGGGGGGAGAAGAAGAAGAAGAGGAGTGAGAGAGAGAGAGAGAAGTTATTTTGCTGAAGGACATTTGCAGAGGCAGCTTTTAACACCCTCACCCCTCCCCTCCCTCCTTTCTCTCCATCCCTCCTTAAACACACTTCTCCCTTTTCTGCTCTTTAAATATTGAGAATCGTTGCATATTCCTCTGGCCTCTTCCTTTTGATGCTAACAGCCCCGGCGATAGAAATGCAGTTGGAAGGGGCTGAAACACTCAGTATAGCAACAGCAACAATTCCCCCCTTGCAGGACCTCCTTGCTCCCCCCTCCAGGCCCCAGTAAACGGGTCTGAGCTGAGTCTGAAGGCCAAGCTCTCCCTCTGGGCTGACTTTGGCTGCTCATTTCCACACTAACAGGGGGGTAGCTCGATACACGGGCCTGGCTTTTTTAGCCCACACTAACATACACGCACGCACAGTAACACAGATACAACACGCAGCCAAAACAGACTGTATGTAAGAGTGACCCAGCCGACTCTGGTCATTTTATTCTTTACTTTTCACCACACCCCTGCCCCAGCTACACACATCACAGCATACTGTTGTCCTCATTCCTCACTGATTGCTTTGCCTTCCACTCTTTTTTTAATTTTTTTTTTTAGATGCTATTTAAGATTTTGCTAACTACTAGGGTCCAGATGCCTGTGTTGTGGGTAGCTCAAGTCTGTGTATAGATGTGAACAGCTTTTCTTTAAGGCTGCATTCCTGAGCTTATGCAGTTTTTGTTTCTATAAGTGGTAAACAGTAAATAGCCGCTAAATAAAGCCAGGGCTGTTAAGGTTATACTAGGTCTGGGCTGACTGACGGTCAAAGCACGGCTGGAGAATTCTTCCCCATCGCTTTCATGTAAAACAGGAGAGCGGATCCTGAGCAGAAAGCAAGTGCAGCAGACTGAGATCATAGACGTGTTACTGCTTAACAGCCCACTTTATGGGACTGGCTCTCTTTGTGTTTTAATGAGGAGGCCATGGATGGGTGGAAATGCGAAGAGAAAGAGAGGAGGAAGGTTGAGTCTGTCAGGGAAGACGAGAGATTAGAAAAGATTGAGAAAGAATAAAGGACAGAGTGTTAGAAAGAAGTGGGAGAGACGTTTAATGTCCCCTTCTCTCCAGGTCTAATTAGGAGTGAGAGAAGAGGCTGAGGGGTCTCCCTTAAAGTCCCGCTGTTAATTTTCTCTTCTCTTCTCTTCTCTTCTCTTCTCTTCTCTTCTCTTCTCTTCTCTTCTCTTCTCTTGAGTCAGATGACCAGTGTTGCATTCATTTATTTGTTTCATTTTTATAGCCTCAGGTAATAAATCCACAGTTTCTTTCTGGGATATTTTAGTTGAACAGGACATTTCCTGCAAAAAAGAAACTGTGTGTGTGTGTGTGTGTGTGTGTGTGTGTGTGTGCGTGCCTCATTCCTCTCTATATTTACCTCCCTCTGAAAAGTGTTTTGAGCCCCCAGTGCAGTGGCAAGAGATTGGCAGTTTGCTGTGCACTGATAAAGTCGCGATCTGTGTGTGTGTGTGTGTGTGTTAAAGTGTGCCTGCTGGTGAAAGGGAGGAAGGAGTGGAGGCTGGACACCTCAGGAATGTTTTTTCGATAACAAGTTCCCCGAGCGCACTAGAGTTCTGTTGTACAATTTTGTGTGTTTTACTGCACTGTGTGTGTGTGCGTGTGTGTGTGTGTGTGTATTGGGAGAGGGGATTTCTGCAGCTTTCTTGTTGTATCATGATTGGTCACAAGTGTATTATGTTCTCTCTTTGCCATTTAACACACATGCACACAAACACCTGGGAAATGCGAAAAAAACACACACACACACACACACACACACACACACACACAACACACTCCTTTCTTTGATCGTGTTGAATTTGTTCTCTGTCTCAGATTTTGTATTTTAGAGCAACACCAACGTCACGCACGTCCCCACCTGTGGAGCACGACGACTCCAGGTCGACTCCAGCAAAGCCGTCGCTAAGCTCGCATGTCCTTTACGCTGCTTTGCTCTCTGCAGGCCGCCTCATTAAACTTTCACCTGAACATTTAAAAACTCTTCTGCCGTTGAGTCCCGACTGGCCACAGCATAAGAGGAGTAAATTAAATTCAGTCTGTCCATTGGGTTTGAAGTCAGATGGCAGGATGGCATTTGCCGACTCAGTCTGCAAGCAGAGCAGTGCGGCGTGGCCACAGGTGGTGCTTTGTGAGCCCTGACATCAACCTCAAAGCCTGCAGTCACCCAGACTGAGCTGAAAGACAACTTATTTTTGTGTTTGTTTGTTTGTTTCACATTGTCTGTCTCTCTCTATCACTTTGCCCTTAGTTAACTCTGGAGATGGCATCGATTACAGCCAGCAGAAGAGAGAGAACGTCGGGGACCTGATCCAGGAGACTCTGGAGGTGTTTGAGCGCTACGGAGGGGAGGACGCCTTCATAAACATCAAATACATGGTGCCCACCTATGAGTCCTGCATGATCAGCTGAAGGGGGGTGGGGGGGGAGGGGCTGTCGCTACCGACGTAGCACACACTTTTGACTTCAACCTTTTTATCAGTCTTTTATCAGTTCTTATCTACCCTCTGACCCCCTTCTTTAACTCAAATCCTTCTCTTATCTGTCTTTATCCTAGCCCTCCCCTACTCCCAATCTCCGCTCACTCAATTTGTCCTTTTTGTTTCTGAACCATCCCTTACCCCTCCAAGAGCCAGCACTCATCTCTCCCCTCCACTCTGCCGCCATATCTTTTTTTTAAAACCCCTATTATATTCATAAATGCAAGTCATGAAGTATTTTCTCTCTGTATCTGTGTATTTATCACCATAGTTTGTTATTATCAATCGAAACTTGACAGAAGAAATTTCCTCTCATTAAAATATACATGTACGTTTGATGTTTTCCATGTATTGTTGATTTTTTTATAACTTTGATTTATTTAGCCAGCTGATAACTGAATCCTCCATGCATGATGGGCTTTATTTCAAACAGAGATATGCATTTGATCAAAAACATG
This sequence comes from Scomberomorus guttatus, assembly GCA_038419695.1. NCBI lineage: Eukaryota > Metazoa > Chordata > Actinopteri > Scombriformes > Scombridae > Scomberomorus > Scomberomorus guttatus. The sequence goes on from CM076455.1 coordinate 13,004,069, forward strand.
ACACCAACTCTTACAAAATGTATAAAAGCACAGAATTGTACTTTTTAAAAATACTGTTTAAGATGCTCAGTTGATCCTCTATTGAATAATCAAAATTACATATTTGATCCTCTAACTTTTAAGTGATACTTCACCCAAAATCTGTCTTTTTGACTATCAAACGCTCACCCCTATAGGCTTGAACGGTGACTTCACAGAGAACAGCAGCTATGGTCAGTTTGAATTTTTGCCGTTGACAGTGAATTCCACTGGTGACGACTTTGTAAGGTGGAATAAGCATCAAAACGTCAGAGGAAACTTGTCAAACCACTCCTGAAGCTTTTACAGCCACCTTTCATATCTGCAGGGTGTGAACAGACAGAGTATCACTTAGATCATTTATGATATTTTGGAATAGAAATATAGTCTGCATGTGCTGAAGCAGTAAAGCCTTTATCTCTACAGTGCGAAGCTTTTAATTAAAAAGGTGTTAATGCTGTTTGAGAGGCAGGAAAAAAAAAAAAGTGATTTTACTGATGCAGTTTTGTCTTTCCAGTGTCAGTCCAAGTCCTGTTGTACATTTTCGCTGTGTCCCGTCCTGCTCTAAAACTGCTTCTGTTCAAAACTGTGGTACGGTGCTGTGCTGTTTTGTTTTGTATCGTACCACTGTACCCATTCTGTCACAAAACCCGGCTGGAGACAGAGCCTGTCTAAACACGCAGGCAAAGATGCATAGGAATGACGGTCGACAGCATTCCTCCAGACAAACACACATTCATACGCACACACGTTTGGTTAACATCCTTTGAACTCAACTACCCCGCAATGATCTCAGTGAATACTTGGAGCGCATGTGGGCTTATTTGTGAGTGTTTGTGCGTGACAGCATACGTGCGTTCTTTGTTTATCAAGACCGATCAGTAACTCGGCAGGCGTCTTTAACTAACTTTGTTTTCTCACACTGTGCAGATTGAAGGTGTTTTCTCTCCCTCTATCCCCTACTACATTAAAGTCACAGTGGAAACTTCATCCCAGACACAATGGAAGCTTTAGCAACCAAACTTCTCGACACACACACACACGCACACACACACACACTTGTGCATATACATGTACAACCCTGCGACCCACAGGGGAAACATAGCGTAATTGATTTCTGACACTCACAAGGACACTCGCACTGTCTCTTATTGTAAGTCATGTCGCCAGCAAATGCAGCTTTACAAGCCTGCGGAGGAATCTATTCTCAACCAGAAGACAGGTTCATAATGCTCATATTTCACCCTCAGCACATCCTGAAAAGAATGTTACTGAATAGGTGTTCCACACTGCTGAACTCAGCCGAGCTGCTCTCTGCCTGCTGCTTGATCTGTGCAGTGAAAGACGAAAAAGGAGTGCAGAGCAGTCCCCTTTCAACACAAAACACATATTTCACCTTAATAACTGCCACTGCATAACACAACAGATACAGCAGTGGCACAGGCACAAAAAAAACTACCTTTTTAAATTGTACAATGGTACAATTTCACCTCTCTTCTCACTTGATGAGCGGATCGAACTCTGAATAGCCTGCGGTTCTGTCGAACTGTATCAGTGACGCCCCGCTGTCCCGCTTCACCTGTCCAATTTTACTGAGCCACAGGCTAGCAGCTGGCCAGCAAAGGCAGGAGAGCTTAGAGATAGAGAGGACAACTGGAGAAAAAAAAAAGGACAAAGTGAAACATGGTGAGCATTTTTGTTAAGGGTTTTAGAACAGAACAAATGTTACTAACAGCCCTCCATCTGTAGCTCTTTGCTTCAAGCTAGCATACAATGTCATATAAGCCATAATATGCAGGAACTGCCTGGAGTTTACTTCACGTCTTCGCTCTCTTGAAGGGCCAGGCAATCGGATTGCTTTGGCTCACATCACAGGCGCTAATGGCCATTAAATGCTAAATGGTGTCCGTTTCGACCTCTTCAGGAACCCACTGAAGCTCATTAAGAAAGGTGACAGTCTGGAAAGGCGCATTGGAGAATATGGTCTCCTGCATCAAGAGCCGCACAGGAACACACATGCACAGACTAAGCACGCATGCCTGCATACAGGCAGACACACACACATACACACACACATACACACAGTAATGGCAAACAACACCAAACAAAAACACCAAGATGTAATTGCTCATGCAAGTAATAGACTGAATTGTGAAATGAACAGGAATAGAGGCAGCCAATGAGGTTATTTGGCCTATCAAAGGCATCAACGCATGAGTGGTCCAGACCTACGGGGCTGGAAAGACCAAGCGTGACTTTACTTGAATTTCTCCCTTATCTCACCCTGTTCTCGGACATGAAAACAAGAGCCTCCAAAACGAATTTAGCATAGAGCAGAAATTGTCCTGATCATAATATTCTGACCCTTTTCGCTTCAGTCATAATGAGAAATTGATCATTTTCTGACTGCGGGTGTACCAACATACACTAGGAAATAAATTGCTTCCCATTCAGTGCATTTCCTCCAGTCATAGAGCACAGGTTATAACACCATGCTCTACTTCCCTACAGCAGATAATATCTGTTGCAGATAAAGCCACATTATTATTTTCAGTTGAGAGGATTTCCGAGTTTTTTTTTATTCCTTGTCTTTTGTGAAAGATCTGCCTGATGGCATGTGGGGGCGATGGTATTGATCTAGCGTGCTTTTCAGCCATTTTGCAACATCTGCTTGTTCCTTTTTTAATTTTTTTTTTCTCCCTCAGCCAGATAGGTATTGAGAAGAAATTCTTCAAGGGAGTTCAAGAACTTGTTGATCCTGTGTCTGCGATGTTTCAATGTGCCTTTGTGTGCGTATTCCAACACTCACTGCTAACTGGATTTGGGGGGAAACCCAAGTATCACGTGGTCAATGTGCATGTTTTCCAGGTGCTTCCCATGTGGTGCATTCAGAGTGCCGCGACCCCAACGAGTGTGTAGCATTCCTGCACACCTATTCGTCCTTTCAGAGGTGAAATAGCGTTCTCTAATCCACAACCTGGCCTGATCCTCACTCTCCTTTGCAACTGGACTCCGAGGGTCAAACCCTAGATGATGTGGGGGCCGCGGGCACTCACTCAGCCGCGGGGTTATTATTAGCCTAGCTAGCTCAGCCCTTACAACAGCTGCCACTGCCCTACAGCCAGCAATAACTCCCACTGAGGAACACATGCAAGCCATTTCACTGATGGAAACTCTAAGCATTGCACCGACATGGGACCATGTATACACAAAATTCATACAACCACACAGATCAACAGTCACAGACAAGTGTTTACATGTGTTTTTTGGCTCGCACGCCACCAGCTCCTCCAGCCTTCAGGTTGAGCTCTTATCTCCGAATGAGCGGTGCCTCTCTGAAAGCTGGCTCCACAAGTTTGTCCTTGTGCATCTCCGTCTCACCACATCGCAGTGGTGGCAGGCCAACAAAGGCTTTTGTGCTGCAGTGAGCTGTGCAACAAAAGCTACACAAACATGCCGATAGCGTTCTGTTGACGGAGGGGAAAAATGAGATTGAGAAAAGTAGAGAAAAGGCTCAGACTGAGGAAGGAAGAAAAAGACAATTATGGAAGAGGGAAGGCGGCGTGAAAATATTTGTGGTGTGCGTGTGTGTTCAAGTGAGAGAGCACGTTGAGTAAAGAGGAAGACAGGGAGATACGTCGCGCCCGAGTTTGGAGACAGAGCGGCAAACTGAGATGAATCCAGCACGGAGAGAAATGAAGGGAAGGAGAGGCTGTGTGGGCCGCGTCATGAGGGATGGATGGAGGGAAGTGGGATGTTGTGTCACCTGGTAGAGAGAGCTGTCTAGCCAGACCTGAGATTTAGGAGCAGTCATCTGCAGAGAGAGGAATAAGAGACCAAAGAAGAGGAGGAGGAGGTGGAGGGGATCTACAAACTCCACCACTTGTTTATCTGTTTTTCTTCAGAAAAACAGAAGAGAATTGAGGCGACAACTGGCACTTAACGACATCACCACGCTCCCTTATCTGAACAAACAAGCTGAAAGTGAATGCCCCGCTTTTGTGTATACGACGTCTCCCCGTGTTGAAAATCAAATAATTCATCCATGTGGGTCACACTTAATATGATCAAAGTTGTGTTGTGACGTAACCCTCGTGTACAGTGAAGGATTTATTAAGCATTCAGGAAGTCTTTTGGCAGCATCTGTCTTCCCCTTTATCACTTCCCTTTTTACTCGTGTCCCTTCTTCTGCTGTGCTGTCTCTCTTATTCCAATGTTATAGTCTCAAAAGGCAGATTGTTAGGACCGGCAATGTGCCTGTGCAACAGAAATAAATGTCCCCCTGGGAATGATTCGGCTTGTTCACGTCTGCCTGCCGGAGTCCACACTCATCCAGGGAGCTACTGAGCATGTGCAAGACAGGACAGCACAATGGAGATTTATCTATCTGCCTCTCCATATGCCAGGTGTCTGATTCACAGGCTTAATTCAAGAGTGGAGGAACAATATAAACACTTTTGAAAGAAGAGCTAATATTCACTTTTCCTGGTGAAGTCCTCTGTAACGCTTAAATATGAAAAAAGTCTGCTAAACTCTCACATCCAGATTTACTTTAGTTTAGTTTTGTGAATGACTCTTTTATCTACAACCGTGCTTATGTGTGATAGTCAGTGTGCTATGTTTGTGCGTGTTTAGGTGCCAGAGTAGACATGTTCATCTAGAGCTGAGATTTGACTTTTTCTGTATATCTATTACAAATCTATTCAAAATAACATTTGCTAAGAATTTCGATTCGCTGAAGGCCTCTTGATTGTTTTTTTTCTCACCCTTATGGTGGAACATGATTGTCTAATCACCATCAGATGTGTTACTAGGGTGTAGCCTACATAACATAGCAGTGCCTGTGTCCTGCTATTATTGTTGATCTTGAAGAAGGCCCGCGGGCCGTAACGTCATCGAAATTAAAGAGAAATGCGTATGAAGCCAGAGTGTGCTAACCTCACGCGCCAGATGGTTTGTTACACGGAACCATCTGAGAAGACGACCTTAGAAACTCTTTGGAAAAGGGCAGGCACTTTCAAAAAAATACTTTGGCAGGTGATTGGACGAGCCATCTGTCTATCACCGTCTATCACTGGCTCCGCTTCTCGCTGTCGTCCCTTCTAAACCTCGCCCGTAGCTGCCGGTAGTTGCCATGACTCTGATTGGTCTGAGCCGTTGTTGGACACAAGCTTATAACCTGAATCCTGACAAGATGGATTCTCGCGTGATCTTGCAAATCCAGCTGCCTCACAAGGTAAAGAGTATGCAACGCTTTTTTCCTACTCTTAGATCCCAGAGTAGACCACACTGCAGTAAAGAGATGTGATCAATGAGGATTCTACCTATCCCTCTCTCCGTCACTCTTCTCTCACTCTCTGTTCTTGTGAGCTCTTCTTCCTCCTCTTCCTCTCCTACAGGTCTTATCACACACAAACACTCATTTCTTCCCCCTGCTACGGGCTGGCAGGCGTGCGCAAACAGGCGAACGAGCAAGTAAACAAATACAAGCATCTTCAGTAGGGGCAGGAATGGATCCACACTGTTAACAATTGGCTGGACTTCTTTAAGCCGTATTGACACTAGTGTGTTCTCCTCAAGGGGCAAAATGAGGAAGGGGGAGTGGGTGAAACTTGTTTTTGCTGTTTATGCCCTGCCTGTTAAAGTGCTCCTCACTGTAAAGTGTGATTTGTGTGCCATTTCCTCCTGTTGATTTTGACGATTAGCGGGTTTGAGGTGGGAGTTTGGAGGTGATGTTTTCCCATCAGAGCCTTCTATCAAAAGTGGCTCCAGCTGTCACCCCATTTCTCCCTCCCGCCTGTGTGACAACAGGCAGGCCAACAGGCATTTCCATCACCAGATTGCCAAACCACTGGAGCATCTAGACTACAACACCCAAGGTGACCTTTAACAAAGTAGAGAATGGCGAATAGCAGTGGTGGCGGGAGTGGGTTATTGGAACCGCAGAGGAGCTGGAACGTCGCAGCTTCAGATTGAATTGTGATAGATTTTTTTTCTCATGCTGCCCCACATTATAACACTACACCAGCTGACACTGTGTACTACATTCTTTCTCATGTGTAGTCCAACTTGCTGTGGATAAAGAAATGAAGCAAGCCCCTCGCTGTTAGACCCCCCCCCCCCCCTCCTCCACTTTCATTACTTATCTTCATCCACTTAGCATCCTTTCCTGTCCCTAAATTATTCTACAACCACATATAGGTTAAAAGCATCTGAAAAAAGCTCATGCTCGGGCTAAATTCAGCCGGCTAAACTTGAAAACACATCCTTTTGTATTCATTTTGGCCTTCCTTAACCCTGTAATCCAGTCAGCGGGTAGGTGTCAAATATGATGGATAGAGGGCTCCCTGCAGCCCACAGCAGACCAGCCCCACACTCACAGCTGTAATGGAACTCAGGACAACATTGATGTTCTGAGTCCTGGAGAATCACTTATAGCCACATCAAGACTGAGACTACTTCAGACTACTACAGTCGCTTTCGGGTAGCACAAGTAAAGATCTCCTTAACAATAGGAAAACTGCTAAATTTATTGAGAGGAAAAATATTGTATTTGCCTTTTGTCTTTGTCCATTTTGACTCTGATGAAGACACTGCGGGATCTAAAAGTTGATTTGTTTGCACTATTAAAGGTCCTGTTTTGCTTGGCAAACAACACAGTTATGCATCACAATCAATATTTGGTAAGAGGCAAGACAGACGCAGCCTCTGCTGAGTGTCAGCCGGTTAAAGCTCAGTTCTGTCTCTTCCTGCTCTCCACAATCATCTAAAATGTGTTTTAGCACAGCCGCACTCACAATTTAGTCATTCTCATTAGGATATGTGTCTGTGAAACAGTGATTTGATTCTGGCTTGCGAATGCTACTTGCTAACCACTGTGAACAGTAATTCCTCTGCTGCTGCACTGGGACGCTGATCAATCGTTTCACTTTATGATCGCAAAGTCATGTGACAGAGTAAACATAGATGTAGTTAAATGGCAACACCTGCATTGTGTGATCAGCTGTATTGACATTTACAATGCGTGCTCACAAAGTGGTTTAGAGGCCCTAAACTTGACTGATTATTACAGATTTAATCTACAACACCAATAAAATAAAACTATGGGGGGGGGGAGTGGTTGATTTTTTAGCCTATCATCCCAACATGTCCCACCATCCACTTTAATTTACGTGTCCTTCCGCTTCATCCTTATTATCTACAATTCTTACCTTGGGTGATTGTAGGGAAAATAAATAATGTTCAGTCACTGACAATAACAAATGCACACAGACTGTTCAAAATGAGCCCTCACAAACAAGTGTGAGTGCAACAGTGCATGAACACATGCACACAAGCATTAGTAGGGTATTTGTCATGTCATGCTTATGATACGAGTTAAAATGAATAATAGGCACATTATGTATTTCGCTGTATATTCTCTGTATATGCTGGGGTTGCTAGAAGGACATTTATTTCTGTTGTGCTGTGCTCATACCTTCCTCAAAATGTAAATGACCCAGATTCTGCCAGCACTTTTTCCCCACAGTCCCCAAACTAGTAAGTCAAAAGGAAAAAGGGAAAGATGTTCTTGTTTGTATGTTTGCATGTTATCAAGCCTGTGGGCCTCTGTTCGTCTCCTCCAGAGCCACAGCCGTTATCACAGACAGCCTTGCCTTGACAGAGTCACCAGCTCCCACTCACTTTCCTGCGGCTGCGGCCCCCGACGCAGGCTGCAGCTAGCTACAGGGCCCCTAACGAGGGCCCCATTGTCTCCATCAGCATACTTTCAGTTGAAAACCCAGGGCGCTCTCCAAGCTCATTGTGAGTGAGCTAACAGCCTCTCTTCAAAAGGGGCTAAATGCATGTTCATTAATTATCTGGATCCTTGTTAATTGGATTAATTGTTGAATAGAAACCGTGTTATTAAAAATGACGAAAACACAAGGGCAGGGGGAGCAAAAGGGGGGATTAATATCGTTTCTGTTTACTCCGGGGCTGTCACACACACACACACACACACACACTCACACACATTTAGGTATGCTCTGCCTGTCTGTCGCTGCGTCTTTCTCTCCCTCTCTTCCTCTAACTCCGGGTTTCTATTTCGCACACATATCGAGACACACACAGAAGCCGTATGTGACCCAACTCAGAAGAATGAGCACTAGGCAAGGTGCAAATTACCATGCACAACGTTAGAGATAAGAACTAAACCCATTTTCAAAGCTCAGAATAAATGCCAGATTCTTTTTGATGCAAGAAGTCTGTGACTTTTTCCATCGCTTATATATTCAAAGAATAAGGGAGGGGGGGGGGGGAGAGAAACATAAAGTCAACACCATGAACAATTTAGCTATCTCCAAGTCACATGAAAAATTGGGTTTCTCATTCCATTTGCCTATCTACTTACTCTTATCCATCAAAATCACTTATCAGTGTTTGACTTCAAGGGATGTTTTATCATCCTGGCTTGAAGATAGCGCGCTGATATTGCAGACCATTTGGACGACAGGACTAATATTACATGTCCTGTGTAATTGGCGGTGGTGCAAATGACAAGCCATTATGTAAAAACCTATCATTTCCTATGGTCACTGGTTAAAATAATGACAATCAAGTGATAAATGCCAAACAGAAAAACCTTCCAGAGGCCAATGGATGTGCTGGCAAGGTACTCCAGGTATTAGGCTGTAAAAACCTACTAAGGAAAGTAATTTAAATAATTTCTAATCTTTAATGAATAATCACTTCTTAAATATTTCAAATGAGTAACTTGACTCCAACATTTGATGCTTTTGTCTCGCCTGAATCAGGCCTGAGATTCAACTGAAGCTCAGCAATAATTATACCAATAACATACTGTGGCTATATGTAGACGCTGGCTGAAGGGCAGAGAGGCGGGATCCAGTAAATGTGTCGCACCGGTTGTTAAGGCAACAGTATCTGTCTTCCTGCTTTGATGTGTTGGCTCCTGTCGCCTGCTGCACTCCCAAATGCTGTTATCTGGGCCTGGAGGATTGATTGCACATGTTTTTCGGGGAATATGTATGACTTTGTGTATGTATGAAGGTTTACAGCTTGTATGTATGTTGTAAGTTTGTAATTAAACTTTTCCGAAGACATCACTGAGTCTAGTTTTGTTTGAGCAATTTAATGAACTTGCTGCTCTAATTCTAAGAGCTCTGACTTATTGTTCTATCGCACGATACCAACACAGTGGTGACAAACTGAAGCCAGAAGGTCATAGTGCAGCTGTTTGAGCATTCATGCACCCAGTGTGGAGGCTATTTTACAAAGACATGAGTGGGTGAACAGTGAGGAGACAAATTGAATGAAGGACAAGGTCAGGGCTCAGATTTAGACGGGCCCCTGTCAGCCAACAGCTGTTAAAATCAAAACGGACCAGTTGTGGTTTATTTTCACACTAAGCAGGATGCGAGAAACCGGAGGTAGCTGGGTTGTGTGTGTCCCATTGATCAGGGATGTTAATCTTCGGAGGATATGTGGAAAGGTCCTCCCAAGGACAGGACAATGAAAAGGCTCTATTGATCACTGGAGCGTTGATCAATCGGTCCCAAGACAGATAACAAGATGTACAAGTCTTGAGTAACAATGGGCATCTTGTAGGATATGGACTGCACATACTTTTTCATAATTCAACACCCTAAAGTGAAGCCCACGCATGAAATCCACAATCGTAGGCTGGTCTTGGCACATATATTACCACTGTCACACACAAACCCCTGCACGTGGTGTGGGACACTGAGCACAACACACATGACTATTCAAACAAGATCGCTAGTCTAGTCTATACCAGATTAGTAGACTCATACATGTCATTGCTAAACCATACAATTACACAAGACCTCATAAAATCAAAATGACAAATGGGTCTGCAGTGCTTTCAAGTAGTCACTGGAATGTTGTTTTCACACAGGATTGGCAACATGGAGCACAGTGCTGATGGTCTTGTGCAACTTACAGGATTTCTGTACTCTTTCTACTTGAAAAACATGAAAAGGTTCATGCTGTGCAATCATGTTAATGTATCTTTACAACCGAGGAGAGCAGACTCTATGGCTGCAGGGGCTACACATCCCCAACGCTCTCTGAATCGGGTTTCATCAGGATCTGCTTGTTAATCAGGATAACAAATCGGGAATTAATCAAAACATGTGATCAGAAGTTCCACATACATTATTATATGGCGAAAAGACTAAATTATAACCACATTACACACCCAGTCTAAAACTGAAACTTCAAGAATAGATCAAAGTAGAGGACCTCATAGAAATTAAAAAAAATCTGAGGTCATATTTTACATTTTAATTATTTGTTTCATAGCTTTTGGGAGGGAAAAAGGTGGGTTTCCACGTTTGTACTCATAGTTTTGCACAAGTATATTTCTTGAGCTTCCCCTTTGGTGTTTACCCATGCAAATTAAAGTTGAGGAATGCAGACAAGTAACCCAGGTTTAAGCAGTCTCCATTCATACCAGCGGAATACACAGTGTTGTCTGCCTTTGGTGTTGAAGTCATGAGCGTATTAAGTGAGTTAAGGAACTAAAAAACAGTTTTAATCGTGAAAACAATACATTTTCCTATAAGTGAGGAAAGGGAGAAACATTGTGTTGACAACACTTCAGAAGCATTATGTGCATTCCTGCGCACTGCACGCCATTGGCTCTAATTCCTGTCGATCATTCCTCCAGCCGTATCACCCCGCCCACTTGGCTCGGATCTGAGCGTTCATTGGTTGTCCTATTAGTCCCCATGAACGCACCCACTGGCCAATAGCCGGTTAGGAGGACGGACCTTTTCGGGTGGAACAGTCTCTCGCGCCTACAGTGTTGGAATCGAACGTCCCCGAGCGCACACGGCGTAGAGGAGCGTACGGCGCACGAGTCTCTGGAAGGGAGATAACGGTTTCTTTTTTTGCCCCCCTCTCCACTCAAACAACAAGAACAAACCAAACCTGATTTTTTAGGGGGGGTTTACAGAGTCTTCTGATCACAAGGAGGAGGGAAAGCGAGGGATTGGAGCCGCAAGTTTTTTTTTTCTTTTTTCGTTTTTTTTTCTTCTCTCCTTTTTCCTAAAAGAGGATTCTGTGTTTTCGCGGTGGTTTGTTCTCCCCTCTCGCCGCAAAGATGATGGTCGGAGAGGTCGAAGTGAAGGAGCGACCGAGGCCGAGTCCCGACTATTTGATGCAATTGTTAAACGAGAAGAAGCTTATGACCAGTTTGCCAAATCTCTGCGGCATCTTCACACACCTTGAGAGGCTTCTCGATGAAGGTAAGTGGCAGTCTGGAAGCGGAGAGGAGGGGAGGGAGGGGGGGAGCGTGACCACGGCACAGTCCGGTGTCGGCACGGCTTCGCTGGGCGTCCCTGCTGCATAACGTTAGCGAGACCCAGACGCACACTAGCATCGGGCACCCCGATATTGCGGACAGTGGCAGGCATATTAACACTTTGAACCTCTGCTGAGCAATAGCTTACATCCAACGTAAACAAAAAAAAAAAAACAACGACACTTGAGTGAGTTTGTTTCCCCTCTCTCAGAAAAGAGAGATGTTATTTGAGAGTTGTAGCTGACGGAGTTTGTGGCTGCACTCTTGACTTTGTGGCGACAAGGAGGAAAACTTTTCTCTCACTCACTTAGAAAAACCAGAGCTACCTAACACTGTTAACTTGCCATTTGAAAAGCTTCTCCGGTTAGTTTCGAAGCATACTTTTGGGTTAATCAAAGACGAATCTCTTAATTTAATTTTAGACGGGGCCTGATTCCACATGTTCCCCCAGCAGTTTAGCTCGGGTTAGCCACGTTTTAAGCTAGCGAGCCTGGGTGTCCGCGAACTCTCTTCAGGAACCAGAAAGGCAGCTTTAACTTAGCTACGTTTTCTTTTTTAAAAATGAAAGAAACCAGTAAGAACAGCGTTTCAGGCAAATGGCGAGAAGTGTTACAACGGCTGACTTTCGCTTTTCTTGTTTTTGCTTCGAGGGTTGTGTTGGTCGTTGCCCAGCGGCCGAGCTTAAAAGCACGGAGGAATGTGTCTGCTTGTTGTCCAAACAATGGCCAGTGAGTTGCTGCTGGGAGGGGGAGTGCACGAAGATTATTTCAACCGTCTAACTTTTTCATTAAAAGGGGCACCGTTTTGTTTGTGTCCGTTTACCAGGCGGCTACGGTATATGTCTTACACCGAGGTTATGCTTCTCTCGGTTATGTTTCCTTCCTTGCTGCAGCAATCGTCGTGTTTTTTTTTTTGTGCCAGTCAAGCTTGTCCTACCAAAAAAAAAACTGCGTCGCCTTTTGTCGGCGGCGCCGTCCAGACGGGATTTTGTCTGCCTACGTTTATTTTTCTACCCTTTGCCACTGAATGTGGCACAAGCAGCGGCGCAGACAAACGCGGCTTAATTTTGCCGTTTATGTTGATTGTATCAATAACATAAGCTGGTCTAAGCGAGAGGTTGGACCTATGGTTTATGTAACTGAGCTGGGGACACTAGAGAGCGCCACAGCCCCCCTAGCAGACTGTCCCCATGCTGTCCCCATGACACTGACATGAATAAAAGTAATAGAACTGACTACTCAACAGTATATATCATAGTTTTCCTACCTGGGGGTCAGGACTCCCACAAGGGGTCGCTGGATTAACAAAAGGGGACGCGAGATGACAGGACAGGATAGGATACAGAAAAAAACATTATTATTTCTTGTGGATGACTGTGTTTTACCTCCACAAGCCTCTCAAAGTTATTCAAATAAAATAAGTTCTCTTTCTAGAGTTGCAAGGTTAGTCGATCGACAAATTAATCAGCAAGTATTTTGAGAATTGAATAATCGAAATGAAAAGAATAAGATGTTTTCAGCTTCTCAAATGTGATTTATTGCTTTTCTTTGTCAAACATGATGAATATCTGTGTTTATTCAGGCAAAACTAGACATTTGAAGATGTAACCTTGGACTGCGGGGCACTACTTGGTGGACTTGGTGGACAGAACGATTAACCGATAAATCAAGACAATAATCGGCAACTTAAACTATGTAGACAATGCAACATGTGATGAGGGGCTGCAGGTAGACTTTGCTTTATTTTAGGGTGGGTCACAGGCCAAAAAGGTTTGCAAACACTGTTATAAATGAAGGATTTCCTCATAGACAACCAAGGACAGATGGAGCAGCACATACTTATTAGTTTCGGTTGCATGTCTGGATGAGTAAGACACTGTAGTATGCAGTTGCTAAACCGGTCTGCAAAGATTTTTCTTGCTTCCTACACGACCGATAAACAAGCCAGTCAAGCATAAAGTGGGCTATTGTCTCACTAACCCAACTGGAAGACTTCAACAATGCTTAAACACATTTGTTTAAATCTAACAAAATATTTTTACTCAAATTGAGTTTAAATGTTATTTTGGTGCAATAGATGGAAGGCTCTCTATAATCTTTCTATTACATGCCACACACACACTGCATTGATTATAGAGCTTTTCACCTGGAGAAATTGCAACTTAAGCACTGGGTCGAGGTTTATAGAAAAGTAAGAAACAAATGTATTTTCTGAAATAAAATATTTACAGCCAGATTTTGCCATTAATAGCAGTTTTATTTACTGTGCACGCCCAGAAATGCTCTCAAAAGAGGCATTCTTAACTTTGATTTTAGTAAAGTTAATTGATTTATTGTAGTCAATTGGGATGATGGGTGTGTTTGGTGTTTTTTGTTATGTGCGAGTCAGGAAGCAGACGTGTTTTCCTTTTCATCCCCGCTCCCCTTTGCAGTTTCCCAGCCCCCAAAGTTGTAGACCCTGCCAGACATCTGAACAGAAAAGAAAAGTGGCCGTGCACAGTTTGTATACCTCTCATTTACTCTAACAACTCAGCCAAGTTGCTGTTAGAAGACGGTTTGAGCGAACCCACTAAAAAGCAAGAAACTAATTTCTAGCCTGTGGCCAACAGTGAGTTTTCTGTCTGATACGTTCCCTGAAAATGGCTTCTATTGTGTGGGACAAAAAGTCTGTTTGCAACCCAGAATGACCGAAAGTGCTGCGTTGATGAAGGTTTTGGTTGTGTTTTTTTTCAAAGGGACTGTTGACCCAGAGAATCACTATATCATGTTTTACCCTTTAACCTGAATGTTGCTCATCTTTTTCACTTAGTTCAGATGTGCTGTCGGACAAAAAAAACACCAAATTTTATGCAGTATAGCATTTTATATTTAGATTTTTAATTTCTGCAACACTGTAATACAGAAAACCCAAATTCCAAATCATTGAATATCTCTTATGAATTGTCTCATATTTTATATTCAGCCTTTAGTTGCCTTTCTTACTGTTTTGTCTTTGTTACTTGCTAATACTAACCAACCAAACTTGCGTGGTAACTGTGGCATGAGAAGTAAGCCCTTATAAGTACAATGAACACATTCAAAGCCTACAGACTTTCAGTTCTGTAAATCATTTGACACATATCAGCACATTTTAATACTGTCTTTGGATATTGTAAATAACATTTTTAAATCTGATTTTTCACATGTTTTGATTTTTTTGTTTTTAAATCTTTACCATTACCATTTTGATGATTTTGATTGAGGGAAAAAAAGTATAAGTCAGAAATAAAATGGTGCAGCTGAATAGCTTGTCATTCTTTAAAAGAAAGTTTTTGCAGTATTGTAGCGTGATGTCTTGCAACACATGGTTTCATATCAGAAATCAATCCTGTAATGCTGGAATGGTACGGCGCTTCTGCGCAGCGCTGCACAGATAAAAAAAAACGGATAACGTGTTTCCTCCTCTTGGTTTAAGAAATAATGATTGGGACATTCACAACTCCCCAGCCCCAGTTTCACTCCTCTAAAGCCACACAAGTCTTAAGGTTTACTGGGGTTTCCACAGCACCAGCCCAAACACTACCCTGTCGCCAAAAATTGCGTGTGTATGTGATGAAAGCCACCCCAGTGCAGAGGAGGCCCGTCTGACCGTCTGGTTCCTGTTAGTGGCTGTTTGGTTTGCTCGCCCCTTTTTGACGGGGCTGAAGCTCTAATGCGATATTCAGGACATACCTCCGCCCACTCCCTGTCCGGTACTGGTGTAAACTGACCCCACCCAGGGTAAAGCCAGCAGCATAATCCAATCGGTGCAATTTTTATTAATATGTGTTCTAATTAACCTTTTGTTTTGGCCTAGTACTCCAAAAGTAGTTGTCAGGTGTGTGTAATTTTTAATATATATGTTTAATATGTATAGGGAACGGTGGCCCGTGCTGTCAGATTGCTGCAATTTCAAAAACTCAGAAAAGTGGTTTTAATAGTTCTTTGTGGTTGATATTTGTATAATTTATTTTTTTTATGATGATGAATGAAGCGTGTTTTATGACAGTGATCTTTGCCAGTAGTAAAGATAAACATCACACTCCATTGTGACTTCCAGTCAGACAGGACAGACTCCAGCTGGAAATCTTTAACTTGCGGTGTGAATTACGTTGGAACTAACAAGTTTTATTGTTCTGTGTGTGTGTGTGTGTGCATGGTTTTCTCCTCAGTGTGCAGCGGGTGTAGGAGACTTCGTAGTCAGTTCTGTCTCATTGAAAGTGAGTCAAGGCCTTGTCAAGGCGACAAGGAGAGAGCAGATGCTACTTGAAAAACTAGCGATGCTAAAGCAGTGGTAGAAACATAGTGTAGTCAGTGTAGCATTAGCAAAAACTGAAAAGAGAGTATACTTAAGGACTTAAATAGAAATACTTAAGGACAGTCACAGTCTGTCAACCAGATATCAGCTGTCTTGTCTCCTAAGGGACGGACGTTTTTCTATATTGTTGTTAAGCACTTCTCTTCTAAGTACAGTTTTGTAGTCTTAAGTGTGTTTGAACACTTCAAATGCCTTAGTTTGTCAGACTTTAGAGCACCTAATAACAGCAAAAATCTAACCAGTAACAGCTGAATGCTTTAAACTCCTTCCAAAATTGTCGATCGCTCAAGAGTATGCTCCGCCGACAGCTGCATGTACCTCCCCCCACCCACCCAACATTTTGTGCATGTCTACACAGCTGTTTCCATGGCGGAAGAAAGCCGACACCACCCTTGTGTGTGGAGACTGCTCCCACCCTGCTTCAGTGGCGTGTGTGCATGGACGTCCCTGTTATGTTCCCAATATGTATGTGGTCCCTTAAGGTCACTTTGGCCGATTGACAGGCCGCTTTTGAAATCCCCTTGCGTTGCAGTTGTTCATCTCCCTGAGGTGACACCTGCTATGGAGTTTTTTTTATTTCTCTTTACGATCTGCCAGCCAACAAGCAGCTTCAAATTGCTATATTTTCTCTTGGCAGGAGGAGACAGTCCATATAACATCTAGAGACGTAGTCTAGTAGTGAAGTGCAGGCTGAGCATGGGAGGAAGGGAGGGATTTTATTTTATTTATTTTTTTTAATTTTTTGTTGTGACGTGTCCTCTGGCAAGTTTTTCTATGGGGAACAGAATAGTCAGATTGATTGAAAGCATTTATTCCAGGCTCCCGTTAACCTTTCCTAACAGGCTCGATTCGGAGCTTTGTTTGTGTAATAGATTAAATGGCCCGTTGTTCCATTGCATGCTGTGTGGCGGAGCCACGTGGTGCATCGTACCACTTGTTCCTGGCTACAGCATTCCCCTTTGCATATACGGTTTTGTGTCTGCTTGTTTGCCTCTGTGCGCCGTGATTTAACAGGACATTCCCGGGAGAGCTGTCAGCGTTTGGAGGACAGACTGTCTGCTGTCCGCCGTGGAGCCTTTGTATGAAACTGGCCCTTTGGGAACAGCTGTTTAGAGAACAGATTTTGATAAATGGGGGGGGAATGCTACAAGTCTGCATTTGGTTTCCTACCTGCTGTCTCATATTTCTGTTATCTGTCTGTATGGTTCTACCTCTTTTTTTTTTTTCTCTCTGTCTGTCTGGCTATGGCAGCACTGCACTCTTCCGCTGTTGGTTGACCCTTGGTGTTTCTCGGCACAGGGTGAGACCTGCACTAACCTCTGACATGCAATCAATTTAGCAGCTAACAAGATTGAGCACTGCTCACAAAGTAAGATACTGCTTAGAGCCGTGAGAGAGCACAGATAGAGAATGACAGAACGAATGAATTGGGGATGTTTTGGCCAGGTCTGATGTTGCAAGCTGAAACCTGTTTTACCCCCCACCCAACCCTTTCTCTCCCAAAGCACCACTTATAAGCTGGAATTTAATTAACTGAGAGCTATTCTGTGAGCTGGTTTACTGAGCCGTCGACACCAGTGAGAAAGCAGAATTGGAGGCTTTGTGCTGTCTTTCTCTGTCTGCCTCTCTTGCCCTCATGCGGTCCCCGTTTCTCAGTCTGTCCTCCTTGGTAATAAATTAGGTGGAGGCATAAGTCTGACAGGGTGAGGTGTAGGGGTTGTGGCAGGACCCAGCGTTGCCTTGCCTGTCTTCCTTCTGACATGCCTCTGCCTAGCAGCCTTTTCCTCCAGTAGCCCCACCGCAGTGTCTGGGTGAGCTTCAGTCTCTGTTCTAACTCTAAATGCAGTCCCATCTTGCTCCCCTGGCCCCGCTCCAGCCCCAGCAATGCCACCCCCCAGTGGGTGCTGCCTGATAAAGTCATCCAACATCAGCTCCAAGCTCTTATCTCAGGCCTCAATCCCGTGAGTACTGGGGCCTCCTTATCACTGCTGCCTCTGCTTGGCCTCCTGTCTCCGTGCCCTACTCTGACTGCCTGGCTGACTATCTGGCTTGCTGTCGCCAAAACTAAGTGGCTTCCCTTCTTTTACTGTCAGCTGTTAGACAACACATTGCTAGAGGCCGTTTTCTTTTTTTTTTTTCTCCCCTCAAATCATAAAGCAGAGCAATCCCGTTAAAATTAACAGTGAATAAGGTAACCAGATGCAGAATGAACACCCAAAGGAAATTTACTGATTTCTGTCTTCTGTGAAAGTCGTAGCAGTGTTAAAGAGGAAGATGTGTTAAGGGATGTTGTAATAATTATGTCACAATGGCATTAAATCGGGTTGTTTATTCCTTCTTTTGAAAGCACAGATCCTCACATTGCCCTTGACCCAAGTTTTGTCAGCTTTTACCTTTTTTTTTCTCCTTCATTTTTTTTGTTTCTCAGGCAAAAACATCTACGGGAAGTAACGCCCTTTTCAGACAGGAAAGCACTATGGAGAAGGCGAGTCAGTGGTTTGTTTTTCCCTCAGACAGACAGGGAAAAGGAGGGGGGGGGGGCTGTTTTCTTGCTGTGGTGACAAGAGAAGCCTGCTCCTCTTTTGCCCTCTCCCACAGAGGTGGATCTGTCTCTTGGCTTTCTTTTAACTAATTTAGATTACATCATGAATCATCTCTCATCCTGTCCCTCCTCCACAGGTTTGTGTGGCTATGCAGCACACGTTATTATTTCTTAGTTCTGAGGAGTATGGGCCCCACCCTGTTACATTCTTTGAGTGCTTCAAATAGCTCTCCCACACCCTTGCTCATAGTAGTCCCCCTTATTCCCCCCACTTTCTCCTTCTGTCTTCGTTTTTTAAGCCTCTGAATAATTTGCGTCTAACAATTAGGTTTCTGAGGAATCATACCAGCAACATTTGTCACCGTTTCCTGTCTCCTTCCCCATTTTTATCATAGAAAAGGAGGTGAAAAACTGAGCTGAATGCTCACTCTGTTTCCCCTCTCAACTTGCTCACCCCTCTGCATTCATTTTCTCTCTCCTTTTCAGAGGAGGAATGGCAAGCGAGCGTTGGCAGCCAGCTCAGGAATTTTACCGGGAGCACAGTCAGAGCACTTAACCTCCAGCCTGGTGTTTGTTTTCCCCACACACAATCGCTCATAGTGTGTTTTAGCTCAGTTTAATGTGAATGCCATCCACAGAGAGGCACAAAAACGTCTACTTTGCTTTAAATATCTAGAAATGTTGAGCGCATAATTTGGCTGTAATTCGATAGTTTTTACTTCACGGCGGGCAATGGCAAGCTCCCTTCTACTTGTATGAAAATATCAAAGTCCAGTAATGTTTTCCTAAACCCTCTAATTTTGCAACACACCTCTATTTCACCGGCTGTTTATTTAACATTTCCTCCCATATCCTGCTCCAAACCCACTAGTCCGAGATGTTCACATATCCCATCCTCCTTTTAAGGAGTGGATCAGTCTGCCTGTGGTTTGCAGCCCTTGCCTTGGTTTCTCACTAGTTGCAGGCTGGCCGATAAATCAAAAGATGAATAATTTACCTGTCCCTCAGCAGCCCGTGTTGTTTTCTGTGAGGCTTGGCAAGAACAGGCGGTGCTGCCATAACCTTCCCTAAGGGCCGCCGAAAGTGAGGTGGCAAGAGGTAGTTAGATTCCTCTGTAGTCTTCTGCCATCAAATATGAAGCTCTGGGAAGTCCAAGCTTAACCATGCTTCTCTGAGTCTGTAAAGCTTCAACACATTTCATGTCCAATTCCATGTTATACTGTTCAAAGCATTCACTGTTGCTCATTTCTGCTCTCTTCATAGTTCAGAACACAGTGGGGTCCACCGCCGCTCTCTAGTTTCACCATAAATCAAAAACTAATACATATTTTTGTCAAATGATATTTCTTAGCCTATATTTTGTACTGCATTTTTCTGCACCATTTGCTTTAATCAGAACTTGTACTCTGGCATTTCCTCCACCATGTTTGGCTGTAGGTCTCTTGCATTAACCTCCCATGCGGCCGTCTACTCGCGTGGACTCTCCAACGGCAGCTGTAACGTCGTCTTTGATACATCTGCAAACAAACTTTTCATTGTCCAGTTGTCACAAGTGAAATAGTGATATTGTTTGTTCTATGCTTAACGTTTAGACTCGCATTATTGTTGAAGAAATGGTTTGCTACTACTCTCACAATAACACTGCTGCTTGCCAATCATGTTTTGTCAGTTTTTTTTATTACCTAGGGCGGTCGTGGTTCAACAGGCTTTGTATCTTGAATGCAGATGATGTGTTGTAAAGATGTTTGCTGCACTGTTTTTAGTTGGTTTTGTCCCTTTAGATTTGCCTGGTGTTCCTTTGAATGAAATTGACATAGTGTGTGAAAATCTTTCTAGCATGTGTTGGACAGCCACCTTGGGATAGCTTTTCAGCACTGAGGAGAACAGACTGGTGCCAAAAGAAGTATTGTCAACATTGTTAGGAACAACAGTAAATATTTCTTTGACGTCTGCTGTTCCGGGTTAAGGCACTCGAAGCAGTGATAAATTGCCCCATAAAAGACTATATTATTTTAGAACAACCTCAGAAAACCATATCAGTTCTCTGAAAACTGTAGTCAGATACATTTAAGTTTCATACAAGCTTTCCACTGAGTGCACACAATATATTTTATATTGATAAACTGACAAACAGTTGATAGTAACACAGACTTTTCCACTCCACTTATATACTAGTATGTCAAAATAGGCAGTTTTTTTTTTTTTGCTTTGGTGCACGGAGCTTTACTAATTGTGAAGTCTATTTTAAAGATGGCGAAACAGGTTTGATCACATGTCAAGCGTGTTAAGTTGTAAAGCAGGAGCATTGCAGCAAGGGGAAGGAGAGTAGCCTCAAAGCAATCGTACTGCAAGGCGTTCTGTGTGCGCGCTTTGTGTTGCTGTGAAAGTTTGAGATGTTGGTAAAAGGGCTCATTCCACACTGCAGTCATTCAAGTTCATGGCATTTCTAGCACCTGCGCCAGCCCACCAACAGTCTCTTGTCGGTCTGTACAGGATTGCAATTGGATGCAAATGTTATGCTGATATCTAGGAGGAAATTTGCACAGATTTCTTGAAGGAATGTCACTTTTTGAAGAGATTAATAATCCAGTGTCCCCTCTACCTAGTCAGCAACGTTTCAGTTGATTGAACAGGGTCTTATCTGTCTCAGTGATGCAGCCGCACATAGTGACACAGACTAACTAGAATTACATGTGTTGCACAGTTGTATTTTACAGTGGCTGTCTGCCCTGCAGTCTTGCGCTGTAATGTAAAACATGATGTGCTTAGCATAATTTATGCCCATGTGCAACGCGTGCAACCCAAAGTAATGGTGGTGGCACATAAATGAAGTCACCGCAAGGTAAACAATTTTGTGTCTGCGCTGTTTGTTGAGTGTTTGTCGCTGGTTGTCTGTTTGTGGTGAGGCTTAAGTCTGTCTGTCTGTCCTTATCAGTGCAGTGGTTGGGAGGAGATTACAGAGCAGAAACAATGGGTGGTTTTGTATGATTAGGCTTTAATTGGTGAAACAAAGAGCCTATTTAGCACCATGTGTAACATAGAAAAGAGTGGCATGAAAAACCCCACAGATAACTGGCAGGAAAGAATGTGCCGTCTATACGAAAGGGTTAGTGAGCATGAGCCTCGTCCCTGCTCAGTTGATTGATTGTGTTCGCTGAAAGGAAAAAGGCGAGCCGGGCTGCCGAGAGCGAGGGGAGGATAGCGAGTGTGATAAAGAACAGTGGAGAGAGAATTCCTATGTGCTGTGAATGAGGTCATCTGGTTGGTTATGAGGAAGGTCACTGACCCCTCCCTCAGCTCCACACGCCACCCCTCTGTCTATGCCGTCTTCCCCCCCCAGCTAATGATACACAATGGCTTTTTGTGCTTTAATGGGCCAGACACACACACTGGGTCATTCCTACTACCAGTTCACACAGGAGCTTGCACACAAGTGCTGTCTGTCAAACAAGCCTAATACATTGCAATGCATTGCATTTCTGTCTTGGTTCATTATATTGGTTGAATTTGCGTCGCTGGATGTAACATGATCTTGGAGCAGCTGCGTGATAACATCTATAAAGTACAGTTGCTCTCATTTAAAGTGCTGCAACCATCAGTGGAGTACATTGTACAACACTAGACTGTATATCAATCCCTATAATGGAGATGAATTTAATTGACTTTATATTTTGTTTTCTTCTCATTTTTACTTAGTCAAGCAGCAAAACTAGGCAATAGCAAGTAGTGGTATCTTTAGTGTAGCTTAAACTCCATTTGGACTGAAGTAGCATTAAAGGGGGAGGTAGGGAATAAAATGTGCTCCCTGGTAATTTAACTCACCTTTCGGGAGGGTGTTTTAACGATTGTGAAATGACAGAATCTGGTCAGTAAAAGACATGGACGTTCAGCGGGACAAAGCCAAAGGAGAACACTGACACTTACTTACCTGTAATTGATATTACAACAGCTCATTTGATGATCTTACAGGGTCTTGCTCTCCTGATGGCTTTCATTTGTGCCGTCATGTTGGTTCCCAAATAAGCTTTTAGTAATAGCATGTCAAATTTCACACTGGGCTGATAAAATGCAGTAGAAGGAAAAACAGTTCTTCCTGCAGGAAAAAACAACAACTCAGAGATGCACTTTAAAGCACAAGGACCTTGCTCCAGACCGGGTTTAAATTAAAGGAGGACCAATAAGTTATTTATGTGTGCAGAAAGATTCCTGCTGCCATGTTTGACAGGCCACATTAATCATAATTGAGGTTACAAAACAAAAACTAACTATAGAGTAGCATAATGTAAAAAAACAAAACAAAACAGCTGGCATAATTAGGCTGCTGCTCTAATACTCTTTGGCCTTAACTTCCAGTCTCAGTTCAATGTCATTACAGAGGAATGTTGCCCATAAAAGACTTGCATGGTTTTGCTTTATTGTTGACATGAATAAGATTACAGCTGCTCCTGTCTGTCTGGTGTGTATATTTGTGATTTGACTCAAATTACTATAGAGACAGAGTGCAATTAAGTCTTGCCCACCCTGGAGGGGAAAATAATTCATTGCTCTCCATTGACTTTGTATTGAGTGAAGGTGCCTCCTTGTCACTTCTGTCTGCTAGCGAACAACAGAAAAATGTCTAAAAGCTGCTGTGTGGCAGGATGCACGACCAACAGGGTAAAGAACCCAGAACTAAGTTTTTATAAGCTGCCGAGCCGAAAAACTGAGCCTTTAAGAAGACAAAAGTGGTTAACGTTACAGGACTGTGTGCCGTGCGGTGTGAGAGACAGACCCGACCTGAGCCGCACAGACAGCCTGCAGCTCAAAAACCTCCGTTAAAAATGACACACATACCTGGACACGCTGCTAGTCACAGAGAACACGAAGGTTGAAAGTCAAAACAGAACAGCTGTTTAATTGAAAGGTATGCAGTGTTTGTAATAGACATTTAAATCACAGAAAAGCTAACCTGCATTCAGCTGAAATGTAAAAACTGTAAAAAGAGCCTGAATGGGAAATGATTGCATGTCTGTGCCTGTAATTTCCCGCCTATGTTTACAAACTGTACTTGCCATATCAGCTGTTAAAAGTGTCAGGCTTTTATGTAGTGTAGTTTGCTATAAAGTTGTGCTATTTCTACTGTAGATATGATGTCAGCCTTTGCATTCATGTATTGCATCTTAGCATATACAATGTAACGGGTTTCAGCATATGTTATAAACTTTTCCTCTCTGGTAGACATACGGTGCTAAAATAAACTTTTGACATGCTGAAATCTAATGTTTTTAGCTTGCTACAGGCATTTTGTTAGCATTTCAGCCCTTCGTTGCATATCATGGCACCAATTGTTTTCCCCTCTGGTGGGCATGGTTTTCAGAGTGTGATGTGTTGTGCTCTGTCTCTATTATAGGTTACATTTTCAGTTGGATACATGTTTATGATCACCTGCGCTGCGTGAGCAAATTGAATAATTTGTTGTAAAAGTTAGTGGTCCTGTAGGGAAGGGTAAAGGCAGCTGGGGATGGACGATGTGTTAGACACAACAGGGGAGACAGACGTGGGCATGAGCAAGGTGTCGAGGTGCCAGCTGTTGTTGACACCTAAGGTGAAGAATAGTCTTCCAGGAGGTGGACTTGTCTCTCTCTCCCTCCCCCCCCCCCACACACACACACACTTCCTCTCCTCTCACCTACTCTGCTTTTCTTGAGAGTATTTGTCTGACATCAGTTTAGGCAGTCGGTGATGGGAGCTCTTCCTGCAACCTTATTTTTATTGAGCGTCTGACACGTTCGATGAACCAGTCCTCGGCTCTATCTCTGCTCCTCCTCCCTCATCACCATGTAGTTTGCTTCACTTACTCCCTCTTATCTCCCCCTTTCTGTCTAAAACACGCACATGCATCCCTCTCGTCTGTTTGTCACGTTGCCTTCCATTTTGTAGTGATAGATACTGTACTGCTCTGCTCGGCATGAGGAGTGTTCTATCGTTGTCATAGTGTTTTCCAAAGTAGAAAATCAGTATCTGTTCTCCCAAAGGAATGACTCATTTTTCCTGGCTTTGTCTTTTTTTTTTCCAATTTATTACAGCAGCGTGACTCTACAAGTCCCTTGACCCTCTTTTTCTCTATCTGTTCAGTGTTTCCCCTGTTGACTGCTTTTGGGTGGCGGGTGGTGTTTTGGAACAGCACTGCACAGAGGCTCCCAAATCCAAATGATTGATTTCCAAATGAATGGATATTTGGTATTAAAAAAAACGTATATATTTTTTGGCCTGGCAGGGGTTTTTATTAGCCTGGCAGCCCACCAGGCCTGCCCATTTATAGGGGAAACACTGCTGTTCATTCTCTTATCTCCTATTTCTCAATTTTTTTGAGCTTTACCAGCTTACGTTTTGCTCTCTACTTCCATTTGTTTTCTTTTTGCAGCTCCCCTCTCTAGTTGTATGCGAGTATGTGTGGCAAATATCCGGCCTTGGGGCTACATTGCCTGTTTCATGTGAGGACCAGTGGTGACATTAAAGGCTCGCAACGTGGTCTGTCGGTTTGCATCAGCCCAGCTCTCACTGTCTGCGCTCAGGACCGTAGTATGCACTTGGCTCTCCACACACTCACTCCCAGGCTCAAAGTCAACATGCCTGTGCACGCTGGCTATAATCATGTGCACATATAAATGAGGGCTAAAGTGTAGTGGAAGCTTGGTTAATGACAGATGAGTCAGCAAGAACAGCTTCTCTCTCTTTTTCTCTTATCCCCCACCTCCCTTTGTGACATCGTGACCCAGTACTTGCAGCCCCTCCAACATCGTTGTTTTTTAAATGTTCTAAATGGTACATTCAACATGACTTGGCAGACAAAACAGATCAACCGGATGATCTCCAGGAGCAGACAACCAGACCAAACAAATGCACAGCCAAAGAGCAGCTCCTCTGATGATCTGTAGACAAGAAGGAGTAGGTCAGGGAAGCTTTTTACTGTTTTCTTTCTGTCCTTCAAAACAAGCAGGCACAATATTTGAAAGTGCATCACGTATCAAGAGGGTTTTTTAGCGTCTCTTAACAGTGCCAGGGCTGTTTGTTCTTCATAGAGAATCAGTGTGCACTACTTTGACTTTCAACTAGCTTTCAACTATCAACACTTACTCACAATCCGTCCTCAGATACTTGGCCCAGAACAATTGAGACAAGTTCTGGCACAGGACCATGCATATCCATCCAGATATTTAACACATTTCTTGTGCGTTTTAATTTGTATTGTACAAAAGTAGGCGTTTGAAGTGGTAAGATTCAGATCCTGGAAAATGCTTTTTCAGGCTGTGAGGACACTGAAGAGCCGACACAAAGAACAACAGATGTGAGTTTGTGTGTTGTCACACCCAGGGACGGCGACTGAGTGGCTGTTGGACTGGAACTTAAAATGGTAGCTACAAGCCCCCAAGCGGGCCCTGTGCCTGGGGATGAAACAACAGCTTGACACGCACACAAATGTAAACTTTGTGATGTAACCTGTTTGTCTTCCTGTGCTCATAACTCATGTCCTTTTTTCTGCATAGAGAATTAAGTGCTTTGTTGAAATTCTGTGTTGCATTAAAGGCATCACTGTCACTTGTCACTGCAAAATCACTTCAGGGGTGATAAGTGGTAAGCTAACATAGCATGATGATACACTTGGTAATTAGCACTAGCTATTAAAAGCAAACATTTCTCAGTTTCTCTTTACTAAGAAAATACAGAATGCAGAACTGCTTTAGTGAAGGGTTGAATCGACTTTATAGCCGTCATAAAGGCTTTAGTTTGTGGTACCATTGAATTGTTTTGTTATACTTTGAGGCGTTAAACAAATGTTGCCAAACTAATTT
This sequence comes from Scomberomorus guttatus, assembly GCA_038419695.1. Lineage (NCBI taxonomy): Eukaryota > Metazoa > Chordata > Actinopteri > Scombriformes > Scombridae > Scomberomorus > Scomberomorus guttatus. Next base: position 13,030,125 of record CM076455.1, read on the forward strand.
ATATTAATGAGGGAAGATTGCATTAGCTTTAGGTAGTTGTACCAAATAAACTGGCAACCAAGTGTATATTGGAAACAGGGAGATGATATTGAGCTCTCTTCATTAATGCTGCTTTGTTGTTTTTTGCATTAAAATGCAATCTAATACAACAAGAACACAAACTACAGCATATGAAGCAACGATAGAGTTTAATCAGTGCCTCTCTGACACACACTTATCAGTAGCTGAATATGATAAGATTCATAAAGGTAGGATTTATTGCAGGGCTGCTGTATTTGATTGCATCAGATTGTAATGTTTTTCTTTACCTCGGCAATGTAGGCAAATGGGGCCTTCCACATCTGCTTACGTTTATTGTCCTTTTGAATAAATCACGTTTCAATAGGTGACGATCGAGATATCACTACTTCTTAGGCCAGTGTTCAGGTTTAATTTTGCTCTAAAGGCAGACGAAGAGACTGTGGATGTCTGTCTGTCACGCAAACAGGATTGAAGATTAATTGCAAACAAAACGTACTCGCAGACAGTTGTCACTCTGTTTGCTTCTGTCTCTGTTTTGTGGCATCAAAGCTTCCTTGTTTTAATCGAGTGACCTCATTCCCCGATAATGAGAGGGGGAGGAATGTGGTTTTTCCTCATTCTGTCAGTCCCCCACCTACCAAACACATTAAATAAAGAGATTTTTTTTTTTTATGTGTGTGTTGACATTCTCAGTACTGCACTTCTGGCAGGTTCCACCTGCTCCCATCTGCTCCTCACCAAAAAATCACTAGAGTCACTGTTGATGTAAGGATTTGGCAAAGGTTTACAGTTAAAATGCAGCTCTTGTCTTTTCTGTTGCCGTTTTACAGTGTTTAACTTTGATGGAAATGATCACCAAAATAATCTCTGCTTTTAACCTGATGCAACCATCTCTCATCTTTTTTTTTTCTTTTTTAATTATTTTTTTGTCAGAGGACTTTATAATCCCATCGAAAGGGCTGCTGTCCTGTGGATACAGATTATTTTGGAAGCATGGGTAAATTCTCCCTTTGGATCAGAAGATGGAGATTAGATCACAAAGAGACATAAAGAGAGAGATCTTTTTTTTTGAACTGATTGTAGGGAGTATGACAAATTATCCACCCTCCCTCCCATCTTCCCCATTGGTTGTGCACACTGTGGTCTCCTTAGTTACAGGGATGGGGAACAGGAAGCACAGTGCATGTTATCTTCGCCAGTCACATTGACAGTCTGAGCTTTTCCTTCCCCTCTTGTTTCCTCTTCTGACAGCTTGGACCTTTCCTGCCATTGTTGCATGACAAAGGGAGCAGCTGTGTATAAGGGTAGACACAGTTTTGATGCATTTAATAGATAAATAAGTCAGTTTTTAGATCCTCTGAGTAGTGGTTAACAGCTCAAATTTTGCTAACACAACTATTCTGCCTAAGTTTGTGTCACCCCTTGGTGGCATAGTCTATCCTTAAATCCAAACACGACGAGCCAGTCTGCTTACTGACAGGAAATGTCAATCATCTAGGGCCCCTCCAGGTAGTGTGTAAAGGAAAGGCATGCCCCCTTTGTCGAAGGCCAGAGGACATGGTTCCAGGGCAACAGTCAACACAAAATGGGGCCATGGACTGCTCTTCCAACCCACACACCCCTCATCAGCATGCATCCTGACTCTTCATCCTGTTATTCTTTCCATTCCTTATCCCATATTCTTACATCTCGGTGAGCTCGCAGCATGCGTCCTGAGCTTCATTCTACGTACCATCCCCCGCATGTTGTGGTGTGTGTCTGTGCAAGTGCAAATGCATGTTTAGAAGAGTATATGCCTAGAGCCTCAGTGGATAAAATGCTTGTGTTTCTAGATGCCTGTGTAGCGTGTGTACATCAACAGAAACACTGAAAGTAGAGTTTAAATGGGTTAAAGCGAAACAAGAGCGAGATTGTTGAATACCTCCTCGCAGCACAGTTGCAGTCTTGCTTTTGTCTGTCTGCCTGATTTCACTGGCAGGTAAAGTCTGTGAAATGAGTTCCCATGAGATGCAGGAGAACCAGCACAATCTGTTTGGCTGTTTGCACGCATGCTTCGTTCATGCTTTGAGTGTATGTTTGTGTTCATATTAATTAATCCACCGATTTTGACTGCACCTGTCATAACTTGGCATCCTTTTTAGTATGCATGGAACCACACACTGAGGTTATATCTCATGGAAGTAGACGACGGGCTTCCTCCTGGTATTGTAGCTTAGTTGAGGCAACTAAGGCATTTCCTTTTTCCCATCCAAGTATATCCTCTCAAATTTGTGAAACCATTTTCAGCTTATGAGGCCTCTCTCTTAAAGCCAGCCTGTTAAATGACTATTGCTGTGGCTTCCAATTTAACGCTACATATCGCTCTCCCTTTAGATGGCAAAAGCAGCAGTAAAATAGCCTATCTTTGCTTGGTATTTTAGAAGGAGCCTGAGTCTGCATTTGTGTGCATTAGTTTGGCTGTTTCAGCTGAGCTAGGGTATTGGGCTATTTTAAAAGGTGAGAGGAGGAGAGAGGAAGTATTAGCACAGAACTCTAGCTTCTGCTGCACTGGATTATATTTTTTCCCCGCAATTGCTGAATAATTAGCAATATTATGAAACCACTCTGAGAAGGAGCTTTTACCATTCTGTTAACTACCACACTTTCTTCCTCAGTACTTTGTGTGAGGGAACTGTATCTGTGTGAGTGTGTGAAGGAAAGAAAACTGTTTCTGCAGCTTTCCACCTTGCTCACTCGCCTCTGGGTGCCTCTTTCAAGTGTAAGTGTGTGTGTGCGTGAGCGTGCATGCACTCACACAAGTTTCACCCCAGGATCCTGTCGAAAGTCCCCCCACGCAGAGAGTAATGAACGTTGGCCCCTTGCGGCAGCCATTAAGAGTAAGCCATTATGGTTCAGCATTGAGCCAGTCCTCCCTGCCAGTTTCACCTCACTCTATGGTAGACCCCACTGAGTGCACAAAACTGGCACTCCTATGGCTCATTGAGCTGCCAGCGTGCCCCCACCAGCACACAGTCCCATAAAGCAGTTCCACATCATCAAATGTGATGATCCCTTGTTCTAATTTTAGTCTGAGGTCTTAATAGCTCTGCAGATACCGTCTAAAACACTCATTTCACCGATAAGCTTGGGCTAGGAGGAGAAGACGGATTTTTGTTACAATGTTTTTTAGTAATTATCTCAATGATTTTACCTTAATAGTTGAGCCAACGTGACTGACAGGCTGTCAAAACACCTTTTTGTAAAATCTCAGTTGATTGTAGTGAATAATTGGTGTAGGATCAGCCCAGAAACCTTAAATTTAATTTGGAGTAAAAATGTACAATACAGGCTAATTTTCTGGGATGGAACGTGCACCCTCCTCAGTTCCTAGTATCTTTAGTCCCTTTTATCCTACTCAATGCATTTCTCTCATTTTTTTTTGCCTCTTCTCAGCTCTGCCTATTCTCTGGTCCCCCTCTCCTTGTCTGCACTGTCTGTTTGCTTTGTTTAATCGCCACACTAACGTGCTATGACACGTTCCTATAGCACACAGTCACCGTTGCTGCCAGCAGCCACCGTAAGCCACATTCAGCTTGGCACTTCTTCCCCTTCCTGCATGCAGTCACAATGACAGGCCTAGAAAAAAAACTGCATTTGCCACCGGTTATGATTAATGGCTTTGCTGATTGGTGTTCTTGGCCATCACCACACCTACACATTCTGCTTTTAGCATACGCATTCTCAGGGGTTCAGTCAGAAGTAGCGGGTGAGGTAAAATGTGACTCCCAACTTCTCAATGTTTCTGACGATATGTTAGACACATATTTCAACTTGATAGATGTCTGACTTCACTTTTATATTTTATCAATATTTCACTTCATTTTGTTTGAACATTTGTGAATCAAGATCATACCAAATTTGATTTTAAGGGGTTGCTAAAAAACTAGCCTCGCTCTTTGTGTTATAGGTAGCTGTACAATTACATTTTGTCTATCAAAATATCATAAATGTGTTAACATTATTAGTTGTAATGATTGTGATGCGAGTTTATTTATATTACTCAGTCTCATGACATCACAACCTGGTCCCGGATAAGTGGCGGAAAACAGATGGACGGTTTAGCGACTTCTGTTTTTAAAAGCAGAATAGGAAGTACTCCCATGCCTTTTGCAGCTGACAGTCATCATAGTTTAATAATTCAACCAGTAAAAGAAAATCTGCTAACAATATATCAGCCAATTGTAATTTATTTTTCTACATAAACAAACAGTCTTGATACAGATCCCTTAGATTTTTTTTTTTTTGTGGACAAGATGCATGCTGAGCGCAACATTTTTGTTGAAAAATTAACTTGTCAGTGTTCTCTGCTGGACAGACTGTGTAGGAAACACTAGAGTAAAGGGAGAGCGTGATGTTGATTCATAATAAAGATTAGGCTAGCTGGGTGTTTCTGTCATCTGTGTTTTTCCTCTGTCTCTTTGTCACTAGACTAAGTATGAGGCAGTGGCTAGTAAGGCAAGATAGGTGTAGCACTATTTCCTGCTTGTTTCCTGAAGTATTTGTTTAGCAGATTTTTCTCTGAGGCAATTTTCCTCCTCCTTCCGTTTGGAGTGTTATTTCTGTGGGTTCACACTCTCAGGGGAGCCTTGCCTACAAACATACAAAAGCTCATTAGCTCATGCGTGTGTGTGTGTGGGTGTTTTTAATGTTTAGTTGGGTGTTTTTTTTTTTTTTTATATATTATATGCAGTTAAGTTAGTGTCAGGGCACACGCCTGTGGGTTGCTGGAACATAGCTTAGTGTTCTGCGAGTTATCTGTGTGTGTTTTCAGGCTTCTTCTCATTATTGATTGTCAGAGAGCGAAACGTGCCGCTTTCGGGGGGGGGGTTGTTGGCTGAGATATAAACATGCATGTGTACACTCGCACACCCGGTATGTGTATACTTGATGCAATTTCTGCACCATAGTGTGTCCCTCAGAGATTGTGCTGCTGTAAGTTTGTGTAAGCATTTTTTCGTTGTAGAATGCAAAAACTGTCCATTCTCAATTTGAATGAAAGAGTAGTTCCTTCTGTGTCTTGGTTTGCTGGGTAAGCGTGCGCGTGTGTGTGTGTGTGTGTGTTTTTCTGTATTTTATTACTTTTTTTTTTTACCTTGCTCAGAGAGGAGAGAATCCAGAAACCTTGTTACCCCAGTCGTTTATTTAGTGGCCTATCTACTTAAAGACCTGACGCTGGAGCTTTTTACCCAGCCTGCCTTAGGAGAATCCCTGACACACAATATAAATCTCTCCCTGTGGCTGCCAGCAAACTGCACCGTCATTTCTGTCTAGAGCTATTTAGACCCCTCAGCCTGTGGGGGCAAGCGCTGATATCTAGATCATGTCAGGGTTCAGGAACTGTGTGGATCAGTCACTGTGAAACAAAGCTAAGATATATTTTGAATTTTGCAGTTGAGAGATGTATGCAATAACATTCACGAGAAAGAGCTGGTGGCACAAATTAAAAATTGAATAGGTGCGTTAATATTTTTTCAAGTGTGACTTTAAAATAATACTCACATGCTCATATGTACACTGACAGAGAAAATGGTCGCTGCAATTACTCCTCCTGTCTATACTGGCCGTGAAGTGATCTCTTATTAGGTCGACACCTTTTTATAAGAGGATGGGCAACAAAATCCTCAGCCCGCGTTCTTTGCAAACGTTCAACCAAAGTTAATATGATGCTTCAGCAGTCTGGATTAGTCAACTCAAGTGTGTATCTTCCAGATTTATGGTCCTTTTTAGCACAAAAATCGATCTCTTTGTGTTACTATTCCTCTGCTACAACTCGGCAAGGAAACCCTTCAAGGGGAAACAGGGAATATTGTGCTAAATGACTACTAACTAAAATATACCAAAAGTATTTTAATAGAAAACTAAACTCAGTGCATCTGTATTGCTCCAGCTTAATTACAAAACTATTTGGATGTGAATGAACATTACCGTAGGAGGGCTCCAGCACTTTTTATTTTCTACGACTGAGTATAGTGCCATATCCACAGCAATAAACACCTCTATGCCATTCATTATTGCTTTTCTCTCTCTGAATCTGTAGAAAGAGGCTGGTTAGATGCCATGGGGAGAAAACGATTTGCACCCCAGTGTATTTCAGACTACTGCAAGTAATAGACGCACTTGGGTATTACCGTCGCAAATGAGTTGGAATATTTGATGTAGCCATTTCCAGAGAAATAACATTGCCTTAATTGGGTTGAACAATGTTAATCCACAGTTGTTGTTGTTTGATCCACTCCTGCTTGTCCAGTGTTGTAGTTATTTACTGGGAACCATAATCCTCCATGCCCCATCATTTTTTGGCTCATAGGGTGGAACCAAGTCATATACCAAACAGATCTTGTGCTGAACATTTTGTGATTACGTGCACAGTCACAATCCTATCTATTATATTGAATTTCGAATCTGGTAAAGTATAAACAATGATAAGGGAAGCACTGACCCTCTGGAGTCAGTACTTCGGTAATCCAAATGTTCCCCCAATGCAAACTCATGGGGCAGAATATTTCAAGCCTAAACCTGGTATTTTCCTTGTAAGAACTGAAATACATGTGCTGTTCTTAACTACGCTGATAGCACAGCATACTCATTAACAGCACAGGAATAGTTTGTGCATGAACATCAAAGGAATGTGCAGTGTAGGCCTACTGTTAAATCAAAGATTAGGAAGTAAAAATAAGAAAGAAGCGTAAGGAAACTTTTTTTTTCCCCCCCTTCATAAGGAGGGAGGGGGAGTGAGAGGCAGCTGTGAGTTGACGATAAGACCCAGAAATGCATACGTTTTCATGGCTCAGTCACCCCCACCAATGCACACTATACTTCTGCTCTCTGCTTTAAAAGGAACCTCCGTCTTTCATATGCTTGGCCTGCCAAACCCCTAAACTGTTGAAGTGGAGTGTCGTCTTGGATAAAGTCGTTTGTGCCATGAATATAGGGCAGGAATGCATTAAACGCCCAAATCCTTTCGCTTGCAACGGGTACCCAGACTTTGTGATTGCTAAAGTGCACAGCTTTAAAGTGAAAAGGCTTGTTCCTCGCCTGAGTCTTGTTTCACTCAGCACCAGCACATTAAGGCATATCTGTGATTGCTGTAGTTTTTTGGACACGACCGCCAGATTTTTTTTATGTCTATATTTACCTCCACTTCCTAAGTGTCCCCCCCCCCCCCCCCCCCCAACACCTGTTTTAATCATTGATTAAGCATGCATGCATGTGCAAGAGGAAAAGATGGAATGATTTTGAACACTACAGGTTTTTGATCTTAAAATCACACTAAACAGGGAGGACTCGTTCAGTCTCTCTGCAGAGTTGAACATTTGATCATTTTGGCTTTAAGATTAATTGGTGTTAGACTCAATCTGTTTCAGGTGCCAGATATTATCAGCCTAATACCAGCATCACAAGGCATCTAAAGCTGCTTTTCCCCAGGCAAAGCTGATCACACTGATTACTCACCCATTGCATTTCTTTTGCTCTCTTTCTCTGTCTTTTTCTCTCTCTCGCACACACAAACACATAACACGTATATGAACAGATGTGTTCTGCATGGTCAGAGGACGTTTTGCTGTGAGCTGCAGGGTGAGGACAAAGCAGTTACGGAGGACGTCTATTTTTGGGCTCTTAATGGTTCCCATTCTAGCTGAACGGCCTTCAGCAGTCTTAAACCAGCTGATTACAATATCATCTTCTGGACTTCTCCATTGTTTTTAATTTCACTGCCTTTGCCCTCCCTGTCTCTGTCTCTCTCTCATATCTCTTTGCTCTGTCTTTGATCTCCCCTCCCCTCCACTCCATTCCCCAAGTTTGCCCTCACACTGTGTTTACATTCATTAGATCATGTTAGATCAGAGGGGCTGATGCATTAGAAAATATTCCTACCTCATTTGGCTATTCTTTCGTCTCATGCCTTTTCCGTCCTCATTTCAACCTCTCCTGAACTGTTTCCCTTGATGCTGCCAGTGTTGCTTCTATGTGATCATTTTTTCTGTATCAGACTGGGTAAATAAACGAAAACCCTCCCAATTCAATGGTGCTAAGTTCACAATGGCTGACTCTGTCAAATATCAGTCGTTCAGATGAGTAGATAAATTTCATGCACTTGTTTTTCCCTTTTTCCTTTTTAATGTTTCCCTTTTATCTTATACTCTCTTTTGCACATGCTCACACTTTTTGGACTATTTTTTGCAGCCTGACTCTCCAGGCTAGCTTTAGGTTTACTGAGCCCTAACAAGGTGTCATGGTCTCTGTGTGGGGGAAAATGTGATGTTACGCCACTGTTTCCAATGGGGACTTTTGGTATGGCTGGGATAGTAAGCCTGCTAAAGAACCAATCATGGCACACATTTTATATTGCTTATATGAGTGAAATGTAATTATAAAAAAAAACCCAAAAAAACAAAAACGCTATGCTAGAGATTATGAATTGTTTGAAAGCTAGAGTCATTAATATCTTAGTCCTGTCATTTAGCCTTTAGTATTCACTTGGTCAAATTTACCCCATTTTCATGGTACACCTATTCAGTCATCCTCCATATATGACCTGCTTCAAAAGGGCCAAAGTTTCCCACTTGTCATGTGATGACAGCCGAGCTATTTCTGTGTTTTAAGGTCACAAATGAACCACACTCAGCACCCATCCACCAAACCACATTTTGATTCTTGGCTCTCAACTCAGAATTTCATCATTCAGTCCACTTCCTCTTAAAACCCCCCGTACCTGCCTCTCTCCCCTCCCCACATCCTTTTCTTTGAGTGCTCATCTCTCGCTATTGCCAAGATCACAGAGAAGATGAGGAGAAATCTTCTTTTTACTTGAGCTTAAAAAGGGAAGACGGATCTGCAGCCACAGACTGACATTTTTCTTTTTTTTGCTGCACATTTGAGAAGAAAGGGCAGACATTGAGAGAAACAAAAAGAATAAAATAAAATAATAAAATGAAATGTTTTCACTTGTATTGAGGTAGAAAAGAGCAGTGCGAGTCGAGATGAATACATCTGCACTCTACCCTCCAACCACTCTCAAGGTCGATTTTTGTTTCTTCCTGACAGATGTCTGGGTAAAAAAAAAAACTAAACAGATATTATAATCTCTTCCTGTGTGTCTATTGTTTGTGTGAACGTGCGTGTATGTGCAACCACCCCCCGCAGGTAAATATGGTAGACAACTCTGACAGGAAAGGTGTGTGTGTGTGTAGGTGTAGGTAGGTGTGTGTGTGTGTGTGTGTGTGTGTGTGTGTGGTTTGCTGAGTCAGGTTGTGGATGAGACACAGGCACTGAGCTGAGATGGCTGAAGGGGAGTAACAGGGGATCTGTCACTGCCCGGACATTTCTGTTTAGAGCTGTTGAACACATACATACTCCAAATCTTTGCTATCTAATGCTACAGTTCAAGAAAAGTTCTCATTTGATGGCTCACCCTTCTCTTACTCCAACTGATTGTCTTCCTTTTTTTTTTCTCTCTTTTGTCTGTCCTTTCCAAGATAGTGATTCTCAGTCCTCCCTCCCTTGTGTCTTTCTTACAAAATCAGCCTTTTCTGCCGGGGTGGACAGCTAAACAAATGATTTTGTCGGTCGCGCAAGGCAGGTGGTAATTTTTAGGTGAGCGCAGCGCTTCAGAAAAGAGTTGCTGCACTGAAATTAGAGGTTGTCAAATGCAGCACGTCTCCAGTGATGGCCCAGCACGGCCCCCTTATGTTAATGTGGCATTTCAGCAAGAGGAATTAGAAGGAGGAGGGGTGCTGCTGGTGGTTGTTGGGTGGCATTGTCGCATGTGCACACTTCTTTTTTTCATATTCTCTTGTTTTTTGAAGGACAAATGTTCTCCGATGCATTGGACTTTGTATAAAGTGTATTTGCTTCTGTTGTAAGCTGTGTGCAGAGAGCTGATTTTCTAACCTACAGAACATTGACTCCTCTTGCCTGTCATTGATGGCTCCTACACACGTGCATTAAACATACATTAAATAGCTCTTGTGTGATTATTAATGTTATCTTGAAGAGACAGACAAAGCTGGTAATGTACTAAGATTCATAGCAAGTAGTGCATTGCATTTTACAGTAGGTAATTTGGTTTCTTTGCAGAAAGACTAGCAATGAGTGATCAGGCTGTGGATGGATTTTCATATTCAATCATTAAACTTATGACCTTGTGGTTAAAATACTTTTTAACCACTAAGCCATCCTTTTCAGGTTTTATGGACTTGAGGTTTGATTTGGACACACAACACATTTGTTTTTTATTAACTGTCCTGTTCTCCAGTATTCCCATACTCCCTGCTTTATGCTGCCCTGATCTCCTCCCTGTATGAAGGTTCACTGCCAAGCCCTTCTATTCATACACAAAGCCTGGATGTGGTCTGAAGCTGCTGCTCTTGGTTAGGACTGATGTAATCTGTGTTCTGGGCTAGATACCGTGAGGATGAATTCATCTTTAAGGAGGACTGGGAATATATGTGTGGACCTCAGAGTGGTGAGCTCATGTGGTTTAGTGAGGAATCGCTCTGGGCCAAGTCTTCTGCCTTGTTTGTACGATTCCAGTGTTTCCGCAGGTGTTGTCCACACAGCTGCAGGCCAGATGTTTGTGTGTATGCTTGTCTTTGTCCGTGAGCCCATCAATCACACATCTGTCAGTCTGCCATCAGTGGTATCCAGAGAAAACATCTCAGCTCAACAGCACATCTCCTCAAACTGATTCCAAGGCTAAATTCATGGGTTCTTCTGGAGTGACAGTCTTTTGTAGTCTGTGAATGTGTATAAATAGTAACAAAGACAAGACCTATGCTAAAGCCTAAATATGAGTCCAAATTTGTGTAAGGTTAAGGGTATGGCTTGGAGGTCAGGCATGCTTTACTAAGGGCATCTATAGTTGAGTGTCAGGTTCATCTGCTAGAGTTTAATATAGAAGTCCCAACTGCCCGAAAGCCTCAAGAGAGATTGAAATAGTGCCTAATTCCCACCCCCACTCCACACACATCATTCCTCTAGGCCTCTCCAGCCTTTACGATTTTCTTTCAGCAGTTACAGGATTAAAATTATAATTCAGTCTTTGTAGATACCTCTTTTTGGATCACGTTTTTTCCTACCCTTTACCACTGATAAGCTTTTTGGTTCAGAGATGGCATGACTGTTTATACGGGGATTGCAAATGTGGGAAGTTAGAAAGTGTGTCCAAAGTGTGCGTATTAATGGGTGTTACAACTGCAGCCATTGATCCTCATCCAACTGTGCCACACTTTACACGTATACACACAGACACTATGGATGGGTAGCATAAATTAATACTTTTTTTTTTTTTTTCAACCCCCACACCACTGCATTCCCCTGGTGTGTGAATTTGTGTGAGCTACAGAAGCAGTCAAAGTGGGATGCGTGTGATTTGGAGGTGAGCGTGTGTGTGTGTGTGTGTGTGTAAGAGAGATGGAGCGGAAGCCTCTGTTGGCCGCGTGTGTCTGTGAGCGAGAGAGAGGTCCATTAGTTTTATCTGACAGAGGGATCAGATCTGAAGGCATATACCTGAGCCTGAGCAATTCTCCACGTCTCGTCTCCTCACCTGCCCAGCCGCTTGTACAGGTTGCTCTATTAGAGAATTGCCACTGGGGAGTACCAGGCAGAAAGGAAAGACGGTGGCCTTAACCCCTCACTAATGCATCGCTTAACTTTGTCGTACAGAAAAACTAAGAAACATTCACAGTTTGTAGTGAGAGCAGTTAATTCTGAAAAATTGCTAGCTGTCATACGTTTTTACACTTACAGGCTATGATTTTTATTTTTATTTTTTGAGAAGTAATCACCAAAGTTATCCTATTGTCTTTCTATGAAAACAAAAAATACTCAAGGCAATTGGCAAATTTCTGTTGTTTTTCTTTTCTTTTCTTTTTTTTTTACAACGAAGATTTATATGCTACATTAAGCCTTTGCCCAGAAGTCAAAGACCCATACAACAGTGATATATCAAATACAAAGTAAAAAATGTAACAGTGTACACTTGTTTTTTTTTTTTTTTAGTTACTCACCACCGTGTGCATATTTTTTTGTGTTTCAGAGATCAACAGAGTGCGTAAAGACATGTACAGCGACACAGTGAATGGCCTTGTGGACAGACACCCACTGGAGCTGCCTGACGCTATGGGACCCATCGTCCACCTGCAAGAAAAACTGTTTGTGCCTGTCAAAGAGTACCCTGATGTAAGTAGCCGGTTTATACATCTCACACTATGGAAGATATATCACTATGCATATAATATTGGTGCATGTGGACTAATATTTAGACAAGAAACGGCAGAAAAATAATTTGTGTGTTTAGGAAAAATAGAATTAAGAAAATGATTGTGAGGCACACAAAATTAATCATGATAGTATGTCTAGAGGAGTGTTGTTTGAGTGTTGTATTGTTTGTATTGACAGATTTAGGAGCAGCTGTAATACATTCAAAATTCTTAGACCATGAGTCTTTGTAATGTGTCATCACTGGAATGACATCTGCCGATAGTTCAGCAATCTGTCAGCGCTGAGGACATACCCATCGTTTCTCATCATTCTCATTCTTCTGCTTCTACATCTGTACCCATGTAGTCCATTTGTAGTTGATTTCTTTCTTTCATTTTTTGCTCCTTTTTTCCCCTTCTTGTTTTTTTTTATGGTTGGTAAATGCAGAGCTCTTTACTGACTGTTTTGCAAGTTTGTTTAGAAATAGCTGCTGGATTTATAGCACGTGCACCAACTTGTTCATGTGCTACCGGTAAAGCTATATCAGATGGCAGTCTAAATTGGTCCTGGTCTCAGGAAAACACAGCATGCTGGGGTGTTTATGGGCCAACTCAGTGGTAGATCTGTGCTGAGAAGGAGAGATGGAGGGGATTCAGAGGAGGAGCAAAAGGAAAAGTAACTTGCCATTCCATAAATATTCTGATGAAGGCAATCGAAATATTTTGGATTTACCACTTAGATTGGTTAGAGCGGTCATGAAGACAGCACTTCTTGGGTGCACACTCATAGCTGAGAGAGAGTAATGCATGGTGGAGTTCTTACGGTGTTGGTAGAGATGATGAGGCGAGAGAGCGTGTGTGTGTGTGTGTGTGTGTGTGTGTGTGTGTGTGTGTGTGTGTGAGGTTTTGACTACAGTTGATCTGTCACCTCCCTGTCCTCTTGGTAATCTTTTGGCACACACATGAAGCACACACATGAATGGTTGCATCACGTCTTGAGGGGCAACGTTTCTCTTCGTAATCCCAGCAGCTTGCGCTGAGGAAATGAATGGAGGGAGGTGACGAAGGATAAGAGACACCGAAGAGCAGCGCACGGCCCAGCCAGGCATGGATTGCATTTTCCCCCTGACAGAATTGATAAAGAGCACCGGGGACTGGCTGGGATCAGCTTAGCTCTAGCTGACCCTCAGACCCTTCAGTCCTGGCCTCAGAGTGCAAGCTAAATCAACCAACCCTATCCTAGTCTCACCTTTCATCTCTAGTCCTTGGACCTCAGGTCCTTGGACTGTCCCACAATTAGCTGTGAGAGCTATATATTTGAACTTGATGCTGTTTTTGTGTGCTTATCTAATAGCTTTATTTTTGCTTTACTAATTGGCTTTTAGCTTTGTTGATTTTGTTTTTTCATTGGTATGGCATTTATGTAATTTATGTAAAACAAATGCCAGTTTGACCTTTACCGCCATACCTTTGTCACAGTCTCGATCAAAATATGATTAGTTCATACATACATTATATTAAACCTGCAATGCGGAACTTTTGTCTCCCCCTTCTGGCAGTGAGAGTAATTACACAAACACTGTCACACTTATGACATATGCCTACAGGTGAGCTCGCCATAGGCTCCGCCATACTCCTAGCTGCTGTAACCTACTCCATCGCTACTGTTGCCCCCCCCCCCTTCAGCTCTGACAAACCAATCATTGCCGGTGGACGTAAAACACAACACTACCAGTGTGCCAGCGCTAATCTACATAATAAGAATAATATACAATAACATCCTGTTTTAAGAAAGTATGTATATGTGGTAGGACTGACCCAGCCTGGTTGATGGATTTGTTTGTTGATACGCAGTTGTCTGGTCTGGATTTTATCGGTCAGCAAATGACTCTTGTTTGTTATATTATTTAAAATTTAATGAAATTTCTGATACTGTGGTGTTCTTACTGGAATCCTCTATTCTCTGTAGAACATCAATATTTAAAGATATAAGGCCAAAACCTCTTATCTGTTGTGTTGTAGGAACCCCTGTAGTCATGCTTTTCATCACTACTGACATCATTGTATTGTGTGTGTGTGTGTGTGTGTGTGTGTGTGTGTGCGTGTGTGAGTTCGTGGGTGGGTTGTGTGCAAACGCTGTAAATGGCTATGTACATTTTATGGAAGAGTGAGGGAGGTCTGTGAAAATGTGGAGCAGAGCGTGCCACCTGTGGCTTTAAGGAAGCCAGTTGAATGACTCTCACGCAGACACACAGAGACACACACAAACTATTAAAAGTGTGGCATCCTCAGATGACCCTTGTGTTCCCTTTGCTTGTCGTGCTATGCTGCTCTGCGCAGAGCAGGGCTGTAACTCAGTATTATCTTTATGAGCTGCCGGGAAAGCTACTAAATTAATTAGGCTTCCCCCTGGTGGCCGAGATGACTCACTGATGACCTTAGCAAACACATTTATACACACACTAACACACACACAACTATGTGTGAGCACAGACAAATACAGAAACATGGTGATGCAGAAATGACACATATTTCACTTGGGCATTTTTTTCACTCTATTTTGGTATACACATGCACACCCCTTCCACCAAGTGTGGTCATTAAGTCTGCAGGAAAAGAGAAAAATGTCAAATAGCTTTGTTATATATAGATGCAGTGATTAGAACCAGGGGAAATCAGCAGCAGGTCTAAATGGAATTATTTTCTCTATTCCTACCTCCTCTATTCTTAGAAAATATACCTGTTGGAACAGGGGTTTGTGTGTGAAAAATGGTTGAACTGGTCACACTAAAAATCTTTTTGCAGGTGTCTATTTATGTCTAGGTGTTTAAGACGGAGCACAGTAATACTGGGCCTTACATCCATAATTCTACACACATTTGTATAGGTGGTCTGTTGTTGGTGCACGCTTTCAGATTAGCATGCTAGCCACAGGCTTGTTGGCCCGGCGTTATCACTCACCCTCCCCCGCGTCTTCAGTCACATGACGCTGGTGTTTTCGCAATCCCCTATCAAGATTATTTTATCGCCCAGCCAGGGTGAGCTGCACTATCCGTAGATTCAGCTTGTTTTTTTTTTTTTTTTTCAATAAAGATCAAGTGTGGGTTGGGGAGGGTGAGAGGGGAGATGATGTAGTTTAGGGTGAAAATAAAGAGAGGAAAGTAATGATGAAGGAAGGGAAGAAAAATGTCAATTTCCATCCCCACTGTCCACTTCAAAAATGAGAGGAAACTGTAATGATGATTTTTAGACTGGGGAATATTCCCCCTGCCAACCCCCACCTCCCCCACCACCCACATTTCCATCTGATTTCCCAGATTCCCTCCTTTGAAAGTGCGTGTGTGTATGTATGTGTGTGTGTGTGTGTGTGTGTCACTGACGCAATTCTAGGTTCTTCCAAGGAAGCAGGGAATGATGGTCCAATTCTGTGTTTTGTGTTCTTGGCATCAACTCACCTGCAATGGAAGATTTGTCATCGTTCATACTATTTCTCGTTCTTTTCCTCCTTTCCACACTTGTCATTTTGGGACATTTGCCATCTACTTGCCTTCCTCAGTTTTAACTTTCATTAAAAGCACAACACCCAGTTACACACCATATCTTTCGACTGAGGTCACACTCACTCGATGGGGCTTTCTCTGTCTCACCTACATGTCCCCTACTCTGGTTTCACCAGTAGATAATTGGATTGTCCTGGTGCCTGGATGCAGTGCAGCATGTCAATTCTACCAAAATAACTTGCCTTGCCAGCACGCTCCTACTCTAATTCCCTTAAGTGTGTCCCTCTTCTGGCCTGTGTGTACTTGCCTGTGTGCCTCACATCTGTCTGTAAATGTGTTTGTGTCTAGGCCTGTGTCTCTATCATCCTGTCTAACTGCGTGTTTGTCTGCCCACTCCCTCCCCGTTCTTCAAAGTCAGCCATTTCCCGATGTCGTCAGTGGTGCAGAGCGCTGTGAAGCATCACCGTGGTGACTGCATCTTGACTGACAGCTGAGTCGCAGGCTATCTGATAACTTCAACCTTCAATTAAATGCTATCTGTGGCTCCGCTTCTCTCCCCAGCGCACGCTCACACACACGTTGATAGGCAGCTGACTGACAGCTCAGCATGTCATTTCCGTTGACCTTCAGGCATCTGATAGGATGTGTGACATGTCTTTTAAGTGTGTCTCTGTCTCCACTTTATTCCCTGTGTATTTGTATTTGCCGACCGTTAAATGCCCCAGTGGGTTGCGGGCAGGTCACTGGGTGGTGAGAATGCTTAGGACTGAAAACACACACGTGCACATGGACACCACCTTTGCTGTGCTGACTCTGTGAAAAGGGACCCTCAGTTAGACGTAAGCTGTTGAGCAACTGGTAAACAGGACTGTCTGAACTCCTCTCGCCAGCTTGAAGAGGTCTGAGAGAAGAGAATGATCACTTATATAAATAGTTCTGTAAAAACCGCAGTGCAATACAGATCTGTTGTTGTTTCTGTGGCGTTAGTGTTTGTCTTGGGGTTGTCATGGCACTTTAGGTTGTTTACCTCAATAATGGAATCCTTTTAAATCCCCCTACCACCCAATTTACCCCCTTCCTCTCCACCCGTTGTCTCCAAACTAAAGAATCTCAGAGGAACAGATGTTTGATCCCCCATCTTGCATAAATGTTTTGGTTATTAGTCTGTGTTTTGAAGCCAAATTATTCCAATTGAACACTGCAAATGACTTTCCTGCTTAAAAAACAAGTAGTGGTTGATCAATATTGGTTCTATGCACTCAAAGTAGTTATCAGAGACAGGAGATTGGGTTCTTTTGTTGTTGTTCATCAGTGTATTAAAGGTAGAAAAAAAGGTCCTCATAAACCGTGCCTTCTGTCAGTTTTTAAGCTTTAAATTATATATAAAGAATAAAGAAATGGAGAAGTAAAACAGGAAATGAAAATCGCCAACACACAAGATGCAGTGCCAACAAATAGGATTAAATCTAGTTTTCCTTTTAGTGATTTATACATTGATAATATAAAGATATTTAGATATGATACACAACTCTAAACTAATTGTCAGGCAGGTTTTTACATGTGTTCTTGCTTTGTCAGGTTTTAGAGAGGGTGGAAAAATTGCTTCATTGCCCCATGATGCTTCACTTCCACTGCAAGGCACACAGATTTGAGGATACAAAAAAAAAAAAAAAACCTCCACGGTGGTTTGAGCAGACAGGATGTCCTGGACCTTTCTGTTTCACTGCAGTAAAACTGCTCGGCCAAATCAGCCAGTTCCCAGCACAGGGAAAGTCATTAAGCTTGTTCCCATGAGGGTGTCATCGCTTATCATGCCAGCTCCTGATATCCTTCTGACCCCCTTAAGTCATTACCAGTCCTGGAAAATGTACCGCCCAACACCTCACCTCACTCTTCTCACTGTGAGAACGGCAGAGTGGAGGATTTTGATATCTCTAGCTATCCAGCCATGCATGATGATGATCATTTGATGAACGGATGGTTTTCTAGTTAGCTATTTGATGAGAAGGGTAATTACAATGATAATTTAAACAGAGAGGACTCTATTTGTTGTAGTCAGTTAACACGACGAAGGGCAACAGTGTAAGCTGTTAGATGTGTATTTATAACTGCACTAATGCCAGTGATTGCTCGATTACCAACTTGTATACTGTAAGTGAATAGTCTAGTGCTTGCACGGCCTGTCCGTCTCTGCAGTAATTACGCTGAGAGGCAGAGGGAGGTGAAAACTGAAGGACAAAAGAAGCAGGTTAACCACACAGGGATCAAAGGCTGCACCATGGACCTTGTGTATGCTTATATAGTATCTGCAAACACTAGATCCCACTGTTGTTTTTTCTTTTTTCTAGACTTATAAAAAAAAAAAAAATCAGAACATGATACTCAGTTTCAGCCAATATTCCTTTTTTTATGCAAGCATTTAAATGTCACATCACATTAGGTGATTAAAAAAGATGACATATGTATGGAGACCCAGTTCAAAATTAAATTAATTACTAGGAATTAACTGATCATACAGACAAAATATGTAATATAACCATAAAATGGTGAAATTTAAAATGTTCAAACTCATCCTGCTTCTTTTCAGTTTATTGTATGTTATTTTTGTTTGATTTCTGTTTTATTTCAGTGTCATTTTTCTGAGTGACATTGTATTTCATAATATCACTTTTCCTTTCTATTTGTCCTTTAATCAAGACAAACATGGCAGTCATGTCAAAAAGATGACAAAGCATAAGGGAAAAAAAGCTGATGGCCAGTCAGCTGATGCAAGTGCGACCTCAGTGCTCTGCCTGAACTAACACTATGCTCTATTAAAAGCATTGGGTGTTGGCCAGATGTGACCAATCTAAATTAGATACTGTTCCCCCCGCTGTCCATGATAGGGTTGCGGATAGGTTAGCACAGCACGGCTAGCATTGTGCCACAGCTTTTGTCAAAGGGCAGTCTTCTATTGACTTATGCTGATTAACTAACGCTCAGATGAACACTGCGGGAGAGACTGAATGTTATTTAGCATCTTCCTGCTCATTATGTTTTTCTCCTTCTGCTGCTCGCTTATCTAAAAGTTCACGAACATTGCTCTGCGCTTCCTTCACTCACGTCTTCCAAACTTTCAGCCAACATCAATCTTTACGCTTTCCATCTCTCCGTCTTCCCTCCTCTTTATTTCCACCCTGCCTGCAACCTCAACATAAACCCAAACAGAATTATCTAAGGAGCCATGGATTAGGCACTAAATGCTCGATGTGCTGAGAAGAGAACTTTGAAGTCTATAGGGCTTTCAGGCGAAAATGTCACCACCGGAATCTAAGTTAAATTTCCAGTCTTCCTTTGCCTCACCTCTTCTGCCCGTCCTGTAGATCAGGCGTGCAAACTGTTGTAGTTTAGGCACCTGTCTGCTCTTTATCTCCATATTCCTTCTGTCCAATGTGGAAATGGTGTGGAGCTGCTGTGTGTGTGTGTGTGTGTATCCGTGTTGGCTGTGGGTATCGGGCCACAAAGCAAAAGTAAGTAAGATGGATTAATTGAATGATGGGACATTTCTGCGGAAAGATGAATGAGTGACGAGAGGTAGGCAGTCAGCTGGGGGCTTGGGAGGTTGTGTGTAGTCAGAGAGAAACATTGATTTGTGCTGTGGAAGACCCATGCACTACGGTGGGATGACGGATATGCAAAAAGAGAAAAGGCAAGATCCTGTGTACTAAGACAAAGCGGAAAAGGAAGCCTGCTCAATTTCCACAAACTATGAATGGATACAAGGAGGGGAGCAGTAAGGAGGTGTGGAAGGAGAAGGGAGGTGTTCAACTCTGCCTGCGCCCTCTGTGAAGCCTCCAAATACTGCAAACTGAAGTAAAATGTGACCGAAGGTATCTGAGGTATGAGGAAAGGGGGAGTTTTTCTGTGATAAATGGTTAGCTATTACTTTGGTGTGAGCGGTTTCACAAGGACACTGTGTAACATTAGGGGAGGGTTCAAGTGAGTGAGAGGAGGAGTGAAAAGATAGAAAGCAGGAGAGAGATGGCAGTGCCTGGTGTGGCTGTAGATTCCACCTTGCTTTGATACATTACACGGAATGAACCGTTCCTCATTTCCATAAGCCCAGCGAGGCCGCCTAATAAGTGATTGGTATTCTCCTCCCAGCCTGGCCCTGCTCTTCGATAAGCCCTGCATGCGCACAGCCAGAGCCCTCAGCATGATCTCATTTCCTGTCTCCCCACCACCACAAACAAACGCCGTCAAAGGAACAATTGTTCTGCTTCTTTGAGCATTGTTGGTGGAACTGCTGTTGTTTCATAGTTGTTCCAACAAAAACAAACCACAATGCACGCGCACACAAACCCATGTGACGATCAGCTCCGGGTACCTTGGGTGTCTGCAAGAGTTCACACCATACATTGTGGTTTCACACAAACCCGCTCATAAACACACAGCGGTAGAGACGTAGATATGTACACATCATAACCCGCCTGTGGAGTAGCGATAACTGGGGCTAAACAAAGGCCTTTTAATGTCAGTGTAAGCCCTTGTCCTGAAGGGGGCTTTGTGTGCATGTATAAGTGTGTGTGTCTGTCTGTCATTCTGTAGCTGCACACAAACTATGTTTGTATACATATTGTATGTGTTTCTTTGTATTTGTGTGTTTGAACTTGGGAGAAAACTGAGATAAAATGAGACTGAAACAGGAGAGAGTTGTCCGCCAAAGGTCCCAGTGCCTCTAATCTTCTAATGCTGTAAAATGAGCAGAGGAAATGGGAGAGTGCAACAAAGATACAAAAAGAAAAAGACACTGCTGGGAGTTTCCAAGTCAGCAAAATGCATGGTTTATGCATATATTCTGTTCAGCAGATGGTTGTTGACAGGGGTGCTTGATTAAACAGAGCTGGAATATATACATACTTTTTTTTTTTTTTTTTTGCAATTGTTTTGTTCAACCCAGAATGGAATATTGCTTTCTGTGTCTTTCATGGAAGGATCAGGCAGCAACGGAGAAAATGTAATGATTGATTATAATCATCACAATTGTACTTGGACACTTTTTGTAATTGTGTTCATGTTTCCAGGCTTTTGACAATACATAATCAGTACATTTCTGTGTCGCTAGTGACTGCTTCAAGGGCTCGTGAAGGGTGTAAAGCTTTGGCAAAAAGCCATGGCAGGTCACAGACATTACATTTTTTTTTTAAAGACCTCAGTCTGCAAATTAGCTTTTTTTAGTAGATGCAGAGGAGGCTAGATAGTTTAGCAAGAGGTGAAGAGCAGATGGTGCATTTGGCAGGGAGGCCACTGTATCCATCCTACTCCTCTGGCTGTACTGAGTGGAGTTCCTGGCAGGCTCAATGGCCCTGTACCCTTCTGATAACTTACCCGCTTGGCTCTCCATTGTCTCTACATTCCAGTGGCTTAAAATGGAGGTCGCCTTTTCTAACGGCATATCAACATCCACGAGAAGAATGTCAAACCCTCAAAGCAGAGCAGAAAGCCAGGGATCAGAGAGAGGCATCAACAACAGTTAAACCGTTTTGCTTTATTCCATCACAGGGATGATTTTGGCTTTTATTTACAGTAGAGTTACGCTTTGAGTTGCAAGGTTTTAATGGAATGAGGCAGCTTTACTTTGTTACAGCTCCAGATTGTGGTCACCTGCTTGAAACGAGTGATCTGATGTGTATTTGCCTTTTTAAATTTTCCATGAGTGATGTGTCTGTGTTGGTGAAACTTGCGGTGACTGCTTAGCCAGACACGACGCATGTTCTTTGCGCATATGCCTGTCATCGTTAGAAACAGACTTGACACCCGCACACCAGCCTGCACCCACAAGTTCTCATGGGGGAGAGGGGGGTCGCCATAAAATCTGAGCCACACACATGCGCTCATATATAACTGCCTGCTCTAACCCTTTATCCCTGTGCGCCCTCTCAGATGAAAATGAGTAGTTAGTTGGTCTACATCTGGAGTGGGAAAGCTGTAAGGAAGTGGTGGCAGTGTTCTTGCTCATAATGGCTCTCCCACCACTGGAAAAAACAAGACATTCGTGACTTTTCCCCCCTTCTGCTCATGTGTCATCATTTCTTTAACCTTTTCTCCCTTTATTTCTCTCAGCTTTCCTCCATCAGGCCCCTGCTCTCTGTCAAGTGTAATTGTCATCAACATATTCATGTCCACAGAGAACACCTTCGACTGTCAGAGAGAGAGATCAGTGTTAGCAACAAAGTGAGAGGAGGGCAGAGAATGAAATATTAAAGCGCTCTTTCTGTATCATTTTGGGAATTTCCATGAAGCGACCACCTCAGGTTTTGAATCAGATATACCTTTTTTTCCCTTCTTTAATCTTGACTTGCTCTGCAATTCATATATGTATTTAATGTATTCATGGTGTGTAAATTCTGATAGGAGATGAACTGATGGAGAATAGTGTACAACTGTCCCATGCCCTATCTGCACAAAAACCTATATATTAATTCAGAAACCCTTTTTTTAAAGTGTATCTTGTGTAAATTTTGTGTTTTAGCTTTTTTTTTTATGGTACTGCAATTACTGGTAAGGTCGGCCATATATCTCCTCCCTGATTATTGTCACTGTAGCTTCGGCATAAAGGGTTAGGGGTGTGTGTGTTTGTGTGTGTTGTGTCAGACAACCACCAAACCACGATAATGCCCAAAGCTCGGGGTTCACCCTTGTCTGCAGCGGGTACTGTGATGCAGATAGACAGCTCTCTCCTGTGTTCCTTGAGGCTCTGTGTGTTTTTGTGTATGTGTTCGTACAAGTCAAAAGCAGGCCAGTGTGCATCGTTGGTGGCTGACCTCTGAGGACAGGTGCCCCTTACATCCTTCAGTAGGCACGCACACTCTCACAAATAGCCCCTGCACCAGTTTCCTTGATTAGAGTTAACCAAACAGACAGTCGCCTTGTGACAAAAGAAACGCACTCGTAAAGGCTGTGTAGCTGTGATCATCCGCAGGGACTCCAGCATCTCTACAGCCACAGGGTGTGTCTTTCCTGCCAGAGACAGGCTACGGATGCAGGCAAGCCCAGTGACGGGGACAAGGAAAACAACAGCCTGGAGTTATTGACTGTCTTCAACAGTGTTTGTTCACGTAGTTCAGGGGAAATACACTAACATCGCGTTAAATTTGTAATCCCTCTGTAATTAAATGTGACTTCTCTGATGGCCTTTTGGATTTTGCAGAGGCACTGGTGCAGCGGAGTGCGTAAGCAGATGTGACTGCGTTTTAAGAATTTAATGCAGCGTTGTCACGGCTCATTGTAATAGCTCAAGAGACGAACAGTTGTGCCTGTGATTGTCAAGGAAAATTTATACTATGCTATTGAGTATTTCAGGTTTGGAAATTTCACATTTCAGTAGTGTCAGAGATCCCATCCATGCTCTCCACCAGCCGCTCTGTGCACTGTTCAAACACGGGTGGTTTGTTTCCCTCTTCATTCGTCACTGTGCTCCCCTTCTCCCCAGCTCTCCTCCTTCCCTTCTGTTTTTATTTTGGCTGGAAATTGTGTTGGATTATTTCAACACATTTTCCCTTTATCCCGTTGGAAGCCAGTTTCAAGTGGAGAGGATTACGTTGGTAAATACGTTTCCTTTTGGTACAAAGCTACAAAGCCTCTCACAAGTGAAAGGGGGCCTTGATAAGAAAATTGTGTCAAGCACACAACCTCACCTCTCAACACCCTTCATACTCAATTTTCCCCTTGATATACTCCTCTTCCTTGATATTTCTTTCTAACACATTATGTTCTCCTGCAGTTTTCCCACCATGGTGAGGAGAAAAAAAAACCCATGTAGTTAATTAGCAACGTTGCAGGTTACATGTCTGAAAAGTGGCATAGGGGAAAGACCATTGCTGGTGGGGGGTCACCGTCTCTCTGTCCTGGAAAAATAGAAAGTGACGTGCAGATGTAGTAGATCTGTTGTGGTGTGTGTGTGTGTGTGTGTGTGTGTATAGTTGTGGAGCTAGAGAGGTGATATCCAGCAAAGCTAATGTCATGTTTTCTGGAACCTCTTAGAAAATAGTCTGTATAGTGTGTGTGTGTGTGTGTGTCTGTACATTGTCGTTGTCTCATTAATCCTTTTTCAGTGTGGTCTTATGATGTGAAACATTCTTCTCTGTTAAGGAGATTTAAATGTCTTACATCCTGTATTCACCTTTTAAACTCACCAGTTTCCTTCCCTCTTTGTATCTGCAGTATAACTTTGTGGGGAGAATCCTCGGCCCTCGGGGACTCACAGCCAAACAGTTGGAAGCAGAGACGGGATGCAAAATCATGGTGCGAGGCAAGAGCTCCATGAGAGACAAAAAGAAGGTAAGCTCATCAGTGTGGCAGTGTACCCAGTGTGTTTTATGCATTTTATTTTTTGACAACAATATCACTCAAATAGAAATACAAACCAAACCAGGACACACCCTAAAGTTCACCTCTTGTCCACTTGTTCCTCCAGTAGAATTTAGCTTCTGTCTTTGAGAAATTACATAATAATGTGAGCTTGCCGGAACCGCTGTTGCACAAAAATCCCACAAGCTCTGTCGAAACATGAGGCGGACATGTGCGCATTCTGACATCCGATCTTTTTGCAAAGCGCTGCGCAGTGGAAAGTACAGGAGGCAGTAGTAAAGCAGACGGCCAAGGCTGCGCTCAGCCTCTATTTCTGGACCCACCGAGCTGAGGTTGGAGACATAAAAGGTTAATGTTGTGTGTGTACGTATCTTGAGGTCCTAGGGGTGAACTTTTTGCATTTTTTTTATTGCAAATTCTGTTTTTACGCAAAATACTGTACAGTATGTTTTGACCTTTCAAGCCACATCAGAGTATTTTGAAAATCCAGACTGACTGCCCACAAAATAATGATAATGAAAGTCTGTCAGACCAAGTTTTCCTGGCCTGTATTGCACTAGTCTCCAGTCAACTTTACAGTAGGATGTCTTAAAGGTTTAACTGTTAAAGGTTGACTCATAGCATATTTTATCTGCCTGCGTTTGTATTGAATTTTGATACACCAAACTATCGGCATTCATCCGAAACAATTAAACAGTGAGACTTTACTACTCTATGCTACAGCAACTAGAACTTGCATGCATCCCCTGGGGGTTTCAAAGTGTGATAGATCAGGTTTGGTGATGCTGTTTAAAGCTGCTGTGAGGATAAATTGACAGCTTTAAATTTATAGTATTGCAAGCAGCTGTGCCTGTTGTGCCCATGGTCCTCAAACACTGCTATAATGGCTGCTTGTAGCCATTTTTTTTTCTTCCTCATTAGGTGACACTTTTCAGGCTCCCTTTTTTTAATCTCTCATCTTCATCTTTTTTTTTTCTTTTGCCTGTACCTTCCACTTGCTCTGATTTTCCAGGCAGTGGTGCTGTATTACAATGCATTTACCTAAATCAGAAGAAGTGTATTTCATCCCTCTTGGCATGGGAATCACCTTCTCTACACACACTCAAGCTCACACAGTCCACAGTGCATTGTAACACAAACGTGCTCACAGATGTAAACAAATTTTAAGCTGAGTCATAATCTTAAAAGCCAGTTTGCTGCAGGGCCAACATTTTCCTCCCTTGTTCTTTTTTTTTATGGCTCTCCCATTTGTATTTTAATGTCTATCTCTTTTTCTCATTTCCCTCAGTGTGTTTATTATCACAGAACAAGATGAAGACACTCTGCTATGGTTCTTTCTTTGGAATTGGATCCAGAAGTAGTTGAATAGGATTGAACACACTCGCACACAATTTTGGAAGTTGGTCTTACCTAATTACATAAGTTTATGATTACCTTCATAATCTCTTACTATTTTAAAAACTTAATGACATGTGCCGGTGTGTTTTTCTCTGTGGCCCTGTACAATTACAGTGCTAAAAATGGTCCAATACAGTTAAACATTTATACAAAGTACTGACAAACAAGAAAATTTCTTTGCTCAGTGTTTTGACTTGGAATTAAATTTGGGAATAACCCCTAATGTTTTAAATATTTCATTGATAGTCCTGGCTGCTACTGTAGTGGTTGTTTATAGCAGGTATAAAGTTAAGTACTGGAAAGATATAAAGGCAGCAGACTTGATTTTTGACATATTCCTTCCTCGCTGCCTGTCTGTCCCTTTAGAGTACATTGATGTCTGGTATAGATATTTACTGTGAATTCAGTTAGTTTTGGACCTATAGTGTGCTATGCTACGCTATGCTTGGAGTGGTTTTTATGAGTAGGTCTGCGATATACAGTCAAGTCAATGGTTTCACACTGTTCCAGTGATCTGAAAGTGGCTGTATGGCAGGGCAGAAGTTTGCAAACTAGTAAACATGGATGTAAAGAGTGCAGGATTTAAAATACTTAATAACTAATAAAATTGGCTTTGCAAATGTTTCATAAGGAAGGAAATGCATTTAACACTTTTGTTAGACCTTGAGGATACACACAATGCATTTTGGTGAGTAACACTCAATGTAAACATAACTTTTGTGTGTTTACAAGAAAACTCCACAGGGCATCTTAAGCTGGAGAAAAGATAATGAAACAAGACTAATACTTTGTCTACACAGAAAGCATTTCAGCCGCACTTTTCAGTTGTCAATCTCACTCTAGTCTGACAGAATAGATATGCTCCTTTTTTAAATCAATACAGCTGTTTACACAGGCTGCATATCGGCTCACGTTTCATTGACACTTTACACGTGTAAACATGACCCAAAGCGTATTTTTCCGCCTCAAGTCTATTTTCTTCTTTTTCATGTGCATATCGACAGTGATTGTGTTTTGGGCTCTGAGCCCTGCCAAACGTGGGTGACCCACATTCAGTACTGTGCCTGAACGCCTTCTTTTGAAGACACAGACTGATGGCTGAAGCTGCTGCTGCTGTTGTGCATGCCGCGTATGTTACGCAGGCTGTGTAGACACTGTAAGAATCTACAGCCACAGCTACAGCAGCTCTGTGAGAATGTAGTTATGCGTAGCGGTACTCTGAGCTAAATGCTTACATCAGCATGCTAACATGCCCACAATAATAATGCTAGCATGTTAATGTTTTGCGGTATTACTATGTTCACCGTCTGATGACCTGATGATAGCACTAGATTAAAGGTCAGAACATCAAAGTTATTACAATTTATCACCTATAAATTTCACTGTGTAAGTTAAACCTTTGACCTGCTGGTGGCAATACAAGAAAAGTCAGAGGACTACTATAGTCATTAAAATTTATCCTGAAGAGATCTTAAATATTTGTAGAAAAAGAGAACAAAAAAAAAACACCCAATGCCAGTGGTCTGCCAGTTTTTACATCCCTCACTGTCTCCACTGTCAGTAAATCACAAGAATTACTCGCAGGTTAGCTCACTGTATCCCAAAAGCTTTTTGGTGGTCCAGGTGTGTCATAACTGTGGCTCAGCCCCAGACAAAGCCACAGCCTTAGCCTCCAGTCACTGCATCCTCAACCTCAGTATTTCCAGCTTGATGCTGTGTGGCAGCAGAGGAAGCTGCGGCAGCAGCTTAGCCAGTGTGTTTATTCAGGATCCATTAGCGGCAGCGTTTTTATGCTCTCAATAATTCAGCTGGTTGCTCCCTCCTGGGCCGCACTGCCTGACGGGGAGTCGGCTCACTGGAGCTACGCAGTGGGAGAGAGTCGAGCCTGAGAGAGGGAGAGAGAAGCAGAGTGAAATAAAGAACAATGGCAAGAGAAGAAAAGCAGCTCGAATAGAAAATAAAGAGGAAGGAAACAGGTGAAGGGAGAAATGTGGTAACACTCATGATTAGTGATGTCCCACTTTTTTTTTTTCAATTGAGGGTTTCTTTCACTCTTTTCTGTCCATATTGAAAGATAAATGCAAAGATGTTGTTGAGTGATTTTATTTTAATTAATTTATCACAGTAGCCGTAGGCACAGAATACAGTCAGTCTTCAAATTTTAGCAGCCATACATTTTATTAAATTGTATTCATACCAGATGGCTATTTAGCTTATAATATGGAGAGGGAGGCAAACTGTATGTGTATGATTTATTTATTTGGCAGGCATAAACACATAATGAAAATGGTGAAATCACTAAACCCACCTGTGTATGTGTGTGGGCGGGACTTGATGTTTTTCTTAAATAGGAGGAGACAGGAGAGACTAACGCAGGATAATAACCTGTCCCCAGACTGCACTTCACACTCTGATAAAGTGCAAGTATATTCCTGTAAGTTCTGAGTGTAGAGACTTTTGGATATCCTTTTTTTGACACATTTGTTCAGACAGGACGGATCACACACCAATTCCATAGAGAGCACTTCTTTTAAGGTGTTTCCGACTACACTGCACTCACCCCTCTTCCCAGGCTCTAGTATTTGGGGGCTTTTTCTTAGTTTGTTGTTAAATCTTGTCAAGTCTTTAGATGCTGCCCAAAGGGATGAAGCTTGTATGCCATGTCTTTTTTTTTTTTTTTTTTTTTGATGATTGTTGTATAAACAGTGAGAAGGAAAAAGGACTCCTCCTGGAGTCTTATTCCTATCAAACCTTTATCTAATGTGGCAGCTTGGGTCTCTCTGGTTTTCACTCTTACAGTCATCTTTAATGCAAAACAACAGCAGGAACAATAGCAATTAAATTACAGGTACGTTCTATCGACCACTGCACAAGTAGAATAGGGATTTCCGTCCCTTTTGTGAAAACAATTCCCTAATTCCATTTTGGCTACCACACAGTGTGATATTACAGTTAGCGTCACAGACAGCTGCTTTAGTTTGAGCGACACTAAGTGTCCTTTCAGACTTGCACTTTCAGAATTGCTCTATATCAAATATATGTGCTCTGATTTGTTGTTGTTTTTTTTTGTTTGTTTGTTTTGCTGATTGTGCTGACACATAATCACTAAAATTGTGGTATCAGCAGGGGCACTGGCAGAACTGATTAGGCCCCAGGCTTGGACTTTTAACTTTTGCCAGCCAGTAGACAATGCCACAGCACAGCTTCCCCCGTTTCATTGCTTAAGAACTAATGTGAGACATTGACAATCAATATGTTGAACTTGATTGGCCTGTTGGCACTGCAGCAGGCCCACTTGTTTTGTTTAAAGGTTAAGCTAAAGCTTTTCTCATCTCTTGGTTTTTGATTACAGTGCAGCTGAAAGCTTGTCTCTGCTTTTATTAAGAGTTACAGTGAGCTATTATGTTGATGATAAAAGAAGAGCAATGTCAAGGTATTACTTTGTGTTCCTCAAGGGCTATTGGCTGGAAATATGTTTTACTGGTGCTATCATTTACATCATACCTAGTAGAAGCTTGTAAGCTGTAGCACGATATCTTTTTCCACACAGAGGAACCCTGAGATTGACCTGTTCAGGACTGCCATCTGTTGTCCTCAACCTTTTTTAATTTAGAGCTTACATTTCAAATTGTGGTGTATTTTTAGAAAAAGTAATCTAACCCAAAGCATTCTCTGGAGTTGACCAAAATCTCCAAGCATTAATAAGTCATGCTTCATTTTCACTCTCAACAGCCATTTTTGGTGAATCTATTCTGTCTTGCAATGTTAAGTTACACTAAATAAGTTATGATTTGTTTCAGTTTAGGGCTGGGCAATATATCGATATTATATCGACATTGTGATATGAGACTAGATATCATCTTAGATTTTGGATATCATAATATTGTGATATAAGTGTTGTCTTTTCCTGGTTTTAAAGGCTGCATTACAGTGACGTCATTTTCTGAACTTACCAGACTGTTCTGGCTGTTCTGTTATTTGCCTTTACCCACTTTGTCATTATATCCACATTACTGATGATTATTTATCAAAAATCTCATTGTGTAAATATTGTGAAAGCACCAATAATCATCCCTACAATATTGTTGCAATATCAATATTGAGGTATTTGGTAAAAATATTGTGATATTTGATTTTGTCTATATCACCCAGCCCTATTTCAGCTATGTTTCACTTCATATTTCTTTATCAGTGCGGGTCCTTCCTCCACTACAGCCCCGCCTGCCCCCTCCTGTCCTTCCATGCCCCTGCAGTTCTCTACTGCACCTGTTTGCCTTGCTGGCATTTAGCCTCAGTTGCATTGACCCCCGGTTGAGAACGTCCTTTTGGATCAAAGGAGACGGGAATGTTCAGAGTGGGGAAAGGCAGAGTTGAACCAGTGCAACAGGTTTCATTCACAAGTGTTAAAGTGCAACATTGCCAGGACAAAATTGTATCACTACATAGTCCAAAATCCTACCGAGGCAGCAGGGTGGTATATTAAGTAGCTGACCTTCAGCCATGACAGCAAGAATCAAAGGCTTTGTGTCTGCAAATATGCAGCCTGTTATGTGTCCTTGACCAATGCACTAAATCCCTACCAACTGCAGAGGGGTGTACCTGACCCTGTGGTCTAACCTCCCTGTGTGAAGGGGCAGACAGAAAGATTTAGGGGTGTAACGGTACACAAAATTCACGGTTCGGTATGTACCTCGGTTTTGGGGTCACTGTTCGGTACGCTTTCGGTACAGCAGAAAGAAAAGGCAGAAAACAATATTTTGGTCTTTTATTTTTAAAAATGTAAACGTCCAACAGTGGCTCATTGGTTGTAACTATTACTGAAAGAGTTTAGTTGTTGCAGTGGAACAGGAAAACAACCTTTCCTGTTTCCTGAGTCATTTATGGTCTAACTATATATAAAGTAGTTGAAAACAGCTCCACCTCCACTGATGCTTTAGTGTTAATAATCTAATGATGTCATATGTGATTTTATATTTATATATAGAGGTAGATAGATAGAAACATTTAAAGTTCATGTAACTGATAATTGCAAATTGCCCTATTTGAGCTGGATTCAGTCTTTTCCCTGTGTGTTTGATGTTTGTATTCCCTGTCTGTTGTGTTTTATCTCTACTTTAACTGTAACTGGTGTGCTGTCTTGGCCAGGTCCCCCTCGGAAAATAGATTTCAATCTCAAGGGACTAAAAAGCAGACCGTCACAGAGAGGGGAGGGGGACGAGGAGACGCGGTATCGTTTCACTACAGAGATCATGGAGCATATTTTAATAATAGTGTTGCGCTCAGTCAGTGTTACGGGTCTCAGGCTTGTCATTCTGATGGCATCAACACTACAGGGTAACCAGGGTAACCGGGCTACCTTGGCTAAGCCACCCATGATCATGCTACAGCTAAGCGGTGCGCTGCCAAAACATTCCGGGTGGAACTATTGTTCCGCACAGTGGACTAAGTGGATTATTAAACTATTTTGACAGTAATTGCTCGGGTCACGGAACGTATTCTTGGTGCGACTGCATGCGCCAAACTGTAACGTCCGCACTGTGACGGTTCAGGATGAATACATGTACCGTTACACCCCTAGAAAGATGGTATCAACAGGATGAATAAAATGCTAACTTTAGCTGCCAGCTTGAACTGGCACTCTACTTTTTTTTTTTTTTTTTTTTTAGTACAGCCTATGCAAAAATGGAGGGGAGAGGGCCAGAAGGAAAGGACCGTCTTCTGTTTCTATGACACTTTTCCATGTGGTGTCATCTATGTTGAGAATTGAGGCCTTAAAATTTAATGGGCTCAAGCTAATGGGTGTGAAAGCCAGCAGGCAAACAGGTGTTGTACAGACGATGTAAGTCAGCCAACATAACTGACTAGCAGTCTTTCTCTTTGATCCTATTCTTAGATGTTGTTTCTAGATTCATCGTCCATGCTATTTATTCATGCTACATATTTTGCCAAACCTGATTAAACTCTGGTATGTGGTTATTGCCATGTCATTTGATGTAAGGCAGTCAGGACATTCTCTTCAAAGGCCTTCCCAGCATTCCCTTCAGCACTTGCCTCACCTCCCCTCTCTTTTCTCACCCACCCACCCTGCCTCCCCCTCTTCCCTTCCTCCTGTTTGTCATGCTGTCACTTTCTCTCAGAGGGCACGCAGTGACCTTGTTCACAGGCAGTCATGCTGGTGTGAGGTTTGTGAGTGTGTGTGCATGCTAGTGTGTGTGTGTGTGCGCGCTCACTCTGTTCTCTTATCCCAGCTCGCTCTGACAACAATTCTTCCACATTGTGTACACACATGCAGTCACTACTCACAGATGCACGTTATGTGATTGACTAATCTTGTCTGGTTGAGGGATGGGAAGGCGTTGACAAAAGAGTAGAACAGGTCCAACTTGAGCAACAAGCTGTCAGTATATGACCATGTATGTAATTGTATCTGTTATGTGCTTTTTTAATTTTATTTTATAAGGCCCTGCAGTGGCCTGTCTGTCTCTGTCCCCTCTAGAAAATGCTGAGTCACCTTCCAGTCCCCATGTCCCCTAATAGGCCATAACCAAACAGCCATGGTGAAATAATGACCTGACTGCTGAAACTAGGGCCCTCCCCACTGTGTGGAAAAGGGGAAAACGAGAGTGGAATATTGAACGTGTGTGTGTGTGTGTGTGTGTGTGTGTGTGTGTGTGTGTGTGTGTGTGTGTGTGTGTGTGTGTGTGTGTGTGTGTGTGTGTGTGTGTGTGTGTGTGTGTGTGTGTGTGTGTGTGTGTGTGTGTGTGTGTGTGTGTGTGTGTGTGTGTGTGTGTGTGTGTGTGTGTGTGTGTGTGTGTGTGTGTGTGTGTGTGTGTGTGTGTGTGTGTGTGTGTGTGTGTGTGTGTGTGTGTGTGTGTGTGTGTGTGTGTGTGTGTGTGTGTGTGTGTGTGTGTGTGTGTGTGTGTGTGTGTGTGTGTGTGTGTGTGTGTGTGTGTGTGTGTGTGTGTGTGTGTGTGTGTGTGTGTGTGTGTGTTAAAGAGCAGTGCCATGGCAACAGCTTTTTGTGGAAAAGAAAGCAGGTGGGTGGCACTCAGCTCAAGCTCTAAGCTCTGTGTGTGTGTGTGAGAGCGCGTGCGTGCTCCTTTCACTTTGTGGTCCTAGTTTAGTGTATTGAAATCATGTCAGGTGGACCTCGTGCAGAGCACCGCAAAGCATTGTTTGTAATTGTACCCTCACAGTGGCACAAATGAGCAGTGATCTGAAGTCGAGGTAGTTTGAATGGGTGGGGGTAAACGACACAGTGTTCAAAAGTCTGTACAAACCTACACCAACAGCAGGAGGGGAGAAATCCGGGATGCAGTTGACTGGTTGAGACTCTAACCTTTCTCGGAAGATGGAATTGCCGTTCTGATTTTGAGTTCCACTGGTTTTGACACAAATAAGATATTTTATTTCATAAAATATTAATATTGCAATATTATTATCCTGTTATGCCGTTTTGTGACATCTGAGGTTTGTGTCTTTTTCAGACAACCTAGACCTCAACCCCTCACCTCAGGGGGAAGTAGTCAGCTTTCAAACCGCTGGCTTTCATGGTTGTATAGTGACATGCGATACGACCTCAAAAGCTTTTTAGAGCACTTTCAGTGTCTGCTCACTGCATTTACTGTCAGCAGGGCAGAAAAAAAGAAAACCTTCTCCAAATGTGGGGCTTCTCCATATTTGTCTCTACATATCCCATTTTCACAAAACAGTCAGGTGTGACTGGGCTTTTCACTGAGGCACCTGAAAAAATGTAAAACACTGTGCACCATTTCCCAACCTCAGCCTCCCCAATTCAAAATCCTGAAACACCTTTCTATTTAACTGTGTTGAAAGGCTATTGAGCAGTGATGGTTGTTTTTGAATACAACCCATTCAGCCTTTCAGGTACGGCTAGTGCTACAATTTGGCACCTTCCAAGTGCTTTGGCGATCGCTGCCTTTTCAGAAGGGAAAACGACTCCCTCTGAGAGCTATCGTTACCTGGACATTGTTCACACAAGCACAAGTCTGAGACGGAGGCACACGCTCGTGCACCTTCACACACAATCCTGCAGCACTTTGAACTAGATCCATGTATCATAATTGCATTTCTACTACTTAAGTTGGTGTGGTTTAAAAAAAAAAATCCCCATCCATCTCCCTCTCTGATCCCTCCATCCATCCATCTTTCACTGATATTAATTGCTGTAGTGCTAGCTGTCGTCTTTGTCTCTGTGAAGCGTGGGATCTATTAAAGAAGGGTGTCCTTTCAAAGTTAAAGCTAAATAGCTGACTAAAGGGCCACTCCTGTCACCCTGCCTCTCTTCACAGGGCCCAGTCGTCCTCTGTGTACGCCTGCCTCCGCTTCCTCTGATATGCTGTGTTGCTGCACTGGTGCTCCAAAACACCCACAATGTCACATTCACTCACCGTCTCTCACACTCTCTCTGTATCTTTGTTTAGGAGGAGCAGAACAGAGGGAAGCCAAACTGGGAACACCTAAACGAAGACCTTCATGTCCTGATCACAGTGGAAGACACACAGGCCAGAGCTGAAATCAAGATGAGGAGAGCGGTGGAGGAGGTCAAGAAGCTCCTTGTACCTGCTGTGAGTACATAACACGCATATCACACACGCAGTGGTAGCTGCCTTTAGTTTAATAAGACATTTAATGTTCTCCACAATTGTGAACAATTTGTGTTTTCAAGGAAGTTAACAGAGGGCATGGTTTAGCTTTGATTTAATGCTGAGAGAAGGCCTTCCGTGCTCAACTATCTTAGTCCACACAACAGGATAACGGGGCTACATATGGTACACCGCTTCTATCCCACTGTTAGCATCCTGTTTACTACCATATATAGACCAGTGGAACAGGTTGGCTGTACCCCCAGTAGAGTGGAAAAAACAGCTAGCTGCACACACCTCCTGTGACTGCCACATTTCATCTCCGCTTCCCCTCTGCCCCAACTTCCTCATATCGCTGCACCACTGGTGAAGGCTTCTGGTAGTTTTTGGCATGCAATGCGTATTGTCCCCGATAACTGTGGTGACCAGGTGGGCAGGGCAGCTGAAAGCCCAGATTTGCCATCAGGTAGCAGTGCATAGGGCTTGGTGGCCTACGGAACTGGGGCCAGCATGCAAGGTTAAACAAGTGATGTGGTGCCACTTAAAACAGAGATCATAATGTTGTTAATCTGCTGTCCCTCATGCACTTAAACGCAGATCTATGTTTCATGTTAACATTCTTTCACTTAGGGAGAAACACATGCAGTAAGGTTGCCTTACATATGGCGCTACATGTAGAATATTATCAGCTTGATGATTTTTTTGTAAATTATACAACAGAATTACAGTTCTGTCTTCAGACAAGTGACACGCCAAGGAAGACAACCTCCTGCAATTATAAACAAATACACACAGAGAAGGTTGGAAGACTTCAAAGGGGAAAGTGTGAAATGATGGCACATCTACAGTAGGCACTCACTATCTGGAAGCATGCCTGAATACACTGGATACGCTGTATCTGATCACAGAAAATATAGTCTAACCTTATGGCTGTATCCCAGCGAGTCCATAGTCCAGCCTGACAGTGTGCAAAGCACTTCAATTCATGTCATCTTGTTTAAGGATTCCTTGTCTCCATCCAGCCTGCCTGTCACTTCTTTAGGCACTAGTTTTGTTTCAGATCTCTAGCCTGTATGGACACAAAGAGGATGTTGACACACTTATGCACACATGAACACATGCGTGCAGGCACGCAAATATGTGCTTGAAACTTGAGGATGAAGCCATCCTTGGTAGCGACAGTGTTCTGAAGAGCGATGCAGAATGAGTCACTGTTAACACATGTTTGTAGACACATACACACCAAAACCCCTTTTGGTGTCCTTTTAAGTCAGTGACAGCTCTCGGCAGCTAACACTCATCTGAAAGGAGTACTGCAAAAATAGCTTCTTCACTTTTCTAGAAATCTCCCTGCATTTCACAGCTTGACAAGTGCATTAAAGATGGTCCAGTAATTCAGTACCTGAACCATTTGGTGGGTTAAGGAGAAGCTCTCCTCTTTTATTTCTCAAACAGAAGAGAGTAGCTTCTAGCTCTTTTGAGACACTAATGAAATCTTGATTATAAAAAGTTTCACTCTACCCTTAATTCAAATAAGAGTTTTATAGAGCTAATTAATGACCCATTGCAGTCCACCAGAGGCCTTTTTTTTTCTTCATGCAAAGCATCTTTGTTCATTTAAATGTAATGAAAAGATCCTTCCATTAGATAGACATTGTGTGTGGTGTGTTTTTCTGAGCCTATCAAATTTACCTATAAATGCTGTTACTCTTGAGGCATAAAATGTCCCTGTCTTTTTTTTTATAAGAACATCAAACGCACTTTTGTTTCCTCTCCTCTGTTTCTTGTTTATATATTCCAAATGCCAAAGCCTACCACTACTTAGTACACTTAGAATTCATGTTTGCTTTTGAACATATTTTGAGTCGTGCATCAATACCTGATTAATTAGTACTGACCAGAAAAATAAATAAATAAAGTTTGGATTTCTGTTCTGACCTTCCGTTAAGCTTACATTACGTGGACTCTTAATGCACATTAATTACCACAAGGGTCTGACACTGGCCCAGGGTATGACAAATTTAAATGTCAATATAGAAGTGATGTAGTTTCAGTATGTCAGAATAAATGTCTAGATGTCCTCTCCCAGAATGTTCCTATTGCGCATCATCTACCCATGAACGCCTCCGAGCACTATATTGCATGTGAATGCACACATGTCATGAGTGGGTGGGCAGTAGGGCTAGCTGGCAGTAATGCCCTTTATCATGCTAAACTAAATTGGATTAAAGTATGGATGCAATGGGTACGCACTGTTCTAATGAAGGGCATCTTCTCCACGTTTGGCAGCGTAAAATCGCCTTTATTAAATCGCTCAGGAAACAAAATGAGGTCATGCTTTTATTCCCTTTCAAGCAATAGGCTTTACTTGTCATTGAAGAGGACTCAGCTGCTGTTAAGTGAAACAAAGAGAGAGAGAGGGATGGAGTGATAAGTAAAAGATTGTTTAGTCTGCAAACCTTGCGGTAAATAAAAGTTGAAGGCTTTATAATCATAGTTTTGCTTTTAAAGGCCCCCTCCAGTGAAAATCATGTTTTTAACCTTGTTAACATGTCCATGTGGTGTTTTGTTTAATGTTAGAAGACATATTGGGAGCGAAATAAGCAGTCAACGCCAAGGCTGAGCATTTCAGCTTTGAAACTGCATTGTACCAAGGACAAAAACACGGATTCAGTCAGGCAGGATTTAATGCGTCACAAATCTAAGGAATCAATCATTTACGATTAAAAAATAATTATATGCAGAGTATACCTCCTAGGGTTATCCCCAACAGCTGTTTCCAATCTGCGCGGAAGAGTAGCAACCCGTCAAGTTGAAAAGCCGAGTCCGGCATATTGCTGCTTAGTCATGTTTCCATCAGGAGAACTGTTTGGTTCAGTGTAAAAAAAGCAAAGCCGGCATAATGGCGGGTCTTCTTCATGGCAGTATTGCGGGATCTCTGTATAAAAGGGGCTACTGGCTTGAAGTAGCTATGGGATATTTTGCAGGATTGTGTCTCACCTTAGATTCACGCTCTGTCAATGCATACTAGATTATGTATGTTGTAAATACATTTTGTCCTTGTCCGTATCCATCATTGACATTTCAGTGGTTGACATTAGTCCAGCTAATATTGACAGTTGTGTAACACCCTGTCAGTTACTGCTCCTTACAGTTTGAGCGATTGATTGACAACTGGAAGAGGGCAGTGATGGGAAGTGTTAAAGGTTTGCACTTGTTCCACTTTGCCCGCCGTAACGCTCTTTTGCTCCTTGTCCTGTGAACTCTTCAACTCTCCATGAACTGGGAGCAGAGAAACATCGGCGAGATGAGAGAGACAGAGGGCGGGAGAGAGAGATATGGGTGGGAGAGCTTGATTGAGCTACTCTTTCAAGTGTGGATTTACTCCACTGATCCTGCCCTAGTACACACACCCTAGTGCGCACGTACACACACACACACACACGGCTACGCATGCCCAGAAAAATGCTCCCACATGCATGCACGTACACATATATACACTGACTAAAATGCTCCACTTGAGTCCTTGGTTAAGGCCCTCAAACAGAGCTGGCAGCAGAGCCCCACTGCACTTTAGGTAACCTCCACTTAGATACTTGCAGAGCTGTGTGCATAAACCCTGACTGGGCCATTCCACTTCACCGTCCTGCCCCTAGAAGGGCTGGAGAGCAATAACGACTGACCTGTAGGCAGGTATGTCTTGTGATTGACTGCAGACCCTGGCCAATTCTGATAGAGGCAGAAAACCTGACTTGTGTATATTGCTATAATTAGATAGAATGATGTTGTCAATACAACTATGAGTCAGCTCTCAGCTGACTTGTGTAAACAGGCACGTGCTTAAATCTGAATCCGTCTGCATTGTGCCCATATTATTAATGATCTTCTGCTCAGTTTTACTCCCCATGTCAAACAAAGCTTGGA
The DNA here is from genome assembly GCA_038419695.1 of Scomberomorus guttatus. Taxonomy (NCBI): domain Eukaryota; kingdom Metazoa; phylum Chordata; class Actinopteri; order Scombriformes; family Scombridae; genus Scomberomorus; species Scomberomorus guttatus. The sequence continues at coordinate 13,068,162 of CM076455.1, forward strand.
TGGTGAACAAAGAAATTCTTCTGTTGTGTAATAAGACTTGGCCTGACAACTGTATGCACACAGTGTACCACATATCCGCACAACTCTGTGTCAAGCTGGCCTTTGGTTTTAGAGCGTTTCCTGCATAATCCCCCTAAAATACCAAACATGGAATACTGCAGAGTCACGGGCGGCACATACTTTGAATATGGTAAATCAATGCGGAATCACTTGGAACAGGCATGTTGCACCTTTGGACATACCCCTATTAAATTATGTCAAGAAGATAGAGAGAAAATGTGGGTATTTTTCACTTAGCTTCTTTGTTAGCCTTTTCAGGTCTGATAAGAACGTGTCAAGACAGCTTCCTATTGTCGTTAACAGACATAACCACTAATAAACTAAACTGGGCCATGTTTGCCCACCATGTCTGCTTTTTACACAGCGGTTAATGATGTTCTTGGTCGTGTGGTGTCAATGCGTAGGTGACACACAGCAATGTGATCGCTCAGTATGACGGCTTATTAAGATCTATGACCGATCGTCTTTATCTGCAGGAAGGCTTTGGCAGATGTGACAGCACAGCAAATAGGTGACACTGTGTGCTTGTGTGTTTGTCCGTACACACATCTGTCTTTGTTTGGCTGTGTATGAGTATTTGTGTATGCATGCACATGCATGCTCATTTGTGTGTGTGACTGACAGGTGTATGCGCTGGACATTATTAAGGATATAATACATTCTCACTGGTCGCCTCAGGTCACAGCACTGTGTGAAAGGCTTATAGGAGAATGACAGACAGGTAGACAATCCGACAAGGCCATCTGAGGCTAAATAAAGGCCTTGATGATGTGTATGCCAGGCCAGGACATCGCTGCGGTACGTCAATATTTAATTTAAAATGGTATTTTGACACACATTTCACCTTAAACAAATAGGCCTATTGTACCTTCTGCAATTTGAAAATTGCGGTAGGCTATATTGCGATTTCAATAAAATTGTTCAGCCCTACCACACGGTGCGGCGGCCAATCACGTAGGCCGGCGATCAGACTGATAAGAGCTGCCGAGGGTAGGACATTTCTCTTCGTTTGATAACGTTAAAAGTAGAGTTAAGTTTCATTCTGGCTGTCATTTTAAAAAAGATGCGAGAAAAAGAGTGCGAGAACAAAGCCGGTGAGCGAGAGAAATAAAATGGTATTTTCTGATTGTTTTATTGTGGTCATGTTCTAAAGCACAAATAAACACACCCACACCTCTGCATAACCCTGCAGGAAGGTTCAGCAATGCCTGATTTAGTGTGAATGCAGCCTAAAACACATCTTCACGCGCCATGTGCTTTGAGCTAAAAAATACCGTTTTCACCTTTCTACTTTGCTCTTTTCTAGCAGTTGTCTTGTAAGTGATAATTCTGTGGTAGTAGAGTTGTCAGGCCACAGTAGTTTTGACCCTTGCATGATTTTCAGTTATAGTGTTGCTGTTTTAGTAAATGAAGCATATAATTCGTTCACATTTCACTGCAATTTGATCTATGAAGGAACAACAGGTAAATCCTAAAATGTAAATGTAAATACGTCACCCTGGAAACCAACCCACAGTACAGCACCTTATGCTTGGTGAGAGATAAAATTGTTATGCCCTGTGGTTATACGTCAGCTATGTACAGATTTTTGTACTATTCTGGTCTTTTTCTCACTATTTATTTGTTAATTTATTTGATCTGCATGGATTGGTTGATAATGGTGTAAAGCAAATCAGTTGTGATTTCACAAGATCTTTGAGAGGTTCCTACGCTCAACCCGTTAACAGGTTTTAGCAAGAACTGATTGTGTTATTTAAGTTATGTGAGATTGGATGATAAAGGAGGCTCCATTTGATTCATTGCAATGATAGCAGGCACTAGCTGCAAAGTACAAACATTGAGAGAGGTAGCTGGCTAGCGCTGAATCTCTTAATACACACGCACGCGCACGCACGCACGCGGGCTTATAGAGCATCTGAGAAGCAGGAAGTGTAAGGTTTGAGGGGAGAAGAGCGCACAGAGAAAGAAAGAAAGAAAGAGCTAGTTGGTGCAGGGGCTTTTTGGCCCCCGGAGAGCCAAGTGCATGTCTCCCTGAATGAAACTGTCATTGCTGAGAACAAAGTGAGCATAGTAGCAGCCCGAGCAGACCAGCGGCCTCGAGCACTACTCTCCATTTGCAACACAACGGGAACCTAGTCCTAACTTACTGCTCCCTCTCATGCTTCCTTTTCTTTCCCCTCCATCCTTCTGTTGCCCCCTTTTTAAAGTGCTATTTTTGGTAATTTTCCACATATGTATTTCTAGTCCACATGATGGAAATTGGATGATGGTTTCCCTTTTCATTTTTATATATGCCTTGGTAGTGGATAGCAAAGTCAGATGCTTGTGCTGCCACTTTTCACAAAGCTGTCCATCAGTTGCCATGTTTGGCTCACCAATCCTACTGTAGTCATTGTTGTCCAAGAAGTTTCTCTTTTCGGAAAACCTGTACGCCCCTTTGTTCTTGTTCCTGTCATTTGCTCCCCCGAGCCTTCTGTCTATCCTCATCTCTCTTTCTCTCCTTTCTTCCTCTCTCTCTGCTATGGACCACCTTTTGAGGAAGAACATACAGTAGATGGTTTTCGTAAAAAGGCAGACAGATGGACCTTAACGGACGCCAAGTTTGGCGATCTGCGGGGTGTTGTGTCTGTACTCGCCAGTTTGCATCCGGCTTGGCCGAGTGCTACAATGGCAGCACCATCAGAACCACTCCGACAGGAAAGACGCAGAGAGAAGATGATGCAGAACAAGCAGAGCTAGTTTTAAACAGCAGAAGTCTGTTGTAGGCAGAAGTGTACTGACTTTGTAATCGATTAACACCTCTTTTTGTTTTTCTTTCTCTCTTTCTAGCTCTCAAACTCTCCTCCTCTCTCTCTCTGTCAGCAGTGTATGACAAATGAGTACAAAACACCATCTGGCTGCATTCATCCATGTGTGCCTCTCCAATTAATGATGTTTATTCTCTGTTAGGTCTACCTATCACTACCATTTTCCTTTATTAACCCCCCCCACACACACACACTCTCACTCTCTGTCATGCATGATATTCCCCCATAACCATAAAAACAGAAGCTCACATTTATTGCTGAGCCAGATTGATTGGCTTGGGTGATGCATGCATGTGACTGTGCTTTTTTTGCACATCACTTTAAAGGCAATACTTAGCAACAGGTGTCTACCATAGCGCAATTACTATAAAACTGCAACTTTATGGTCATATAATTATACCTCTTTAGTTTCTGAAAGAAAAAAAAAGGGCTGTGGCTTGATGAAACTAGCTTATGTTTTTCTGTCATCTCTGGACATCCTTCACAGAGATTTTGATTACTCGCTGTACCCTCGCTTCAGTGCCTGCAGTACAGTTACAGAGTAAAGGGGGTGAGAGACACTATTTGAAAGCTGTAACATCTGTACTTGGTCCATGTACTGTATGTTTGTGCACATGTAAATGTATGATTAATGACAAAAGTAGTTATCATCTCACTATGCCAGCCAGCTCAAGTAGGCTTAGAGGCCTTGCAGGCAGGCAGTAGGTAGATGGTTTCAGTCTACCTGGCAGCCTCTCTTTCCCTGTAGGCTGTTATTACCTTCATCAGGCTAATGAAAAAGTTGGATTGGATCATATTAACCTCCTGATCTCCACCTCCCAGGACACCACAGTTACAACAGGCTGGACTGCACTGTTCACTGCTCCCATTATATATATATATGTGTGTGTGTTATGTGTGTGTGTATGTGTGAGAGAGGGAGAATGATGAGACTATGCCACCTGCACGTAGACACTGCATCTCCCATATGAATGTTAATCATCTTTTTAATTGGCTTCCTTGACTTGGTGACCTCAACTTGAGACGGCAAGACTGCATCACTGTGCTCCTCCTTCAATGATGTTATGCTGTTTTCTTACTACTTACTTGCTTGTACTGTGTGTATGTCTCTGTGTGTAGTCCTTTTTTAGGTTCCATTCAATCTCTAATAGTGGAGATTGGAGCTGGTCTGCAGGCAGTGTGACCTTTGACCCCCCGCCATCCTCTTGTCCTGTACTTTCATCATTATCCATCTTCACATCATGACACTTTTTACAGTCATTTATCCAGCCTTTTGGCCCCTCTATGCCCTGCTAATACATTTTGAGACAGGTACTTCAGGCACATATTGAAAGGCTGTAACCAGGAGAGCGGAGGAGAGCAAACACTAAAACTGTGTGATGTATAAATCACCTCTGATTAATGATCTAGGGGTGATAAGTGGGTAATTGGAATTGACCACTTAAACCGTTTTACCACGGGACATGTGGCTTTTCCGACACTTACGCCAATAATGATCACTGCATGTCGTTTGATTGGTCAGTGTGTGACAAGTGACTATGATTGGCCATGTCAGGTGAGAGTATTTACTCAAGCGTGCATGCCAATGTTTATGCATTCCCTGCTTAAGGCTGCATTCACACCAAATCCGGCAATCCCTCCCCGCAACCCTTCCCGCAGGGTTGTGCAGAGGTGCGGGCGTGTTTATTTGGGCTTTAGAACGTAACCGCTGTGAAACAATCAGAAATTAACATTTTATTTCTCTGACGGCCGCTGTGTTTTTTTTTGCTGAACCCCATGCGGTCTTCACTCCTGCAGCCTAAACGCACTACCCCCATTCAAATGAATGGGAGGACGGCCATTTTTTCTGCATTGCTGAGTTTGGTGTGAATGCAGCCTAGTGGTCTTCACTCATGAACTTCCTGGTTGCTTTTTTTTAAAGAAAAGAAAGAAAGAAAAAAAATAACTGGCAAGTTTAGTTCCAACAGCCCCTCTTCAACTGCACTCCAGACAACAAAACAAGAAGGGGTTTCAATCCTCAGGCCTCAATGTTGGCATTGACTTCAAACACCTGAAAGCAGGCTCAGGCAAGACCTCAACTGGCTTCCTGGTTCACCAGTACAGGCTTGGTTTAAAATAAATGGCCACAAATACACATCATATCACACTGGACCCAAACACAAAAACACTTATTGGCAGAGGAATCTGGGAATGATTTTTACCTGATCCTAACCTCCCAATCGTTTAGAGGGAAAGAGAATATTTTTGTTTTCACCTCAGAAATGGGCAGGCAGGGAAACCACCATCCTACTCTCTTTGGTAAATTACGTTAGAAGACCATGTTGTTTATCATGTATTCCATATATTTTTATGCATGCTTCGTATTCTCTTTTTCTACCATCAAAAATCTTTTCTCTCCTCCCCCTCAATTGCCCTTTTGCAACACTGTCATGTTTTGTGTTTATAGTTACAGCTAGGATAAGGTATTTACAACATCTGTGCATACATTGTAGTGACAAACATCTCCCTGTTATATTTGTTAGCCAGATACTGTAGCTGCCATTACAATGAGATAAGGCAAAGTAAAAGTGTACACTTATTCTCTTGTGCTACTTCTCCCTTTTCCCCTCGCTTTCTTTCTACCCATCTCTTTCCACTGCCTCTATTTTCCCTCAGTGCATCTTTTGTCTCTTCTCTTTTGTTTTTGTTTGGAATTTGCTCTCTCGCTTGCTGTCATTGCTCACTTTTTCTGTCTGGATGATTTGAAGGAACAAGCAGTTCACCCCTCTCTACTATTACTGTATCGGCAGTGGCCTGAAGGCCACCAGCTCCTGTTAGCAACACATGGTTATAAACCACAGAGCAGGCTGGAACTGTCTGTCTCAACTATACCATTAAAACAGAAAACATGACATAGTCATTGTTGCATTATAAAACTATATAAAGCTCTTTTCCATGGATTGTGTGGAGAGGATGTGCCACAAAAAGGCTTTGTTGTTACTTGGTCAAACCAAAATTTTAATGATTCCCAAGTAGCAGACATTCCTCTGGTCTAAGCTTTTTATTCCTGTACTACATGCGGTAACTATTGAGATTCTGTCCATGTGTGCCAAGTGCCTCTTGTCAGCCCGCGCCCGACAGGTGGGACTTGGTCTGGTTTTGGCCCGAGGGTTCCTTCCCTGCCACCCCTCCCCTCTACATCTCCATCTGCACATCACTGCTCATCTCCAACTTTATGGCTCTCCTGAGGGGTGGACAGGTGGTTCTGACCCTAAAGAAACAGTACCCTGTAGAGAACAACCTGCCTAAGCCTGGCCACTTTCCCATGTTTTGTCCTCCTCTTCTTCTTTAATTTCCTGGCCCTGCGAATGGAAGGCAGGCAGACTTCTTCAGCCACTCAATGCAATGAGATTCAGGCACTCTGCCTCCTATATGTGCTGAAAAACACATATGGAAAAACAATCTACTTCAAGCATGATCAGATAAAGCCGCATGCCAGCAAAGGCACAGTTGATTGCATTGGCTTTGTGGTCATGGGAGTAATTGCGTTTAACGTAGATAAATGCAATTTCATGTTTATGTACATCTCCAGGGGCATACCTATAGTACGCTCATCTGTTATTGTGAGATTTGTGTTTCAGAAATCTGTATTTGTACGCACATGATGTCATAAGAACAAAGAAAGAGGCAGTGTGACTTTGAATTCCACTCTCCCTGCTGTTCCCCACATCATCAGGAGTCAGCTCACGGAGACAGCCACAGGAAATGGTGAAAACTCTTAAGGTGGGGAAAAGATTCAGATTGCAGTAACATTTGAGCTGAATGGCATCTTTCATCATGGCCTTCTCTCACTTGTTTTTCATCCCACCGTCATTCACCAGCTCACTGGTGTGGACAATTGGGGAAGAAAGACAAAAGCACAGTAACGTGCATATGCACTGCATATGCTACTGTCATATACAATCTAGGGCTGGCAAAGTGTAAATTAAATAAGTAAATTACATGTAAAACATAATGGTACGCTTCACCTTTTACTGCGCTACTATCTCAATTGTATGGAAATTGAGCAGCTAAAAAACATCTGCACTGGAGATATCCCAAGCCGATCCTAAAGATTGGTATCAGGGCCGATCCCGGCATATTTTGTTGGACATATTTGCTAAAACTAAGCCGATAAAAACCTGATCCTTTCTTTACTTTACTGAATTAATTTTGAACCTGGACCTTCAGTATTTGGATCAAGTAGCTCGTAAAAAATAAGGTGTGTCAGATTTCAATGCGTCAGATATATTTAACCAACATTTAAGTAAATATAACTATTGGATCAGACTCAGTATCGGCAGATACCCAATATTAAAGGACTCTGATCAGGATCTGGGCCAAAGAACACACATGTGGAATTGATCTCCCAGAGATAAATATATTCTTGATCAATCAAAATTTTAACAATGATTAATTGATCAACAAGTAATCACTAACATCCCTGGTTTAAACACACAAAGTCAAGTCTGACTAGTTGAACAAACCGATATGTCAGAGTGTAGAGTGTCTGTGATGTCTCCTGTGTGTCCTAAGGTTTGGAAACTTGTCATCCGTGGTTGTGAACCAAGCCTCATCATGCTGCAATTAGCACTTTCTCTCTTACAGTATCTCTTGAGTTCTTCCTTTCCTTATTTCTCCTTGAAACATCATCCTGTTGCTAATCCATCTCTTTCATTTCATCCCTCTAAGGGGACTTAGTTCTGTTTCTTCTCCTGTTTCATTCATTTAGATTTTAAAGTCGGCCACAATCCCAAGTGAAGGTGCATTCTATGTACACAGGCCCTCTGCACCACTTACAAAATTGCCTTGCCCACTTGTACTGTCCTTTTAATTTCAGTTCACACAGATACACATTCACTTAGGTCCCTAACCACGCAGGTCCCTTCCATCATTGTAAAATAACCTCCTTCCTAATCCACCTGGTTGTGTGTGGCTCCTCCGGGGGGGTTTCTCAAGTGTTCTAATACAGTGCGCAGGAGGAGGAGGCGGGTAACAAGGCAGACTGAGAGGCCCAGGCAGTTTTAATCTGCCCTGGTCCTCCAGTGGCGAGGAGAGGGACCCTGCAGGCCCCTGGCCAATCTCTCTGCCTCACTTTGAAGGTCCCCTTAATCCCCTTACAGTGCAAGGCAAGGAAATGCAGAAGTGTGCGTATCTGTGTGCGTTTTCATGTGTGCATATGCCTGTGGGTCAGTTGTAGGGGAATCAAAGTTAGGACCGTGCATCTCCAACGGCCCACTGCTGACTTGTGCACATTGTCTCTCGCACATATGCCACTTTATGCATTGTCCACCCACAGTAGTTTCTTGACTCCCCCAGGGGCCTTACAAGGGCCAAGCCTCCACATCTGCAAAGTGGTAATACACACACACACATAGTGCTTTCATCTCTGCCTCTCCAGCGACTATGTGTCCCAGTGTTTAGGCAGGAAAATAGGATTGTGTAGAGCTCAGCGTTTAGAGAGCCCAAAGGCTGCCCGTCAAATTCAGCTCCTACAGTCTGCGATGCCGTGCTTTGCCAGGCATCGGTCAAGTCATTTCAAACTCCATTCTACAAGTCCCAACAGCCAGCTCTGGACTGATGGGTTTCTTTACCTCCTCCATGCTGTCTACAAGCCTTGCTTCTGTTTTTTATCTCACTTTTTCTCACTCTTTGTGTTTTTGTTTGTTAGCTGGGATGTTTGCAATACTTCACTTGCCATCTATTACACTGCCTGGTTTTCCCTTGGTGGAACTGGGGTTATGTTAAGTGGGGCACAGCACAACTAAATCCAAAACATTTCTTTTTTGCTTCAAAGAATTCATTTGAAATCCCAATGTTTTTGTTCTGCAAGAGAAGGCGTACAACATCTGTAACACTAACGTACTAAGAAAATAGAATATTCTTCTAAAGCCCCTACAACGCATTGTTGTAGGGGCTTTACCCAGGACTGCTAGGGTGCCTTGTGGCTCTGCAAGCTCGGTGCACACTTAGCCTTGCATGTTCAAATTGTTGGTGTGATGTTTAAGTAATCAGAGTAAGTATGGAGGATGTTGGATGGCTCGTTGAATCGAGGCCTTCTTTGCAGAGATTGACAGTTTGAGTTTTGCTGGGTCGGATGAAGCCAGATAGCCCAAGGACACCCAAGAAGGTGTCTCAAAAATAGGCAGTTAGAAAATGGTGTTACTGGGCTGACTGTGCGTGACCAGGTAGATCTATCCAAAGGGCTCCAGATTTATCTTGCAGGAGGTACTTAGATTCCTGTTTTAGGAAAAGGCTCCAGTGATCAGCTCTGAGTCAGGATCTCTGAATCTGATGCAAATCCCCTAGCAGTATTTAAAGCTCCCAAATCATCCCTGGCCAAATCCCTTCAAGATATTCCCCGCTCGATTGGATGGCATTAAAGGATCGCAGCGACAGAACAATACACCGTCTGGCAGCCTGGTGGAATGAGGGATAAAGGGAGGGGAGGGGAGGGAAAGCGGAAGGAGAAATGAAATAGAAGTGGACGAATAAGGTTGAGATTGAAGGTGCAAATTGGGAAAATGGGCTTGGAGGGGGCCACAGAGGACAGAGAGGGAATTTTATTGGGAGGAACAGATGATGATAAGACGGAAGGGAGAGGGAACAGGAAGCAGCTGTTTGTTGGGCTATACAACATGGTTGGACTGCATGATCCCTCCTGCTCTTAGCCTCTAAACATCATCTGTTTGTCAAAGCCGGTGCAGGCCAACAAGCTTTAATAATACACCTAATTGTTTTGTTAAATCTGTATATGTTTTTCTAGGTTATTTATATGAATTTTAATCCGCTCTTAAGGCTGTTATGTTACATGAAATACCAGCCCTGTTTCTGAGGATAAATAAGATCACTCAGAATTTCCACATAGCTTTTCCCCTTGTACTATTGGAAGTGCTTTTGATGGGAGAGAAAACCTTCTTTTTCTCTCTTTCTTTCAGTTCCAAAGAGGTGCAGTGAGCCGGTATAAAAACATATTTTCTTTCTCTTCTCTCTTTTTCCCCTACTTCCTCCTGTCGGTGGCACTGAGTCCGTCTATGTGTGTGTCAGTTGATATTGATGGGGCCAGCACAGAACACCAAGGCTGCCCACTTCAGTCTTCTCCAGTACAATAAAAGGCTGATATAAACCCCATAGATCCAGCAGCCGGTGCCAGTGCCAGGGCCCAGACTGCCTCTGCCCACCCATACTTCCGTTGCATGTCACGGATATGCTCAGAGAGGCTGTGGGAGTAAACTAGGCTCTACAATTAAATTAATACTTCTCTGCAACATATTGTAACCCACCAATGCTGCATTAGACAGAACAGCTGCAAATCTTTCACTCTGTGGCCTTGGCCCTTGTGATCTATGTTATGATGCAGAAAGCCAAGTATTAACAGAAGAGTTTGCTCCTGACTTTGGATTGTGCCACTTTCAACTGTACCTCAGTAAGCCGTGTGATTGACAGTAATGGGGAGGAGCAGCAGTGATGTGTTTGTAATAATCTGACTGGAGTCAGGTTCACTTCTATGCTAATGAGCTGGTGTGTTGGTGGTTTAGCATGACTAATGGCGCACATCGCTAACAGAGCTGTCTGGGAGTGAGGAAGAGAGCAAAGGAGAAATAAAGAGGCTTTACAGGAGTGTTGTGAAGGTATAAGACAGTCAGAGAGGAGAGTTGCAGGAGATTGCGTTGTTAGTCTTTGGGGAAAAGGAAAATACAGTTGAGGCCTGATTCCCTTGGCAGATATGTTCACTAAAGTAGAGGAGCAAGGCAGAGGAAAGAAAATTGCCTTTGAAAGCGTAGCAGTGAATAAGAGAGAAAAGGAAAAAGGGTTGGTGTGTAGTGTTGTCTGTTTTTCCTGCAGTTGATTGATAAACAGTCTTGTTATTGAAGAGTGAAAAGTGTTTGTGTTTATGTGTGCTGTATATGTATTTTTTTTACCTTCCAACATGTTTTTTTTTTTTTTTTAAATGTTTGCTGGAGTGGTTGTTTGATTTATGGTCTTGTCTATGAAAACATGAGAACCTGGTTTGCAGCACATATGTTTTCATTTCTTACCCCAATCCAGCTTCCAAGTTTGCTTAGTTGACTTGAATTGATTAAACTCTCTTGTCACTTATTTATTTAGTGTTGAGATGTTTTGAAGCTGGCTACAAGTACTCGTTCCTTTCTCTTCTCTAACCCTCCGCTTCTGCAGAGTGTGGAATTGTTGATAAGTCGTCTTGGCAGCATGGCGAGAGTAATCATTTTCCTCCAGATGTTAGAGTTTGGGAAGAAACCAAAAGGGAGTGGAGAGAGGGAGGGGAACAGGAGAAAAACCAACTGCCGCCACTTCCAGTTCCACCCCTCTACATGGAGTCATCTACTCCTCCCTCCCCGAGGCTCCCAATACCACCTCTTTCACTCCACTCTGCTGATTTTTTTTTCCCCCCCCTCCCCTCTCGTTCTCAGTTCTACACATTCTGCCTCTCTGTATCCCAGGAGGCATCCAGGGCAGGCTGTGTTTACTGCTGAGGTAATTGGAGTAGTTTGGAGAGAGCCTGACCCTGCTAAGGCCCAAGATGTGTGTGTGCGCGCGTGTGTGGATGTGTGTGTACACTCGTGTGCATACGCCTGTTTGTGATGACTGGCAGTGAGGCCAAGGAAGGAAAGCAGGCCTTAGCCAGTGTCAGCCCACTAGGGAACAGACAAATTGGTTTTCACTACACTGTCTGTCTTTTCTTGTCTCATATTCTGCAGCTCTCCTTTCTTCTTCCTGCATATCTCTCCACCAACTCTAAAGACAATCATTCACGCTTTCTCTTGTACTTGCTCTACAGCGCTTTTTCTCCTCCTGATACTCTTTTGTTCCACCTCTCTTTCTATCTCTCTTTCTCGGCTCATCATTTCATCTCTCCGAGCTGAGCTGCAATAGACGGAGGCTCTTGCCAGATATGAGCAAAACCTCCCCCTCAGTTGCTGCCATAGACACGAGTAAATTCATCCAACCTAATCCAGGCGCCTGTTGTGTTTATCTGTGGGTGAGATGGATAGGAAAGGGCCTGGAGTCGGGGTGTCATGTGGAGAGTAGGGGTGCAGCTCTATAAACTCATCTGTTGCTTATTGTTATGCGCACACACATACAATATGTAGCATTGAACATAAGCTATATTTTCTGTAACAATTGGCATTAGCTACAGTTTGTATTCATCAACATATGGACACAAGCTTTGATCAGGAGAAAAGGCACAAAAGGGTAAAGCATGACAGTGATTTAGCATGCATCTAGTGACCTCATCGCAGGGTTGTCAGGTAGGCAGTGGGACACGGCTCACCTACTTTAGCTCATCACACTCCCGTCTCCTTCCTCCTCCTCCTCCTCCTCCTTTTCCCTCCCTCCCTCATCCCTCTGTCTTGCTCCTCCCTGATAGCTTTTACCGCTCTGCTGATTTCACAAATAGGCCTCATTGATTGAATCTGATTCTTGTGGATAGAGCAGCTTTATTGAGTGGCTTTTTCGCTGATGGACAGGAGTGTGTGTGTGTTTGTCTGCGTGTGTGTGTTTGTACACGCATGCATGAGTGCATGTTAGCGATGATAAAGGAAAACTTCCTTTCTTCATCCCCCTGATTCTGTAATCCAGCAGCTATTCCTCTCCCGGGAATTCCAGCAGCCAGATCATTTATAGATACACAGGGTCCTAGAAATGCTGCATCTGAGTGAATGTTTTTTTAAAGGGTGGTACATCCTGACTGAGGAGCTAATTTTGGCAACACCTTGAGCAAGACAACATTAAAGTGTTAACTGCTCTCGCTGGTGCTGTTCATCAAACGTTCATTTAAGCTGTGCGTCTGCAGTAGGACGCTTGCCCAGTACACTCAGGGCTCCATGATTTAAGTCAATCCAACTCTAGTTTACCGTTGACACCAGCATTATCTTTTGGTTTCTCCTGATCTTACAGCTCTAGTCTGCAGACATTTTGAAGCTGCCATCTTACTTGTTGTGCAGCTCAAACCAGGGTGCTAACACTGCCAGGCTTACTTCCCAAACAAAGTAGGGAAATGTTGCAAGAGGGAATTTGTATTTTGATGGGGAAAAATGAGCTTGTTTCAGATGTAAACCAGAAATGATCTGTCTGTGTTTCGGGGCTTTAGCTAACAAACTGTGTTAGTGAGAAGATGGAGCTATATCAGCAGCGCTCCTCTGGGGGATACACACATTTCACACACAGCAGCGCACACCTCATCCTAGCAGCAGCATCTGTGCTCTTCCCCACTTGCTGCCCTCTATTTGGTGTATCTCTCCTCTCAACAGGCAGTGTGCCACCCATGCAGAGTTGGATGGATGGTGGCACCCTCTTCCCCCGCGTCCATTTAACCCCCACAACCCTGCAGATCCATCATCATACAGCACACACAAACACACACGCAAGCAGCCCTAACATTCGTATCCCAGCATGTGCTGGTCCTGATCCACAGCCTGCTACAGAGCTGCCCCCCTGGTAGAGCCAGTTTAATCTTGTGAGAGGCCAAACCACCGCTAAAACCCCACAAATGTACTCATTGTTTGGTCTGAATTTTAAAAGGTTAGCCTTAAAATGTAAATCGAAAATATTCAAGTGTAAGCACAAATAGTGTCTGTGGTTCATACAGTTTCCACTCATACTGGCGGGACACACTTTGCTCATGAGGATGACCTGCACTTGATGTGAGTGGAAAGGAGAAGGAGCCATTTAAATGATTGTTGAGAGACAGCGGGCCTGTGTATTAGAGAAAGCTTGAGACCAGTATGGGTTTAGCAGACTGTGTTTTTAAAGCTCTCCACACAGTGACAATAAAAGGCAAAGAGGAATCTTAGATTTATTTGTGTCACAATAAATGTGTTAAGCTTTGAAAGCGTAACGTATTCAGCCGCCTCTACGATTTGGATCTTGTGAAGTTATGTTCTCATTTTGTCTTGTCTTTTTCTCTTTTCCTTCCCTCATTTCTCAATTTTGTCCAGGAAGTTGGCTTGGCCCACTTTCAAAACCACTGACACAGATTTTTGGGGAGGCGCACACACACACACACACACACACACACACAATATAAGGCAGAAATAAACAGCTGTTTTGATTCGTTGGAGTCATTAGTAAAATGTTGCAGACTTGTTTTGCACTTTTGTTTTATTTTACAAGGTTGTAGAGGGTCAGGGTCTGATTTGATTTATGATGTAAATAACTTAGGAGGAACACAGAGAAAAGAGAAATAACAATGAGAACGTGGATTAAATGATCTTTACTTTGCACTCTTTTAGGTGTGTAGGCAGCTGTTTCAGGGCTTGTTCATTCATGTTTACAAGTGTTTACATGAGGGTTGTTGCATCTAATTAGTGATTTTGGCTCTCCATTGAGTCGGTTTTGCTTGTCATGTTAGCCATTGACCTGGGCCATGTTCAATTAGCCTAGTATAGTTAACATTGTTGACAATGTATGTCAAGTGGCCCCTTCTTCACCTCCAAGGCTCATGGTGATGACTAGGCAACCGTTAAAGAGCAAGAGTGGATTTGTGTCTGCGGTTGGGTGTTTTTTCTACAAAATGAATACTTAAATCATTGCGGAATGCACAAATTATATATCTACTTATTGTGTTACTCAGGATAATGTATGTGTAGGGTTTGGTTTGATATAAAATAATAGGTTCCCAGTTGCACATTTTCATGTGTTTTGAGCAACAGAATGAATAATGAATTAATAATTGCATTGTATGTGTAAATAATGCATTTCTAGGGATGGGTATTGTTAGGATTTTAGGATACTATTTATCAATACTGATACTTATTGATACTCTTATTGATACTACACTCCATAATTTGGTGCAAAAAATAAACACAGAGTGAAAAGATTATTAAGAACAGTTATTTTTATTACTTTTTTTTGCAGAAATAAATAGCAAATGAAATGTTTTCCTGTATATATTATACAGACTTATTTCACCCCTGTCAGCAGCTTCATAACCCCATAATTTATTTATAATTTATATTTTCAACTGTGCAATACTGACTTAACAGTACAATAATTTTGTGCAGTAATTCAACTGTGCAATACACTGGTGTATATGTATACTGCATACTGTATTTATACTGTATATTTTAACCAATATTTCTTATTTATTTATACTATTTTTGCTCTTTAACACATTTACAGATCCCATTCCTCAGCCTTATTATTTACTCTACTTAAAACAGATCCTAACTGTGTCCTGAGTTAATAACTACAGACTTATTTTTATAAAGATAAGTGTTAAGTTGACTTGCAGCATCGGAGCCGGGAGGCTGCACTAACGTAACGTTAGGTGCAGCAGCCGCTTTGCTAAAGCAGTCAAACACGCCGCACTACTTCAGATTTATAGAATGCTGTACTTGCAAGTGTTTCATGAGGTTTCTGGTATTACCCCCTTTATACGCAACTACCTTTTTTTTTACATGTATTGCATTTAGTTGCATTTTCATTAAATTTAGTAAAGTAAGGCCCTGTCAGCCATGACTGGAGAGCACAGTTGTAAACAACAGTTGTAAAGCAACATCGAATGTAATCGCCTGACACCGACAGCTTCGTCGTCATTAGGGGACAGTTAGGAATTTGAAAATGCTGACTCTGTTATATAAAATACTGATAGCAGCACCGTTTGTCCAGGAGCTTATCAATATTCCGGTACTGACCAGTCAGAAACCGGTACCAATTTAGTACCGGTTTTCGATACCCATCCCTAATCAACTCAACAACAAATTTTGAGAACCATATAAATTTGAATTGTGTATGTTGCATCACTAGTATTTGCATTACTAGCCTTTTGTCTGTCTTTATAAAGAAAAGTGTTGTAGCTTGGAAATACAACACATCACTTTTGTGCTTTAGGACTTTCCCATTAGAAGAAAAGAGAGACAGAGCACAGTGGAGGTAGCGAAGGAGAGAAAGCAGTAGAGAGAATTTCCTTGCTTCGTTAATTGACAGCTCTGTGGTACACTAAACATTGTGCACACACACTCACACACACACACTCAGCTGAATAGTGTGACTGCTCTGAAGCCATATTTAGTCAAGGGAGACCAGCCTCTGTCACTTTTTCTCTTGCTTAACCTCGCTCTTTCTCTTCCTCTCTCGGTGGCTGTGTTGAAGAGGAGTCTCAGGGGAG
The DNA here is from genome assembly GCA_038419695.1 of Scomberomorus guttatus. NCBI lineage: Eukaryota > Metazoa > Chordata > Actinopteri > Scombriformes > Scombridae > Scomberomorus > Scomberomorus guttatus. The sequence goes on from CM076455.1 coordinate 13,084,179, forward strand.
GGCTTAACTCTGAGCCCTCGTTCTTTTTTTTCCTTCCGTTCTCTCTCTCTCTCTCTTTCCACATCTTTCTTTCCTTATTGTCCTCTGAATGGAGCAGCAGGCTGTTGTTGAACTGCGAATTAGTCCAGGAGACAGACTCTGCGCAGAGATAGAATAGAGAAAACGCAGGAGGTTCAGTATCTGCCTTCCTGCTTTTATTACCGCCACCACTAACAGGCTGGTCTGCCTTACTCTGAATGCACATGATGCATACATGCAGATGCAAAGTGCATATGCATAAGCCACCTGTTTTTGTATTTGTTAGTTGAAGTGATGAGTGAACAATTTTTTCCCTTTTCGTAGTAAAAGGCATGGAGTCAATAGTTCACTTAAGTTGGATCCGAGGTCAACAAGGCTTCACCTGGCTGTCTTTGCACCCTTCAGTTTGAAGAGTAATTCACATAAGGCTCTACGTAAATTATGATGTACAACCTGGAAAATCACAGGGGCTTTTGTGTTGTCATGCTTATAAAGTGTTCAGTAGCTTCAGGGGAAATGGAGTTTGGGGGGCGGTGGTGGGGGTTGGAGAAAGGAACAGGGGAGGATTGGATGGGTGTGAGTGGGAGGAGGGGTGCTATCTTAATTGCTTTCCGTGAATAATTTCAGTCCCCTAATTTGGTGATAATGACAGTGGCTGCTGCTTTTGTATTTATTTATCCAAACATTAATTGACAGGACTGACATTAGCCAGGGCGGTTATTGCGCATTTGATTGCGCACAAGGAAGCAAAGAAAATTACAGTAATTATCATTCTGATATGGATTATGAATATGCATTCCCACACTTATGACACATGTCTCTGTCAGCATTTTAGGAACAAGGCACTCTGCCATGACAACAGCACTTTAGCTTATCTCCATCTCAGTTTCCCTAACCCATTCCAAGCAGTGCTTGTGGAGAACAGATGACATGTCATTTACAAATAATTTAGCTGCCCCACTGCAGCTTTTTAACGACACCCGGACACGTAGTTAGGTGAAATGGTTGTCATGCGGATTGTTTCAGATGGCCTGTAAAGGGGCCTCAGCTTGTGTGGAATTAATGTGTGGTGTGTTATTGTGGATGGATGTTTAAAAGTGTCTGTTTTTCCACAGGCGGAGGGAGAAGACAATTTGAAGAAAATGCAGCTGATGGAGTTAGCAATTCTCAATGGGACATACAGAGACAACAACATCAAAACACGTAAGCTCCCAAAAACACAAACACAAACCCATCTATTTTGCACCATACAGAACAAATCTTTTAACTGCCTAGACCACATATCAGATTCCTCTATTTCTCATTAACTAATACTGTTTACCTCCATTAAATTAATGTGTAGTCAGATCTCCTGTGTACATACCATCATATTATCTTTGACCAGTAGCAGACCTCTCTCTCTCAAGCTGTCCAAACAATTCATGTTTACCTACCCGACCATGAGTAGGAGAACCTCCATTTCGTTCTTCTCCATATTTCTTTCCTCTTCATCCATCCCTGCGTCCATCCTTTCCCCTGCAATCCACGTGCGATCGCTCTGTATCACTTGCTCTTGGCGTAGCCTACTCTTAACTTTCAGCGCACTGCTGAAGCCCACCTGCTCAACTCTGCATGTTAATCACTAGTTCACACATCTACAGTTTGCTCCTTTATCAGCGCCTTATGTGTGATTTCTACATGCATAATTACATATGTGATTTGGATATAATTTTAAAAAATCATATATAGACCAAACATTTTTGAATTTAGCCCAAATTAGTCCAGAACTTGTGTGATTTTACTCATTTTGAACTCTTGGATTCGGGTTCAGAAATTAATTTGAAAACTATTCTTCTATATACTTGTATTCAAATTCATTAAATGAAACTCAAAGTGATTAATTTGGCTGTTAGATTTGCATATTTTTCATCTGCTCAAATGGTTGCCAAGATGAACGGGCCCAACACCTAACGATAGTAACAATAGCGCTTGATTTGATTGACTTGCCTTTGGGTAAGCTTTTGTGATATCAATCATAGCACATGCTAATGTAGAATCACTTGAAAAATGATTTTGTTCAATTGTACGTCATACAACCTAAATGGACTGCTAACTGTGTAGAGGATTGACATTCTAAAAATCCCTAAGAACTTAAGTGTCATATGTTCCCATTGTACTCAGTAATCTTCATATCATTTCTCAAGTCCTAATCAGCCTTTGTGAATCTTACCGTCTATTGTGCCTCTCCTCTACTTCCAGTCAACAGCTCCATTTCTGTTGGTGTGTGCGTTGTTTACCTCACCTATGCCATTTCCAGTAGATGAATGTATAGCTGCTGTGGTGATTGGTATGCTTTGAATGCATTGGGATGACAGCAGCATTTTGTGCTTCTTGTGTTTTTGGTGTGAGGGGTTGTTTTTATTTTGTTTTTGCTATGTTGACTTTTTATTTGCAACAGATTGTGGCTTTTGTGGTGCACCACCATGATCATTGCATGGACTAATTTTCCCTTTTGCCCCTCTCCTCTCCCTTCTCTCCCTGCCACCTTTTTTTTCCTCCTTTTGTATTTTCACCCTTTACTGTTCATCTGTGATTATGACCAACCGCACTATACTTTATCTCTTGTCCTCTTTCTCTCTCCTGTCCTTCGCTCTCTTGCTTATGGCAGCCACCCTTGCGTTTTCTCTTGCAGCAGCGGCAGCAGCCGCTCAGGGCCCCCGTCTCATAGCGGCCCCTACAGGTCAGGTGTTGCCTCCCCCGGCACTCCGGCCCCCAACACCAGCTGGGGCCCCCATCATGAACCTCATCCGGCCCACTCAGATGGCTGCCATGCTGCCCAATGGCACCCCCACCCTGGTGCCTCCCACACCGGATGGCGGGCTTATCTACACCACACCTTATGAGTACCCTTACGCCCTGGCACCCACCTCCCTGCTGGAGTACCCCATCGAGCACAGTGGGGTTCTAGGTAAGAGAGCCTGGGGAAGCATGGGTGCGGCAGGTACAGCGGCCAACTTTAGCCAGCCTGGACATGAGGGCAGCTTGTTTTACCCCGGAGCTGGGGTGCTGGACGCGGCTTCCATGAGCCACAGTCAGGACTTGTTGAAAGGTAAATATGTCGTGTCCACCTGAGGATCAAAACAGACAAACTCACAGGGTGGATGTGCTGGTGAAGCTCTTGATAATGGGATGACCAACTGTGTGGCTGATATGGACATTTTAATAAAATGGCAAAGGGGGGCAGAAATTACCTTGTGAGGGCTAGGCTCTTGCAAAAAGCTCTCTTTATAATTTAGACTAAGGTTACTTTACTGTTTTACTTAACACTCTTGCCAAACAGTTTTGCTCCCAGGTTTACACTGCCTCTTTTCTGCAAGGTTTATATAGGAGGACTTGCCTCAGTCTGAAATGAGGCACGCTGACAGAAACACGCTCACATACTCGCAGCCTGCTCTCTAACCTTTTCATGCACTGGCCTGGAGGCATATTCAGTCTGGCAGCAGATCCCCTCAGATTTCTACAGCTTTTGAAATCATTTCTCTGTGGTGTTCTCTGCAGGCAGACCTTGATGCCTGTGGATAGTCCCTCTCTCACTCCCACTGGGGATGTTCATTAAATTCCTCCAGTCTTCCCTTTTTTCTTCTCCATTCCCTTTTGTCCATTGTCTTAGCTTCACCCCTCTTGAACTTGGGCTGTGTGCTAATACCTGACATTCCTCTTAGTTTCTGTGTCAGGAGTACAGTTCAATATGTGGGTGTATATATTATATTCATTCTCAATGGTGCTTTAAGCTCCCCACATCTGCTACCAAAGAGACAAGTGAACATCTATTAAAGAAATAGAGTCTCATACGAACACCATATGTCGAGGCTGTAGCTAACACAAGCAAAGCTGTTTCACATACTAAGACAGAAGATGCCTTTGTCAGTAGCTGTCCAGCTTTAATTTGACACAGCGCTCCTCAAATGTTGTCATCGTCTGGCAGCAGCAGACACAAGTGTGATTTTAGCTGACCTGTGTATTTGAGGTGCCTCTGGGAGTCATGTGTAGAACAGACAGGGGCAGCTGACTGGCTTTTCTCTCTTTAACTTGCAGGGTTACACCAGCTTAGTGCATTTTATTTACTCACACTATCGATTGGTGCCTTCAGCAACACAGGGCCCTGTGGAACACACTCACTCCTTATACTCACACACACACACACACACACACACACACACACACACACACTCATGCACTCGGCTTGGCTGCCTGCGCTACTATATCTAGCCGCCATTGGCTTCACTGAGAGTAAGGAAATGTTAGGCCATCTGCTGCTTCAGAGTAGTGTAGGTGGCCGCGTAGTCATCAGCCAAAACTTAGCTCTTAACTTGACAATGCCACAACAAAGTCCTTGTTGAAAGTTAGAACGTACTTCACATGTCCTCTGTACCTTTGGGAAGGCTTTTATTTATTTTATTTTTTATTTGTCAATTCCTGCACGCATCACATTTTTGTAATACTTGAACATACAGTGACGGGCAAACAGTTTGTTTGTGTCATGTATGCTTATACGAGGCGGTGTCAGCCACTGCAGGAGGAAGAAATCAGTTGTGACAAATATAGGAGGAGAAATGAGTGTCTCCTGCCAGTGAAGCAGATTGACCTGGAGAGAAATGTTGAAAGAGAAAATGAAAGAGAGAAGGGAGAGGCAGGTGGTGTCTGGCACTATTCAATTACCATCAGAGCTGTATTGGATTTCCCCACCTTTCAAAATAAAGAGACAAATTTCTCTCAATCCCCTTCTGGATCCCACAGGAAGAATCACATAATATTTTCCAGACAGCCTCCATATAACTCTGAGCACTGTGGAATTTTATTACTTAAGTTATGCATTTTTAAATACCAAGTAAAACTCCAAAAAGGTGTTATTATTATTTTTTCTACTGCATTTTTCTACGCATAAAAAAAAAAAAAAAGATGTGTGGTGTGTATATGTACTATAATCTGTATTATGTTGCTATTCTGTGTATTGTTGTATAATCCAAGCATTATAATGACAATGGTTTAAAATGTGAATGTTATTACTGTAAAAGATGACTGTTTTTTCCCCTGTTCAAAGTGAATGGTTTCTAACCTTGTGGACCTGTTACAATCTAGGTGCAATGGCTACTAAAGTGAGACGGCATGACACGCGGGTCCATCCTTACCAAAGGATTGTGACCGCTGACAGAGGTCAGTTTAGTCTCTTAGCTACTCTCTGCTATTGACTGATGCATTTCAATGATTATTATGCCTATTATGCCTCAATGCCTTAGTTGGGAATTTGTATATTGTCTTTATTGTATTATTTTTTTTTGTTTTCCTCTCCCCCCACCACCTTTCCTACCCCATACATCCACACACCAGCTAAATGGTTGATTGTGGTATGCACATTTTGTTTACATTTAGTACTTAACATATACAGTATACGTAGGCTGTGTATATTTCGAAGCTCAGGCAAAAACAGCTTTTGGTTTATGCAGCTGTGAACCCAGGACAGGTAGTACTTTGCAGGCAGTGTTGATGGTGTTAAATGACATTCCTCTGACGTGAGATTAGAGCCTAAAATGGGGCAGGCTTGTTCCCATACATGATTTATCTCCTCAGCTCATAAGGAGCAAAGAAAAAGGAGAAGCATTTGTATACTGTATCTGAGAGCCCTAGCAGGCAGAAGACAAGTAGCCATGCTGCTACCAGGCACCATTTCACCTTGAAATTTAAATTTATTTTGGATTTTATTTTTCTATGGAAGATAGACACGCACAGACATAAGCTGAGGTAGCTTGCATTCTCTCCAGTGTATTGCAAATATTGAAATAAAGCTAAAATACATTTTTAATATTTCAGTTGTACATGAGGTACTGTCATTTTATATTTGAGCATTTTATATCAAATGTATTTATGGTTCTTGTGTATATTTATATTATATAAAACTATACTGCTAAATAAAGAGAAAGAATCGGAAAACATCGATTCATCTATTCATTGCACATTTAACACTAGTCACAAGTTATCTCTCACATAACATTAGCTATCGTAAGTCTCCTTACCACTAATCACACTGTTTGTAACTTGCACTCCAACTTGACAGACACTAAAACACTAGATTTTTTTGTTATTTTGTTTGTCTGTCCGACCTCTCTTTGCTTCTGTTTTTTGGTTTTGGGGGCAATGTGCGCTTTTAAATAAAACCACCAAAGCTACCTGATTCAGGGTGGGGGCTTAGTAGTTGGGATCATGATGCGACCGCGTCATGATTATAATGAGATTTAGCTGGGGTCATCTCATATTGGCAGGGGAATTAGGAGCAGGGGGAGGGGGGGGGGGGGCGACATAAGAGATTGCATTCATTTTATTGTTAAAATGATGTCATTCCAGTCTCTTCTTGCTGACACTAATATCCTTTCTATCTTTTTTTTCTGTTTGTTTTGTTTTTGTTTCTAACCACCTAGCCGCCACCGGCAACTAACACATGACCTTCTGACCTCTGAACTCTTCACCCAATGACGAGCCGCCCCAAGCCTGCCTGCTGATCAGTTAACTGGTAATTGCCTTTTGCTAGCCTCTCGGACGCAAGTGAGAGAGAGAGAGAGAGAGAGGCGCCTGCCCGTACAGTTACCCTAACACGTTCTGACAAAAAAAATAGAAAACCAACGCAGAATCTTCACAGAAACACAACAAAACCCAACAAAGTTGTGTAATATTCATTTTTTCCCTCTGTTCATTGAGTTTAATTCCCATTCTTTCTCTTTCTTTTTCTTCATGAATCATATACTGGGTGGATGTTTGTGGTATTACTCATAAATCTGCACTGAATTATATAGCAATAAAGACCCACACCCTTCCCACCCGCCCTCCTTTTTAATCGCTCTGATTTGGTGACCTCACATGTATGAATCAAACAAAGGTCAATATCTATTTGACGCAAACCATTTGGTTTCAGAGTAATGACATAATCCCGTTCCAGTGTGCACCACCCTCCTCCCCCATCCAAAAGAAATACTTAAAACCCCCTAACTGCTCCCACCCTGTTCCAACACCCACCTACTGGGAGAGAAAAAGAAATAGAAGGAAAGAGAACATACACTCACATTAACTTGTTTAATTTCTCTCATTTTTCACATGTAGTGCAGTTGTTGAGCTCTAAGATGTAACTATGAGCTGACACATTCTGGGTGTGCCCCTCAAACAGCTTTCTGTCTGTTTTTTTTAAAAAAGCATGGCTGAAATGATTGCAAAAGAAGCTTTTTATGATTTATGTGTTGTTGTTTTTTTTTTTCTTCTGTCTTGTTTTTTGTTTTTGTTTTGCTTTACCTTTTGAGTCATTTTCTCCACTTGATTTTTTTTTTTTTTTTTTTTTTAGCTTCTCTGTTCATATTTGACTAATTAGCTTTGCTAAAATGGACGAGCCAAAATAAGGCAGGTGGTTATCTCTGGAAAACAAAACGCAATCTTATGTTTGACGCAGGCTGCTGAAACTAAGAAATGATGAAGGGCAAGATGGGAAGGTCACAATTTGGGATGATGGGTTTGTGTGTGTGTTGTTTTTTTTTTTTTAATTACTACTACAATGAAAGTAGGGTGTGCTGAGGCTTTGGGGACATTGGAGCAGTGCTTATAAGCTACTGACCATTGCTACGCCCCCATCCACACTACATCCATTATACAGTGCCTGATGTATTTAGAAAAAAAAAATATCTCAATGAGTTAGCTGAGCTGTGATCGAAAAGACAAAAAAAAAAAAAGTATCAAGTGTGCATATTTAGCCAAAGGGTTTTCCAATGAATTATATATCTGCAATTATGCATCTGTCTCACAGAGGGCTCTCTTTGTGATTTTTAGAGTTTGGAAGGGTGTGAATTTGTGGTGCCTGCCTTCAGCTGGAACAGACAGCCAGTCAGTTTAGATGATTTTTGACTCATTAATACTTGTTTTTTTTTTTTTGTTTTTTTTTCTGAGATGAACGCAGGCAATTAACACTAAAACAACCGACTCAATTACAGTACATTGCTAGGGGGGGAAGGGCACTTTGAAGTTCTGTACATACATGCGTCTAGATACCTGGCTTCTATATTAAGTTGTTTCATCAGCCACATTGCCAAAAGAGTGTTTATTTTGTTTTATGTTTCATTTTTGCATCTCAACGTTTGGTCAATATCTGTTTCATGTGTTTTTATTTTTAACCCCAGGTTAAAATGTTACATCAGTTGGGATGTCAGGTGGGCATAATCTGAGCCTTCTTGCAAATTAGACTAATTATTTTTATTTTTTAACTTTTTAAAAAAAAAAATTTTTTTTAAACACTTGACAAACCACCCAAAAGCGCATCCACAATGTGTCACACCTCCCTGTGATGGTAGTCTAGCTCCTGAGCCCACACTTTTTTTTTTTTGTTTAACTCTCAAGAAAAAAATAGGATGTGAAAGCCATGCCTGCCTGTTCAAATTGCTTTATACATACGTCTTATATATATATATATAAATATATATATATATAAATATATAAAAATGTAGATATCTGTCATTGCATATACAAATACAGAAGAGAACAAAAAATAGATAATTTTACAGGGTGCTGGAGAAGAGAAAAAAATGAAAAATCTATTTTTGGCAATTTTAGCTTTTGATACTTTACTTGCAGATACAAAATCTGAAGAAAAAAAAAATAAAAATAAAAAAAAGGTTTAAAACAGTATAGGGGAAAACAGAAAAACCGAGTGGGTGAGGAAAAGTGCTGTTACCCTGGATATGATTAGAACGGAAGATGAAGACCAAAACAGTCATAACCCTGTCATAACGTTAGCGAGGACGAGAGAGAGCGAGAGAGAGAGACGCCCAGAGAGTTTAAAAGGATCAAATCAAAGTGCCTTATCAACAGTGGTTTCTGTTTTCTGAGTATTCCAGTTGTGTTCAGTAATATCCAGCACCCACCAAGATGGCGCAGAGAGGAATGGCTAGTGTTACACGCTCTGAATAGTTGAGCAGGGTAGCTCCCACCATATATGGTGGCGTTACCGAAGTTATTCTATGCAAAAAGAATAGCAGTCGTTTTTGACCAGCTAAATATGTGCCATGGTTTTGTCTTCCTGAAAATGATTTTATTTTTTTCTTTTACTTGATGGCCCTTTACTCTGCTGTATGAGCAGGTTTCGTTCTCTTTTTATTTAGATTTTAATGATCATATGAAATATTGTCTTTGATTTATTTTGGTGACTGTGACAAACTTCCTAGAACAAATTGAACTGCCAATAGCAATGCAGTAGTCTGCCAGAACATGTTTTGATCATGAGCTGAGAAAAATACATAATATTCAAGGGGTTAGATATGAAATAGGGGAGGGGGGGGGGGGGGGGTCATTCCCATTGGCATCACGCCTGCTTGTTTCAACAGCTGCAAACTGAAAGCATCCAGTCCATGTCAATATCTCTCAATGTCAATTTGACAATAAAGCAAGCTATCGATACAATCAGGAGATTTACAATGGACGAGTGAAGCGCTGAATAATGAAACGAGCAACTCTATTTCACAGCCAAATAGTTTCCAGTTATTGAAACAACAGACAGTTTATCGCTGGAAGGTAAAACTCAAAATATTGAACCGAGGAATTCGTAGATCCCAAATATTACCCTTGGCAGTTTGTTTTTCTATTTATAGCTCTTTCATCATGCTGTTACACCGAAAGGTCAATGAATTTTTCTTTTTCAGTGTTATTATTTTAAATTGAAATGCAATATTAAAGTGGAGCAAGTGATGGGTATTCAGCATTTGACAGTATTAAGAAAATTCCCTCTGCAATGTTACAACTTGCTGTGTCATTGTGAAAGGCTGGATAAAGTCCATCAGGTGAAAGGTTAACTCTATACCTACCGTATTCTCTCTGGCCTGCCTACTACATGTATGATAATGTAATTAACAGCCATTGTTACAGGTTTATAATGTATTTTTCTAATCTCATTTTATATGTATATTAATCATGTTTCTGAGTGCTTTTTTTTTTTTTTTTTTTTATGAAACCCACTGCAACTTTTTTCCCCCCCTAAAACAGCCCTCTCTTCCTCCCCCCTTCTCTTTTACATCTTGAAAACTGTCTCTTGTGGGGAGTGTTGCCTTTTCCCTGTTATATTTTGTTTTGTTTTCTTGCCAATTCCCAGCTTGTTTAACTCATTAGCTACTTTATTAGTTTTCTTGTCATAAGTATTTTTACATGCTTGCATTTAGTTTTCATGGTGTATGCTGTTATTTTTCTTATTAACCTCTTGGCATTTATTTTAATAAAACATTCTTAGTAAGAATTTTACTAACTTGCTGATATTTTGTCTTGTGTTTTTAACCAGTTTCATGAATGTATTACCTTGGTCTGGTTCACGGACTAACACAATTAAAACTGGTGTCTGGCCACCACTTACACTGACTGATTGACACGCACACTACATAAATACACACAAACACACACACTGCTCTACATACCACCACACACACACACACACACACACACAACCTAACTGGAAACTGCACGAGTTGATAAGCGTCCCTCACTCCCGCTCACGCATTCTCACCTCTTGTGCTGGAGAAATCTGCTGACACTCTTCATACTTGCCCTCCCCGCTCAGTTCCAACACCGCTGCTGTGTCTCATCGTCTCTGCTCGAGACAACTCTCTTGTTAGTCGTCCTGTCCTTCTGTGTCACCGACCCTGCGAGACGGCAGGGAGTGTCGCAGTGTCGGGGTGTAAGCTGCACGTTACTTGAGGTCGCTGATTAACTTACTGGGTCGCTACTCGTTCTCTCTTTGAACGCAGGCACACTTCCTGATTCGAAGTACGATTTGTACACAAAGAGTTACAACTCTCATAGAGTCTAAAAAAGCCTAAATCCCTGAAGATAAATACATTTCCCACAGATATCCTCTTTCTCTAACCGTTCGGGATCTTTGCAAAAAAAATGCTGCGTGTTAGTCATCTCAAAAGGATTAATTTTACTGTGAATTATATAGAGCAGAACATCTCATCATCGCCACACATTGTAGACGTAGTGAGTTATTTGCAACAAGGGGCAAATTTATCGAAGGCAGTTGTGAGATAGTTTAAAGCTGTCCCCCGATTTTTTTTTTTTTTTTTTTTTTTTTTTTTTGTTCTCCATTGCTTCCACGGCTTGTTATGCCTGGATAGCAGCATTACAGTTATCACCAGCTGTTGTCTGTTTGGTGAACACTTTTCCCCCCATTCAGCTTATTGATATAACAGCTAATACTGGGCCATTTGGGAGCATCCATAATGCTTAGACACACACCAGTACACCATGCCAATATGAAGTACTTTGGGATCAACCTTACTATTCCTTCCAGTGTAAAATGCTGATATGGCTTTCAGCTAGCTAGTATTTATTGTTTTTTGCTTTTTTTGAGGGGTGGTGGTGGTGGTAGGGGAGGGGGAGGGGGGGGTTTGTCTGAAACACTGCCAGTGTGTGTTGTTCATTCTACTGCTGTGTCAGTGCTCTCGTCCCTGGGTTCACTCTCTTCTCTCTATTCAGCTTTCTTCCTCCTTCACTAATTCAAGGTATTGACACTGACACACAAGCAAAAGATTAACTTCATTAATCCTGATTATTACTTTAACCCACTGAGTGATGCCTACAGATTTTTTTTTTTTTTTTTAAATCTGCGCAACAAAAACGACTTGGCCTTAACTGTTCCAATTCTCTTAATGTCTCAGCAAGCAAAGAACAAGGATTAAAAGTGTCTAACATCAAATTTAACATTTTGTCTTCTCTCTGAAATTAACTGGAATATGAAAAACACCTGCTTGTACACCAGCAAGTAGAGACGGAGGTTGGATTACTGACAGCCGGCCCAAATTGTTTTTCCCCCCCCTTTTAAGTAACTACGCTTTTATACATTTAGTGTTGTCAGCCATAAGCTTTTATTATTTATTAATGTAGGATTGGCTCCTCTGTACCGTAATGAGCAACTTGAGCTAAAATCCGTCCATTAGCAGCAGATCCGTTTCATGCTGTCACGAGTCTTGCCTTTTATATGTCACAGAGGTTTTCAGTGGCTCGCCACGAAACACCAAGCTGATTTAAAAAAAAAAAAAAAAAAAAAAGATGTTAAGTGGCAAGTTATGTTCTGGAGCACAATATATTACAAACACTGCCTGAAGTATTGCATTTGTGAGTTTAAAAAAAAAAAAAGTGCCTTTTTTTTCCCTGAGATTGGAAAATAATATATTTTTGTACTTTATCATTCAAGTGCCAATTTGTCATTCTGTCTCCCTTTATCTCGCCAAAAGCTTTTTTGTTGAGCACAAAAAAAACAACTAAATGCCCACGCTTTTTTTTTTTTAAAAATCACTTTGAAACATAAACTGGGAAAGTTTGACCAAAAATGAGGAATTTGGTCACAGGTGTTTCCCTCCATTAAACTTTGGCTTAATGGGTCCTCTTTTCGATTTGATCCACTGAGAACTTTTTTTTCTCTCTCTCTCTGATTGGACCACAGTATGCCGTAAACTGGCTGTTTGCATACTGCTGCCATCTCTGGCCGAGTTCTCAGTGCCTTTCCAAATCTGTCGCAGGGCATTCAGTGTATTTATCTACTAACTGCCTTTTCACCTGTCAATCCTTTATTTTTCTTCTGTTCTGTTTAACAAACATTCCTCCAATGAGTTAAACGGCAGGTTAACCAATCAGTATTGGTCTCAGCGATGTAGCACTCAGGTGGTTAAAGGGCAAATGCTACAAAAATACAGAATGAAACATTTTTAGCCCCACTGGATTTTTTTGTATTTTTTTTTCTTTATTTTTGACTGTGATAAACGTGCATAAAAAAAAAGTATAATACATTTTTTACTAAAATTATACTATTATGATATATATACTGTAAGTTCCTCATCCATAGTGGTGCACTAAAATCTGTGAGATTTTTTTCTTTTTTGTGGAGTTGTAAGTTTTTATGTGAAGTGGCCTTTATTTTGTTTTGTGTTACCTTGTTTTTATAGAAGGTTAGACTGAGAATTTTGAATAGGGTATCAAACATGTAATGCCAGTTTTTGTTGCTCACACCAAAAAAAAAAAAAAAGAAAAAAAAAAAGGAAAACAAATGTCATGTGTGCAATAAAGAACCATATTTACAAGCTTCCCTCTGACTGCTCTACCTGGACTGGTCCTTGCTTCTGAGCTCTGCTTCTTTATCGGTGACATCATGTCTTTGGATTTGCTGTGACTTTGGGCGTTTTAAAGGTAGGTGCGCCGCATTTGAAAATAAAATGTTCAAAGTTCAACACTAGCAAAATAACTGTGTAAGCTCTCAAAAGTTGAGATCAAGCCCTCGCCTGGATTTAAGTGTGATGTTGGTGAAATGTTGACCTTCTGTGAGGGTCGCAGCTAAAGCTTTCTCTCTGGAGATGGTATTTAGCGGTGAAATCCATTTCTGGCTGAAGTCGTTCTGGTGTTTAAACTGAATTTTTAAATGTCTGGCCCGAGGAACAACACATAAATCCTCAGTATTTCACTCCAGCCTGTTGTTTTGCACCTCCAGAAACCAATGCATGACAGATGACATGGAACAGTGTGGCGTCAGGTTAAAAGTCTGCACGTCTTAACTGCAAACTGAACGCTGATGGATCTATTTTAATAAAGGCTAATTTACACATTTATGCGTCAGCGCTGCACACAGTGAACTCATCGCAGAGGTCAGAGCCTTTCACTAAAAGCTGCGTGTCGTACTGAACGAGCCCCATACTGTAGTGTTTACATGCTCACTGATAAGTGCATAAACAGCAAAATTCCAGTCATTAAATGCCATATGCATGCATTATATTCATTTTGCAGATGCTTTTACAATAAAGTGCATTAAAACTCAAAAGGAAAATTCCAAATAAACATAATAAAACCATAAATGTGTTCAGAGAGCCATGGTGCAAGTGCTTAGGGTTTTTATTTTTATTTTTTTTTAGAGACATAACTCATTATAGCTACTGGAGAATTCAACGTTTCATGCCTCCACCTGCATGCTTGAATTGATGTCGATATTCTACATTCAAAAATACACACCTCACGCCCATAGTTGTGTCAAACTGGTGGGTTAGAGTCCAAATAAAATCCTGTCAATTTAGACAACAGCTTCTAATAATTAGGAAACGCAACAGATGTGTAGACCTGTAGATCTCTGACTATTGCTGCTGTCATTTTTACACCATCTTTGTCAAATTAAGGCTGGAAACAGAAGCATAATCCCATTAACATAATGACTAGAGGTATGTGTACTTATCTGGGCTCTGTTCTGCATTTTGATTCTGCACACATGCCAGCTGGATGCAAAGTGGTGTCTCTGTACACAATCAGCTCATGACAGATGCAGGTGGAAAATGAAATTCATCAATGTGGAAAACAAACGCCACAGTCCCTCCATTTTTCCTCTCTTATTTTGTGCTGTCAGTATATGAAGTTTGCTGCAGGCTACAGCGCATCCTCTCAGACTTCACCCTCATTATCAAACACATCATGTCAACTCTGGGTTACTGGAGGGGGAGGGGGGGGGGGGGGGGTCGCATGTAAATGTGCCGAAAGAAGCAACAGAATTCCTTAAGTTGCATGAAAGTAGATGGATTCTTCTGGAAGACATTACAGCGACCTTCCTTTTCACTCGATGATGGTGATTATCGCATCTTTGTCAAACTGATGAGTCAGTGCTGCAGTTCCTTCCCATTTGCACCAGTGTGGCATACACAACAACTACTGTATGGGCCTCCTGATGACTTATGACCTGTGAGGAGATGAAGCCAGACAGCTGTTGTCACATTGTGAGAGTGGGGCAGTTACATCTTATTCACAGTCACCAGTAGAAGTCCTTTGTCTGAAGCAGTAATACAAAAAAAAAAAAAAAAGTCTTTGAAGTGGACGTCTCATTATAGTTCAAGCTGGCAACTCTGCAGGAAAATTCCCAACGCCAGGGACAAATCTTTTTTTCTCTCTCTGCTTCTCTCTATTCTCTCATCCTCTTGCTGGAGGACAGATCCGCAGAATAGGACGGTGGGGAGTAACGGTTCACGAGGGGGGGACTGCTGGAAGTGACTTTAATGCCATGCAGGAAGCAGGGAGCGAGAAAGAGCGGAGAAGTGGAAGGGAGGGGAGGGTGCTGATGGTGGCTTTGACCCCCGGGAAGATGCATCAAAGGAGCATTTGTCGCAGAGACCAGCTGGGAGTCTAATCAGAAAAAGAGAACTGGAGTGTGTGTGTGTGTGTGTGTGTGTGTGTGTGTGTGTGTGTGTGTGTGTGTGTGTGTGTGTGTGTGTGTGTGTGTGTGTGTGTGTGTGTGTGTGTGTGTGTGTGTGTGTGTGTGTGTGTGTGTGTGTAGTTTTTTTAAAGGGGTAGAGTGGAAGGGTTGCATCAGTAGTGACAGATGAACCAGCTTCCTGTGGAATGAATATAGGGCATTCATCAGAGTGCAGCTGTTTCTCTCTCTCTCTCTCTCTCTCTCTCTCTCTCGCTGTGTGTGTGTGTGTGTGTGTGTGTGTGTGTGTGTGTGTGTGTGTGTGTGTGTGTGTGTTTGTGTGTGTGTGTGGGAGAGAGAGACAGTTGTTTCAGAGTTCACAGTTGTTGCAGGTTTCAAGCTCAGATCGATGAATGAAACTCTCTAGTTCTTTGGGCACCTGTGTCCAGTGACACAGTCTAGCAGCTGGATTTTGTGTGCGTGTGTGTGCGTGCGTGTGTGTGTGTGTTAGAAACAATGAGAGAGTGAGACAGAAAGACAGACAGCGCAGCGACGAGCAACAGTTGTATTTATTTTGTGGCGAGAGAGAGTTTTTCTCCTTCAGGAACAGGTAACTGAGTCGTGTCTGACTCTTTCTGTAATTCATCACTTTGTATTGTAAAGTACAGGTGATTATGTCCTCTATCTTTCTGAGAAAAGCTCTTCAGAGCATTTCCTCATTCTATTTGATAGATGTAAATAATATGCATTGGGTGGGTGGCGGATATTTCAGATGATCTCACGCTTTTTCTTATCCATATCTAACAGATCAGATAACGTTTCCCTGCTCTGTCCACTGCAACGCTGTCACACAGATGTCCCTGTAAGAAGTCAAATCGTCGACCTTTCAGTCATGTCACTCCAGCTTGGACAAAATGATAAATCTTCCTTGCCAGTGTAGCAGGCCATCCCACTGTTTTTGTGCTGTTTCTGTTTTGAGTGATCCAGACAGGTGTGAGTACTGCAGGCCTGCTGTGTCACCTAATGCTGACAGAGCACAGGTGTGCGTGTGTGTGTGTGTGTCTGTCAGGTCTTTCTGTCCCCGCCTGCCGGGGTCATGTCTAGATGGTTACCCCAGATTTGTGAAACTATCGCAAGATTTGTACGCGTGCATGTTGATGTGACAACGCTGTGGTTAAGGTCTGGTTAGGTTTAGGGAAAGGTCATGGTATGGGTTGAAATGTTCACTCACGAGACCTTTCGCGGGTCTGGGGTTACCATAGTAACCCAGAACAAACAAACACCGGCTCTAGAGAGGGCCTTTCGTGAGTTTTGCGGCCACTGTAGGTTCTCCTACACACTTGGAAGGGGAGGGGGAAGGGGTACTCAGTTGGTTGCACTCTGGTCCTTTGAGGTGTTAGTGTAGCCCAAAGGCATTTGCATTTTTTATGTTTTTCATTTTTTCCTTTGCATATTTTAATATGCACATGGACAGGTTTATGTTACTTAAATGAGACTTTTTTGAAATATGCAGGCTGGGTAGGAGCAGAACCGTAGAGATCAGATGTGTTAGGCTAATTAGCTAGTTCATTTATCGTTTGCACCATAAACTGTATATAAAGATGGGCGTAGTGAGGTGTAACATCACCCGTTGTTGTCTTTCACACTATGGGAATGCCCCACTACGTCGGACCGAAGCGAAAGCTTGCTGACTGGGTCTTAATCACTAAATTCAGACCCATCGGAACATCAGTCGGTGCACACTTGGGCTAATGTTAGCTAATGTTAGCTAATGTGCTAACAGGACAGATATCATAATCAAGTAACGTTGAACTTACCCAAATATAGTGTGACAGCATCCTGTGAGGGTCCTGTTAGTGTGACTCCTTAACTACAAACACAGTAGAACTGCATGTCTGGAGGAAAATCTGTTTAAACAGAAGCTCTGACAGTGTGAGATAGGAGACTGTCAATCACAGCTGTCAATCAACGCCCACATGGCAGACATCAGCGCCTACTATAAGTCTTCAAATTTTATTAACGCAGCAATAATTTCCAAAATGACCATCAGCACACTTATTAGAGGGCCTGAATTTAGCGATTGAGAACATAATGACTCATTGAAGAAAATGATTGACTTAGTATTTATAGAGAAGAAATAGAAGTAGATGCTTTTAAAATAGGGAGTCTATTGGGACCAGGGACTTTTTGGAGCCAGCCTTGCACTTTAAGGTACTTCTACTTTGGCTTCAGGGGGTGTCAGATATGTTATATAAGTGGTATGGTACGCCCTGAGACCACCTGCATTCCACACTCACATTTAAAATCCTTTATAAATCTGTATTGTGTTGTATGAAATCAAACTCTGCCGTAATGTAAAACTGCTGGCTTGCAGTAGAAAAACGCCCGTCTGTTTAGAAGCATACAAGCTAACTCTGCGCTGCTTTTCACCCTTTCAGCGAATTTTTCAATGCATCTCCTGTGCCTTTTGTTAAGCTTCCCAGCTACACTGCGTGTTCTTGTTGCTGTAACAGAAGAGCTTTCATGATTTGAAAATAGACTTCAGTCATGTAAAGGTGAACACCAGGAAAGGTGGTCACCCCAAAGCATGCATACAAAAACACACAAAGTTCAAACTGGCTCTCAAGGAAGCGCACGCCTCTTTGAAGGGAGTTGACCTTCCTCTGACCCGGCTCCCCTGTGGTTTAAACCCTGGACATGGCGGCCATGTAAACATTATTTCCACACACTCACATAAACACAAACACAGTCACAAAAGGAGCCAAAAAAAAAAACTTCCCCTCCTGCCTCTTGTGTCTGAGAATCTTTGTCTAGATGCAAGAATAAATCCTAATCCTACTTATCTGGGAAGTGTTAATGTGTGCGTGCATGCAGAGCGTGTGCAGGTGTGTTCGTACCAGGGTTCACTTTGAAACAGCGCAATTCCGTTAAAAGTGTGTGTCTGCGTGTGTGAGTGTGCTCACCCTGGGAAATGAAAATGCTGACCCAATTTAATACACCTGTGTCTCGCTGCACTCTGGCCCAGCACTCAATCAGACAAACACACACCTCAACCTGACTCCAGTGGAGAACAGCTCTCCAACAACATAATCCTAGAGCAGCACCTCGAGTATACAGCCAATTCAAATATACATGTAGGAGGTGTTCACATTCTGTTCACATATCAGAATCAGAAAATAATAAAACTGCAATATGAAGATGGAGTTATAACTTCTCAGGAATTTTATTCGTTTCATATTTCATCATGTGCATGATTAATGCAGCGTGCTGATGCTCGGCCTGCTTCAGATGTAGATTTACGGTTTTAGTAATTATAAAACAAAGCTGTTTGAATTTAATCATTGCAAGTCATCTAAACAGAACTATTCATCTGCAGTAATACAGGGAGTATTAATAATGTATACAAACATACAGCGGAAACAGCAGGTTTAAGTTATTCTGAGATTATTTGTTTTCAGATTGATGCTTTCATGCGTTTCTCATGTGTCTGCTGTTAAGGATGTGCCTCCACACTGGGCGTGTTTCCCCTTAGGCTGAGCTCCCAGCATGCCGCTCAGGTCCCGTGCCGGGTGGCCTCACACTGAGCGGTAAGGCAGTAATGAACTTCCTGCCATACAACCCGCCACACATACACATACGGACATAATCTCATCCACATCCCCGAAGCAAGAATAGATGTCACATTAGCATGGTGCTATCTTTTCTGGAGCGTGTGTGTGTGTTCGTTCAGGGAGACAAATGACTACATTGTCCCTGGATGTGTACTTTCTGTGTGTGTCTGTAATTAATCTGGGCACGTGGCGGGTGTAAACATTAGGAAGGACAGTTTTTTTTTCTTCTTCTTTTTTTTCCCCCTCAGATTAATCTGTTTTGTCAGATCTGCATCCGCACTAAATCTCAACACCCTGGCCTAGCAGGGGACTCATGAACGCCGTTAGCACACATACACACAAACTCAAACGGTGACTTACTTTATTTGCACTGCACATTTTTCAAAGACACTCATGTTGTCAGTATAAAAATGTTTTAAACAAGTTTCTGATTTTTCTGGAAAAATGAAACGTGGTTTACATCAAACCACCTTTATACAAGTACGATCAAAAAGATGAGAACAAGATTACACAATGAACATGTAACTCCAACAGAGTACGCCATTGCATTTGAATGCTTCTTCTCACATTTGTGGTGCTTTAACAGCCACTGTGGTGACAGAGAGGGAGGTGACAAATGCACCAAGAGTCTGGAGTTGAAGCACAATGTTGAGTTTATGTACACCGTCACTTTTGATTCTTTATGTTTTGGGGGCTTTTTTGGTGGAGTTCTGTAACCGTGACTAGTCGACATGACATTAATCTATTTGTGTACAGTAGAAGAAGCATAAGGAGGTTAAGGTGGACTCAACAAATCTATTTCCATCAGCTGATATTGCATCTCGTCTTCCTTAAAGGGGATGTATCATGCACATTTCCAGGTCTATTTTTTTTTCTGCATAATTTACAGTTCAACTCCTTATTTATATTATACTGGCCCTTCATGCAGCCCCTCAGTTCATCCTCTGCTGTTCTGTCTCTTTAAGGCCCTCCTCTCAACGAGCCCACTCTGTTCTGATTGGCCAGCTTCCAGAAGCTGTCCCTCTGCTGATTTCTGGCGGCTTGGCTAAACAAACAATAGCAGTATTTTTTCCATTCTTTACTCGAAAAGGAAACTTCTCAAATACATCCGTACATGTTCGAACCCAAATTCGATCTGAAATATGCGAGTGTACAACATGAACAACCCATGCAACAACCTTAGCAATGTGAGAACAATCTGATATCATCACAAGGAGGAAGTAGAGGTAATGTTGCCACCGGACTTACAGGGAGCATTTTTATATACATTCACCTTAAGATTTGGACCTTTGACTATATTTAACATAGATATCTGACATTATAACAGTAAAAAAACAACAGAAAATCACAAAAAACAACAAACAAAAAACTTTAATATGCTTTCTTCTTTTATCTCAGCCAAATGTAAAACATTTTGCAATATTTCAAAATGTTGTTTTAAATTTATGGCATTTCAAGGCTGTTTTTGCCCTAATAGAATATGTATAAAAGCACTTCTCCCAAAACCATCCATCCTCACTTGTCACTTGCTTTTCCTCCTTTGCTCCCGACCTCCTCACACCAGCTCTCACCTTCTCGCCTTTCGTCCTCCCTCTGCTGCTGCTCTTCCGCCCGAGCCACAACTCTTCCTCCGTATAACCCTGATGCACCTGGGCCAATCCCAGTCCCCTGATCCAAGACATTACATCTCTAATTGAAGCTGACAGCCACATCAATTTCACAGCCTGGTGTAATGTGGCACCAGGCTGTCACTGTTACACACAGCTCTAAACAGGTGAAACTGCAACCTAGTGAGCACATCGAAAGCTGTAATATTACCTTGCTAATTATTAGGATGGCACATCTGGTGTCTTCATCAATACGGCTGTAATTGGCACAGGAGGGAGAAATAATTGTGCTTTAATTAGTGAAATGAGGGAATTTGGAGCTTCTTACCTCTCGCTGTTTCAGTATTAGAAGGTACCGTGTGGTTTTTGTTGTGATGTCTCGGTAACTAATGATTTCTCAGTGCAAGCAACTGTGTTACATATCTGTGACATCTAGGAGAGACCCTTTGATTTCAGCTGAGGGAGAGAAAAAACATTGAGATGTACACGAACCGTCATGTATGGTGAAGAACGAGTGCTGATTAAGGCAAGAGAGAAAGACAGAAAGAGGAGGGACACATGATGTTGATATGAAGTTTTTTAAAAAAGTGTGAACAAACCAAATCTGATTTTTTTTATTTTCCACATCAGATCTGGGCCACTTGCATATGTGGTCCTAGATCTGATTCATATCTGATCTCTGGCTATGCGAGCGCTGTCAGAACGGTCAGATTGGCATGTGCATATTGAGTCAGCAACTCACAGAAATAAACATTTCTTTCTCATTCTCATCCTCATCATCTGTATTGTCTGCCGACCTTCACAGCAAATGATCCTGGACATATATGCTAGCACAGCCATGTTTCTAATTTGATTTGTCTCACGTTAATCTTGTACACATGCGGCTCACATTTCAGTTAAACCTGCGCGTGTGGCAGTTTAGGACCTCACCGGAGCCGGATACATGTCACTTATAAACAAGAATATGAACAATCAACAAAAAAAGATCAGATCTGACTAAAAATTCAGAATTGAGCATTGAGGCCTGAATGTAGCCTTAAATCCTTTGAATGACGGTTTCACACTGAAACACATCTGTGTTATCATGTTTTTATTACCACTTGATCACTACCTTTGTTCCTGAATCTCTTTTAAGGGGAAAAAACACACACGTTCTTTTTTTTTAAGGGCAGAGCACCCAATTGAACTGCAGGAGAAGTGCACCTGTTTCTTCTTACAGTGTCATGATTGTTGGAGGCAATTGTGGGTTATGCGCACGCGGGAGAGACTGAGGCCACAGAGGACCTTGTACACGTCTGCTCTTATCACAGTCAGCATCTCTCCCTCTCTTTGTGTCTGTCTCACATTTTGCCAATATCTGCCCATCCGGCTCTTTTTATACCTGCCACAGCGCAGCCCTGTGCGACAGCCCTCCTTCCTCTATCTGCTGTTTCTTTCATGTCCTTCACCTCTTCACAGCATCACTTTATTTAATGAAAAGACTGAAAAAAAAGGGGGGGGACAGACACAAGAACTTCTTTCAATGTATCTGTGGTTATTCATTTTAATACCGAGTGTGAGGTATTTCAGTTTATGCTTTGATCAATTGCCACTGCTGTGCTTAAAAGAGTGCATGTAAACTGGTGTTTGGAGAGCAAGGTTGGCAGATTTTATATAATGGAGACACGGGTGAGCTTGAGCAATTGAAAGGATGACTCAACCTTATTCACACTTGTTAAAAATGCTTTATAACAGGTACAGCGCTCCTGTTCTCAACGTGTTGACCTCCTGACAATATAAGCTGGATAAAGCTCATATTGTCTCGCGTTTATTCCCTTGATGCATTAGAACAGAGCACGACTAAGGTGTATTTTTGTCAGTCTGCATGATGTTAGCCACATCATCCTATATTTGGATGAATAAATTATCTGCACCCTGCAGGGATTCCCTCTGTAGCTCCATCTGACATTGCAACAAGGCCGCGTTGTAATAATAAAAACCTCCATACAGATGTGGAGAGCTTTATTAGAGCAGAGGAGGTGGCTGCGCAAGCAACTAAACAATGCATGTTTTAAAAAGGCAAGTTTGAGAAATATTGCGGAGCTGAATTAGATCAAAAGTGTTCCCAAGGTCAGAAGAAACTCTATGAGACGCAGCACTGCCAGATAAACCACCAAACATAAAAGAGTTTAATTAAATGTGTTATGTTACACTCCTGCTTTAAGTGTCTTTGAACAAACTGGAAAACGAAAATGTAAATGAAAGATTGAATACATACATAGATAAGCAGACTTTAACAACAGCCTGCGTGCGTCTGGCAGAGTCAGCGGCAGACAGAATACAGTCTGATGTCAATGCATTAGAAAAAAAAAGAAAAAAGAAAAAGAGAAGACAATAACATCTGTTCTCACAATAGCTGGGCGTTTTCCACGAGCTAAGTTAAGCACAAGCTCATCGGCCAATCTGCTTTATCCATCACACACACACACACACCTCCCCACCCAATCATGTAGGCCTGGGGCAACTTTTCATTAACGTTGTGGTATTACTTCAAACCCATTAAAATAGGCCCCTCCTAATCTAAATCCAATAATTTGTGCACTTCTCCCTCCCGTCATTGGCATCATGCTTCCCTCTATCTAACCCAATACTAAAAGAGAAGATTCATTATCTCTTGTTTGGACAGGGATTATGCTGATCGGGGCGGCTTAAGGCAGAAGATATAAAGACTCTTAATAAAATTCTTCAGCCGTTGCAGCAGTGTGCCGTCTAATTTAAAGCAGACAGACCCCCTTAACACACACACACACAAACACATTCACCCCATCACCTTCCCCTTCTTTCCTAAAACTCGACATACATACATTTTCATCCCCGTTTCCATCCCTCTCAGATCAACCTTTTTTCCCCCCTCGTCTTTTGTTACTAAAACCTTGGGGCCAGATTCATTATCATACTGACTTTCTACATATAGGATTATCTGCTTCCACGTCGCTGTGACTTTCCTCTTGCATCTCTTAAAACCAACATAAAGGTTTATTTCACGTTTGCGTCTTCTACCAGACAACAAAAATGAAATCTTGTCTGATGTGAAAATGAGCTTTTTTTTCTTTTTTCTCATGCAAAAGCACAATACGCTGCTGTTGGATGTTGAAAAGCAAAAGAAGATCACGAGGAAAAGCACCAGGCTAATGTGATTTCTTTTTTTTTTCTAATGTCATTACTGTCGTTCAGGAGCAGCTGGAGTGTCTTTTTTTTATTGGTCTCTATTCATCACGATATGAAAGTGTGTGGAGTTCAAATGAAAAGTTCATTTGCAAATGGAATCATATCCTTCAGCATCTGAACTTCATCACTCAACGCTTAAATATGCAACACTTGAAAATGTTGAGCATTCTGTTCATGAAAACTTTTTCCCCTTTGTCGCTTAAAAAAGTGCCGTAATTTATTTCATGCAATCATTCATTTCTTAAGGTTAGCTGTCATGAGGAGTGTAGAACAAAATTGAGCAATTTCATTATTTTTCTGAACTTGTTGGGAGCAGAGTCCTGGAGGATACCTGCATCGCATTTAGATGTAGCATATTAAGTCATGAGAGTCAGCGCAGATTAACCTATAGAGCCACCAAACTGGCGACTGGCACCTTCCCGTTCA
Source organism: Scomberomorus guttatus (assembly GCA_038419695.1). Taxonomy (NCBI): domain Eukaryota; kingdom Metazoa; phylum Chordata; class Actinopteri; order Scombriformes; family Scombridae; genus Scomberomorus; species Scomberomorus guttatus. The sequence continues at coordinate 13,108,253 of CM076455.1, forward strand.
CGTGAATGAGAAAGTGTGTCCAAACTTTTAACTGAGTACTGTACATGCAGAAATGAGTCTGGGGAGATGCAAAGTACTTGCATGAGGCTGGGATGGTTCAGAGCGGGTCTGCAGGCTCCGGGGGGACCCAGTGCATCCGTCCATCCATTCATCCATATTTCCTCCTCCTCCTCCTCAGTGGGTTAATGATCATAGATCTCATAGCACAATCCTTTGCAATTCAAACTCTCAATTCATTTCCTGCTGCTGTTTATGTGGAAATGAAGACAGTTTTTATGATGGTATCTGTCTTCTTGATGTCAGCGCCATTTGATAATTCATTGTCAGCTGAATGACTGTTAGCCATGGACGCTTTACAGAAGTAATATCAGAGAATTTTTTCTTCTTTGGCTCACTCCCCTTGCCTTTTTATTTATTAGTGACTTGTATGCTATTACGGTAAATAATCATAGTATCTGAGAACAATTGAGTTGATTGATCTGTTTGGTTTTCCTGCCTATTTAAATTTTAACTACAGGAGAAAAAAGGCAGATGTTAGTAGACAAAATTCATTATTTGCGGAGACGGCTGAGAAGTGTGCTGGGAGAAATAAGTATGCATGCACCTACACACTCAGACACACAGTATAGGGTCAAATGGAAACCTGGGAAACACCACACACACACACACACACACACACACACACACACAAACCGATCCAATTAAGATTCATTCAGTGATCAGGTTTCTGAGGTGACCAGGCTGCTTCAGTCAGGCAAAAAGTCCTCTTCTCCCAAACCTGAAGAGCACTGGAGCACAATATCAAAATCTTTAAAACAAATACATAAAATATGACCTGTTCGAAAAGAGAATCAATATTGCATGTTTGTCTGGAGGAAAGCAGCTGATGCATTTGCTGTGCTGACTTTTCCAATTTCTACATCTGAGATTACCATCGCTTTCGAGTATGCTGCTCATTTTGAAAAACAGAATTTCATTCACTCGCTGCTGTAGCTGTATGCCCCGAGGCTCTGTGAGAGAGGGAAAGTGTATTAATGAAATGAGAGACAGACAGTATTATTTAAATCACCTCAACAGCATAACCTCAGGCCTAACACGGGCTCTCTGCTGCTTTCCAGACCTGTTTTCATACCTCAGCCAACCAAACCAAGCTTACTTTTTTTTTTATTTTTATTTTTTATGATTGCTTGCCTGTAAGCACAATTTTGAAAACAGGACTCGTTTTGTTAAAACACTACACACAATTGACACAACCACACACACAAGTAGCAAAACACTTCAGATCTTTTGCAAAATGAAACACTTTGTTCGAAACAATAATTTATAATAACCCAATTTTGTCACCGTATGGCACACACATGGTTCATACGGTCTGATTCTGTTTGAGCCAGTCACACACTGCTGCACTCAATCTAAAACACTTACAACATTTCTACTTTTCTAATGATGTAGTCTGGGTTTGATATTGTTAGAGTAAAGTACATGAATAGATTACCCAAACACAACATACAAGACCAGTACTGCACACACTGAAAATATTTATTTCTCATACATGCATGTCGTTTCATGTCAGAACAGAACATATTCTAAATAGAATATAGTAAATAAACACATTGCTTGAATGGGGGGGGGGGTATCCTGACACAGGGCTGGAGATTGTAAGCCTTCCACCGCCGTGCCGAAAAAAACTCCTCAATGGCGTTAAGGAAGGGAGAATATGGTGGGAGGTATTAAAGTGAAAATCGTGGATTCTGATGTGGATTTCCTGCTGTGACAATGTTGCGTAGTCTGTCTAAAAATGTGAGTATGTGGGCCGTGTTGTAAGAACCTAAGTTGGCATGGCGGTGGAGGACCCCGTTCTGCGTGATTGCAGCACACATTGTGATGTTACCACCACGTTGGCCCCGTACATTCAAACGTGCTCTGTGACCAATGACGTTTCTCCCTCTTCTTCTTACCTTTGTCAGGTTAAACCCGGCTTCATCTATGAAGATAAATTCAGAGATTGCATCAGCATCCATTTGCAAAATTCTCTGAAAAAAAGACGACATTGTGCAGTTTAATATAGGCCTACTATCAATTTACATGTAAAAAGGTTCCGTGTGTCACTGCACAAGACTGAAGTGTACATTACTTACCTCCACATATTCATGCCGAAGGTCTTTACTCTCAGAAATTCTTTCAAATGGCACTCAGTAGAGTTGTTTCATCTGTATGTGATGGTTCACCCCAGTGTTAATAGAGAGACCTGATGGACATTATTGTCCATCCTATGTTGGCCATTTAAAATACATGTTAGATGTCACAGGACAGCGTATAAGGCACTGTTTCAAACATGGAATGCAGTGAATGGGTACCAAAAAGTACTGATGTAGTGCATTTAGTTGGCTGCGTTGTACTTGATTTACTGTAGACAGTAGAGAAAAGTTGGTTTTCACCTGTGCTCTTGTCGAAATGTCTGAATTACTGTTGCAACAGTATGTCTGCTGAGGTTGGGCTGAACTCTCTGTCCAGGCTCTCTCACTGTCAGCCCACGGTTTGCAACATGGTCTACCAATGTTGTTTGAATCCCATCTAATAAATCTTCTTTGTCCACGTCCTCCTCCAGGTCTACCTCTTCTATAGTGCTCACAGTGAGTTTACAATAAGGCACCTAAGTGTCTGTAGACCTGACGACCTGTTTGATCAATTGCCTCATAGGTGTGGTATTTTGAAAGGCAGCGCCTTGAAATGGCAAAGGAGTGACATCATGTTAGATTTCTGTGTCTAATGTAGAGAAGTGTGTTTAGTGTTTTGCAGAACACTGTGTGTTTTGCATAAAGTGTGAGCCTGAGAATGTGCTTTATAGTGTGCAGATCTGGGCTGAGGTTTCGCTCCTTGAGTGTAATCATATCCAAATAAACTCTGCCAAAGACAAACATACTGCACTGAATCAAATCAGAGTGAATTGAATTGTCAAATTAAATCAAGTTGATTCAGATCAAATCAGCCAAAAATATATATTGTGGAAAGCTGTAATGCACATAACTACAAGCAAATTAGCAGAAAACCATATTGACCCAGTTACTCACAAATATACATTAAATCCTGTAGATTTCAGCAAAGTTTTGACACGGAAACCACAACAGACTCCCAGTTATACCAGCACAGTTTCCTCAAAGTGTTTAACTCTTACATTTCTAAAACCTTAGTTTCCTTTAAAATGTACTTGCTGGAGTCTTGTTGTCACTCCAGGAAGTTACTGCACCGGGCCAAGAAACAATCCTGCACATAGCCCCCAATAAAACTGTAACTTGTTGTTTCTTTACACATTTTTACAGCATGTTCCCCAAAATGTCAATTTCTATTTTCAAGAAATTATATTAATATGAAAGAGGAAAAACAACAATGAGAAGGAAAAATGTCCAACTCTATATTTTTTATAGGTTGGCAATGATTACAACATGTAACACTGCTGTCCAGTTTCAGATATTGTAAAAAGCAAGAACATATTTCAAAGCTGGCGCTGGATGTAAAGAGGCAGTAAATGCAATCTGAGCTTTTGAGGAATCGTCCAATAACAGCGTTCTTGTTGAGCAATAGAGTTGAACCTTGTTACCTAATATTTGAACTTATGTTCACTGAACTCGATGTATTTCACATGAACATGCATTTCATTCTCTACATATACGCTGGGCTCCTCAACAACTAGCGACCAGTATGCATTTTTAAAAAACTGTTAGCTTGTGCTACAACTTAATGAGTATTCTTGGGAAACATTTTACACAGCAACTCAACTGTGGACTGAGAATCCTCTTTGTGCGTTCAACAGGAAATCTCAAAGAATTCATCTGGTAAAAGCACACAATCTGTGTGTGAGTGTGTGAGTGTGTGTGTGTGTGTGTGTAGCTGTGGTGCCTTCTGCATGCCAAGGCTTCAGACGCTACCTGTTCTCCCAGAACAATTAAGCCTAGCCTCTTTACAGTATCTCCGCTCCAATTAATTTTAATATTTAAACAGCCATGCAGAGACTTCTGAACACACTAACGCAAGATTAGAGTAAACTCAATTAAATATTGATGGCCATAAATAAACATTCTAATTTGGAGAGCTGCCATGGTGCGCAGTAAATCAAGAGAAAAAAAAAAATGGTTTCAGCTGAAATGCTATGCTTATTAGCTGAGCAAATGTTGAACTGGGGGGTCAGAAGAGGAGGTGAGAGAAAGGACAGAGGATTAATGTGGAAGGACGTGAAAGGGAAGAAAAACAGGAGAAAATAATGCCGGTGTTTATGTCCTCACTGAACTGAAACATTACCTCAGCTGAGTTTGTACTGTAGAGGTACATGACAATATAATTTCTACAAAATAGCAGTCAGGATTAAATTAATTTAGAGCTACACTCCTTTACGTTCACTACATGTTTTAATCACGATTAAACTACAGCGATGATACAAATGTATGTATGTAAAAATTGTAGATTTCAGCTTTAAAGTAATGCCATTTTCAAAAAGATTTCAGTCTATTGCTGGTTGCACTCAGCTCAACATCCTTTCAACACAGTAGGTCTTTTTTGACAAACAGATTCAAAAGAAATTAAGGTTTTACTGTACATTATTGAGAGAAGCAACATCATTTTGTTTAGAACAAGTTAAAGAATCAGCGAACATAATTTAGCGATATCTGTGTCTTTCGAGGTTGAAGTAAAGAAAATCTGATTTGAAGGTTCAGAGGATTTAAAAGCAGAACCATGGAAATATTCAAGCTTCATTGACCTGCAGAGCACCACTGCGCTGAAGGTTTATCACAGAAAAGTCTTCTGTGACATTATAATATCCCCCCTTCATCCTTCCAGCCCTCCAGAATAATTTTGTTTTATCTAAAAAGGCTGGAAGATGTTACAGAACTTCCAGACAGAAAACAAGTCCTTGAGAGGCTGCCCACGTGCTCGGCTCTGCCTGACAGTGAATCATTCATGGAGCGCAGGAAACATGATGAGAGCTTGATTAAGGACAGGGAGAGACGGGCTCCAGTGTTAAATCAGTCGAGACTGAAGGCTGATTAGACGAGAACTTTTACATAAAAAACTGGCAGAGCTGAGAAATCGTCTCTCACCACTATCACACAGGTTGGTATATCTAACTTATCTCCAAAGAGCTGGCAGATTTCTGAATGGTGAAGGTCATAAAGTGCACATATGCATAAGCCAGCGAGCGCCATGTACTTAATTTAAATTGCACAAACTTGTGATCATTATTTCTCATCACTGCCCATATTAATTCTTTGCAGTGTTACATTTATGCAACATGTCATCAAAGCTGTGCGACCTGCATGCAAATGTAGAATCAAAGCCAAACATATGTACACACAGACAGAGACACTCACACATTTACAGAGATTTTTCGACTTCAAACTCATGAATTCATAAGACAGTGTGTATGTCGAGCAGAGCAGACTAACATGACAGCCTCCTGACAGCTCCCGTACACAGGCAGCCTGCTCTGTGTTTTAGATATACAGTATATTTTGAAAGTTATTCAAGAGCTAGAAGGGTGGGGTGGGGTGGGGGTTGGGGGGTGGGGGGGGGGTTGCGGTGGGGGAGCTGAAACACCACATGAATAAATAGAAATCAAACACTCAGCGGCGGTGGTTTTGGCACTTTGAGGGGAGATATTGGGGAAAGTGTCAAGGGGTATGGCAACAGGGTTTGACAAGGGGGCCACAACGGGCAGCAGCCGCTGTCAGAGCGTCAGGTGGTGATGCGTGAATTGGGGGGGGGGGAGACGTGATGCGGTGGATTCCTCGGCCGGTCGCTGGAGAGGACCTGAGGCTGTGGGAGGGGCCCTTAACACACCGTCCACCTGTCAGAGCTCTGACATGCAAGCAAGCGCCTCTTTTTGTGTAACGCACAAAGTTATTTCACAGGATATGTAGAAGAGCCAGACTAACTAACACAGGTGACAGGAATTAAAAGGCTAAACATTTAAAAACACCTTCGCTCAATGAACTTTACCAGAAATACTATCCACATATTCAATTTGTGGATATATGGAGCTAACTACTCTTCTGTTATGTGGTGGTCATCACCCTTACAACAACTATAAACTGCAAACATTCATCATTCATACTTCAAAAATGGAAAATGAAAAATCTGTGGCTTTTTTCTGTGGCTTCTGTGATACATTATTCATCAGTCTGTGAGTTTGAAAACTATAGAAAGGATCGGCTGTAAAAATTACAAATCCACTAATTTTCCTTGTCTGTCAATATTTATTGCACAAATGCTCTTATCGGTCATGTAATGGCCCTCAAATCTGAATATAAGCTTTTGTGCAGTTATGTGGGGTTGCTCCCGTCTCTCCCTCTCTTTCTCCATCTGTCTCTTTGCATTTCCTGAGGGAAAAGCCGGACAGCGGGCAGAGTGTCTTTTGGAGCCGGCATGGGAAGCGAAGGCAAAAGGCAGAGGAGAAAAAAAAAGCTTCCATTCAGAGCCCCATAATACTCTATTCATGAAGCCCCATGTGCCTTTATTATTTAAAGCGATCTCCCAGCAGAGAGAGCTCCATCCTGTCTCATTGTGAAGCCATCATCTGAGGAGCTATTTCCACAGAAGCAAAAATAGTCCTATTTGTGAAATACTGATTATCTAAAATGGGACCCCAGGGCCTCGATGGAAGGGAATACCAGATTCCACATCCCACATCACACTGGTGGATTATGTTTTTTTTTTTCTAGCGCTCCTTTCCCTCATCTGCTTGATATCATTACACAAGCCTTGGATTCCAACTGTCAGAAAAAGCAGACTGTAATGCATCACTTGTCAGTGTGAAAATATATAATTATGCTCATCTAACAAGTTTTCAAGGCCAAATGGAGGTAATATCTCTTGTGTGAAACAATAATCTTGCAATGCGTCAGTGTAATTGAAAAAAAAAAATGCTACATTTGCTTATTTGTCACCTTGCAGGAAATGTGCTGTGTTGACAGCTAAAGAAAAAAAAGGATGCCCGTAATTAGCTTTGTGTGGGTGGTGGGTAGATGATGCACATGGGTGTGTGTGGTTTTGTGTGTGTTTGTCCCGCTCATTTGGATTACAGCCTATTGTATTGTCTTACCTGCCTGCATTGTTTGCTTCTTGAATGGTCGTATCATCTCATGTACCTTGACGCCCGGGCCTATTGTTGCTACAGTCAAATCACATGAAAGCCAGACTAATTGAACATGTATTGATGGAAATGCGACGCTTTGACTCTCTCCTTTGGCAACCCTAGAGCTGACAGCTTCACGTTGCACTGCAGGAGGACGACACACTGTAAATACACCTCGGGAGACACATCCAGAGCCGAAGACAGAAAGAGACCTCGGACGAAAGAGAGAAGAACGTGAAGTTAGAGCTCAGAGACAAAGACAGACATGTAGAAGAGAGTACTGTATGAGATGGAACTGAAAGGATTAACAGCTACCTGTCACATGTGCTGTATGTGTGCAATCAGGACGATGGTGCTAAATACTAGCAATCAGGGCAGATTCATCAGAGCCTTCTTTTCCTGCCAAGGAAGGCAGCACACTGTGATTATGTAGGCATCAGCCTCTGCGACAGCCACCCGCGCCAGTTGTAATTTCGCCCAATTTATGTTAGAAGGCTTCAAAGGGCCTATAATTTGAATCCCTTCAGCTTCATGGTAATGTGTTAGCATCGACTGCCGCACCTTTGTGCTCACAAAATGAGCACATGTGTTGAAAGATGTGCTGGGAAAAGGGGGGGGGGGGAAGGTGAAAAGAAAACAACCATGTTGACTTGGAGGAAGTTTATCTGCAATGACAGAGACTGAGGATGAGGATATGAGGATGTTCTCACACCTGTGGGTTGGTTCATTTGGTGTGGACGACGTACACATTGTTTGTGTTCACACCAAGAGCTGTAAACATGATGTCATATAGACTGACATATAGATTTTTGAGACTCTCATCCTGTGTCATCATCGCTTCAAGGACCCACGTGGCTACATGAAATTTCTGACTGACAACAAGTAATGCAGCACATCACTGCCCCATATGTGATTATTTATCTTCTCCGGTGTTCACAAAGAGCTCACATAGAAATAACTGATTGTGAGCATTATTAGCACTAAATAAGACTGTAAATGGAGCTTGAATATGATAAATAGTGACGAACAGCTCAACAGACATCTGTTTTACTCCCTTTCAGTTTCTGATTGACGAGGGAAAATCCCTGCACTCATGTGGTGATACAAGTATGTCCTCTCACGCTGTCTTACGGTTGGTCTGTTTTGCTTTCACACCACAATCAAACAGAATTCTTTTCAAGTTGTCTCTGTCCGGTTGTTTATTCCACACCAGAGCTCGATTGACAGCTTTCACACCAGCCCAACCTGCCCGTTTTAAACAGAGAAATGTATCTGAGTTCATTTTAACCGAACCAAACATGTTAGGTGTGAAAGCTGAAAGATGTAGGCAGTTTGTGGACACACACATACATAAATGATGACGTGAATCCAATGTTCCTCTGCTCTGCGTGCATGCCTCTCCGTCCAGCTCAAGAATAACGCCTCTGATCTAATTTTTCAAACTGTGCAGAGAGACTTCAGCTGCTATCTCCAGACGTTCCTAATCTAATTTTGGGCGACTTCAATCACTGTTCACTGGAGAAAACCCTCAGGAGCTTTCAGCAGTATGTGTCTTGTCCCACCAGGAAAGACAAGATACTTGACCGGTGTTATGGCTCTCTTAAAAATCCCTGTAAATCGATTCCACTCACCCCGCTGGGCTTGGCAGATCACAATTGTGTGTATCTGGTTCCGTCATACCGTATGTGTCTTCAGAGGTGGAAAGTTGCCACTAGAAACAATAAAATGTGGTCAGAGGAAGCCACGTTGACACTGCACGGCTGTCTGGACAGCACAACGTGGGAGGAGTTCATTGAATCCTCTGGTGACATTGATGAAGTCACAGACGTGGTCAGTTCCCGGATATCGTACTGTGAGGACATTGTTACTCCTGTAAAGACAGTTAAGATCTACCCCAATAGTGAACCATGAGTGAGCAGACACCTTAAAGTGTTATTAAATAAAAAGAAATGGGCTTTTAAACGCAGAGCTTATGTCTGTACAAAAGGAGCTCAAACAGTAAATGAGGAGGGCTAAACTGTGCCACAAACAAAAAGTTGAAGACAAGCTAAGTAATAATAATTTGGGCTCAGCCTGGGACAGTATCAGGGTTATGGTTGGACTAACTGACAATGTTAAGAAAAGAGCGACGCTAGAAGGATTCACTTCAGATCAAGTTCTGTCACAAGAGCTTAACAGGTTTTACTCCAGATTTGATTTTAGCAATGAAACAGCTATTTAAAAAAAAAATACTCACCTGGCCACTCCTTCTAATGTTGTGAATACTATTAAACATTGTAAAACCGGAACAAGTGCTGGCCCTGATAATATTAGTGGTCGACTGCTCACCCACTGTGCAGAAAAACTAGGCCCTGTATTTAATTATATTTTTAATCTGTCACTTTCTCAGCAGAGGGTCTCCAAACAGCGGAAACAATCCACCATAGTTCCTGTTGCCAAAACCAAACTTCCTAAGTCTCTAAATGACTTCAGACCCGTAGCCCTGACCTCAATAGTAATGAAGTCATTTGAAAAATTGATCAAAAAAGAACTACTGAGCCACTCTTGACCCACTCCTATTTGCATATAGAACCAAGAGGGGGGGTTCAGGATGCCACACTAACTCTGTTCAGCTAAGTATACAAGCACCTCGAGAGCTCTAACAACCACGCAAGATTGTTGTTTGTGGACTCTTCATCAGCTTTCAGCACCATACAGCCACATCTGCTCGTCCAGAAGCTCACAGACAAGTTTGGCTGGGACAGCGGTATTGTTGGCTGGATTCCCCCACGTGCAGAACGCAAAGAGTGAGAGCGAATGGTCAATTTTCCGAGCTGTCCGTAACGTCCACTGGCTCTCCCCAGGGATGCGTCCTCTCTCCTCTGCTGTACATATTGTACACTAATGACTGCATCTATGAAAACCATCACATCTTTGAAGTTTGCTGATGATACAGTTACAGTGAGCCTGCCAAACAGCATGGAAATTTCCTATGGTCCAGTTTTTGACTATTTTTCAAATTGGTGTCACAAATCTGTTTTTTTTGGAACTGAATGTGTCAAAGATTAAGGATATGTGTATTGATTTTAGACGTTCTCACCCCTCTCCAGCACAGTGATTGATGGCCAGAATATAGAAATAGTGGAGGCCTGCAACTATTTGGGAACTAGACAATAAACTGACATTTTGGAGAAATACTGACATGGTGTACAAGAAAAGCTTTTGTCTCAGGAAACTCTCTAAGTTCCAGGTTGACAGGAACCTGATGACAATGTTTTATCGATCTTTTATTGAGTCTGTGCTCACTTTCTCCTTTATCTGCTGGTATCAATCTCTCTGTAAAACACAAAAATGTACTCATTAAGGTGGTTAATGTCTGCAGCGAAATAACTGACACAGCAAACAGTTACATAAGAAAGGAGAATCCATCCTGTCTGATTGTTCCCATCATTTAGTTCATCAGTTATTTGCATAATATTTTAACTTTTTTATCTTTTTAATTGACTATATATTAGTATTTTACTCTGTATTTATGTCTTTTGGTCTCCGTGTTGTATTTATGTGCCCTGTGTTTTATGTGTGCATGCATCCCACTGCTGCATGACCAATTGCCCCACTGGGGACAAATAAAGCTATTGATTGACTGATATGGCCAATTACAGCGTGTAAAAGGTACTGACAGCTTCAGGAGATTATTGGCTGACGTCTCGAGAGGTCATAGGTCAATATAGAATCAGTGTACGCTAAAAGCTCTTCTTTAAAAATCCACATGAAGTAGATGAAACATGAAAAGGAAACAGGCAGTTGGTAAAAGGGAAGAAAACAAGCTGTCGGGGTCAAAGATTGCTCTGCTTTCACATTGTGTCTGACACGGATTAATAACAAGGCTACGATGCCTTCTCTCATCCTCTCTGCTCTTTTTCCCGTCCTTCCTCTCGCCTCCCCTCCTCTGCCCTGCTCTGTCTCTCCCCCCCTCTCTAAGGGCTTCTTAATGACTAACCTGTCAGGATTAGCATCTCTCCGTATTTCACACTGTGGTATCCAGCTTCCTCCTCATCCTCTAATGAACAGCCCCGGCTCCAAGGACAGAGCAGACAGGGGTGAAGACAGATGAAAAACTCAAAAGCGCGCATCACCGCCGAGTTTCACATTTCAGGACTCAACGCCACCCGCGTCGAGCCAAGCCGGCTCTTTTCCTCTTTTCTCGCCTGTTTTAACGTCCTCTGTTGTTACTGGCTTCCGATGTTAAGGACAACTTAATTAATCACTGTATGGCTCTAATGAATTGACCAGCCTGGGTGTATTGATCTCCGGGATATCAACGGCCTGCCTTTGTGAAGTTTAATACCCTCTTCTGAGCTCAGAGATCACACATCTTCAGAAATTTAGGAAGGAATATCACACTGAAACCTTTTTTTTTTTTCTTTTTTCTGAAGAGTGCAGGGAGGTCAGCTCAAAAGACACTGGCTGAAGCCACTTCAGCAAATATGTGCATTAGACAGAAAGCAAATCCTCATCTTCATTCTTCACATGCTCCCCTTCTCTCCCACTCTTGCCTCGGCTTGTGTTACATGTGTCACATTTATAGAAATAACATTCCTTTCATCAGGGGAATTAGTGTTATATTTCAGGTTGTCTTAAATCAGAAGAGAAGCTTACAGCTTATTAAAGTGTCGTCACGGCACCACCACTAAGGATGCTGGGGGATTTGGCAGCCTTCTTCGAGACTGGATCGCTCAGATCTTTTTCTGAGCCGAGGTTAGATTAGGCATTGATCTGAAAGGCTAATTTGATGCCACATTACAGCTGTGAAATTACAGCACTGTACGCCTCCCATTTAGGAATATGAGCCGGACAACTCCCTCTCCACTTCTCAGAAATCAGTTATGTAAATGCACACTGAGTAGCAGTAAAAGCTCGGCTGTCTACAATTAGCGCCAAAATTGAGGAGCAGCCGAAGAATTCAATTATTAGTTGTCAAATGATAATCCAAGCCTTTATCCATACTGCAGGTCTATTTTTTTTACTTCATTAGGTCACATTAAAAGTCATGCAGGTAACACATTGCCATTTATAACACACAATTGCACTGAGACCCAAACAATATCAGTGTTCAATAGGTTTGGTAAAGCTATAATTACCTGCTGCTACAACAGCACAGGTGTTGTTCTCCTCACCTGTTGATTTAATGCTCCTTCACTAGTCCCTCTCCACTGGGAAAATTAAACCAAACAAGCACCCTTTTTGTTTTTCCACCGACAAACTTTTCCCTTTTATAATGAGGGCAATGCTGACAAAATATAAGCAGTTAAAGCATAATTATGAAAAAATAAGTGGGTCAAGTTGAACTTCCAGTCTGTAATTATCATCAGGCAAACAAACACAAGAACAGAAATCCCTTTTCTTAAAATACCTCATATCAGTTCGATGCCTGTACAATTTATTTCACAAATAAAAAGGTGGATAGACAAATGTAGGCGGGTTTACCCTCCGCAAAATGTAGTTAAAGTTAAACTGCAGTGTAGTTTTCTATAATATACAGTATATCAAAGGGATGAGAAGCAAGGGCAGCCTGGCATCAATACTTTGTACTACTTAAGTATGCCATACATTATAAAGTAGTGATAAAATGTTTCATTAAAGGCTGATACATTATTTATGAATGCTTTAGATGGACAATAAGCCATTAATAAGGACATTTTGGGGGCTTGCCAAATTGTGTTCTCCTCCAGCATAACTTGTCTTTTTAACTCACTGACCAGATACCAAACAATTGGCCTATCACTCATCTATAAAGCTTTAAGAAATCATTTATTGATGATTAAAAAGCCAGTAACTTACTAACGTGCATAATCTTCTATATTGCAGAGATAATTAACATCCTTCAAACGTTCAAAGTGTGACATCAGATCACACGACAGGTTTGCCTTAAAAATCCCTCAAGTTTCCTCATATATACTTTGAACTGGGGAGGACTGCGCCTCACGACTGGAATAAACCGATTGGAGACTCATTCCTTTGAGGGACTTTAAGGTTTACTTGCTGATATATTTTTTATAATGTTTGTGATTGTTTGTATTTGTGATTGAAATGAGGAAATGAAGGGAAAGAGAGGAGGGATGACATACGACTAATGTCCCTGGCCAGATTTGGACCACAGATGTTGTTATTATATGGTCAGAGTGTTAAACACCTTGTGTTTTGTAGGAGTGTGTGTGCACACTGTGCGTCCTCTCTGCGTGACTTGTGTTTTGTGTCTTGTCCAGGCTTTTGAAGCATTATTTTACCGCATGGCTGTGTTACACTGCTGTGAGAGTAAGTGACTGCCTGACTGGAGATGCCAGCAGATTTAAGCGGAGAGGACACTCTCTCCGTCTCTGATCCACAAACCACAGAGCACCCGCACAATGGAGTTAGTCAGTGAAGTCTATCTGCCACAAACTAAATCCCTCTCACTCTCTGCAACTCCCTCCATCCCTTCTCAACTGCCCTGTCCCCCCTCTCTTTCTCTCTGTCACGCACACACCACAGATGTGCGCGCACACACACACACACACACACACAGACACAATAAAATGCTCTTTAACTTTGCTGAATGCCCAAGCGGAACAACCACCCTACCCTCACCCCCTCACCCCCTTCCCATCCCTCTCTCATGCTCTCATGCTGATGCATTGGGTGGGATTATGCGCAAAGGCTGCGCGCCATGTCGTCCCCCTGCCGCGCCGGGCTGTGTGCCGCCGGGCCGTGTCTGCATGGCTGACTGTATTAAACATAAGCAGCTTTACTTGATAGGGCTCTATCCAGCTTTAATTACCACAAACTCACAAAGTCTGCGGACAGCACTCCTCGCTTCCGCCACTCTGCAGAACAAACAGGGCAGAAGCCACTCGTCTGTAATTCTGGGAACAGAGGAATATGTACATAGAGAGAGAGATTTGATGATGGTAGAACATATGCAATGCACATTTTCCATCATTGCAATCATCAGCCGTGATACTGACTATGATGATGATGATGCTGATGATGATGATGGTAGGATAATATTCATTATATCGCAGCCATTGTTACAATGGTGCTGCCTGAAGGAAAGCGTGACCTGGATTGTTTTTTTTTTCATTGAATCTGCAATGTAATTTTAGTCATATTCTGTGCGCAGCATTTTAAACAGCAGGACAGAACAACTCCTCGCAGCTAAATTATATTTGTTTTAGGATACTTAGTTCCTGGACAGTTGGGATTTTGGCCACATAGGATAAAACAATGAGTGTAGGGATCATTTGACAACATTTCATGCTGAGTTTAGTCAAGTTTTCTCCAACTGAAAAGCAAAACTCAGTTCTGGGTTGCCGATTTCCTTAAAAGTGGTTAGTAAACGTAACAATTAGTTTTGAGGTAAGTTTCCTTCATATCTTGTTAAATTTACTTGAAATATAGTTATATTAACTTGATTTTGTTAGGTTCAAACAGCATAAAAAAGGTAAGTAAATGTAACTTGTTCTTTCCACGTGTAGATATTTTGACTGTTATAATTCAAAATCTTATTTTAAAGACCTTGCACACCCATACAGGTGTTTTCAATTATTCTGGTTGATTAGACCTCTACTCAGGTTGAGTGAGGTCTCCAAACTTGACTTAAGTCAATCAAACATGGGTTGTACATGTTTGCCCACACAGTCCAGGTGTAACAATGGTGTACGGGGGCTTTACAAATAAACAATAGCTGTGACGTGCTTAATGATTGGTGACTAGGGCTACCAAGAGTCTGACATATGCAATTGGCTTGTTTTACACAGATCCAACGTCAGTGTTTTGCTCTAGGCTACTAGTCAATTAAAAAAAACTAGATAAAAGAAAACTGAATAACTGAAATGATCCAAGAGGCATGCCATTATACCAAACATGAGCAACCAGCAACTAAAGCAAAGTAAGAGGAGTTATGGTGTTTGAAATGTTTTCTTAGTTTCAAGTGAACTTGAACTAACGAGCTGCAGTGAACTTTCCTAGAAAAATAAAGGTAGCAGCAGCAGCAGAAAGCAGGTCAGGAAGCTGTATTTTGAAGATTTTGTTTATCTAGTTTGCCAAAACAGATCAAAACCATCAAATTATTGATGGTTTTTAAGATGAAATACTTCATTGATATGCAGTTGAGTAAGAATAAGTTATTGATGGTGCTATTTTTTGATGGTCTTTCACCTCAATATATCATACATGGATGTTTTTTTGTTCACCACAAAAAGTGATGCATTAGGTCGTTGTTATGAGGTTGTGTTTTCTATGCTTGTGTCAGTCTCATCAGGGTAATTAATGCATCATTTTTATGGGTGTATGATGAATGTTTTGGGAAAAGCAAGCGTCATATGTTCAGATGTGTTTGTTTTGTGCCACAGAAGCATCAGTAGCTGTGTTTTGACATGGTGGACGGCCCCTTGACCTTAAACACCCAGGGACCCGTGGAGGTCTTAATCCAGCCATGCTTGCAGCCTGTCTGGCACTATCTCAATGTCCCTGTAAACCCACTGTTCTGAAGGAATTAAGGGCATTTAAGTTCCGCCTATGACAAGAAGACCAAGTTGACCACACACTGTAATTGCTCAAAAGGGACTTTAGGATGTCACAGTGCTGTGCCATAAATTAATTACCCTAAAGCGCTTAGTGAAAGTCACTATGATGGCTTACACTGAAGGAGAAAGGGTGAATGGAGGTGAGTGTACAAGGGAAAAACCTTCAGTGACCGTAAATTCATATAGTAGTTATGAGTCTCATGACTGACTTGACTGACTTATGGCATGCTCTGAAAATAGTGTTTGTGTCCCGGCTGCGGCCTGCATCGTCGCCCTGAATGCCTTAAGAAACAGGACAGAGGACAAGAGACTTATTGTCTCATTGTGAGGGGGGGAAAAATACTCCAATTTAAAGGCAGGAAGCAAACAAAAAATGGAGGAAAGGCTGGGTCTGGTGGTAGGTGGCTGGTGTGTGTTTGTGTGTGTGCAGTTGTCGCAGTAGCCCTGCAGCCCCCTGGGAAAAAACCTGCCTACCTGCTGTCAATGAAAATCATCCATCTTTCCTCTTATATTCTCTATCTCTCTCTCTCTATATATATATTTCTTTTCCTCTCTTTCCACATAGTATATCTTGCTAATACACACTCTGCATTATTGATCATTTTAGCCCACACATGTAAACAAAACCTGTGGGGAAAATGTGAAATTCATCATACAGTATGTGTAATGTGTAAATATTTACATTGACATTCAGTCCAACATGTTGATGGTCAGTGTTTTGCTAAAGCACACTTGAGCCTGCAGGAAAATCAAACCTGTCAGTTACATGATAGTTGCTGTGATCACTTCACCATCCTCTTCAGTTTTTAAATTGTTTGCGCCCCACCCCCCCACCACCCCCACCACCCACCTCCTCCTGCAGCTCTAAGACGCCTCTGCTTTTCAAGGCTGTTGCCTTAATTTGGCTCCATGCAGAGGACTGTGGGTCCATGAGAGCGTTTGTGCTGTTTGATGTAACAAGCTGACCTAATTACCCACTAACAAGTTACATTGAGGCACAGCTGAGTACCAACATCCACTCCAACGTTATCGGTCCTGCTCACTCAACTCGGAGGCCACTCTGTGATAGGCTGTTGCTAGGCTGCCGTAAATTACAATTAAATTCATTTCAGTTCTGTTCAAAATGGTATTGCCTCATTAGGGAAAAATTGCACCTTGCAGTTGAAAGAATTTTAAAAGATAATTAAAAAAAAGGAAGTGATGTCCACAACAAATACCAAATATTTGATGTAATTTGTGTCATGCTTGTTTTAATGTGTTGTTTGTATGAACTCGCGATCAGCAAAACCAAAAGTATGAGATTACTGTGTCTATTTTTACATTTCCAGAGAAGTGTAGAGAACTAGAAAAAGCACTGATTTCACTTTTTGGTTTATTATTTTAACAGTTCTTTTTTTCTGTTGCATTATGGGTGAAGCATGGCACCAGTCCAGCTTTTTCCATTTTTTTTCCCCGCACAATAATTGATTTTACCCCACTAAAGACCATAAAATGTATTAAAAAGTTTAATTATTTATTTTTTTTAAGTAACCCTATCAAATTCACTTTTCCCAACACTTGCAACCACATAGTGTAAATGGGGCCATCTGTGCTACCTCCATCCCAATGTTTTAAACATTGCCATCAATAATGAGACATGTGGGTAAAAGGAGTTTCACCAGCAGAGATCCCAGGATATAAAATATATATGCATGAGGAGTGAATCCACCTGACAAGTGTCAAATATGGTGGAGTTCCTGGTTTGACCACATGTGAAGCTTTCGCCAAAAAAAACAGGGAAAAAAAAAAACTTGTAAGAGTATTGGGAGGGGAGCCGGGCTCAGGGAAAGATTTCCCATCATGTCTAAGTTATTGATGAGCCTCAGAATGAGGCATGCTAGCTCAGGCGGAGGATTCAGATGCTTTCTCTCTTTGCTTCGCCCATTCGTTCTCAATTTTCCTCTCATCCTTCCCTCCTGTGCGTCATTTGCCCCCGACAGTTTTATCTTTATGTTGTCTATCAGCATACTCTCCCAGGTCTTATACACTTCTGCTTTTTGCAAAAGGATGTGAATGTCTTCTTTGCTGTGAATCAAACAGATGCATTCATTTATTTCACCTCATCATTCAATCGTTCAAGGGAACTTGAAAAGATTCAAGCGAAGCCCTTCAACAGGCACTAGTCAAATATTGTAACTTTTTTAAAAGGAGAGGATGCACAAACACAACACGCACACACACACATACACATACACACAGGTCTCTGGGGTTTGAAGCCCAGCGCAGTGGAGATCATCCCACTTTTCCCTCCATGTGCTCTCTCATCCCTCATCTTTCCTGGGATTTCCTGACCCCGTCAATCCTTCAATTCTTCTCTCCAACTCCCAATCAGGATGTTCCATTTCTCTATTTTCACCCCATGTTCTCCTCTGTCTACCTCGTCTTTCCGAATCAATCCAAGAAACAAATGCTTCCATTCTTTTCCATACTATTTATGTACTTTTCTCCTCCTTTCTCCAGTGGACCCCGCAGCCACCTCTACTTTCCCTGGTGGGGTTTTGTTCTTGATGAACTGCCGCCTCACAACTGTTTGCATCCTGCCCTCCTATGCCTCATCCCCATCACTTTCAGAGAATAGAGAAATTCAATATGAATTGCTGTCATTATTGCAAGGACAGGGTGAGAGAGAGTGCAAGAGAGAGCGAGAGAGACGGAAAGAGATAAATAGACCAGCAAAAAGCAAAAAAAAAAGGAGGTGGGAGGTGGAAAGGATAAAATCTATATTCACTCCCTCTAACGTGCCAGCGATAACAACAGAGGCCAAGCTCCTCTTTTCAAAGCCGTCTAAACGAGGGCGCGACTAAAATCCCTGAGAGCCTTTCAGCTGGGCCTCGCCACAGCTAGCCTGTCAATACAGCATGGCCACAGGCTCCGAGAGAATAAAAAAAGCAACAAAAGGGGGGGGGGGGGGTACACACCCAGAGGCTGAGCGTGAGTCTGACATACAGTTTCTGTAAAAACGTATTCTCTTGTCTCTAACAGCATGTTCGTATCCAGTCTGCATCCATTATTGATTACTCAATTACTTGAGTTTGAAACAGAAGAAATGCAGGAGCATTTAGGGCAGTTTATTGCTGAAATTACACTCAGATAGAAGGGAAATGAGCTGAAGGGGAGAACGAAATGACAGGGGGACAATGCAGGGGGACGTAGAGGGATACGCAGTCATTAGCGCAGACTGTGAGAGAAAGGAAAAGCAATAGGTGCAGCGGAAAGTATAGCCATGCATGGAAAATAGAGCTTCATTGCCTTGTATCAATGAGATGATGTCCTGTATATTCTTCCTAAATGAGGGAATTTCTTGGAGATTTAACAAGGGCAAATTGCTTGTAACAACACATGGATCCTTAGATGAAGAAATGATTCCCTTCTTAAGCACTGCGCTATTAAAATAACAGCCAGTCCACAGCCGAAATTTGAATAATATTATGAAAATGCCCCAATAGTCGACGTTTTATATTATTCTTCAGTATTGTATTTTTTAATACTTATTTTAGGTCATGAATAATGTAAGGGGGGAAGGGCTGACCAGCAGTAGAATTACAACTTTCTAAAGAATGTCTTTTCTTTGGTTTTATTTGTTTGGCGGTGCATGAGCTCACGGAGCAAAATGAGATTAATTAATTGACTGATCGGTCTTTATTTTAGTCTTTAAGTCAAATTAAACCTTTATAAAAACTGAACACACAAAAGTACCCGAAGGCCTACACATGTAGCCACAAAATAATGAATCAGTGTCCAAAAAAAAGATAGCAATGACACACAATATGAAGCCAAAGCAGATCAATATACCCCCTTTACGAAGCGCTTCAATTCATATTGCCAGCAGAATCACAGGAAACACCTCGTAGCCATTAACTTTAAGCTGAGACTGATCCCGACCTTTTGCACGTTGTCACCCTGTGAGATCTACAGCTAAATGACTGATTTGTTGAGGAAGCTCTGGAAGCCGGCTGTTTATTTTGTAGCAGCCAGTACAAAATCCAAAAGCAGTTTGATATAATGCTTGATTTTGATGCATTAAAAAATATAAATATTGTGTAAAATGCTTCAAGTCTGCCAGCTCGGTTTTGAATAATCAGGACAGGCTTGACACTTCTGACAAGCATCTCCCACCACAGTATTGTGCCTCTTTTTTTTTTACAATACTGAACAACACAGACGGATACATCAATGATTTATTAATTCAAAGTCATCACGTAAATCAGCTTTAATGTGAGCATTTTTCAAAAAAAGGGGACCATAGAGACACAAATACAACCCAAAAAAAATAGTCATGTACCATATTATCTAAAAAGACTGATGACAGTTTGCAAGTGGCTTTCACTATTAGCTGTGATTAAATTGTCAGACTGAGAGCATTGTCACTCCCTTTTGTTTATTTAACAACCCCCCGAAAGAAATTCAGGAGCACTGAGGATACACATGGACATAATTTATTCAGTATCTTGATGAACTGTGTTGAGTTGTTCATATTATTTCTAATGATCTTAATATTGACTGAGCTGATCATACATGATGACTCTGTGCTGAAGGCACTATCATCCATCCCACACACATAAACATGACCCAAACACACTACTGTGATCACTGGGGAACTGAGCTGATCAATACTGAGTAAATGATGAACTCCAGACCTGCTCTTAGCTTGAGGATTACTGTAAATTTACTGTTGGCATTACAATGTGAATATCTTGTTCAAATGCCACTGGCAATAAGGTGCAGATGGCTGCTGTGGTGTACCTTTAAAAACAATATTGTGACAGGGCAGCTGCAGTATGGGTCAGTGGTTCTGCGATGCTGCTTCGATCTACAACAGATGGGCCCTGCAGCAGTGCTGGAAATCCCCTGGTATCCCCACAAAAAACAACACTGAACTCTCAGCCTCCATTTTACATCCAGGAACTGTGTTTATTTGAATAACTCCTCCAAACCCATTATCTAATGACATGACTCAATGAGTCACTATCCCCCAGACACTGCTGAGGGAGAAACATTGGGTTTTTGGCAGAGAGCGCTCGAATGCAGTGAAAAAAGGGAGGATTTCAAATGAATATCAGAGGAACAGAATATTGGAATGATTACAGCACATCAGATCTGCATATCTACAGGGAGTGCATGTGACACACTTACTAACTGCCAAGATTTCTCTTAACAGTGCTCACTTTTCTGATGGAGGATTTGGACAAGTTAGCTGATTTTCACCAAAACGCTTTGGAGAGCTGTAGCCAGTCTCGACGACTCAAATGCTCACGGACCCTGACCACATCGGGTTGGAATTTACCTCGAGCTCCACAGAGAGGGTGCAACTGTTCAACATGAACCTCTGGGGAACTATGAACACGCAGATGTGTCTGAGGGAGGACCTTAATGAGAAAACAATACTGAGACAACATACAATCTGTGACGTGGATTTGTATTCCACGTGTGTGTTTGTGGGTGAAACAGTGACGATGCTGACAGAAAGAAATTGTACGTACAGTACAGCTTGACCCTGAAAATGGTTAGGAAGGGAGTGTGGAAGGGAAGAAATTGAAGTACACTGATTTTTAAATTTGCAAAAATATTTAATGGACGAAAGTGTTTTTTTCTTTCTTTTAATCTTACTTTTCGGGACTAAACTATTTGGTTAAGGACACAAAACTCTGTTGTTGAAATAGTCATCCACCCTGACCTCATTCAACCTTTTTGCTGCTGTAAAATGTCACACTAAATTGTCACACTACCAATTCTCTTGTTTTTCTGGAGAGGACAATCACTATTTGCATGAATGAAAGAGGTGGCTTTTCAGGAAAACACGGGTCATTTAAAGATATTTGAAAAAAAAACAATCAATGCTGCAGCTTTCCTGGTGCGAACGGTCTCGTATTATCAGTGAGGAACAGCAGTCACAAGTTGAAGCCAAGACAGACATTTAAAAGAATATTTGCCTTAAATGACTAAAGAAACACTCAGAAAATCGGTATATGTGGTGAGTTTTACAACAGTCACATAGATGACAGATTTGGCATTTATCTGCCCAAATGGACTACTGACTGGGTAACCCATTTAGTTAGGATAGATAACGATGGTTTTGGGTGGTCTGTGATAACTTTATAACAACTTTTTAGACCATTTGGGCAGTTTCCCCTGATTAAAGGTGATAGGCTACATTGAAATGAATGTACAGTCTGCCACAACCTTGACATGAAGAAGAAGAGAAAAGCCGCTGAGCTGCGTTGACCAAAAAAAACAAATGTTATTTCATATCATTACAACTTGGCTGAACAGTTTTTTCCCTTATATTCAGTTCTCAAGTCATAGCTCTGTGATAAAAGCCTTATTCAAGTTCCCATCTGTTCATATAAGTGAGGACTTTTTCTGTTTACCATAAGATTATCATAGACACTTGTTGGAAATCATTTTTATTGCAGTAATCATCGTTTTGGGTTTGTCTAGCCTTCAAATAAAACAGAAGACTGGGGGCGCAACTTATGAACACTTGGTTTTTCTTCTTGCACTCATTTACTCACACAGAATTTCTCAGAAAAGCTCTGAGAGGCTAAATTTGTTCTTGAGCACCACAGGACATACCCCGTAATGACCATTACTGATAACAATGTTGTCTTGAAGTCAGCATAGTTCTGGCAAAGCTGTGAATGTGTTATTTTATGGCCCTTTTCAGACTCTTACAACAACAATTATTCTAATTTAAAGCAAAAAAAATCAGTCAACTTTTATAACACTTTGAGGCTCTGATTGGGCTATTTGTTGTCAAATCTGGCAAACCCTTGCATTCCTGAAGATAGAAAAAGTTTAATGATGATTCAATGAGTCTCATCTTTTTTACCACACTGGAACGGGTCGATGTTTGAAGAAAGTCAAACGACGCCACAACCCACAATGTCTTTTGCCATCTGCTAGACATGGAGGATCTGAATGGGCGCAGGCTGCTGTGTTCTTGCAGCCATCAGATCCAATGATTGCTCTGCAGGGTCACATAACAGCAAGGCAGTGTGAATCCATTTTATGGGCCCAGATGCACTCTACGGTGCCAATGTTGTTCCTCCATGATGTTCCCCATATTCTGAGATAATGACTCCTTGACTCCATACACACTGCTCACTTTGCCTAACAAGGCTGGTTTCATAAAACACAAGGATGACTTTAAACACCTCATGTTGCCAAAAATCAATCAGTGAACCTTAATGGGAGGAGTGGAACAGAAAGTAAATGTCAATCTTCTTATTCCCTTTAAGAAATAATAATAATAATAATTCATCAAACAGCTTAAATGTTCAAATCAGGACACATTACGTGTTTAAGGTAAGTTTTAAGATTTATGTAATAGGCATTTGAATAGCTTCTTCTATTTTTCTAATCCGTGACATTTAAAACTAAAACCAATGACACATAAAAACGGTCCCTTTTTACTTTTGGCCATTATGTGAAAAGAACAGCAAACAGTTGATATTTAAGGTGGGTTTTTTTCTTCTTTTTTGCTTTCTTTTCAGTTCAGTTGGGGGGCAAAATTGGAAAATCCATGTAGGGATAAAACAGAGAATTCATCTAGAGTCTAACATGTTTTGTGGACATGGTACTTTGACCTCCCAAGAACAAAACCGCTACCACAAGTCCTGAGATTAGTCATTTTCAGTGGGAGAGGGGGGGCGCTACATGTTTCAATCGATGAAAATGTCATCAGGGACAAACCTATTTTCCTCAGCTCTGTTGTAGATAAATATTGTCCAATCCGGCACTGTCAATCCCCCTCTGCTTTCAAGTGGAGACCCCACCACCCCCCGTCTCTGCTCCACCACACGGACACACACACATACACACGCGCACCTATCACATCATAGATTTCATCAGGAGTGAACACAAAAATCCAAGGAAGGTGTAGCTGCCGGTGATGGTGTTTGTGTCAGATATGGATTTGTCAAGTGCTGACGAATTACATGTTTTGAA
Source organism: Scomberomorus guttatus (assembly GCA_038419695.1). NCBI lineage: Eukaryota > Metazoa > Chordata > Actinopteri > Scombriformes > Scombridae > Scomberomorus > Scomberomorus guttatus. The sequence continues at coordinate 13,131,908 of CM076455.1, forward strand.
ACGATAACCCCTATCAATCTTTTCGGCTCTGCTTTTAGCAAACGCAACGGACGTGACGCATGCTCAAACACACAAAATCGATGACACAAAACTCAGAGAGAGGGTGACAGAAATGGATATGAAGAAAGAGCAAGATATGGTTCATAATTCCTGCCTACCACCATACAGCTACCTATTTTATAATAACTGTGATCAGAGATAGTATCTCGACACCCTCCACACTCCAAAAGAGCAGGCGACAGATGATTTCAGGGCTCTGAAACATACAAACAACTTGACATTTTGCGCTGAATGAAAATTGAGACTCGGTACATAGCACTGCAGCCACTCATTGGAGTAATGCATGATTAGCGTTCGCCACTGAATATAAAAAGAGTGCTGCAGGTAATTTGGGCTGTAAAATGGAGGCACTTCTTTGGTTGACGTGGCGATGGGTTTGTCGACTTCCAAGCTGTGTTTATGAATCTTTTGGTCCTGCAGATGCTGATTACAAGAATCTTCTCATCAAAGATGGCTGTTTTTCTTTGGCGCCAGATAAAAATGAACAATCTTCTCTTTCAAGTGTTGCTAAGGAAACAGATAAAGTCGAGCCTTTCGATCAAGTGTCAATCGAACAAGTTTTCATACTGTCAGTTTTAGTGGAAATTAAATAAGTCGGCATGTGTCTACGTGGTCATTTAACTGTGTGTGTGTGTGTGTGTGTGTGTGTGTGTGTGTGTGTATTTGTTTAAGAGATCTTGATTCAGACTGCTGCATCGTGGTGGTGTACATCTGTCCTTTTAACACAGCACAGTGACATAAATGCAAAACCTCAGCTGCAGCAAGCTTCACAATGGTCCCATGTATCACTGACATTGGTGTCCCGGCTGGACCAGGGCCTGTGTGTGCGCGTGTGTGTGTGTGTGTGTGTGTGTGTGTGAGGGCAAAAGAGGGAAAGCAATTGAGTAAAAAACAGTTAGGCATGGATGTGTGTGCATTCATGTTTGTGTGTGTGTATAAATCGGGCAGGTGGCCATCACTGGCAGAGTCTCTCTCCAAGGATGTGTCTGAACACAGAGGGCCGTTGTTATTGGAGGGTCTGCGTCTCTGTTCTCCACATCTGAGGGTCTATACAAACCTCCGCAAGCACCCGCTCCACAGTGTGTGTGTTGGCAAGACATTCAGTCCCATCACACTGGGACTCTCTTCCTGTCGAACACCAGGGTGTTGGGGCTTCTCACACCACAGATCAAGAGTCCAAGCCAAGAGGAAGAATAGGAGGAGGTCAGAGGGGTGTGTAGATGGAGGAAATGGTATCAGGATAATGGATGCATGGCTGAACAAAACATCAGGGTTTTCAGACAGGAATATATTACCAGGGGAAGGAGTAAATTGGCCAATATAACACTGACTGCCCTTTGTTTAACAATTACATTGTCTCCTTTGTTTGTGGAATAAAACCACATTTGTGTTTACATACTGTATACAAGATCACATTTGTTGTTGTTATGTGGTGCCTCAAATCACAATGAATTATAACAAAGGTAATATTTTGTCTTGAATTAAATAAAATCAGAGGCCAAGGAGTCCTGTATTGCAGTGACATACTTTAATAATTGACTGACAATATACAGTGCAGCAGCTGCATATGAATAGACAGGTCTAGAGTATTTTGAGATATGGTTTGTGCATGTCTTATCACCATTATATATTTTTACACACATATAGATTAAATGATGTCATAACGAGCATAACGTACAGGTCATGAGGAGAATTCTTGACATATAATTTGTGCAGTTTTTGTGCTTGAGTTGGTCAGTTAATGCTTTCATTCGGAAGGATTTGGGCTGGAAGTTTTATTGTTGCTGCTGTTGGGATATGCAGAAAGCTAATTCCTTAGTATAATGCAAATGTTTTTAGGGATAACACAAATTTATTTGCGGGAGAACGCATCTCGTTTCAAATATTTTACTCCATGCCCCTTCCAGGGCTCTGTTCACGACTTTGACCCTGAAATTCTTGACCAGTTTGGATTCCAGTAACCACCACTTGTGTTTTTTTTTTTCTTTCAAACTTCAACTAAAAAAACATGAATAAAAGTTTCTGTTTGAGACACATGAAGTCTCCAATTCCCCCACAAGCGCCTAAAAGACATTAAAAAGATGAAAAAGAATAGGAAAAAAATGTGGAAATATTGTTCAAATTGGGAGGTGAGCTGTGGTGAATCAGCACTGATTATCCCTTCGAGCTTGTTACCCCCCACTGCTACAGTATGAGTTGCAGGCTGACTCAATTGTAGGAGTTGACCTTTCTGAATCACAGAGTTTTATTGGAAAGTAAAGAATAAGTCGTAGCACATAGTGCATCAAAACCTTCAATACATGTTTTCAATTACTGAGTCAGATTAAATAAACTCCAGGGCGGGTAAGACTTTTGTAATACCACAGAAATTCAGTAATCCTTGTCTCCAAGTCTGTCTATATACTCATCTCTTCCTCTTCACTGGCTACATCAGATCAAGAATGACGGTTCAGAGATATTGTTTTCATCACATCATGTCTGTGTTCAGGTGCAAAAGACCATGTGCTTTTATGAACTGGCAGCATACCGGTTTTGACTAGTTTTATTCCAGAATTTGTGACATGAAACTATTGTCAAACTGGCATCCTCAGATGAAGTCTTGTAAAAGGTATTATTTAGATATTCTAAGCAACACAGAGACGTTCACTGTGGGTTTTCTGGCCAAGGAGGACATACAGAAAAGTATTTGAATATCTACAATAGCAGCCACATGGCGCCTCAATTTGTAAACTTGTAAGCGAGTTAGCTTACCAGACCACGTAGAGAAAAAAAAAAGCTCTCTTAGGCCAGATTTTTAATTAAGAAGTTAGCCAGAGGGGTTATTGTTTTCAACGTCTGGCTGAAAATAACTTGAAACTTTTCCACGTTCCCTTGATTATGCCATCCCTCTCAACCTGTTTGCAAATTGCTCTGAAACACATTTCCTTTTTTGCAGTAATTTGGAGCAACTGATTGAATTAACCGATCTCCCCATAAGATATGGTGCACATTGGTCCACATCCACAGTGGGATGATGAAAGCACAGTATGATCCAGGAAGCTGTCATGGCAGTTCTAACCCTGGGCTTAAAGGGACATAACATGCTTTTTGTGATTTTTCTGTCATTTATATACTGTTATAATGTTGGATGTCTATGATAAACATAGTCAAAGTTCCAAAACATGAGGTGGACATATATAAAAATGCTCCCTAAAAGCTTCAGCCTGCTCTGAAAGCTCTGTTTACACTTCCCCATCGAACTGACATAAGATTGTTGCCCACAAACAGCCGTCCATTCTGTAGTCTTTGTTGCTAAGGTTCTATAGGTGTTCACATAGTCTAGCGTATTTCAGGTCAGATTTGGGCTCAAACATGTACAGATATATTAAAAAGTTTATATTTCGAGTAAAGAACGGGCAAAAGAAGCGAAAATGCAACTACTATTGTTTGTTTACGTAGCTTCCGGGAGCTAAAACAGACAGTTTCAGAAAGAGGCTGAACTGAGGGGCTGCATAAAGTGCTAGTATAAGATAAATAAGGAGTTATGTGCATTTTATGCCCTCTTTAAAGTTAAAAACCTTACAATTTTCATTAAATCAAATCCTATTTTTGGTTTTATTTATGGCCAAAATTTCTTCACCACTGCAATATGTGTAGCTGCTCCACATTGAAAGCACTCAACTGGCAAAACAGGGGATGGCTTTTGTGTGTAGCAGTCGAAAGAAGGGCTCGTTTATAAAACCAGGCATCTACAAACAAGTAAATGGCCAGTTTCAGCATCTTTTGCCAGCAGATCAGTTTTAAACATTGCAAAGAGTAATGGAACAAGAAGGAGCAGGAACAGTGAGCTGTTTCACCCGGCCCTGCTCTCTCTCCGTGTGCTGCATGAAATCAGATTGCTCGTGGGATGATGGATACATTTATTGACTGATTAAAACAACTGCGCTGTAAACAGACACACCAGTCTCAGTTGTATTTCTGACAAAGTGGCTACTCAAGGAGTGTTTTGCGGCCTCAAGAATTCTGGGAGCTATTAAGTCACACTTGCTGATACCGCCAGTAACCGCGAGTGTTGCCAAATCAACAGGACTGAAATCTGAACATTTATCTGTTCTGTATGTGTTTTAGTATATCCTTGGAAGGAACAAAGGGACCAGAAACACACTTTATCCGGCAATAATGTGAATTATTCTTTTCTAACTTCAACTTTATGCATGGACAGACCATTAAATCTTCTCTTTTAATCCTCTCACTTCTTTTCCTCCCTGTCAATGCATTTCTCTCCTGGTGTGTGTAATTTCATTCACCCTCTCTCACCTCACTTCTTGCTTCCTTTGACCATTTCTCCTCATTAAATGTTCCTCCCCTTTCACTGACAGTTTGTTGTGCATTTGTCTGACTAATCAGAATCCCCTGCTGTTCGAATGAGATTTAACAGTGTTATGCAACATTGTTTCATAACACTAATCATTAAGTTCAATTGATTGGCACATTAATCAGGGTAGTTAATTGGACAAGCACATGAATGCTAATAAGTGTCTGATTTGGCAGAAGCAGAAATCTGTTATTAGATCGTACATCATCATTACGCACAAACTACTGTACCCCGTGCGACAGTGTGAATACATAATGTCATGTGTATTTCACAGATAGATGAAGTTCCTTATAATTAAGCTTTAATTGGAAGTGTATCGCTGAGAATTCGGGGTGGGAGTAAGTGGGGCAAAGTTAATCTCAGAGAATATGAAATTGGATTGAATTAGAGGGTAGTGTGAGGTTTTGTTGATTTTTTCTTTTTTCTTTCGGGCCGCATCAGCACTTTCTCCAGCCGGCTTTATTTAGGCTGTTAGCACCATCATTAGCGAGACTCTTGGACAGTGTCTGACCTTTTCACCTCTCAGCAATCACACCCGGCATCATTTCCTGCAGACTACCAAGTTTGGTCAAGTCCCTGCGGTATTCTTTAAGTTCATTAGTAAGGTGATGTGACAGCACATTAAATGGCTTTTTCCAAGAGGGCAGCGCTTAAAAAGCTCTCATAGAATCCAGTGGAAAGTAGTTTTCTGTGTTTGTTGATAACATTTACAAGTTATCAGCAAATTAATTCTCCAACCAGTGACTTTGCATAAACAGTAGGTGCTTTGCATCCTGGGTTCAATGAATTCTTAGTATTTTTACAGTACATTCAAACACAATTCATCCTTTTTTAATTGGCTTCCTGTTACATTTACAACACTCTAGATCAAAGACCAGGTATGAATGTGCATATGTCATATTACTGGGTCTCTTTAAGAGCCCTGAGTGGTCATACAAAGCGACAGTCTTGTGGTCTAATGATTGGACCAATCAGTTCTCCTCTCCAGAGCGCTGGCGCATAGCCAGTGGTAAACTCCATGCCCTGCAGAAATAGCTGGATCAATTGATAGATTGTCAGCATATGCAGCTTGAGGGATTTTAATGCTTGGCGCAATCCAAACATGTGCCACCCTCCTGAATAAGTTTAATTGATCCATTGGTCTGTGGCTCTTGCCATTACTGTGCTAATAGGCCATGTGTACAAACAAATAAACTGTAACCAGAACCCGTAATGTGGATGTAGAGTTGAGAGAAACTCATTTATAAACAGAACACTTAATGTTAAAAGCAAGAAATGGAAAGTTGGCAAAAGGACTGATTAAAAGAGAATTCTAGAGCATCATGTCTAATGACCAGTTTGCACAGGGAGCCACATATACGTCTGGCACTCGGCTCGTCTGCAGGTGCAGTGACTGACACAATGCTGGCAACAAGCACACATTTAAATTTAGTTGCACTGTAGGGCAATCGAAAAAGAAAAAAAAAACTGTGAGACTTTCATACAGTATTTGACACATCAAGGTAGCTACATTTATCTTAAGTTGAGTGAGAATGTGTTTTCATCATGTGTGGCCCTTAGTGAGAATACAACAGCTACATTTTTTGTGTTTTTCAGTGGACAAACTGTAGACTTGGGAGAAGTATGCTCTGCCATACATATCCATCATGAGACGAAAACTAATGTTGCAGCCAAGTAGAGTCTGTGTGTGTTCAACATGTCACACCTTCTCGTGGTCTGTGCAGACGGATCTGGAGAATGTAGGTCTGTTTTTGTCGGCTTCATTTGGCTTTTCTATCAGCATGTTCCCTGGTGATGCATCCATTTCTGTGTGAGAGTATCTGTGTCAACCGGTTGATTCTCAGAGCCGTGTGGATGACATGACTGGGTTTATTTATGGCAACAAAACATTCATGCTGATGAAAAGGGCAAATGCACTGAAAGGTGTAGGCAGCTGTATTCTGGGCACTACACCACCTCCACTTGAGACTGTTATCAACAAGAGCACATGTTGGAAGAAAGAGACTTCCAGACAGTCAGGTAGACAACATGTAAACAGCATTTAGGGTAAAGACATCCGCTGTCAGCAGACAGATTGCTTAATTCCACTGTTGTCTGCAACCACACAGAGATATAAAGTACAGTATACATCAAGACAGAGTCTGAGCATAACTGCAGGTGCTTTAATTAGAAACTAAATAATGAAACAGAATGGACGAGTGGGCCTAAAGCAGGAAAAAAGAACTGGTGGCCAGACTGTTTCTTAATCATAGCTTTGTGCCTTGGAGCATGGTAAGTTTTAATGAATGATTGAAAACCAATCATCAATGGTGGTACATTAATACTGCAGGATGCCAGATGACCTTTTCCTTTGAACTGAGTGAAAAATGACATTCCAGCAAGAAAATTTTGATGGATTTTTTTTTGCAAACTTATTATGTGTTTCCCCCCCTCTTATACAGCCTCCCAATCCCTTAAGAGATTTCAATTAAATTGTCCTACTGAGTTCTTCACTTACTTTCCTTAATCTCTCTCTTGGCTTGTGGCAAAGTGTGATTTTGTTTTTTTCCCCGATGCCATTTCCAATTTAATAGAAGTGCATTTATGTTCGCCTGTGTTATGAATTAAAATGGAGTTTTTTATGGGCCGGGGTGCATGCTGCCATGGTTGAGCACCCCTTCATTCAAACACTCTGTACCTTGAAGGTGACTAGTGCAGTGCCTATGTGAACTCCATAAATTGAGTTGTAAGAGTTCTCCTTTTGGTGTTGTTGAAGGCTAAGCTCCAGACTTGCCCTTGAGAAGCTGTTGGCTCCTGGTGAATTATAGATGCAGTCAGTGTGGATAAGTCAGTTCAGTCAGAGGGTTATATTTTCTCAGGAGACATTAGACTCTCTGTGATGAGTATTATCTCCATTAGGAGAGACAATGTCATGACCATTTATATGATTCATTATACAAAAATCCAAATTAAAACCTGACAGTTTGATGCTGCTGCCGTGGTAATGCTATAAACAAAATAACACAGTCATCCCTCATAAATTTCATGATTCAAGAATGATGCATGACAGCTGACAAATCAGAAATTTAGATTCTCTCAGCTTGTGGTTTTGGGCTTCAGATTCAGAGACATTACAGGCCCTAATGAGGACAGCCCAAAGATCTGTGGACCGTGCAACCCATCCTCTCATGTCTCCAAAACATGAAAAGACAAGCAGAGAACCGCCTACAACCCATCCCCAAATAAACAATGAAGCTTTTTGTGCCTGTAACACTTTTTTGGAAGGACCCAGCATTCCCTGAGAGACAAGGCAATCTTTCACATCAAAACGAAAAGATGTTTTGTTCATACTGCCCCCCAAAATTATTCCCAGCTGACACGCAGCTTGTTAGCCCCCTCAGAAGCGATCCTTGGGACATTTGGCACGAGGGGAGACGCAGACAGTTACGTAAAAAGGAAATGAGTGCCTGCCATCGAACTGACAGAGCTCATGGGTGTTCTCGGCTGACTGTCTTTGCATATGTGGCTGCGTAGTGCATGTGTGTGCATGATTAATTAGCACATGCATCTGCCAGTCTTCCGGCCTGTGCTGATGGCTTGTCATCATGGTTGGTTAAACAAGTCTGGTCAGTCAGTGTGTGCCTTATAATTGCATTCAACCTTGCTTTCAGCCACATCAACCAATGGCTAACAAGTTGCCACCCTCTGCTGTTGATGGGCAATGCCATGGCACTGACATGATTCAGTCATGTTTTATTTGCTATATGAGAGAATCGCTGTCATGGTAACTGACCCTTTTTTCCAATCTAGCACCGCATGTATGCAGTTTACAGTAACAATGGCGGCAGATTTACCACTCTAAGTTTGAGGTAATTTTTTAAATAATGCGCTCTTGACTATAGCTGTAGCAAACTTTAGCTAAATAACATGAACTTGACTTGTATAAAATAAGAACCCTGCCAATGGGGCTTAAAGTGCATTTAATGGCTATATACATGATATCATGCTGATGCAGCATGTGTAATGAAGCTAAAAAGACTGAGGCTAAAGCTACTTTTCCCAGTCAGCAGTTGATATAGTAGACATGAAAAAAGAAGCAGCATGTTCTTGTGTTGCATGATGGAGCTGCTATTATGGTACAGCATTAGAGAAAAACTAGAGAAGATTAGCTTTCTTTATATAATGCCAATCAGATGTTTACCTTAGAAAAAAATAATGTGTTACTTGGACAAACAACACAAATGTTAGATTTATACTTTTCAAACAGTATGTTTCACTTGTAGAGAGAAATACTTTGCGGATGAGGACAAACCTATGAGTTATCTGTATCTGGGGTAAACAACCACAAATCCAATACAGAGCAAGACAGAGCTGATAATGTTGCCCAAAACACAGTGGGGAAAAAAATGCAACCTGTCACCTCACATGATAATGTAGAACGCAAATGATATTCTAACTCTTGACCTTGAGAAACCCTATGATATGAAAGCAAACGTCATAAGTGAGCCTATTAATCTCGATCTAAAAAAAGATATTAAAAACATTATTAATTGCATCTATTTCAGCAATGTCTTTTAAATGAACTACACTTCTAAACTGCTGCCATTGGTTGAAAACATCTGTATTTTGTTAACACTAAGGTTCAAGGGAGTCTGAGAGTCTGTCTAGACTTTCCTGCCACAAAAGATCCATATTAGCATTCACCAAAGGAAAACTGTGTTGCAGGTCAGTTTTTCTTAATTGCTTTACTACCTTTAATGAAGGCCTTTTGTAGGCTACGTGTAAGCTGTAAAATTTGGGAATAAATGATCAAAACTATAATGCCTGCACCTCAGTTCAGAAATGAAAGGGACTGTCAGGGATGTGGAAGACACTGCTGCACAGACGATCGGGAAACTGGATGATATTAGAATCATACAGGAATAACTAAGTTTCCTATGTCCCCTATCATAGCCTGAATATGATTAAAACCAAAATAAGACTCATAACAGGAACACAAATGTGCGTGTAAATGTACCCCTTTCTACCGTATGTGGTGTTGATGGCATGACACAGACCTCAAGTTGAATTTCTCAATGAAAAGATGAAAGCCAGTGCAGTTTCTGACCAGCAAATTGACCAGAAACTGCATTGGGGCAAAGTTAAGATTTCTGTCAAATTTTGTCAGCTGCTTCAAGAGAGCAGGAGAGGAGATGACTTTGTGATTTTCCAGCAACAATCAGCGAGGCCATTTGAAATGGAAAAAAACAGATTGAAGTAATATTTCTCCCTCATCCTGCTGTATAATTTCAGTGAAGCAGTTTAGAGGAAAAGAACAGCACCTAAATTTTACTCTTGAAGATTTAAAGCGGGGGGGACGTTGGTTGCGGTGAGTTGTATCCTTGGGAAGTGTTGTTTACTGGTGTCAGCATCTTTGATGGCCAGACAATTTTAGAGGCCCAATGTATCTGCCATAAAATGTGATTTTGTTGTGGCTACATTTGTTTTTGCAAGCATGTCACGTTTTTTAGGCAACACTCCCCCTAAGTTGCATCAGTTTGTCATGAGAGATATTAGCCTGTCATGACCCAGGTATATATTTTGTCGAAAAGATTAACATTCCCCCCCAAAGCTCAGAGTACTGCTGCCATTTTCCAAAGCGCTTTATATTTTCTGGATGCTTCATATGCTTTAGAGTCAAGAGCCAAAAGTCTTGAGCGGGATATTTCTGCTAATATATAGATCATGTAGTGACTCTTCATCACTCTCCAGTTTCATTTCTCTTCTTTAGTTTTTTTTACTTTATTTCAGCTTCTGCTTCTATTAGATGAGTCTCGATCCCTGTGGAATAGATTGCAATTTGTACCTATGGTTTTAGAGGAGAGAACAAACCAGTGCTGATATAGTGCAGCCATAAAACAAGATAGACTAGATTCACAACCTAACCTTATTAGTAAAAGGCATATCTAACTTGGCTAGAGAGTTGTGTTCTGACAAGCATATATCACAGATGGCAAACTCTGTTGGATGATTTTAAGAAGTACAAACGGAGGAGTGGAGGAAAGTGAATTTCTTATGTGTTGAGATACAGAAATAACAAAGAGGAAAGGGATGAAGGCAGAAGTCATGCATGGAGAAATGAGCAGAAAGGAGGACATGGAGCAAAGGTGGAGCACAAAAGATCAAGATGTTGCACTAAAACGGCAGGAGCTTAGTGTCGACACAGCGGGAGGCCAGGGAATATCACGCTGTCACAAATCACATCGCCAACTCCCAGCTGAGATTGATCCGCCAACCTTCTGCTACACCAGCCTTTGCACTCCCTTAGTTTTTATACTTCCTCACGAAGCAGCTAAGACATTTCTCTGCAAGGAAGCACAGTGTCGTCACGAGCAGGTGACGGTGGTACCAGTGTGGGATCACGAGGTCAGAGCTGTGACTGGAAGTGGTAGAAGAGGATTAGTGGCCCAGCAGAGGGAGAGAGCGGCCTCCCTGCAGCGGAGAACCAGCTGGTCAGCAGGCCGGCCAGCCCGGCTCCATCTGTCATTCACCAGCTCGACCCGCTGGGAGCCCTAGCAAATCTCTCCACCTCCCCTAGCTCTCAGAGATTATGTCATTCAGTTTTAGTGGTACCGCACGTCCTCTATGATGGAGGTCTTGCAAAAAGTAACATTAAAATAAATTTGGTCTTTTTTCTATATAAGACTTAGATTATCCTACATACTAGTGAAATATGTTTGGCTGCGCCAAGGCCTCTTTACGTGCAGAGTGATGGACAGGTGGAGGGTGGGATTTTAGAGAATAATCAGTGGTGAATATTTTTTTTTCCGTCTTTACTTTTATGGAGGATGATAGATTTCAAAGCACTGGTTTCAAACATGTAAGGCCCTCTACTGCACACATGATCAGCAGCAGAATCTATTTGTGCTTGCATGAGCCCTTGTTATTCTACAGAGAGCAGCGCTGCCTTTGGTGTTGCGTGCAGCGTGGATTTTACACCTCATCACAGCGCTTAAAGTTCAATCAGTTTGAACTTTGTTTGCCCATAACCTTTCCATGCTCAATTATATGACAGCTGCCTGTGATGTTACATGAAAGCAACCTGTGATGGACAAAAGCTCATTCTCTGTGTGTCAGAGTTCCCTGAAACTGTACAACACCAGCTTAAAATCATACCACTTTGATCTTAGCATGGTGAAATGTCAGCAGCCGCACGGGGCTACCAGGTTTGTGAATGGACTCGGCGCATGTTGGTTACTAACACGTACGCTACACTTTGACTCTACACCTGGCTCTATGCTTTTCTTTGTATGCAGACCACTGATTGAGCCTGTATCCCTAGAAATTCGGTTCATATCAGATGATTCTACAGCGCACAATTTACGTCAAGTGCCAACATTCAAGGCCAATGCAGGAAGTGTGAGGAGTTCAGGGTGGTGCATGGCCACTGCAGTTCATCTCCCATCATAATCTGACAATTTATGTTTGATTTTGTTGTTTTTACTGTAACCACAATCTTTTCCTAACCTTAATGAAGTGTAGTAGTTGCTCAGCCTTACTTTAAACATATGCAGATTGTCATATGGTATTGGGTAAAATGTTAGAAAGTTGTTGAAATGGAATTTAATACAATGTTTTGCATCATCCAATGTCAACTGTATATATCAATATGGTTGGATCATTATGAAGATAATAATATTAAATATTTGTGACTAAAACAGCAAAAATCGAGTTCCAAAAAAGGACTCTTACTTAAAAATGAATGACTTAAACACTTAAAAACTCAACCACTCTGCTTTATCAGGACTGTGTCAGTGTTGTTTGATCAGATTTGACTGAATAAGCAAAATAAGCAAACTCAACAACAATCTTTGGACTTTGAGTCTGATTTTTATATTGTTACACTCCAATTAGTGCATCAAAATACCGGATATCATCATTTTTAACAAAACTTCTGCTCAAAACACAAATACAGGAATCTCTCATGTGAAAAAAACGTGTTCGATGTTCCTGTTTTTCAAGTCTGTCAGGTAATAATATGTTCCTGTAGCACATTACTGTACTTATAGTAAGAAGCTGATTAAGAAAATAGGCTTGCAGGATATGTAAGGTTGAAGAGGAATGCCTGACACGATGAGAGTGTTGCGTGATGTTCAATGTGTGCATGCTTCGCAAGTCAGGGTTAGTTTTGTTAATTTAAATTCAAAAAGACAGGCTTTGTTTAAATCTTTTCCATACTGTCTTTAATGTTCAATTCAAACATATTGTGTCTGGAATCTTTGAGGACTTCCCGGGAAATGTTATTTTCCCAAGCCTTCAATCACCCCAGTTCTGTCACAGCTTCGGTTTCGCATCTCATCCATACCCAAGTCAGGTACCAAAAACAAGAGATGTTTTTTTTTTTTCTCCCTCCCTATTCGAAACGATGCTGCATTTTGTTTTTACTGCTGAATCCCTCTGACAGCTGTTGTGGGTTCCTGTCAAAAAGTGTTGTTTCTTCTTCTTTTTTTATTTCCTAGTCTCAGTCACACTAACAAGAAGTGAATAAACAGAAGGTAGAGTGGAAAAGCAATAGCATTGGAAATGCTTCTGCCCAAGAGAGTCAGCAAAATTCGGGAGCTAGGAAAGGTTAAACTTTATGACATGATCGTTTGAATTGTTTTCTCCTTCATCTGATATACATGTGGAAGTGTCGAGGAAAAAAATTATACAGTACACTGAGAGTTGTGAGTAGCAGTTTTCGACAATAATGCAGTTTCTCTCATGTTGCTGCCTTTGTGCTCAACACTGAAAGCCGCTGTCTCTCCCCAACAATAACAGATGTCAAAGTCATGTTCTCCTAAAAATTTATAACTGCTCTGTGCTTATTGCAGCCATCTTAGTAGAAAGCCAATTGTGTTTGATTGACTGTGACTGTGATTGGCAGAAACTTGGCTCTATTGTTTGGCCACTCATGTTATCACATTTGAGAAGCCCGGCTAGCCTGCAGCAGTAAAAGCAAGAGGGGGATATTGGCTCCTGAGTAGCTGGCATCGAGCCTCTTTCAGACAGGCAATTCCAGGGGAGCAATTGTCTGGTTTAATTGCTCCAAAAAAGAAAGACGGAGAGGCGGTGAAACTAACAAGCTGTCTACAGAATCAGTAATTTACAGGCTCTGTGATAAAAACAGATTTCTATTTTTCTGTTTTTTTTCTCTCTGTGTTCTCTCTCTCTCTCTCTTGCTGTTCCAGTTATTGTAAAATATTTACAGGGCGGGTTATTGGGCTGGCATAATTTGCAGTTGTGATTTGCACAGTGGGACAGACACACTGATTTCACTAACTCTCAGACTGATTTGCAGGGCCAGAGCTGTCTACTGCCTCATCACCTGCCATTTCTAAGCTCGAAAGCACTCAGAAGTCACATACCATTGCCAAGTCTGCATAATTGTCTGAATTCATTATTCTAAGAAATGTTTTAATGTACATCTGGTTCTGGATCTGCTTCAAATAGACACAAGGAGAGGCAATCATGGAATATGGGTGCCAGGTATTGTTTCTTTATCTACAATTAAATGTGGTAGTTCGGGAGAAAACATAATCCATAATCCAAAAAATCCTTTAAAAAATTCCTGGATCTGCAACAAAAACATATTTGTTACTTGGCCTCAGGGCAGGAATTTCATGGGGGCCATGATGGCCATGGCTGCCGTGCCCCCTCAGTTTGGCCTTATGCCCCTCAAAAAATTATATGCCCTGTGGCCACAGTGGCCTTGATGCCCTGCCCGCACTACCCCAACTGATTTCACCGTTTTCTGCTTCTTTTCTGTCTATATGGTTTTTAGACACCAGCGTCTTTTGTTGAGATTCTGAATTTTTATTGGGCAACATCAAGTGAAATGCTGAGCACATAACCAGTGGTGGTTATGAACTGCTGGAAACACGGCTATTTATGATGATAGTTTGAAACAAATCTAGCACCGGCCAACAAGGAGACTTAATCGAACTCATCCTGATGTGCCGATGCCTCAAGCTGTGACTGAGTGAACTTCTGAGAAGAGAAGATCACCTGAGCTGAGGTAAGAAAGTCTGATAAATTAGCGAACAAGTAAGACAAGAAACTCAATAATATAATGTTACGCATTGCTCGTATATCGCTACAACATTGACTTAGCTGACCCAGTAGCCTAAGAGGTGTTACGTGCCTAACGAGTATTATAGCCTAATGTTTGTAACATTAATGTTAACAAATGTAACGTTAGCTAACGCTTTTTTATGTTAGGTAGGCTAACACCGGTAGCTGCAACATTACAACATTAATGTTAACCTAGGCTGCGCTGCGTGAGCAAACTCAGAAGCGGCGTCCCTATCTCCACCCAGTCCTTGAAAACTTCACCATCACCACTGAGGGATTTCAATACAATGCAGTAAAGATCAGAAACTCCAATGTAACTGCAGAGGCCTTCTATCGCTACAGGAAAGACCCTGCATGCATTGGCAAGAGATTTTCCACTTTCTCCACTGATCCTGTGCTCCTGGCTGCAGAGATGTTTGATCCTGTGAATTTCTCAGCAGAAGAAAATGTCTTGGAGGAGTTTGGTGAGGAAGAGTTACATCACTTATGAAAGCACTTTGAGCCTCTTCTCACCAAAAAATGGCTGCAATGTGGCTGAGATAGACAGGGAGTAGTTTAGGGTGAAAGTTGACATAGTGCGCCACTACAGGGGCCAAATTTTCCTTCCTATGGTCAAGGTTTCTGATGGAGAAGGAAAGCACGTACCCCAACCTGCTACACCTTATTATAAGCATCTTAGTGTTCTCTACCTCTCAGGTAGAGTGGCAGTTGTCAATCATGAAGAGAATGATCGTCTTCATCTTCTTCAGCTTCATCTATTTGTGTTTCTGCTTTTTTACTCTATATCATCACCATTTAGCATCATTTATCCGCTGTAAATATTAAGGAGTTGAGGTTAGACAGGGAGGCAGGTGCTTACAATATTGCCCAAGTATATAGTTTTACCCATTCTGCCTTTAAATAGAATATTCTAAAAGATAATTATGTCCTGTATTTTACTACTATATTGAAAAAGGCAGCTGCTGCAGGCAGTGGCAATCTGACATTTCAGGGTAATTTCCTGGTAAGAGTTACCTGGATTTGAGCAGTACATAACCTATATTATGTGGAGGCAGAATGACAGCAGGCACCAGACTGTCGGCCAAATGAAACACGAGCCTTTGATCTCACCACTGATATACCCTTCCCATCTATTGTTGTCACAGAATAGCTTCACTTTTACACAAAATTATTGATTGTTCTTTACAGAATTAATGACATATGAAATATGATTTTGAATCTCAGCGGTGAACACAAAGGAATACCAAAATAGGGGTGGAAATAGGTTAAAATGTGTACAGTAGTGAATCAATGTGCCACAGACAAAAATACACACAAAATATTGAATAGTCTTGCCAGAGCAAATTCATGCATACACATGAAGCCGAGCAGAGGGAAATGGACATTAAGAGACACAGGCACATTCACAAACACCAAGTGTGTGTGTGTTTGTGTGTTAAGTCACTTTCGGGGACACATACCAGACTTAAGACCAGTTGACTGGGGATGGCCTGTGCAATTAGGGACAAAAGCTGTGTCCCCAATTGGTAAAATGCTGATTTTGGGGTCAGTGGTTAAGGTGAGGGTTAGGTGAAGGTTAGGGTAAGGGTTAGGTTTACGTAAGTCTCCAGAAAATGAATGCAAGTCTATGTAAATACCCCAAAAGTAAACCTGTGTGTGTGTGTGTGTGTGTGTGTGTGAGGTTACGGACCATGGCCTATTCCTCTCCCCTCTGCAGCAGCCTCTATCCATATTCATAACCTCCCAGAGCGATAGCAGAGGGAAAGAGGGAGGAGAAGAGAGGAGTAGGAGGAATGAGGATTTCAGTGTGTACGAGTAAAAAGGACAGGAATAAGAAACATAGGGTTCGGTGTGTGTGTGTGTGCGTGTGTGTGTGTGCATATTTGTTGTTTTCCGTCTGATGTTGCAAAGTCATAAACAAGACAACTAATGACTTGGCTATTATTATCCATCTTTCAAACACACCATTTGCAGCGCACCAAGTTTAGCTTTGTGGACTCAGCAACAATATGCGTGGTGATTTAACAGGGATAACGGAACATTTTCTGGTTCATAACCATTAGCACTGCAATTAAATTCAAATGGATGTAAAAGCTCAAACAAATATGCATGGAATGCATGAAGGTAAGGTCCAATTAATCATCAGTGGAGGAGCCTCATATTTTCTCTGTTTGCAAAACTACTCTTTCACATTTCCTTTCTTAAGGAAATTGCTGGTCAATAAAGTATCAATTGAATTTTTTTTTTTTTGGGAGAGAGTTTGCCATTATATGAAGGAAAGAACACAAGAGCCTAAAAAAGAAGAATAAGCATTAGAAGTACTTTCTTTGTGAGGGCTGAATAAAGTTTTATACACTAGTGCAGTGCCGATTTCTCAATACCTAGAGAGAACAGTGCCCGTCCCTAAACGCCTCTCATGCAGACTATCGGTAGACTCTACAATTTACCAATGTTCCCTAAACGCCTCACATGCAGACTTGTGGGAGACTACAATTTTGAGCCGAGCTGAAGTTGATTGGATGAACTGCAGAGCCCGTTCAAACCATGCCTGAGACATCCTGCACTATGGGAACGGGAATAGTAGAGCTTAACTCTGGACTTTTTCAATTCATTCTCTATGGTAGTGATATCACTACGGTTGTAATCCATCCTCCGACTACAATGTGAGTTGCTATGGCAGAGTCACACTGACCATACTTCCACTCATTGACTCCACAGTCAGAAGAAGAAGCAGAAGCATTTTTATATATTTCTCGAGAACTGATTATTCAAACAACTTCACACTCGACACTGCACATCCTTGGGTCCCCAGCAATACATCTACCAAGTGTGAAGTCGATCAGATGAACTGTTGTCAAGATACGTGAAGGACACACATACAGACAGACAGACAGACATACAGAGAGAGATTTGTTCCTTTATAGTTAGATTGAGAGTGAGAGTAAGAATACATGTATGATATCAAAGTTGAGTGTCTCATTAAGCATCCACACAAATCTGAGTGAACGTTTTGATTGACACCTGCACTGGCCCCTGGGGGATGGCTAACTATAGTAGCTAACAACGGGGTTTCCATGATGCAAAGCCGCGCTTCTAACACACTGAGCCTCGCCTCCAACACGGTAAATATACTACATTTATTACATGTTTCTTTATCACTAAAGGAGGCAGGGGATTAGCTAAACATAACACCAGGATCCTACCAGGCGCGGCTGCGGCGCGTTCCGGCTGCGACGCGGGTTTGTTCCATCATGGTGTCATACCCCACCGGAAGTGTGTCAGAAGCGGAGCGTTTTGACTGCTGTCAAGCCAACCACCTTTTAAATTCAGTTGCGCTCCTACTAGAGTAATTACGGTAGCCCAGTCAAAGCTGATCGAGCGCCTTTAGGCTACTGTAATTACTGCAATAGCAGAACAACTAAACTGCCCAATTTTGTTGACTTGCTCAGATTTTGTTGATTTGGTCATTTTGTTTGATTTTTGTGCTTCTACTATGGGTAAGCAGGCTACGTAGTTAAATGGTGTCCTTATTTGTCTGTTTTAATTGTGTTTATTGTTGATACACGATCGGGAGTCTGACCCGATGCTCTATGCTGTTTCTGTTTCTGACTTCCTGCCCAGTTCAATCTCCTCTGTGCAGCTTGGCCTTTGACATGGCTTCCATCAAAAACAGACTGGGCGCGTATGTTTAGTGCAAAACTATGAATGCCAACCAGGTCTCTTAGAAATTATGTTTCTATACTACTAAATTGTTTTAACAATTATTAGCAAATGTAATCACTGCCTGGATCATGTTCACAGCCAGAAAGAATTATGTGCTACATTTATACAGTATAACGCACTAATGTCGGCAGGCTAAGATCGGGGTGTATGGCGGGTGTACATGACACATTTTTGCAGCTTGCCAAATATGTTAATTAACAACAATTTTCCATTATGTTAAGAGACAACGTAATTCAGCCAGCATGACATATTTAGCAAAACGTATTTGCTGTTGCAATTTAGTCATATATGAACATAATTTTTAGGAGACAAGGTTGTCCAGGAAAGACCAGCAGAACGTGCACAGTTATGTCTATATTTAAAAGATTATCGCATCTCGCCCCTCTCTGGAAGGACTTTTGCCTTACAACAATGTTTAAAAGACACATCAGACAAACTAGTTCGCTTCGAGCATACCCCCACCTTTAGACTAGGTGGCTGAGATAAGCATTAGTGTGTCAGTCATTCCTCACAAGAACAAATGGGTGTGTGTATGTGGTGTGTGAAACTGTGAAAACAATATCTCTCACCTGCTTGCCCACCTCCTCCTCTATTCAGATGCTTTTCACACACATCTGTCACACACACACACACAGATGCACACGCACGTCTTTCACTCTGTCTAAATATTTCCCACATCGTCTCCATTCCTCCATCTATTTCATCTCCTTCGCATCTAATCTCTCTCTTCTCTCTTTACCCTCATTGAACTGTGTATTTCCTCAAAAGAATTGAGGCACTGTAAAAGGAAATTTGGCATTATCTCAGTTTGATCTCTTGGAATCCTGACCTTTTAGTTGAAAGAATTAGACAGGCTTTAAGTTAGTTTGGCATTGATTGGTCTAACAGTATCACATGTGCTAATGGTCCTTGTCATTCTAGGCTGAGTTTAACGATTCTTTCATCTTTGATTTCAACAGTTATGGAAATGATATGATTCATAGCTGTATAGCAGGCAATTAGCACAGACAGACGGACAGACACACACACACGCACACGCACACAGACTATCCATGCAATCCCAGAGGACCACTTGATGGGGTGTATAATGTGTTTTCATGTTCAAAGCATTTTACAGTAGACTTTCTTAAGGGTTTTAAAGCAAACCCGACTGTTTGATCATCCACTTGACACTCTGTGCAGCTTTACTGAGCTCAAGGAGCCCACACATCCTCTCCCCAGCCCTGGACAGCAGACAGAGTCATGCTGTGGAGCAGCAGAGGTTAGTACACACATTTTTTGACAGAAGTTGGCAAAAAAATAAAATGCTACTTTTGGAAAAAAAAAAAAAAATGTTGTATTTTCTCGCCCAGTCTGACATATTCTAGATCAGAAGTCCAGGAGGGTGTTTTGGAAACACTCCAGACTGTATTTATACTCACTCTTGAATGGCAATTGAGATGAAAACTTAATGCTTGTTCTAGTCCTGCTAATAACTCACTTTAAAGAGGTACTGCACACTTAAACATGTTTCTTGAGCTGTAAACTAAATTATATGACTGTACTGTGATGAAACACATCAGTGCTGGTGTTAATATTGACATTGACACCAAATCTATAAAAATCAGCATTTCATGGGTTGAAAATGGCTCAACATGTTTAAAATCAGCGACCATTCGGTAGTTCTCTACGTCATGAAATTTATCTCTACTTCATGAAATGTATGCAAATAGTAGAATGTTAAGCCCACATCCCCCCAGCCCGCGCTCATTTTCAAATATATGCTGATCGGGAGAGACACATCATTCACAGCTTCAGCCGACACAGAGCTGAGAGGAAGACAAACAGCGCGACAACATTTAAACGAGCCAGAAGTCGTTTTTTAAATAAACCTGTCTGTGTTCAACTTGGTTTATTTTCTCCGACTGACCTGCTGGGTGAAATCTCTTTGTCTGTGTCATGGGAGGAAATGCTGCTGGCAGCAGCAACAACAACAACAACAACAACAAAACCCAGAAATCCTCTTCGCAGTTTGTCATGTAGCTCTTTAACTTTCCGGCTGTCTGTTCCAAATCAGAAACTATCAGCTAATTTACAGCTAATGAATACTTCCTAAGTAACTCAATGAAGTCATTTTGAAACAGATTATGACATACTAACTTATTAAAACTACTTCCTAGATATCTGTAAATCTGCATACTGACCACTTCATTAATAATAATTATTGATTAACTCCGTCAGGTGCTAAATTGGCACAAAACCAAACATTACTTCAAGTGCTGAAATTATTATTCAGTTTTTAATTTGTTGATATAAAATTATTCCATGACAATGAACTAACAATCTTAATATTCATTAATCCATTTAAGTAATTTATTAAGCAAAAATTGTGTTGGATACAGCTTCTCAAATGTTGATAGCTTGATGAAAAAATGTTGATGAAAATAGGTTGGCTGCAGTCCTGATATCCTCCTTATTATGAGCATATTAGTTTATGTTTTTGTGCTTCCTTCAGGTACAGTGATGCGTTATACTGAGTGACCAGGAATGCATCATTACTACTTAACTGTCTAACCAATATGAGGGAGAAAGTAAGGCTGACACACTAGATACTACTATCTAATTAGTATATTTATGTAGCTGACATTTCAATCTTCTCTTATCTCTTCAATCACTTTCGGATGGAGAATCCGATTCATGTGCAGTATGTTCTCTGCCCACACTAGCTATTAGCTACCTCCGCTTGCCTAATTACTGTCATTCATCCTTTATCAATGAGAAGTGGTGGGAAGCAGCTGCTACCGGGTGACTGTGTTCTCATATGCATGCAAATATACATACACACACACACACACACACAAACAGTCACGCTGCACAGAAAATGTCACTCAGTTTGAAAAACATGTTTGAGAAATGGGAAAAAAAAAATTCTTGCATATTTTACCTTTCCAAGTGATCTTCTGCCAATACCGTACGTCTGTATTTGGAACACTTTCTCCTAGTTCACATAGTGAGGCGCACTAAGCCTGTGTGTGTGTGTGTGTGTGGGGGGGGGGGGGGGGGGTGACACCAAGGTGATGGCATATTTTATTAGCTCCCGCTCAGGGACCGTCGAGAATCTCACCTGAGAACTCAACTGTGACATTGTGGATCCTGAACTTCTTTGTTCCTTCTCATCCCTCCTCATCTGTCTTACAATCCTGTTTCAACCCCTTCAAATCACCCTGCCTCCATCTCTCCCCACCCAGCCCTTCCACACCTTAATCTTTCTGTCATTCATACCTCACTTCTCTGCTGCCTCAATCCCTTACTCCACTTGGGCCTTCTAATTGCGTCTTCAACAACAGGTGCCTGTTATCGGTTTTAATAATCCCGCTACGCTGTGCCTCCTCCTGGTAACTGGCCTCTTCTCCTGACAACTGGCTAATTAGGTGTCACCACAGAAACGTGAAAGGTAAATGGACAGTAGATACATCCAAATAGCTGTCAACTATGTCTCACTTTAACCAAGAGGGGAGGAGGTTTGGAAAAAAGGGAGATGAGGTAGATTAGGTATAGAGGTCAGTAAAAGAGTGAAGAGCGCTGAAGGACGATGAAGGGATGAAGGGATTGGGTGGAATTAGGAGGAAGGGGGATTGAAAGCTAGATAAATGTGGGAGAAAATGAGAAGATGAGAGAAGAATAGATATGCGCTGGGAGACGTGGGAGGGGAGAAAGAGAGAAAGTGATGCGAGAGGCAAAGGCCACTGCTGCTGTTCCCTGTGGCCACTAATAAAATGCTCCAGTCAGAACTCTTGTACGTGCACACATGCATGAGAAAACACACACACACACACACACACACAAAGGGCAGTTAGACTTCCTGATCGATTGAGCCATGCCCTGCTCTGACATCTCAGCAGGCCTCAAGATGAATGAGCTGACCTACGAAGGAAAAGAGAAAGAAAGGAAAAGACGAAAAAACAAACCTTTGCCTTTTAAATCTCTGAGGTTTGTGTCACATTGGTCACAGGATGGGAGGGTACAGTGTGTTTATCAACACTTGAGGCTGCTTTTTTTCTGTTTGTGTGCAACCACATTCAAAAATTACCTTCATATACAGTAAAATAAATTCACGTTCAAATCTGTTTTGCAGGAAACGTATGGGTTTTATCGTTATAATGAGAAAACATTTACATATACTATGGGGTGATTTCACTGAATTTGCAACATGCAACGTGACTGTTTCCTCTCATGTTCACTTTGACATGTAGGACTTGCAAATGTATGTGCAATTTACAAGGAGCTAGTTGTCAAACGTGCTCCTGCTGCCAGTTGTGATGTGCATAATGCTCGCAAATTACCTGTGTAAAATGTCCATCTACAAACTGCCAGCACAAAATGCGCATACTGAATGCATCTGCAAAGAGTCCACTGTCAGTGTAAGTCATTTGTCTTCTTCACAATATCGTAACCCGGCAACTAAATCAAGACTAATGTTTTTATGTTATGTTTATGTTGAGGCAAATTAAAGCACTTTGGTTAAGGTTAGGAAAAGATAGTGGTTAAATATTGAAAAAGTCAAAGCTGACTTGAAGCAGAGGACTCAATGACTTTCCATATTTAACCAAAACCAAGTGTTTTAGTCAAACCTACTAATTAGTAGCTTGTCAGTGTCTTCCAAAATTGTAATGGGTCAACAAATGACTTTCTGATCTACCACCTTAATGACCAACATTTCAGTTAAGTTTAGAGGACTAAAACGACTTGGTTAATGTTAGGAAAACTTCAGCGTCGGGGTTAAAAGAAACCATAGTTAACTGTTGGTATAAGATGGGATGTGAACCACAGTACAATCTCCTCTGTTACACACCTTAGTGACTCAACTGTCCACTCCAGCGTCCTCTCTATGTTCTGCAACAGTATAATATTGTCATAGTACACCTCTCTTTCTTTGCTACTTACTTGAGAAGACAGGCCAGAAGACGCTCGTCAGCAAAGTGTCAGTTTAAGTGTTTGACCAAACTAGCAGTTTTTCTGGTGAGGACAGTCTTGTTTTAGACGTGCTGTTCTGTATTAATATTTCATGCTTTGAATGCCCAGCTACCCACCCTTATCTCCTTCCTGTGATTTGGTTTTGAAAAACTATTCCTCCAAAATGTATTTGGCAAACATTTAGTGGTACAATATATAATCACATTTTGTAGGAGATAGGGTTTGTGTGCTTAAGAGTCAGTAATTTGTAAATTGTATCATCCTTAACTTTGTACAATACACGCATGTTTGTTTGTATCTTCTTTAGCAGTGAGTAGTTGTGTGTTTCTGTGTGTTGTCGACTGTAAATCTGTGTCTTAACCTGATCCATAGCCAGAGACAGATTTGAGCTGCTCCTGTTCAACCCGGCACTTGAGAACCATCCATCACCTCTCAGCTGATAGTCCACCACTGGCCGGCCTGTCACTGCTACTCAGACAAGGCAACACTCACACGGCAACCGAGAGAATGACTGTTGTGCATCGAAAAGGGCACATCGACTAATAATTGGAACTGTGCCCATACTGAGGTTGAGGCTAATTAGCTGCGTGTCACCGAAAGTGTGACCTCCATACTAATAGAGGATAGTTTGTTTGTAGCTACAGCAGGTACCTGACAACAGACTCCCCTACCATTCACATTTCCTTTGGTAAAATCACGAAACGTTAACATAATATAATCACTCCCACAAATATTCAGTGATGATATTAATTCTTCATTAAGGCAGTTAGGCACAAGAGCATCTAATCAATCAATCTCATTAGCTTCTTTGTTAAGTAGTCCGTCTCCCTTCCCTGCATGGCCGTGATATTTATTGCCGTGATACTCATTTTGTGTCGGTGCTTATTTAAGTCGTTGCATAGCTATGAAAATGCCCGCTCACAGATGGCTTTCTATTACATTCGATACAGAACATATAAATGAGAATATTACTCAGGGAGATGATGACAATGTTTCAGGACTGGCTGTAATTTTCTATGAATAGTAATAATGACAGTTACAGCATTTCTCTGTTTAAGAGAATAGCAGGTACTCTGACTGACAGTTATCTGTAGCTGTATCTATCTATCTAGTTGTCATACAGTCCTTGCCACACAAGCCTTAAAACCATCCCTGAAGCAGGTCTGGGTCCAGAGTAAAATCACTGAGGCTGCTTTTGAAATTATGGGGGTTCACAAGAAATAGTTATAGCACATACTGCATAGGCAGAAAATGGCAGTGACAAATAGCGTACAGCATACCGCTGTATGCTAAATTACAATTGATGCAAGAAACTATTGGCAGGTGGCACCAACCCAGCAAAACATAATACACAATTAGATTTATTAATCATTGATTTGTCACAACTTAACTCACATAAATAACTAAAAAGCATCAAGAATTCAAGACGGTGTACCTCACTTTAAACAATAAGTCCCCCTCTACTCAAAAATGCGTTCTGCTTATTATTACTACAGTTGGATGTTTGAGCTTCACTGTACAGAATGATGTATGTGCAGAGTTTGACACAAGAACGCTGTTTTCACTTACTGAGAGTGGAAACGTTTCTCTGTGCTCACAGAAAGTCTGAGTTTAAGGCATGAACCTACAAGCGGGGTTTGTGACATTAAAATTAGTTTGGAGCCAATCGTGATCCAGTATTCAACTTACACATTGTCTGATGTTGGAACTTGAAACCTCTAGTTCATATAGGAATTAGGAGTATTTAAGTCACACTTCTGAAATGAACAATTTTTGCATATTCAGAGATTCTGGAATTTTTAATGAGAGAGGAGGAAGTTTCATTTTAAGGATTTTAACTTGTGTGAGTTATGTGTACACATCTTAAAACATGTCTGAAGGGGATCTTTAACATCTACTCAACAGAACAATAATCTTCACCAAGGTGCACATAAGATTAAATAAAATTGCAATTGCCAAATTTATTGCAAGCAGGATAAAATGCTTCGCTCTAGCTACTCTCTCTTAGAACCAGTTACTACCACTGAATAAGCTAACTGGGTTGTTAAGACACTAGTATATTGACTCTTCGACTCGTTGTTTTAGACGGTGGCTTTCCATCACCACCTAATTTAGCAACATTATCCAACATTATTGAGGACATGGTGTGTGTCAGCTGCATTGTTCAGTTTTTTGAGCCATTTTCTAACTCTGTATAGTAGTCAGTCTGGACACAAAGCAGCACAGTACAGTAAAAAATTGTGACATTGTCAAAATGTACTGCTAACTGTAATTGTGTAACTCGGTGGTGATGAGGTATAATGCAAGTACCACTATGGGCCAGCTAGGAGAGCATTTTGTGAAAAGTTTTACTACAAAGTCATATGAGGGTGCCTGAGGGTACTTAGCCCCCTCAAGCACCCTTGGAGAACTGGGCCTGCTTTGAAGCTCCCATTTCCAGACATGCATGGATGGCAAAAAGACAAAAAAAAAAAAAAGTACCTGCACACACTCACATGCACTCACATATTTTGCAAACTCACATTCGCCTCCTCCACACACACTTACACGTATAGTAACCTCTGGGGAACATCACTCAAACCACTGAAGAGCAACAGGAGGTGATTACCGTGATCTAGCCGTATACTCTCCTTGTTCCTAATGGAGCCGGGCACAGTGATGCCTGTTGAGTTGATGTTTTAAGAGCTTTAATGGACTGCCGAGCTACAGATGAGAGCTGGGTCTCTGCTGCTCTATTTTGAAGATGTACTCATATGTACTCTGAGATATGTTGTTGGCCAATAAGATAAACCTCTTAAGGTTAGTAACCTATAGAAATGTGAGGTTTTACATTTAAGCCCTGCAAAAAAAAAGTGTAGGTTCTGTATGGATGTCAACATGCTTTGGTCACAGAGATGTAAGGAGCAGCACAGCCTCTAGTGACCGCTAGCAGTGCTTATAAGCTAGCCTTGAGTGTTGATTACTGCTCAGGTAACACGCAAATATTGCATTTTAGTGTTTTCAATGCACCATTTTTATTTTGTCTGAAGGCTACAATCACATTATTGCTGGAGTTGGAGACAGTTTAAGTGTGCTTTTACAAGCAATGATCTAAAAGAGCCATGGCTGGTGATTTAGTCTATCTTCAGTCTATCTCTATTATACTGTAGATAATGCTGTGGAGCGCTCCCAAGGGCTGCATTAGTAGCTCAGATTCCTTTGTGTCTCCTTTAACTTCACAATCCACCTCTTCAGTACATTTGACTTCCGAAAGTGTCTCTTCCCATCATGTCTTGCTTCCCTTCTGCTTCACTCTTCCCTTCTGTGCCCCAGCTTTGTGTAGTCTGGTGTAGCAGATTCAATATTGATGAGGTGGATCGATCTGAGGAGCACCACCCTCCCCTTTCTGTTACTGTAGGTCTTGAATAATCTATCCCTCATCCAGTATTCGGATACAAGCAATAAATGGCTCCAGTTAAAGATTCCTTCCACCTCCAGATCATAATCTACTGAGCAAAGAATTCTGACAGAGGAGACTTTATTTATTTGGCGTTTTAACAACTATTTACTTGCCTCCTATATGTAGTTGCTGTCAGGTAATAATAGCAGGTTAGCAGGCAAGCATGTAATCACCTCCAAATAAAAGATATCATTCTCTGGTTGAGTAATCAGATTAATCAGGCCGTTATGAGTTGAGTTTGACCTTTCATTTTAAGGCTCCCCCAGTTCAGACACACACAGAGGTCAAGACAATTCAATAAAGAACCAAATTATTGGGTAAAACTTTTTCTAAATTATAATGTCAAAAGGTGAAAATAAAAATGAAATTCAAAAGAAGAATCATGACAACCTTTTCCTTTGCTGTCCTCCTCTGACATGGTGGCATGTTCCTTTGTATCTGGTGGCCACTGACATCATTTTGTGTCAGGCCTCTGTTGTTATGAGCTGGGGTTTAATCTTGTCTCGTGGCATCTGGAGAATTCACCACAGAAGTGATCCTTGCCTGTAGATTATGTGACTGTTGGTCTAACGCAGAGCAATATCAATATCATGGCTTGCGCTGCATCTGCCTCGCTTGGAATTTAACTAGATACAAGATACTCTGATGATTGCCTTTTCCCTCAGAGACTCTAAACTGAGTTATGTTTTAATCTCCATTTGAATCTAAGCACTATGACTTACAGGGTCTAAATTAAATGAAGTGGTCTGCTCCCACAAAACTGACACAATGAAACAGATCTGACAGAGGAGTAATTGTGGGAAATTAAAGTTGTGCTCTGTGCGTTGTGTTGTTCATTGCGTATAAAATAAATGTAATTATTCAGACAGTGTACTGTAAAAACAGAGTGACATCAGGCAAGCTGTGGCTGATATAAAGGGCACAACATTCAAACCATAGTTGACACTTACCCACAATTCCACAATAGCTGCTCCTGAGGGACTTTGAACTCGACCACAGCAGCAATTCATAGGGATTTTTTTATCACAGACAAGCAATTATTAAATTGAGTATAATGCCATAATGACAGCCTGGTTATTTGCTCATACTTGTTAATCTGGCCGCTAACGGTTTGTTTGTGTTCCCTTAATCCTATGACAACAAGCCGGTGATGATGGTAATCAGCCTTAATTGTGAATTTGATGTGATTTTGAAATTAAGACCAAGAGTAAGCTCAGAAGAGCTCACAGCTCAGGCCATATCTGAATAACTCTGATTGTTATTGATTGGCTCGAAGTATTGCACGATTGTGTTGTGCGATGATGTTTCTGTAACGTGGCAACACGCACAAGCATAAACACACACACACACACACACACAACCACGCCAAAGACAATGTTGTCAGATGAAAGGTTAATCATTCCCTTCCTCGTGAGGACTTGTGAAGTAAACAGGGCTTATATAAATGTTCTCGTGCACTCCAATACTTGTTAGCAGTTGTAAATAAGACAACAAGAAGATAAGCTCAAATAAATGCACGCTCTTGCCCCTCTCTTTGTCTCCACACAACTGTAGCTAGTCATGGAAAACATGCAGAGGACAGAGGCAGAAAAAGCCCATATACCCCTTGCCACAACACACACACATGCTTAAACACACACACATGCACTTTTACAGCAGCCTGGCTAGAGGTCTCAGAGACAGGCGGAGTGAGATGATGGATGTGTTGTACCTACTTCCTCCAGACAGCCGGTCTACAGAGCGGACAGAGGGACAGAGAAGGCCAACGGTCAACACACACTTTAGCCCCTATTTTAACTTGTATGTGTGTGTGTGTGTGAGTGTCAGTGCGTATCCTGGCTGCTGTCCTGTCTCTGTCTCCGACCATGGTCCTCTGGTGGAGGACTCCGGGCCTCATCGTCCCTTACCATCTGCCCCGGCACTGCCTCATCGTCCCTCGGCTTGCAGTACTGACAGGCAGAGTTGCTACGGTGATGGATGACTGTGCGCTTAGTTTCAGTGTCAGAGTCCTGCACCCCTGCTACCTGCCGTGCGGGTCCCTGTCAAAGACTTCCTGTCGGGTCAGCTATGCTCTTCTCTTTCTCTCCCCGATTCTTTTTTATCCAGCTCTTCATCTTCATCCTGCAGCTCTCCCATCTGTCCTTTATTTAGCTCACAACTGGGACCTATTTCAAAAGTTGGAGCAGAGTGTAAAATTTCCCCAAAATAGGTTGTCAACTTTTGAAGTGGTTCAGAACAAAGAGACTGATTATGCCACATATACAGTATGTCCTCTCATACCACACAGTGTAAGATTTTCCCTTCAGAGAAATTCTCCCACAATCAGTTAGGTTGGCCGAGTCTATTAAGAGTTTAGAAACAAACCTTATTCACATGTTCTGGAAATGTAATAAATTTAAACAGTCCTGGGGTTCGATATTGGAGATTCTTAAAGAGATTATTGGGTTTGAGATCCCCTGTTCACCTAAACTAGCCTTACTAGGCGACATATCTGACATCCGTCTTGACAAAAGAAACATGGTGTTATGACTGCTGGTAATAAATGTATTGCTTTGTTATGGAAAAGTGCAGATCCTCCCCTTGTCTCCATGTGGTTTAAAGAAATTTCCTCGTATACGGCATTAGAAAAAACCACATCTCTTTGATAAATGCTGGTCTGGTTTTAGGAGCTACATGGGAAATATTTCACAGTCTGTTATGGGTTGATGACGAGATATACACACACACACACATGCATCTTTGTAGACGTACAGTTGAATTTCTACGTACTAATGTGTACTTCACACCCCCACCCCCTTTTTCCCCTCTAATACCATTGCTTTTATTATGGCCATTGTCTGGTGGTGGGGGTCTACAGGCCAGTACCCCCGTACTGGCCTGTAG
This sequence comes from Scomberomorus guttatus, assembly GCA_038419695.1. NCBI lineage: Eukaryota > Metazoa > Chordata > Actinopteri > Scombriformes > Scombridae > Scomberomorus > Scomberomorus guttatus. The sequence continues at coordinate 13,161,391 of CM076455.1, forward strand.
ACTGCTCTGTGTTTGAGAAAAATTCAATAAATAAATTGCTTAAAGAAAGAGTTTAAAAACAAGTTAATGAAGGCATTTTCCTTAATGAGCTGCATGATGTGAAGTCACTGCTCCCATTTTTGCCAATAGGCTGTGCGTGTTTGTGTGTTAAAGTCTGTTAATGTCTGAGTGTGATGGCCGCAGTTCACCCGAATTTATCAATCTGTGGTTGTGTGTTCATTATACAGCAAGCCTCCTTAAGAGTGACCCCGGTTTTACACCACGCATTTTAAATACTGGCCCTTTGAAATGAGGTCCAAAAGCAAGGCACTCACGAGCTTTGTCTGTGAATGTAATTAGCCAATTAGTCTGTTCTTTATTAGAGACCAGCAGCAGCCATGCGTCTCTGCTACCAGGGACTAGTTAGTGTGTTCTAATGAGCCTTTAGCTTCCAACCAGAAACCCTGTCAAGCATTATTAATAAAGAGGCTATTTGTGCAGGCCTTCCAGTTTAAACACTGTTAATACCAGGGAGCCATGCTTATTAAGATTTATCAGCAAGATTCATGAACAAGGTTGCACTGTAAAACCAGGCTTGGGGAAGGTGAAAAATAAAAGGAGATAAATTCACTTCATGTTCAGTATGGCTGTATGTTTGTTGTTGTATCCTTTTAGGAAACTCTGTGATTTCCAGTATAACTATCTCTACAATATAACAAGCAGAGATATGTTTTCTGCAACATCTCCCATAAATGTCCTCAGGCTATTTTACAATTATTTTCATACTCACATTTTCCCAAACCATTGTATTACACTATTAAACTGTCAGTTGGAACAAGGAAGAGCAAAGACGTGGAATTACTTATTCTTTACGTGGCAAAGAGGAGAATATATTTAGGATTCAATTATCCATGCTATAGCATTGCGCTGCAATCATAACAGACTTTATATGCTAATAACAAAAGTAATTTCTGACAGGTTAGTTTTAGAGTAATTGGTGTAGGATTTCTCTGAGCTTCGAATTGATCAAAGAGACAGTGGATGAATAAAGATGCAGTCTCCATGCGCAAAAGGGAGCTTTGAAAATGATTTAAAACACCAATACTACATACTAGTATTATCACCACTACCACAAATAGCAAATAGGCTGACCCTGATAAAGGCCACAAGCTAAAATGTGTTGGTCTAACTATAAAGTTGTTCTATATACTACAAGTGTTGCTGGAGTTTTGACCTCTTTAGACTTTTTTCCCTTCTCTGTGCACCTTGGAAGTAGGTGAAGCTGTGCCAGAAACCCCTTCTCTGCTTCTACAAACAGCAAGATGTTTACATGTGTCTATAAGCCAACTAATTTCATCATATATCAAGATATCATATTCATATACACCCAACGTACCAAAGAATCATGAGCTCATCCAAGTAATTACAGGGCAAGTAGTTTTAATTGAAAGTATGTTTTAATTAGTGTATAATCACCTGAAAATAAGAATTGTTGTGTTTTTGTTATCTTAGATTGAGCTCTTTATATCTACATAGGGAGCGGGTCCTCTTCACGGAGCCCGCCATGTTGGACCGTTATGTTTCTACAGTAGCCCACAATGGACAAAACAAACACTGGCTCTAGAGAGGGCCTTTCACGTTTTTTGCAAGTTTCGCGGTCACTGTAGGTTCTCCAACATGCTTGGAAGGGGAGGGTGAGGGGAGCGGTATTCAGTTGGTTGCAATCTGCAACTTCACCACTAGATGCCAATAAATCCTACACACTGGTCTTTTAAGATATTAAAATAAAGACAGTAATTTAGCATTCTTGATGATATCACAATAATAATATAATTCAATACAATGTACTTAATTAGTTGAGGGATTTTATGTCTTAAGTGTAATGCAGATGCTCAAGTGAAAGATTTTACATGGACTTTTTAAATAATATTTATGATGCAAACAAGTCATTTCTACCAGCTGATATACTTCATACTGTAGGAGCATAACATGGTGCAGTATATCTTCTAGCCACCAGCGGCAGCACTGAGCACAATGCAGCAGAGCAGATCCCATTGAGTAAGAAAGAAATTTTGTGCCATTTTGGATTTTACATAGGTTGTATTGAGTTTAATCCAATGCAATAAATTTACACTATATTTATATAGTGCTATATTTTTTTTTATTTTAAAAATGCCTGACATTGATGTGCATTCTCAACTGGGGCCGGTTATCGTTTAAAAAATTACAATACCAGTACCAATACCTGTACCCTTAAAGTGATACAGATACTAACAGAGTACTTCATTCAATACCTTATTTTTTCCTACTTCATTCGATACCCATCATGTGGATGGAAGAATTCAGTTGCATAAAATGCCACCACTCCTCCCATCCAAATGATTTGTACACAAATACATTTTGAAAGTGTTCAAATTATTGAAATATTTATTAAATAACTGTACAAAACTGTACAATGAAGTATTATCACCACTGTATGGGTTTCAGCTGTTGCAGTAATGGGCCAATCACACGTTGCATTACATCAAAGAATGCTTGCGGTGATCGGCTGCATGCAAAACCATACAAATAGTAATTTTTTTCTAGATCTGGGTACAAAAAAGATCAAATTCAGGTATCGTTTGACTGGAGAAGTTTCGATACTACTTGGTACTGGGTTGCAAATCAATGAGCAGAAGGCAACAGAACCACATCATCTGCAAAAAGCAGAGAAGCAATCCTGAGATCCCCAAACCAGACACTCTCCTCCCCCCAACTGCGCCTTGAGATTCTGTCCATGAAAATCACAAACAGAATCAGTGACAAGGGACAACTCTGGCAGAGGCCAACACCCACTGAGAAGAAAACCGACTTACTGCCGAGAATGCAGACACATCATTGGTCAATAGGCCAATAGTATTCTCAAAATGTTCTTATTGTGATTTTAAGATAGATTCTAGCCTTGAGCTAAAAGAGATCCAATTAAAGAAATACACAAAAATATAGAGATTTGTTTTATTATATTAATATTTAAAAGGGAGAAAGTGAAGAGAAAAGTAGAAGCCGCCACGGTAAACTGGTAAGATGCAGAGCTTGCAGATGAACCTTAAATGGCATTCCTATTGGATGTGAAACCACTCGAGCTGTGCCTGCATCATGGGCTCAGTATTCCAACTGTATGGAAATTCTGCATAACAGCAGTCAAGACCCCAGCTTATCTCAGACACACAACTGTGTAAACCATGTGGGACTCTTTACAGTCTGAAATCTCTCATTTCTCTCTCTCTCTCTCTCTCTCTCTCTCTCTCTCTCTCTCTCTGTCTCTCTCTCTCTCCCCTCGGCTTCTCTCCCACAACACAAGGATGACTGATGCTGTCTCTGCCACATCTTTGACTGGCAGAATAAACACTGTTACCACAACAGCAGTGCTGGGAGACAAACTACAAGCTACAACAGAAGCAGACAGACACACCACAACTGTGACAGTGTACGGTAGGAGAGATAAAGCTATGACAGTGTTAGCAGAGATAGGTGTGTGAGCCTGGCGATGATAACAGAGTTAGGAGGCAGATATACAAGCATGATAGTATGAGAGAAGATTCACATGAATGTGACAGTACAGGAGGAGGTCTGGGTGAGGAGACTTTGAGAGATGATAGTTGGTAGAGGCATTGACAGTGTGACTGAAGGGTTGACTCAGAGTATAATCATAACTAGGTTTTGTAGTTCACTGTGCTACTGTTCTGAGTATATTATTAGTGGAGGAAGATGTGTTAGTGAAAGAGATCTGTGGAGGCGCAGACAGACAACATTCAAATGGTGTTTAGAGCACAGACAGGTATAATATTAACAGAGCCAGCACACTCATGAAAACAATACTAGTATTAAAGAACCCTTTTATGTTCAACCTTGCTCTTTGCTGCCTGTAATTAACACAGTAAAAGAGCTTGAGACAAAAAGGTAAAGGAGGAAATGGGTAAACTGAGGCTGGGGGGGGGGGGGGGGTGTGGCGAGCAGGAGCGAAAGGCAAACAGGAGCGAAAGATGGAGATGAAACACTGGAGGCAAAGCAAGGCGCGAGCAGAAGGAAATTTGCACAAGAACAGCAAAGCGTGCCAGAAAACAGAGCAAAGATAGAGAGACTAAAAGAAACAAACAAAAATGTCTGGATGGAAGGGAAGCACTGAGAGGCAGCACAAACAGAGAGAGATACAGAAAGATTGACAGGCCAAAAGGGAGACCACAGAAATGTGCATAGCATCAGGCTGATATTGTCATTCTGTGCAGCAGCCCAGCTCCAATGTGCTGATTATGAGAGCATCATTTGAGACTGACAACCTTGTTCCTATAGTACAGCATGCCAAACACATTCCCAGCCCCCATCTTTCTCTCTCTGCTTTCTCCCCCTGAGCTCACACAATAGCCGTCTGATGAAGACTGAATGATTGGAGGAGGAATGAAGTGAAACGTGAAAGAATAACAGAAAAAAAAAACACTTGGAGAGGCTGGTGATGGGGAGAGCGCAAAAAAAAAACAGAAAAAGAGTGTAGAGGAGGTGTGGAGAACACAGGCTCAATGCAGCTGCAATTAAGGGAGCGATTTTGTGCCAGGGAATATGCTAATTCCTCCTTTGTGTGAGCAGTTGATTGACCATTTGGGTGCGCACCAGGCAGTGAGAGAAGGGGAAGCGGTGGGCTTGGACGCCTCAGTCTGGCACGGCGTCCATCACAGGCCTCATTTAGCTAGACCATCACAGTTAGCAGCAGTGCTCATTGTGGAAAAAAAGATACACTTGTGTCAGCTGTCTCTCCCTGCATCGGCGTGTACATCCAAGGGATGTAGGGAAAGTGATGCTAGCTCAATTAGCAAGCTCCAGAGACGGAGACCGGAACAAAGATACTCATTAATAGTCACGTATGACCTTTATATATGAGCTGAGGCTCAATCCACTGAAGACTGGTTGTAATTTTGGACCTGAGGGATTCTGGGAATATTGGAGGAATTCAGCCTACAGGAGAAGAAACTGAAGCTACTGTATCATCTTCACTGCAGTTGGTTTTAATCAAGATGTTGCATTTTACTGATGCAAATTAAACCAGAAAGCTTGTATTTTTTCATCACCATTTTAAGAACAAATTACACAGGTCGTTATGGCCTGGCTAACTGAAACAATCATTTCTATAAATAATTATTTCTCTTCACCTCTACAAATGAATCACATGTAATCATCACTGAGTCAACATAAGGTAAGCATGAGTAGGCCTATAATGCTCTCTGATTCATGGATCTATAATGTTGCTGAGACACAAACTCATAACGCTCCCGTGTTGTCAAGCAGGATAATTCTCCACAGTATTACATATGTAGTTAGACATAATACATCACAAGGCAGCGTCAGCTGAGTGTCGCTGGTGATTAGCTCCCCTTGTGTAATGTGCACGTCCCTATCATATTGCATAGCATGTTGTAGCACCGTGAAATAATTTCTATCACTGATGCTGGTCAAGCAGTCATGCCTGCTTGCTTGGTCCAGACTCGTCTTGGTCTTTGTCTTTATTTCAGCATGTGTTGTGGCCATTCATCTCCTTAAAATGTCTTCTTTGTTTCTCCAGTCTCAAACATAATGGTTTTCTTTTTCGTTTAAATCTAAAATCTTAGTTATAATTGCATTTTTTTTAAAAATACCATAATCTATAATTAACCACTAATGCAGGGACTACAAGAAACAGTGCAATACAGAACTTAATTTAACCTAATTTAAGATAATTGGCTCAGAGCTACAGTGGCTGACAAGGGCAAATGCGCTGCAACTTAAGAAAACACATACAAATAGACAAAACACAAGCAAATTAAGAAAACATCTTCATCAACTTGACAACAAATGAGCAACATTTAGAAAATGCCACAAAGCAACACACTTACAGAAACGAAACCCGAAGTGTTTCCAGAGGACACTGAAGAGTGATGAACACGTCAAAAACTCATAAGCATGGATGTATTATAAGAGCTGGATAGGGTGCCGCCGCGCAGCCTTTTATATTGTTTGTAGTGTCTCTTTTCAGTGTTGTACTTTTTAGACGGTCCCTGCGCAGTCGTCTCACAGCCAGCTGTACATACAGAACAATGTTATTTTTCCAGCTTGGAGGACGGCTCGTTTTGGTGAATATAAGGTTGTAGCTTGTTGTCTACCTAACTACGGTAGGAAAGAGGCGTCATTTGTGTTTTAACAACGTTCCGCTTATGAGTTACTGACGTGTTCATCACTTTTAAATGTCCTCTGGAAACATTTCCATTGTCGTTTCTGTAATGTGTTGTGTTCTGGTATTTGCAGTGCGTTTTCTAAATGCTGCGCATGTGCTGTCAAATTGATGTTTTCTTCATTTGCTTGTGTTTTTTGTCTGTTTGCATTTGTATAGCACCTTTCCACCTCTTCCGACCACTCAAAGCGCTTTTTACAATACATGTCAACAGTCGTCCATTCACACACACATTCATGCGCTGATGGCAGAGGCTGCCAACCTGCTCATCAGGATCTAATGTAATGCACATTCACACACACACTCACATACTGCTGGTGCAGCCATTGGGAGCAATTTAAGGTTCAGTGTCTTGCCCAAGGACACTTCGACATGAGAAATGGAGGAGCTGGGATCGAACCGTCAATCTTCCGATTAGTGGGCGACTACCTCCTGAGCCACAGCCGCCCTATATAACATACAATACGTTCAATAATACTTTTATTACTTTTGGACCCTACTGTATACTTTTATACTACTTTTAGTTAATAGAAACTTAAAATACAGGAGTTCCACTTTACAAATAAAGTATTTTTACACAGTGGTATTGCTACTTTTAATGTAAGTCAGTAAATGATCCAAGCACTTCCTCCACCACTGAAAGTTAAATAATGCTGTGGTACTTGATGCCTTAAATTTTGATTTTGGTCTGATGGATTCGACTGATCTGCATAAGAATATGGACCATGTCAGATTATCCCTGCGCTTCAACAGTGTCTGTAGGTAAATGATCCAAATATACCTTTAAAAAAGTTATGGTTGGTCAGAGGTGATTCCAGAGACTTCACTTAAATCAGTGAATAGTTTTCTATAAAATCAGAATACTGCGAAATTCTCTTTCTCCTTCTCTCCCTTTGTCTTGCAGTGATGATGTCAGGGACAGTCGGGTGGAGCGACTGACTCCATCACCATCTGGTCCCCAGAAGAATGAGGCACAGCAGTGCTCTCACGATGCACACCCACTCACCAGCCCACACACACACACACACGCACACACACATTTACTCCAAGGCAAAAGCCAAGATCCTGCAGTAGCACCTACATGAACACACATACACGCCAACACACATGCTGGCACCAACAGGAGCATTCACAATCACACATACAGGGACATGCAGCCTTTACCACCCACACTTTCTACAAGGTGCAGTCCATCTGCTCACTCCGCCACTCTCCATGGATTTAGATAGCAGAGCCCAGTATGTGATACAACTTCCCAGCTACAGTCCCAATATGTATAGGTGTCTGTGGTGCAGATACAAACTACTAAAGCTTGACCGATACATCAGCATTTCCAGTATTGTCGGCCATCATATATGTTGGCCTACATACACAACCAAATTTAACAAATGTATTTGTTTACGTTAAAAAATGAATATCAGTCCATATCTCTCAAATATTGAAGTCAGTATCAGCTTCAAAAATCTCTTATCAGCTGACCTCTTCAAACTACCACAAACACACACAAGAACGTGAACGCTGGAAAAGGTAAATACAGATATTCACTGGAAACAGGCAGGCACTGCTTAAGGTCATAAAACGCCTCAAGGCATGCTAGAGAACATACAAAGATCCATGAATAAAACACTATTCCACACTGAACAGCTCCTGGGGCGTAGACGGTAACATCTACACTTCTGTAAACATCACTTAGAAATAATATATCAATAAAGAAATGTTGAATGAAGGATTGTCACATGTGCAAACATACAAGGGTGTGTGCGCGCGGGCAGAAATGCGCATGCAGGAAAAACAAATTCCCAAAGCAATTTAATTGTAACACTCAAACCAAAGTAAAGCTGTATGCCAATTGAGAGCAGACTACAGAGGAGATCAGCCTATGGTACAGAGCTCTGAGCGCTCAGGTTGCTTGCTGCGGCTTAAAACATCACTGATGGCTGTTTCACCCTCTGACTCACTAAATTAACTCCAAATCCATTTACCAGCGTTGCAGCTTAAGCCCTCCAGTTTGGTCTTGGTCTTCAGCGGTTTCTTCTAATTGAGTTTCTAGTAATTACCACAAGGCTAATGCATTGTAAGTGCCTTCTAAATCAGGGGTAAAGATTTTGTTTCAGACTACAAGTGCACACAGTGATCGTATGCATTGGGATGTTAAGAGAGACTTTGGGATGTATGTGGAAAAACAACATGGATCCGTTGCGGACCTTTGCGACAAGCAGCTCACATCCCAAAGAGAGGATGACTGTCTGTCACATGCCTTGAACCCCACCCCCCATCCCCATCCCCTTCCCCTTAATCCGTGACTTTGATTCAGAGTGCCAAACAGAGGTAACCTGGCTGACGTGCTGCACAGGGCCCTTTGATCTATGCTGGCAAATTTGACAACAATGAGTTGGCTGACACTGGTTGGATAAATACACTTGAAGCCGAACAAATTAGCTAGTAACCTCGTGTTACTCATTCCTTCATACATCTAAAAATACAGAAATAAATTTGAAGACTTTTCTAAAATCATGATGGGATTGTGTTTACAGTTCTTCGGGCCTTTCATTATATTATAGTACTTTTTTTACTTTCTTGTTTTTACTTTGTTGTGCTGGTTAGGCGAGAACGAGAGGGAGCTTGCAAGAGACACAAGTAAACACACAGCTCCCTTACCCTCATGAAGTTGCCTGAGACCTTCCCTCTCTCTGAAGACTCCTTTAATTAGGCTTTAATTGCCTTATTAGCTCTGACTATCGATGGAGGAGGGAAGGCAGAGAGAGAAAAAGGTCAGGCAGGGAAGAGAGCTGGAGAAGAGGAAAGATAGCATGGCCAATAAACAAGGCTGGGCAAAAGGGGCAGGCAAAGGACTGGAGGACACAGAGAAGCACCCACCCACGCATACACACACGCAAACACACAGGCCTGCATGCAGGAAAAACTCGCGCACACACATATATGTGCATGGAGCGGGTTACTGCAAGTGAAAGTGAGGCCATCTCCTGTGGGAAATAGTTGTCAGGCGATATAAAACACAAAGATAAGACGAAGCGCAGATACATGACTACTCCTTCAAGAACAGGCTCTGTGGTGCGCCTAGGCCATTGACCCCTCACCCTGACCTCGGTACGGCAGGGGAGATGGATGACGTAGAGGAGAGAGCTGAGAGGGAAAGGAGGGGCAGCAAGAAATGATGAATGAGAGGGATGTTGTGGAGATGTGAGATGGGCAGGTGGACGGGGAGTTGCAAAAGCAGGACAAATAAGACGAGGGTAAAGACGGAGAAGGCAACAGGAAATATTCTTCAGAGGGCACTCTGGGTCCCTCAAGTATCCCAGCGAGGGGGCTAGAGCAACTCAAATGAAAAGAATTCAAATGAAATTAGCATATGATATCGATGAGTAATGATACTAGTTAAATGTCTGGCTTGTTTACAAACGATTCATGATGTAAACATTTAAAAGCTACATCATATAGAAGCATATTTTGCCAATTTAGGGTTTGCAATTTGTGTACTGCTGCCCGGCGACTAACATACATGCAGCTCATACCTGCCTTTTAAAATTCATAGACTGGACCTGGGTTGCTAGCTAATTTCATTTTCAATTTGTATTTTGTTGACAGCGATCTTGCGAACATCATAGCTGGCATTTATTATTTTCATTAGCCTGTGGCTAGTAATATCCGTTTCAACTTTCGTTCTGCTCAGGCAGAGAACAAAAAAAAAAAACTTCAAAGATGTGAAACTTAGTGGAGTCGAAGCCCAGCGCACAACCCATCATAGAAATAAAGCTAACATCTGTTATACAGGCCCAACAAGAATAATGGCTGACATTTTTTTATCACTGCTGTAGGCTTTACCAATCCATCTGTTGCTATATCCAACTCTACCTAGTGAAGTGATACTATAAAGGGATGCCAGTGGGAGTGAAGCTCTCACATAGGAGCATCTGCAGAGGCAATACAGCAAGTTACCTTTCCACTATTATATCTCCTCTTCATCTGCCACCCACTGCACACACTCACCGAGACACACAGTACACACTTCATGTAGCTGTAACCTGAGAAAGAGGGCTGTTGTTTGCATTAGTGTTGATTTATGAGCGTGTGTGTATCTTCGCTGTATGTACTGTATGCATGTACGCACACCTTTGCACTGCATAGTGTACACCAGCGTGTTTGTACCTGCATGTGTTTGTGTACGTTTGGAGCGTGGGTGAATCAATCCATCAGGAGAAACGAAGGAGTGTTTCTTCCTTTCCTGCACGTCGTTCCCCAGCCTCATTAGAACCCATTCAGTCAATCAAGCATGAATCCCTAACACAATAACATGCAAAGTGCTTTGTCTGGGTGTAATTGGCCTTGCCAGAGCTGTTTTTCTCAAACGGTTTGCTTCACTCGCCTCTCTCAGACCGCAGCCAGGAGCCCTGTCCAAGAAATGCAGCTGGCTGAAGGAGGATGGGGAGATTAGATGAGGAGGAAAAGAAAAAGGGATAAAGATCAGGAAGGAAATATTAAAAAGAGCAAGATAGAAGTATGGTCTTCTTTGTGGGTTCATTTAGAATTCTAAAGTATTTATAAAGTCATTTAAGCCATTTTTCATAAAGTTCTGCTCTTGTTCACATGTGCTGTCTATTTCTATGTGCATTAGACCACTGTGTGTGTGCATACATCAGTACTGTGTGCGGTCATCCAGAACTCCTGTCTGTCACAATCACACATGTTCCCCATTACCATGACAAACCAGTTGAAATCCCTTATCCCCCAACAAACACACACGCAAAGGAACTACACACATGCACGCACGCAGAAAGGCATGATGGGAAGTGGATAACACATCGGTGCAGAAACGTGGCCCCGTCTCTATCCCCATAGGAGAGACTGTTTGCTCGCCATGATGGGTGACACGGCTGACTGACACTTTCCTCCATACCAACCCAACAGCCAATCTACTGAAATTGTGTGGTGACACTGTTGATTAGGCAGACATTTAGTGTACGGCGTGTGCGTTGTTACAGTGATGCAGTCTCAGTGTGTTAGCGTGGATGTATGAATGTTTGTACTGTGTGTGTGTTACTTATCCAAAAGTGGATGCATTCCAAGGACACGTGACCCTAAGAATCAAAGGAATACGTTTGACTTTGAACCAGCGCTTTGGATGACACAAGCCAGGCCACTGTACCCCAAACTGCTGAGATAATCATCAGTAATCAAGTGCTGCCATCTAGTGACACAATAAAGCGCTTCCTTTAACACAAAAATACAGCCAAAAATAATGCTCAACTGCCAAATATGTTGAGTCAGTCACTGGAAAACAGAATTTAAGGAGTAGATTCAGCTAAAAGCTTAGCTTGCCAAAAACTTTAATTTGGTATGGTAGTTTTAAATGTTTTCTTTTCTTAACAAAACCCATATTCACGAATGTATCATCCTGCCATGCTTCCTGTCTTTTTCCTCACTCTTCCCTGGATATTGCAGCCTCCTACAAATCAATAGCTCTGTTTGTTCCAGCAACACCTCCCAGTGTTTTCACTTGTCCCTCTCTGCAGGATGCGAATTGGACGTCCTATCCTGTGTTGTGGTTATGCTGTGAATCAAAAAAGCCAAATTAAATTGCCTAATTGGTTTCCTTGGGAAGGGTAAAACAGATTTAAATTGATTACCGGTAATGGCCTTTTGTGGAACCACATTGGCTTCTGCTGTTTGAGGAGGATTTAGCAAAACCAATTAATTTGCCTCACCTCTTATGCGCCCTCCTTCTGTGTCCCTTTGTCTCTGTCTGGGAGCTTTTTCATCGTTTGCTTTTCCACTTTCTAATGTCCTCCTTCATACTCCCAAAAATAAAAGGAATGATGATGATAACGTCACTGGATAACAATCATTCAGGCCTAATTGGCTGAATACTGTCATACTGCAGCGCCAAAAAAAATGGCAGAGATGTGTTTTTTTTTTTTACAGGTCTGCTCTTATGAGACTCGCCTGACAAAAGATAATTTAAATCTCTCTTTCAATTACTTAGGCCATGCCTATTTGCTTCCGTACGACAGTTCTCTCTGCTGCTGCTTCAGCTGAGCGAGGAAAAAGTAAGATGTCAAGGTCACATTTTGTCACACAAACTGATTAAATCCCTAATATGCCCCCCCCTCACCCCCCCTTTCTGTATCTCTCCTCAGTGTTTCTCCACCTCCCTTCAAATATTATCACAACCAGACCTAATGTGACATTTAGAATGGGCAAATTACAAGGACTTAATGTGATTTCATTAATTACATCAGGGCAACTATTGTGTATGATTAAAACAGATGTTCTTCTCTTCTTTTATTAGCAAAGTTTTTTCCTTTTTTCCCCAGCAAATTATAAAACATCTAAAGCCAGATAAAGAATGCAACATCATCTGTTACTATGCTCTCTGACTAAGCAAAGTCAGATTGGTGGACTGAACTTATTTCAGCCTCATTGTACGCAGTAAAATTAAATACAGTTAGGCTGAATAGCCCATGACAAATGAACAAAATCATTTCAGGCATTGTGAATTTATTCGTAGCAGACTTTATGGATTACAGATGAGTGAAGCAACCTTGCACCGCCCAAGGTTCAATAAAGATGTAAGAATAATGAATTAAGTACTGCTGTTTAGTTGGATTACATGAAAAACCTGTAAGCATTACAAATGACTGTGGAAAGAAAGAAGAATTTCATTATAGGATTATTTTACACACATTTTGTGTGGGTATTGCAAATTTGTACTAATCACAGTTGGGGTACATGGAAACAATGTTAGGGCAACAACTTAACTTGATGTGTGAAGGTAATTAGTATAATTAAAAAAGGTCACACCTATTCTATGCACTTATTCTATTAAAAGCGCACAACAGCTACCAACTTCTAATGAACAACAAATAACTCTAAATTAAAGTAAATTATGTATCACTTTTCTCCTCCTCTCTGAGAAAAGTCCTGGACCTGTACATCCAATAAACATGAACAACAACCAATCAATGGTAGGTAAAGGTAAATCTGTGCAGACATGCAAAAGTTAAACTTGTTTAAAATAGCTTTTCCATGGTCATAACAGACAGAAGGAAGGAGGACCTTTGAGTTTGTTCAGACCAGGGGGTAGAGGACCTCAGTAGCAATGCCACACTGGTTGTCTTTGTTCCTGGACATCTTGATGTATCCCTTTTCTCCCCAATGTAAACCCCAGCTACAGAAACATACAAATTACCAACAATATTTAGCAATATGCAAAACAGGATAATGATTATAATACTAGTTAGTATGTAGAGACATAATGTGTACGCTGATAGAAGTAAAGTAATGGTAGCAGTTCACATTCATGTTTGATTTAAGAAGCTGACAGCATCCTGACTGAGTTTCATTTCATTTTGGCAGCTATAAATAAAATGCTGCTAAAGCTTTCCGTGAAAACAGCAACTTATTTCATGGTTTCCAATGGGACACCTCTTCCTCTCCCTCTTGACCCTTAGCAAGAGAGCAACCCACAATGTAAAATATGAGCAACCTTACCTGTTCTTGACCAGCCAGTAGTCATGTCTGTTTTCAGTGCCATAACCTACAACCAGCATAGCATGATGCAAGTTAGAGCTGCTACATTTTGGCTCATCATACACTCCTAGAAACACACACACAGATTAGACAGTAGGTTAGGTAAAAAAAATGTTAAAAAAGAGAATAAATGAGAATATTTTCAGTAAAAGTCAAAATAAAACTGTTCACCTGATTTATAGAGCTGGAAGGATTTATGACAAGCATCCACTCTTACTGACACAGGTCCAACATTGGCCACAGCCTTTGTAAGGGCGTCTTCACCCTGCATTGTAACGTAGCTTTTGCATTTGGCACCAATCTTGGCAGGGTCGAAACGGCACTTTCCATCCTTTTTAAGAGAGAATATTTACCAAAGACACATAATGGAAATGGTGATTAAGTGTCCACAGAGAACATTTTCCGCCTATTACATTCTCAAAAGATTGAACTTTAGACATTTCTTTCCATGAAATGGTTATTGTATGCTTTGTATTGAAGGACTGCTTCAGGGTTTATGTCTTTGAGTATCCACTAGATGGCAGTGTTGTACATCTCTCTCATGGAAGACCATAAATTTCAAACCCCTTGAACACCTTCTGAAGGATTTAATTTGCACAATAAGAAAGATCACTCCTTTCTTTCAGTGTACTTTCACATTGTCTCCAAACACTGATTTTTATCATGATAATGGAAAGTGGCTGTTTTAAAGACCATGTCTTACATCTAGATAAAATCAATAAAATCCTTTCTGTTTACCTTGCTCTCATAAGGGTAGGAGTCTTCTGTGTCTATTCCTCCATTGTCTATGATGTACCTGAAGGCTTTTATCGCCCGGCCTCCACTACAGCCCTTGTTGCCATAGTCCCAGGAGCAGTCAACCAACTGCTGCTTGCTGAGAGACACCAGCTTCCCTGTCTTCTTGAAGTTCTGACCCTCCAGCGAGCCAGTCTTGAAGAAGGATTGAATTTGTAAACAGAAAACATTTATGTCCAGTTTCTTGCATTACTACAGGAGAGGACAATGAGTAAAGTTGTACATACTGCACTGAAGGCCCAGCAGGAGCCACAGTTCATCTGATTCTTGACTTCAGTGACGTATCCCTTGTCCCTCCAGTCAGTAGAGTTGGGCAGATCAGCTCCCTCAGGCAGTCTGAGGAAGGCAGAGCTGCTGCGAGGCAGAGAGGCATTGAAGAAGCCCGCACAGTCCTTGAAAATCAGTTTGTACTCTTCGTTTTCCTGGTGAGGAGGAACACTTGTCTTCATCCAAAATTTCATTCACTTTGTCCCCACAAGCTGATTGCAACCAAATGACAAACACATTTGCTTTTCTTCTGTTTTAAGTGGATACACATTTAGGACATGAATTTGATAAACAGTTTCAGGCACATTTCTGTTTTTCCCCTCATACCATATCAGCAAAGTAGGTCATGCCAAGGCGGTAGGACTTGATGCCCTGATCAGCCATGATGTTGTGCTCCAGCACCAGTTTGCGGTTGTTGAGCCAGATTTGCCTGCGGTGAGCCTCCTCTGACGGAGAGTTGTAGGACTTTCCTGCCAATCACACAATATCAGCACAATATAATTTTAAAAAGGACAATTATCAGTGATAAATAATTAATCGTTGAAATAATTTTCCAGTTAAGAGATTCCCCTTATTAGCAGACATACAGTCTATCATTTAGTTAGATAAAAGTCCCTTTACTTTATACATTTAGATGTGATTATGTGTAAATAAGCACACATTACTCTCCAAATTGAGGCCTTACAGGCAGCATCTTCACAGAAAACCATCCAAGACCTACTGTATTTGACAACAGACTTCAATTAAAGAAATTAGTCTGATAAGAGTCTTGAGTGTCTCACCAAACTTGTGTTTCCAGGCATGGAACTCCAGGTCCTCCAGAGAGACGCTGGCACAGTTGGCCACAGCCAGAACAGCAGCAGCAACCAGCAGCAGCTTCATCCTGACTGTCACACAAGCACAAAGAGCACAGAGATCCTGTGCGACTCGCAGGAAACACACAGGTTAAGACTGAAGTCTTTCAGTTCGGGTTTCAGTTCACATACATTTTCTGTGATGACATTGGATGTCACATGCACTGTACCACTTGTATCACTTCTATTTCCAGTTTCTTTGAATCTGTTTTTCATCTCTCCCTGAAACTCTTTCTCATCTTGATGACTCTCTGTTCCTCTTAGCAATAATACACCTGCATTACAGGAAGTGTGTGTGGGCTTGTCTGTGTATGTCTGTCTATGCTGTTGTTGCTTATCTGCGTCTATGTCAGTGTGTGCGGTGAAGGCTGAGGTTAAACCACCTGTAGATAATGCAGAACTGTGTCATGTAGTTGCTCTTATATAGCTGACTATACCTATGACTTACAAAGAAATAGGAAATAGAAAAGTGAGTTATGCATTATAAGAAGTTCATATAATGCCATTCTTTTTAGGAAACATATTTTTCAGCCTCAGCAAAACAAGGAACATCAGGGTCATGAACTGCTCTGTCCATGTAATGCGGACATGATCAGTGACAAAACACAGAATAAAAAAAACACAGAATAGTTGACCAACAGCTCAATGCATGCTTTTCTGCTTATTTTTTGTCCATCAAGCTCAAGTTTCACTCTGAAACTAAGTGATTCTGTATTTGTAAGTTATATGGACACAGTTGAATCTGTATGTTGTAATTTGTAATGTTTTTAAGTTGTGTTGTCGGGGGCAACAGCCCCTGGTAGAGTCAAGGCAAATTGGTCCCATTTGAGGGTCCAGACCAAGAACAATTTATAGACCTCAATGAAGTGACATTTCAGTTATGTGGGAACCTTGCCTGGAAGAGGGAGTCCAGGGCACACTTCTGGAGCCAGGCCTGGGAGGGGAGCTTGCCAACGAGTGTCTGGTAATAACATGGAGTCGTTGCCCTGTGGGCCCACCACCTGCAAGGATAAAACTGGGGTCAGTGCGCTGCCAAACAGGCAGCGGGCAGGGGCGGGGACTTGGACGTGCTGATCCCAGGCATTGTAAAGTAGTTCTAGGGATGTGGAACGTCACCTCCCTGGTGAGGAAGGAGCCAGAACTAGTGTGGGAGGTGGAGCGGTACCAACTAGATATAGTTGGGCTCGCCTCTACGCACAGCACCAGTTTTGGAACCAAACTCCTGGAGAGGGACTGGACTCTCTTCTTTTCCAGAGTTGCTCATGGTGAAAGGTGCTGGGCGGGTGTGGGGAGTCCCCCAACTGAGTGCTGCAGTGTTGGAGTTCTCCCGTCATTCCGTGGGGAGAACTCCAACAGCAACATGTAGTCCTTGCAACTACGTGTTACAGGGAGGAAGACTGATATGATATGCGCCGACCAACAGTTCGGAGTTTCTGGGTGGGGCCCTGGAGGGGGCGCAGCCCGGGGAGTCCATAGTTCTGCTGGGGGACTTCAAAGCTCATGTGGGCAATGATGGAGAAACCTGGAGGGGGGTGATTGGGAGGAAGGCCTGCCTAATCTGAACCCCAGTGGTGCATTGTTCCTGGACTTATGTGCTAGCCATGGATTAGCCATAACAAACACTATGTTCAAGCACAAGGTTGTGCATAAGTGTACCTGCTACCAGAACACCTTAGGCCAAACATCGATGATCGACTTTGTAGTTGTGTCATCAGATCTGCGGCCGCGTGTCTTGGATGGTTAGTGTGTGTATTTTTGGGAAGGCTGACAGGTTGTGTGATTCTATAAAGGCAAAATTGAAACTGACAAACCGCACAGGGAAAAAAAAAAGTTTTTTGTGACTTCCACATCATGTGCCACATTTTGTTTTGCATGTCATTGTTTTTTATGTCTCTTTCACCTTGTACATAACTGTTTGACATGTTACACATGTCATCGTCCTGTACTAAGTGATAATACTGGTCAGATGTTTGTGGATTTGATTTTAAACTATTCCTCTCACAGACATATGTTGATTTTCATCACAACTGGTCATAGTGGAGTAAAAAGACTTTTGAGAAACCCAGTTTCAGTTTCTATTCATAAAAGACAGTGTTATTCATGGGGAAACTTTTTACATAATAATAATATTGATAATGATGATAATAAATGCCAACACATTTTTTTTTGTTGCTGCCATTGCATTGTTATGAACACAGCAGTAGAGGGCAGCATTTCCATAGGCTTTGCCTATAAAGTACTTCTGTTCATTGGCACATAAAGCTTCCACACTTATTTAATTTTTTGCCTCTCATACAATAAATCAATAAAAACCAACATATATGGAGGTAAACATGGCTATTATTAATGTTATGTTGGGTTTATTTACATCTAATTAATATAATGTGACAATAGCTGTGGGTGCTTACAAACTATGGTGTACATCCTGGAGGATCCAGTATGAAAAGGAAACCCTCAGGCCCAGTGACAATACTAGTGTGAAAAGGCAGTGAGATGCTTGGCATGGGGAACTGAGAGGAATGCTATCCCTGGTAAACTCTTCTAATTTTATTACTCTACATGTTTCCTCATCTTAGAGCCAATCACATAGTTAGCTGCTCATAATCTGATTATCGGATCAATAACATAGTAACATTTGGTGCATAGCTGGGATGGCTGGCTTCTTCTCTGGTTACACATTGCTGGCATTCACCATTCGTTCCCACTTTATAGGTGACAAAGTGTGAATGCCAGCAGGAATTCAAATGGAAGGCCTTTTAAATAAGGCCAGTTGTACAGTTTAACACTGACCACAACTGGCTGTGCTACTGTCTCTAGGATTCACAGAGCTACTAAAATATCAACACACTCTGTATATCAGTGTGTAAAATCAGACACTGATCTAAAAGTGGTAAACAAAGGCTCCATTAAGCCTAAAAAAAGAAAAAAGGGGGAAAAGCATTAAGTAAATTGAGTGACAAGCAACACTGATTTGTGCATTTTAAAAAATGAGTTTTCCCCCTTTCTCCCCACTTGATCTTATGCTGCATTCATAACCAATGGGAACTGGGATATTTTTAATTCTCAAAAAAAAAAAGACAAAAAACAAAACAAAACAAAAAAACAAAACATTTTTTTGGCAAGTGTGACTTTTCTCAGACCTCTGATTTATCTGAGCTGTAGTTCTGTTTTGTCACACAAATGTAAATCAACATGGTGATATTCAGAATTTTTAGAACAAAAAAACAACAGCAGTTTTAGGCTTTTAAACCTTTGGGTTTCTTTTTGTACATGGCCCACCTTAAGATTATTTTGGATACTTGCAGATTTAAAATGAAGTTATCAATGCTAAAAGTGGCTCTTTGGCACTGCCACTGTACTGGCAGGCATTCTTCAGAAGCACTTGAAGGCTCTGTGGTGGGAAAAAAGCTTCCCATTTCGCAGTGTTCTTGAACGCAGCATAACCGCGCGAAAACAAACAAAAGAGCACTGGACAGAGAGGAAGAGGCACAATGGACGTGACTAAGGGGTTTTGGAGGAAAACAAAAAATCCACAGTAAGTTTTAAATATTTTTCTTGCCAACTGCCGTAAAACCTCACAGAAGAAGGAGATTATTTTTCTTGCTGGCTAGTTTATTAGCATACTTAGCTCATCAAAGGAGGTTGTTTTGCAAGCTGAAGTTAAGTTAGGTCTTACTGATAATGTTGCACTAGCATTAGCAAGGTAACGCTAACACATAGCTTGCTAGGTTAGCATTAATTTGCTGTTTACTGTGGTTTGTTGATGACAAATTATATTTTAGACATTTTTGAGGGCAACGCTAACCAAATATAGGAGTTGGGTGCAAAAAAACCCCAGTTAATATGCACTTTTAATTATTATTTCAGGTGGGAATTTAAATGAGCATTTAGCATAGTGAGAGTTGCATGCTAGCTATAGCTCATTTTTGGAGCGGGAAAATAGCTATGGTTTTAGTGGGTCACGGACCTCTGTGACTATTCCTGGGTTTTAAATGCTGAATTTCTTGTGAAAAACCCTGTCAGCGTTTCTCCTAATGTTAATGTTAAAAATTCAGTGCAGACGGGCTTGGAGGAGAATTTCTCCTTATGTTGCTTCCAGGGGAGTGTAAGGTTAGGCTAACATTAACATTACTCACTCTTATAGACTCCTCTGGTTAGCTTAATTGCCTTTTCAATATTTTATTATGAACATTTGCTTTTATTATGTAGGGGTAGCGTAGTTATTACTTGTAGTCATCCCTGTGATGACGAAGTTCTGGGACCCTCTGTTGCTGGTGCCCAATGTGGCCTTCTTCATTCTCCTGATGTGGAAGTTGCCCTCAGCCAGGAGAAAGATACGCATCACCTGGTAGGGCTCTTAACACAGACATCTAAAACATTGAACTTGATAATGAACTTTAATGTGACAGTGCAAGAAATATGGAGCCATTTAGGGAAAAAATGCTTTTTTTGCTCTGGTTATGCAACCAGTCAATATCACAATGACTTTATGCTAGTGGAAATCTATGGAAAATGTTATATTTCACAACCATTGATTGCATGTCTGCTTATAATGTCTTCATTGTAAACACTGGGTTGTGTAACAATGATAGCAATAGTCCATTTACCTCTAATGTGGACTCACTTTATTCCGGTCATCACAGTATTCTGGACATTTGACCTTTTCCTGCAAATTCTATAAATAAATACTTTCAGGTCATGGGCCATATATATATATATATATATGTCATTTAGGAGAAATCAACGTGAGTTTCCAATGTGCACATTCAGAAAATTGTAGGGTCATCATTGCAGATGAGTATGTCGCACATCTGGACAGGCTTAAAGCAGAGGAGAAGAAAAAAGATGAACAGAAGAAAAAAAAGGAAGGAGGAACAAGAGAAAAAGAGGAGAGAAGAAGGCCAGGCAAGAAAGGGCACAGAAAAAAGGCACCGCTACCATGGACAACGGTGGTCATTGTGCTATCTGTAGAAGCATCACACCACCAGGGTCAGATGCAACGACTGATGAGTGGGTACAGCGTGAGCTCTGTGAGCTTTGGTTTCACCTGGTTTATGTTGACCTTGATGATGTCCCTGATGGAGAGAGGCTGTGTCACAAATGAAGCGTCACTGTGTGAGAAAAAGAAAGAGGGCAAAAGTTAAAAATGTGTCTAGTTACACATACACACAGATTAAATAGTTTACAGAAATCTGAAATTACAGTACGGTTAATTAATTAACATTATTCGATGAATTATTAGGTTTACACGTTAAATGATGTTGATTTAAGGCTTCTTGTGTCCTTGAATTAGTGTTGTTGTTAACAAATTCAGCAACCAATTCAACAGCTGAATTTGTTTTTTAAGTTATGATGTTTTAAAATGAATGAAAATGAATGAAAATTTATCATTGTGTTCATTAATCCTCCACATGGTTTTACATATCAGTTGCACACAACCATTATGGACTCTTCATTTAAGCAATTATCCCAAAAAAATGTAGAAATGCTTAGAAATAATAAATATACAATATCTGATAGTTATTTATCTAAAATGGGTGTTTTTATAATATTAGAAATGACTCATTCTTACCTGTCTGGAATACCGTGGTAAGAAAATTGCAGCCGTCAATCAGGCTTATCTATCCGCGCACTGGTAACTTATATGACTTTTTACTCCGCTTAGTGTGTTTGGTGTCCGGAACACCGTTAATCTACGTTATACATTTTAAATCTGGCCCCTGATGCTAAAAACACTGATGTGCTCTTTTTCATCTCAATGCAGTCTGTGGCTGAAGTTTGGCTCTCTCACTTTATACGCTTTGGTTTCATCCTTTCACAAATAATGACAGGCACAAATTTATGTTTTAATTAATTTTATGTAGTGGGGGCGCCCCGGTAGCTCACCTTATAGAGCGCGTACCATGTATCAAGGCTGAGTCGTTACCGCAGCGGCATGGGTTTGATTCCAGCCTGGGCCCTTTGCTGCATGTCATCCTGCCTCCCCCCCTGCCTTTCCTATCTCTCTCTACTGTTACTATCAAATAAATCAGAAATGCCAAAAGATAATCCTTTTTTAAAATATTTTTTTTACATAGTGCACATGTTCTTTATGTAAAAATGTAGAGATTGGTATTCATTCAGTCACTGCAACCACTGCTAGTTTACCAAGATGTGGTGCTACATTTTATGTAAGCATGCTGGGAACTCCACAAATTGTATGTGAATGACCTTATAAACATGGGTGGGGATGACAGGGGTTTTACTTATTCATTTAAATGATAAAACACATCTTTTCTTACAGTAAAAGAGCCAGGTGTGATGGTAATTTAAATCTTAAGTTTTTTAAGAAATGCAAGTTTTTCATTCACCACACATGTCTACTAGACAAATACTGTTTTAAATATTGTCTAGCAGGAAAAATATGTTCCCATGTACATGACATTTTTGTAACCTATTCATGTTCTATGCAAATATGTCCCCGACCCCCTTCTAGGTTGGCCGTTTTGCCATTGTGGGAAGAGCATCAGTTGAGGCGCATATTAGAAGGATGCTGGCCTCTCAAATGAACTGGGCAGGGAAGAAACTGAAAGATATGCATAAACAAAAAACTGCATTCAGAGACACCAGGCTCAAGATGTGCATAGTTGGTAAGTTATTGTCAGTAGAGAATGGAGAAAACTGTTAAAAGGCGTTTACACTGCGATTTCAGTTTTGTCTATTTCTTAAAATATTTCCCATCCCATAAATGTTATTTGCAACAACTTTTCATCTTCTGGGAAGCGGGACCCCATACATCACCGTGTCAGTCTGTCTGTCAGCACTTAGGTCCAGAGTGATATATCTCAAATTCTGTTGGTGGATTGCAATGAAATTTTATGTAAACATTACATAAAATCAGGCTTTTCTCCTGGCAGTTACAGCTGCAAAAACAGCTTTGTCCATGCACTTCATTTTTGTATGAATTTAAGACATTCAAATTTTAGTGCATCATGCGGATTCTGCTTTAATATATTCAGAATTAACATTCTAATCTTAATTGTTTTAAGTCACTTTGTCATCCAATTTATCATATAATCTGTACATGAGTTGTATTTTAAGCTTTATACATTTTGAATGAATGAAATGACTTTGAGAGTCTCTTGCTTTCCTGAATGTGATGCTATTTCCTGTACAAACAGTATGTGGGGATGTAAAAAATACAATTGCATGTGAATTAATGTCTGATTGAAGAATGTTTTATTCACTTTGGTTGAGTTAGTGACTTTTTGGTTCAAAACCTGCACTGGCGGCATGTGCACGTGCACGTGCATGTTAGCGCATGTGAGTCCCTCCGTGTCCTCCACGTCCGTTTCCAAGATGGCAGCCGCATCACAAACTTTCTCAAATTACAGCTAAACAGTACATTAAAATATGTTTCTGAAAGCATTTGAGGCAAGAAATAGGCAATGCACTAACAGAATATTAATCTCTATTTGATCAGCACTGATAGACAGTTTGATCTGAGTTGTCTGCTTTTTCTTTCCAACTTTATTGATTAAACAACACGTTTGTTTTGGTCTAGTTGGTGCTATAGTACCACATCTAGTGGCTGAATGTTGTGTATAGCAAATTTAAATTTCAACATTGATCAAATGATAGTTTCGTTGATACATTAACATTGATTCAATATTGATTCAGTGTCGGTCTGCTATCTGGTCCCCAGAAGAATGAGGCACAGCAGTGCTCTCACGATGCACACCCACTCACCAGCCCACAACACACACACGCACACGCACACACACAGATTTACTCCAAGGCAAAGGCCAAGATCCTGCAGTAGCACCTACATGAACACACACACATGCCAACACACGCTGGCACCAACAGGAGCATTCACAATCACACATACAGGGACATGCAGCTTTTACCACCCACACTTTCTACAAGGTGCAGTCCATCTGCTCACTCCGCCACTCTCCATGGATTTAGATAGCAGAGCCCAGTATGTGATACAACTTCCCAGCTACAGTCCCAATATGTATAGGTGTCTGTGGTGCAGATACAAACTACTAAAGCTTGAACAATACATCAACATTGCCAGTATTATCGGCCATCATATATGTTGGCCTACATACACAACCAAATTTAAGAAATGCCCATAAAATGTATTTGTTTATGTTTAAAATAATATCAGTCCATATCTCTCAAATATTGACATCAGTATCAGCTTCAAAAATCTCTTATCAGCTGACCTCTTCAAACTACTACAAACATACACAAGCCCAGCACACAACCCATCATAGAAATAAAACATCTGTTATTCAGGCCCAACAATAATGGCTGACATTTTTTTAATCACTGCTGTAGGCTTTACCAATCCATCTGTTGCTATATCCAACTCTACCTAGTGAAGTGATACTATAAAGGGATGCCAGTGGGAGTGAAGCTCTCACATAGGAGCATCTGCAGAGGCAATACAGCAAGTTACCTTTCCACTATTATATCTCCTCTTCATCTGCCACCCACTGCACACACTTCATGTAGCTGTAACCTGAGAAAGAGGGCTGTTGTTTGCATATGTATTAATTTATGAGCATGTGTGTACCTTCACTGTATGTACTGTTTTCATGCTGCACACTTTTGCACTGTATAGTGTACACCAGCGTGTTTGTACCTGCATGTGTTTGTGTACGTTTGGAGCGTGGGTGAATCAATCCATTGGGGGAAACAAAGGATAGCTTCTTCCTCTCCTGCACGTCGTTCCCCAGCCTCATTAGAACCCATTCAGTCAATCAAGCATTAATCCCTAACACAATAACATGCAAAGTGCTTTGTCTGGGTGTAATTGGCCTTGCCAGAGCTGTTTTACTTTGGTTTGCTTCACTCGCCTCTCTCAGACTGCAGCCAGGAGCCCTGTCCAAGAAATGCAGCTGGCTGAAGGAGGATGGGGAGATTAGATGAGGAGGAAAAGAAAAAGGGATAAAGATCAGGAAGGAAATATTAAAAAAAGCAAGATAGAAGTATGGTCTCATTTGCTGGTTCATTTTAGAATTATAAAGTATTTATAAAGTCATTTAAGCCATTTTTCATAAGGTTCAGCTCTTGTTCACATGTGCTGTCTATTTCTATGTGCATTAGACCACTGTGTGTGTGCATACATCAATACTGTGTGCGGTCATCCAGAACTCCTGTCTGTCACAATCACACGTTCCCCATTACCATGACAAACCAGTTGACATCCCTTTTCCCCCAACAAAGACACACGCAAAGGAACTACACACATGCACGCACGCAGAAAGGCACGATGGGAAGTGGTCTGTATCCCCATAGGAGAAACTGTTTGCTCGCCATGATGGGTGACACGGCTGACTGACACTTTCCTCCAACCCAACAGCCAATTTACTGCAATCGTGTGGTGAAATTGTTGATTAAGCAGACATTTAGTGTACGGCGTGTGCGTTGTTACAGTGATGCAGTCTCAGTGTGTTAGCGTGGATGTATGGATGTTTGTACTGTGTGTGTGTTACTTATCCAAAAGTGGATGCATTCCAAGGACACGTGACCCTAAGAATCAAAGGAATACATTTGACTTTGAACCAGCACTTTGGATGATTCAAGCCAGGCCACTGTACCCCAAACTGCTGAGATAATCATCAGCAGTCAAGTGCTTTTTTTCCCCTCACTCTTCCCTGGACCTCTCAGCCTCCTTCAGATCAATGTAATTTTTATTAATTACATGGGCAACTAGGGTGTATGATTAAAACAGATGTCACCCACCGCATGGGGAAAAAGAGAACAATCATTTTCTCACCAATGACTTTTATTAGCAACGTTAATGTTTTTTCCTTTTTTCCCAGCAAATTATAAAACATCTAAAGCCAGATAAAGAATGCAACATCATCTGTTACTATGCTCTCTGACTAAGCAAAGTTAGATTGGTGGACTGAACTTACTTCAGCTTCATTGCACGCAGTAAAATTAAATACAGTTAGGCTGAATAGCCCATGACAAATGAACAAAATCAAGCATTGTGAATTTATTCGTAGCAGACTTTATGGATTACAGATGAATGAAGCAACCTCCCACCGCCCAAGGTTCAATAAAGATGTAAGATGTAATTAGTTAAGTACTGCTATTTAGATGGATTACATGAAAAACCTGTAAGCATTACAAATGACTGTGGAAAGAAAAGGATTTCATTGTAGAATTATTTTACATACATTTGGTGCGGGTATTGCGAATTTCACAGTTGGTGCACATGGAAACAATGTTAGGGCAACAACTTAACTTTGATGAGTGAAGTTAATCAGTATAGTCAAAAAAGGTCACACCTATTATATACACAATTAAAAGTGCACCACAGTTACCAACGTATAAGGAACAACAACTGAAATTAAAGTAAATTATGTATCATTTTTCTCCTCCTCTCTGAGAAAAGTCCTGGACCTGTACATCCAATAAACAGGAACAACAACCAATCAATGGTAGGTAAAGGTAAATCTGTGCAGACATGCAACAGTTAAACTTGTTGAAATACCTTTTTCATGGTCATAACAGACAGAAGGAAGGAGGACCTTTGAGTTTGTTCAGACCAGGGGGTAGAGGACCTCAGTAGCAATGCCACACTGGTTGTCTTTGTTCCTGGACATCTTGATGTATCCCTTTTCTCCCCAATGTAAACCCCAGCTACAGAAACATACAAATTACCAACAATATTTAGCTGCTATATGCAAAACAGGATAATGATCATAATACTAGTTAGTATGTAGAGACATAATGATGTGTACCCTGATAGAAGTAAAGTAATGGTAGCAGTTCACATTCATGTTTGATTTAAGAAGCTGACAGCATCCTGACTGAGTTTCATTTCATTTTGGCAGCTATAAATAAAATGCTGCTAAAGCTTTCTGTGAAAACAGCAACTTATTTCATGGTTTCCAATGGGACACCTCTTCCTCTCCCTCTTGACCCTTAGCAAGAGAGCAACCCACAATTTAAAATATGAGCAACCTTACCTGTTCTTGACCAGCCAGTAGTCATGTCTGTTTTCAGTGCCATAACCTACAACCAGCATAGCATGATGCAAGTTAGAGCTGCTGCATTTTGGCTCATCATACACTCCTAGAAACACACACACAGATTAGACAGTAGGTTAGGTTTTAACACTCTTACCCATTTATTTTTGTATTTGATAAGAATATCTTCGCAAAAACATAAAACTGTTCACCTATAGAACCGGAAGGAACCATGAGAAGCATCAACTTGCCAACTGACACAGGTCCAACGGTGAACACAGCCTCCTCAAGGGCGTCTTCACCCTGCACTTTAAATTAGTCTATGCATTTGACACCAATCTTGTCAGGGTCGAAGTGGCACTTTCCATCCTATTTAAGAGAATATTTACCAAAAACACATAATGGAAATGGTGATTAAGTGTCCACAGAGAACATTTTCCGCTTATTATATTCCTAAAAAGACAGAACTTTAGAGATTTCTGTCCATGAAATGGTTATTGTATGCTTTGTATTGAAGGACTGCTTCAGGGTTTATGTCTTTGAGTATCCACAAGATGGCAGTGTTGTACATCTCTCACGTGGAAGACCATAATTTTCACACATTGTTTTAAAGATTGTCTTACATCCACACAAAATCAACAAAATCATTTCTGTTTACCACGGCCTCATAAGGGTAGGACTCCTCTGTGTCTATTCCTCCGTTGTGTATGATGTAGTCGAAGGCATCGTGCATCCAGCCTCCCATGCAGCCCCTGGTGCCATAGTCCCAGGAGCAGTCAACCAACTTCTGCTCGCTGAGGGACACCAGCTTCCCTGTCTTCTTGAAGTTCTGACCCTCCAGCGAGCCAGTCTGGAAGAGGGATAAGTGAATTTGTAAACAGAAAACATTTGTGTACAGTTTGTTGCATTACTACAGGAGAGGACAATGAGTAAAGTTGTACATACTGCACTGAAGGCCCAGCAGGAGCCACAGAACATTTGATCCTTGACCTCAGTGACGTATCCCTTGTCCCTCCAGTCAACAAAGTCGGGCAGATCAGCTCCCTCGGGCAGCCTGAGGAAGGCAGGATAAGCCTACACAGCGCTTGAAAAACAGTTTGTACTTTTCGTTTTCCTGGTGAGGAGGAACACCTGTTAGTGTCTTCATCCAAAATTTTATTCACTTTATCCTCAAAAGCTGATTGCAACCACATGACAAACACATTTGCTTTTCTTCTGTTTTAAGCTGATACACCCGGCGTCACTAATAGCTGGAAAGCGGACCGGATCCGGATCCAGACGCCGTCCTATATGAACCCGAACGTATAACCGATAAAATATTTAGACATTTTAACCGGCGCAGCTTTTCTAACCTTTACGGCACTGGTTTACCGGCTCAGGAAACTCACAGACCAATTGCATGCGTCGTAAATCATCTCACGTGACGCTACTCAGCCAATCAAATCTGTGCATTCCGATAAACATTGCGACTCGAATCGGGGAGATACACAGACACACAGAGAGAGGAGTCGAGACGAAAGAAACAACAGTAGGAGAAAAAGGTGAGTTAGAGAAAAGTAATTTTATATGGCCTACTCTAAAAAGGAAAAGTGGACTGCGAAAACGGAGCTTTTAATCAAGAATTGACAGACTCTTATATGTTCGTTCAAAGCCAGTATGTCTCACATACTGAGACGAAGCACTCAGTATGTGAGACATACTATGAGACGCCACTATGAGACGAAGCAAACATACCCGCTCAAATCTGAACTGAGGGCACAGAAAATAAACGACCTAAAAACCCAATATGATCGATCCACCAGAATCATTCACTGCCCAACAACGTCCAAGAGGAGAGGACATCTAGCTGACCGTAAAGGAGATGTTAACGAAGAAGGGAATAGAGCCGAAACAAGAGGTTTCAGTAACCACAGAGTGAGCTCCTGCCATGGTAGGGAGAGAGAAAGGAGCTGTGGCATGAATGAAAGAGGACAATCCTGAGCTCACCTCTTACCATTGCATAATTCACCAATCGGTCCTGTGCTCCATCCTGTCAGACGAGTATGCTGAGGTGATGAACACAGTGATGAGAACGATTAACTTTCTCAGGACATCCTCTTCCCATCAGCATCGCATGCTCAGGGAATTCCTCAGAAAAGTTGATGCAATTGCTGATGATCTTCTGCTGCACAACAATGTAAGATGGCTCAGCAAAGGTAGGGCAGGGTGTTGGAGCACTTTTGGCCCATCTGAAGAGAAATCACAGCTTGTTTTGGCACAGCTGAAGAGCCAGACGGCAACATAACTTTCTCTCTTTTTAGAACATGAGAAGAAGATGGATATTGTGTCTTTTTTTTAATTGTTATCACTTCACACCTGAATGAACTGAATTTAAAGCTACACAGCAAGGACAATACAGTTTGTGACCCGATGACAGCTGTCAGCTCCTTCCAAAGGTAGCTTGAGGTGTTCAAGGAAGACCTGCAGGGAGGCTGTGCACGCTCCCCAACTGTGCAGCAACAAGTTCAGGGTGACAGAGATGTCTCTTCTTTCGTTGACGTTGTTGACAAGCTGGTTTTAAACTTCAGCAAACGTTTTGACAGCTTCAGCCTTGTACAGCAGCTCACAGTGTTCATTCAGAATCCATTGCAATTTGTTAGGATGTGAAATGGAGTTAAAAAAGAAAAAAAAGGGAAAGTCAGTTGTTGACTACATACAGACGTTGATACAACTACTAGACTACTTCATTATATATGGCACTGAACCATAACGCAAGTTACACATTATGATGTTCTGGACCTTTAAGAGGAAATTTTCTCTAACTGGACCTCTTTGAATTTTAATTGAATACCACTGTGATACACGTTTAGGACATGCATTTAATAAACAATGTCAGGCACATTTCTGTTTTTCCCCTCATACCATATCAGCAAAGTAGGTCATGCCAAGGCGGTAGGACTTGATGCCCTGATCAGCCATGATGTTGTGCTCCAGCACCAGTCTGCGATTGTTGAGCCAGATTTGCCTGCGGTGAGCCTCCTCTGACGGAGAGTTGTAGGACTTTCCTGCCAATCACACAATATCAGCACAATATAATTTAAGAAAGGACAATTATCAGTGATAAATAATTAATCGTTGAAATAATTTTCCAGTTAAGAGATTCCCCTTATTAGCAGACATACAGTCTATCATTTAGTCAGATAAAAGTCCCTTTACTTTATACATTTAGATGTGATTATGCGTAAATAAGCACACATTACTCTCCAAATTGAGGCCTTACAGGCAGCATCTTCACAGAAAACCAACCGAGACCTACTGTATTTGACAACAGACTTCAATTAAAGAAATTAGTCTGATAAGAGTCTTGAGTGTCTCACCAAACTTGTGTTTCCAGGCATGGAACTCCAGGTCCTCCAGAGAGACGTTGGCACAGTTGGCCACAGCCAGAACAGCAGCAGCAACCAGCAGCAGCTTCATCCTGACTGTCACACAAGCACAAAGAGCACAGAGATCCTGTGCGACTCGCAGGAAACACACAGGTTAAGACTGAAGTCTTTCAGTTTGGGTTTCAGTTCACATACATTTTCTGTGATGACATTGGATGTCACATGCACTGTACCACTTGTGTCACTTCTATTTCCCAGTTTCTTTGAATCTGTTTTTCATCTCTCCCTGAAAGTCTTTCTCATCTTTATGACTCTCTGATCCTCTTTGCAATAATACACCTGCAATACAGGAAGTGTGTGTGGGCTTGTCTGTGTGTGTCTGTCTGTGCTGTTGTTGCTTATCTGCGTCTATGTCAGTGTGTCTGGTGAAGGTTGAGGTTAAACCACCTGTAGGTAATGCGGGGCTGTGTCATGTAGGTGCTCTTATAATATAGCTGACTATACTTATGACTTACAAGGAAATAGGAAATGGATGAATTATGCATTATGAGAAGTTCATATGATGCCATTATTTTGGGAAACATATTTTTCAACCTCAGCAAAACAAAGAACATCTGGGTCATGAACTGCTCCGTCCATGTAATGTGGACATGATCAGTTACTCAACAGTTTGTTGCTGAATACAAAACACAGAATAAAAACTCAGAATAGTTGAACAGCTCAATTCATGCTTTTCTGCTTATTTTTTGTCCATCAAGCTCAAGTTTCACCCTGAAACTAAGTGATTCTGTATTTGTAAGTTTCATGGACACAGTTGAATCTGTATGTGGTCTTTTGTAATGTTTTTAGCTCAATAGGTGTGTGCCGCAATTAGAAATTTGTGAGCACAGAAAGCATGCCCCTCTGAGAATCCTCACCTCATCGTGGTTGAAGGGTTTTGGAGTGTCCCTGTGACCCTGGTAGGGTCTCCCAAGGCAAATTGGTCATTTTGGTGAGAGTCATTTTTCCAAATTTTGCTCCCCAGCTGCCAGGAAGGCACACACAATGGTGGTCTAATGGTTACTTAACCGAGGCAAACACAATTTGTAGTTGTTTTAAGAGGAATACACACTGCCTATTGATAAAGCTATACTGCCATCATTATCTGATAACTGCAACTCCTGTACTAAGTGATAATACTGGTCGGATGTTTGTGGATTTGATTTTAAACTATTCTTCTCACAAACATGGTGATTTTTATCACAACTGGTCATGGTGGAGTAAAAGACTTTTGAGAAAACAGATTTTTGATCCTAGCTCTCACTGTTGCTTGTTGCCTGCAGTAATGCCCATAAAATTGCAGAATGTATCACTACCAAAGCTCAACCAATGTCAATAACGGAGGGAAGTGTATGCTTTGTTAGCTAAAGCTAGATATTTTGCTGGTGCCTTTTAAATATGAAAATAAATCAAATCTCTTTTTGAGTCAAATATTTATATTTACAGTACACATTAAAAGTTTGGTTAGTATTGGCATTGTGGCTTGCTAGCTTGCTCATTTTTGTTAGCTAGCTAAGTTTTAGCTTCTTTTTTTTTTTTAGCTAGGCGCGCTATAAAAATATCAACATCTAAATATTACTTTCAGATTGTTTCAATTTGAGCCAGAAATATAGCAATGCTCATCAGTTTGGCTGGTAGCAACCTGGCTAACTGTTAGCTCACCTATGTAAGCTAATGTTAGCTTACTTCCATGGTGGAAAATGCTAATGTAAAAAGCAAAAGCAGTATTTTAATATCATCATAATAAAGCTGTAGTAGCAGACTAGTGTAAACTGACAAATAATGTTATTGTTAATTTCATGTTGGACGTAGCACCTTGTAAGTTGTGCATCTTTGCACAGCCGTTTTGGTTTTTACCAGTTGTTGTCCCAGGGCTGTATGTTGGTCTCAGGACAACAACCACTTGGCAAAATCAGGACATGCACTCTCTAGTGGGGGTCACACATAACAGCCGCTAAATTGTGACAGTGGCCCAGACTGGCATACCTTAGCATATAGTCTGATTATCGGATCAATAACATAGTAACATTTGGTGCATAGCTGGGATGGCTGGCTTCTTCTCTGGTTACACATTGCTGGCATTCACCACTCGTTCCCACTTCATTGGTGACAAAGTGTGAATGCCAGCAGGAATTCAAATGGAAGGCCTTTTAAATAAGGTCAGTTGTACAGTGTAACATTGACCACCTCTGGCTGAAAAAATTCAGATGTTTTTTAAGAAATGGTCTTCATTCTCCACAAAAGATTCCTTCATAATGACAATACACAGTTTATGATTTCAACATGGATTCATATGATCAGTAAAGGCAAATTTAAAGATTTGGATCATATTTAATTCAGCTATAGTAAATGCGATTTCTGAAAATTGTTCTTAATTTGTTCAAGAAAATAAACAGACAAATAGTTTTGAATAGGAATTTGTATCTTGTAGCTTATCATATGACTTCCACCAATGACCAGTCATGTGACCCACTATCGTTGAGGTTGAATGCAGGTCGGCTTAAAGTTTGTCTTACTGATAATGGTGACTTGATGGACACCACATGCACTGAGTATGGGTAAGGTCATGTACTGATAATGCTCACGTCCTAATATCGATGTCTCTCTGGGTACAGTACAGTACCTGGGGGAATCAATGAGAGTTTTGCCAAAACTACTTTTTGTCAAAGTCAAATTGTAATTTTTACACCTAAACAGTTTTCCAAATTTTGCTCCCCAGCTGCCAGGAAGCCACACGCATATCCAAGGTCTCACTTACAGCACTCATTTTGTCTAATGGTTACGTAACTGAAGCAAACACAAAGTATTTGCTGTTGTTTTGAGAGGAATACACACTGCCTATTGATAAACCTATACTGCCATCATTATCTGATAACTGCAACTCCTGTACTAAGTGATAATACTGGTTGGATGTTTGTAGATTTGATGTTAAACTATTCCTCTCACAAACATGTTGATTTTGATCACAACATGTCATAGTGGAGTAAAAGACTTTTGGGAAACCCAGCTTCAGTTTCTATTTAAATTCAGTCAGTTATTTATGGGGAAAAGTTTTACATAATGATAATGATAAAAAATGATAATAATTGACAACAAAAAATAAAAGTTTTTTGCTAACATTGCATTGTTATGAACACAGCAGGAGAGGGCAGCATTTCCATAGACTTCACCTATAAAGTATTTCTGTTCATCGGTACATAAAGCTCCCACACTTACTTCATTTTAAGCCTCTCATACAATAAATGTGCAGTAGTTGTTTTGGTTCCTCTTATACAAATGTATTTAGCAAGTCAAATCTAATTCATTTTGGGTTTTGGGGGGTTTTCTTTATAAAAAACAATATATGGTGGTAAACATGGCTATTATTAATGTTATGTTGAGTTTATTTACATCTAATTAATATAATGTGACAATAGCCGTGGGTTCATACAGACTATGGTCTACATCCTGGAGGATCCAGTGTGAAAAGGAAACCCTCAGGCCCAGTGACAATACTAGTGTGAAAAGGCAGTAAGATGCTTGGCATGGGGAACTGAGAGGAATGCTATCCCTGGTAAACTCTTCTAATTTCATTACTCTACATGTTTCCTCAGCTTAGAGCCAATCACATAGTTAGCTGCTCTCTAGTGGGGGTCACACATAACAGCCGCTAAATTGTGACAGTGGCCCAGACTGGCATACCTCAGTGCATAATCTGATTATCGGATCAATAACATAGTAACATTCGGTGCATAGCTGGGATGGCTGGCTTCTTCTCTGGTTACACATTGCTGGCATTCACCACTCATTCCCACTTTATAGGTGACAAAGTGTGAATGCCAGCAGGAATTCAAATGGAGGGCCTTTTACATAAGGCCAGTCGTACAGTGTAACATTGACCACATCTGGCTGTGCTACTGTCTCTAGGATTCACAGAGCTATTAAAATATCAACACACTCTATATTATCAGTGTGTAAAATCAGAAAGTGATCTAAAAGTGGTAAACAAAGCCTCCACCAATCCTGTATTCTCTATGAATCCCAATACTGAGGTTTTGAAGTTTCTTTAAACCAATACTAGCTGTTTCTTTTCTGGAAGTATTTATCTCTCTCTAACCAGCTATACTTACAATTTCTTTTAAATAACTGTAGCTCAAATATAACTTTTAACAACATGCAAAGTACACATTTAAGAGATGTGAAAATTTACCATAAAAATATTTATTGACATCACAATCTTCTTGGACACAAAATTGTGAAATGACACACAAGAAACATCCCATAATCATTTAGAAAGACCAAATTCAAAATATCTAAGAATGACACTGAGAAATAAAGAACTAAAATGGAACATCATCAAACTGAAAGAACACAATCTTTGAGTCTGTTCAGATGTTTAATTGAAAAAATTCAGATGTTTTTTTGAGAAATGGTCTTCATTCTCCACAAAAGATTCCCTCATAATGACAATACACAGTTTATGATTTCAACATGGATTCATATGATCAGTAAAGGCAAATTTAAAGATTTGGATCTTATTTAATTCAGCTATAGTAAATATGATTTTTATATTTCTGAAAATTGTTCTTAATTAGTTTTTTTTTTCTGTTTAGACGCCTTGTTAGGATCAAGAAAATAAACAGACAAATAGTTTTGATTATGAATTTCCATCTTGTAGCTTATATATGACTTCCACCAATGACCAGTCATATGACCCACTATTTTTGAGGTTGAATGCAGGTCAGCTTAAAGTTTGTCTTACTGATAATGGTGACTTAAAGGACACCACATGCACTGAGTATGGGTAAGGTCATGTACTGATAATGCTCACGTCCTAATATTGATGTCTCTCTGGGTACAGTACAGTACCTGGGGGAATCAATGAGAGTTTTGCCAAAACTACTTTTTGTCAAAGTCAAATTGTAATTTTTACACCTAAACAGTTTTCCAAATTTTGCTCCCCAGCTGCCAGGAAGCCACACGCATATCCAAGGTCTCACAGCACTCGTTTTGTCTAACAGTTACTTAACTGAGGTAAACACAAAGTATTTGCTGTTGTTTTGAGAGGAATACACACTGCCTATTGATAAACCTATACTGCCATCATTATCTGATAACTGCAACTCCTGTACTAAGTGATAATACTGGTTGGATGTTTGTGGATTTGATTTTAAACTATTCTTACAGACATATGTTGATTTTTATCACAACTTCTCATAGTGGAGTAAAAGACTTTTGGGAAACCCAGCTTTAAATTCATAAAAGTGTTATTTATGGGGAAGCATTTTACATAATAATAATAATGATAATAATTGACAACAAAAAATATATATATATTTTTTTTGCTAACCTTGCATTGTTATGAACACAGCAGGAGAGGGCAGCATTTCCATAGACTTCACCTATAAAGTATTTCTGTTCATTGTTACATAAAGCTCCCACACTTACTTAATTTTAAGCCTCTCATCCAATAAATGTGCAGTAGTTGTTTTGGTTCCTCTTACACAAATGTATTTAACCATGGGTTCATACAAACTCTGGTCTACATCCTGGAGGATCCAGTGTGAAAAGGAAACCCTCAGGCCCAGTGACAATACTGGTGTGAAAAGGCAGTAAGATGCTTGGCATGGGGAACTGAGAGGAATGCTATCCCTGGTAAACTCTTCTAATTTCATTACTCTACATGTTTCCTCAGCTTAGAGCCAATCACATAGTTGGCTGCTCTCTAGTGGGGGTCACATATAACAGCCGCTAAACTGTGACAGTGGCCAAGACTGGCATACCTTAGTGCATAATCTGATTATCGGATCAATAACATAGTAACATTTGGTGCATAGCTGGGATGGCTGGCTTCTTCTCTGGTTACACATTGCTGGCATTCACCACTCGTTCCCATTTTATAGGTGACAAAGTGTGAATGCAAGCAAGAATTCAAATGGAAGGCCTTTTACATAAGGCCAGTCGTACAGTGTAACATTGACCACATCTGGCTGTGCTACTGTCTCTAGGATTCACAGAGCTATTAAAATATCAACACACTCTGTATATCAGTGTGTAAAATCAGAAACTGATCTAAACACTGAGGTTTTGAAATTTCTTTAAGCCAATACTAGTATATTTTTTCTCCATCCAGCTACACTTACAATGTCTTTTAAATGACTGTAGCTCAGATACAACTTTTAACAACATGCAAAGTACACATTTAAGAGATGTGAACGTTTACCATAAAAATATTTATTGACATCACAATCTTCTTGGACACAAAAAATGTGAAATGACACACAAGAAACATCCCATAATCATTTAGAAAGACCAAATTCAAAATATCTAAGAATGACACTGAGAAATAAAGAACTAAAATGGAACATCATCAAACTGAAAGAACACAATCTTTGAGTCTGTTCAGATGTTAAACTGAAAAAAATTCTGATATGTTTTTTGAGAAATGGTCTTTCTCCACAAAAGATTCCTTCATAAAAAGATCAGAAACTCCACCAAAAACACGTGGTATGGTCATCTCCATCGCCTCTCTTTAGAAAACACAATAAACTGAACCACAATCATTTCAGAAGCACTGGCCTAACCAAACATTTTAGAAATGCACATAAACACCAATAAATAGAAACACTTTATTTCAGAGAGCAAAATAATATAATAACAACCAAAAAAAAGGCGTCACGATGACAGTCACTAAGCACAAACCGCCATGATTGCTGCCCCTGTTTACCGCTGAATGTTGCTTTTGTGAACTGCAGATAAGTGGATGATGACAACCACAGTACCACACAAAAGGCATGAGACAGAGATAACCAGGGACATTGGAGGGAATCCCTGCTTGCCGCTATTCATCCCTCTTTCCCTCCATCCATCCCTCTATTTCTCTGTCATCTGCAAAAGTCTGTTGTGATCCTGTCTTTCCCAGTCCAAACAGGTCACCATGGCTCACACCTTGCCAAGGTCTGTGCTGCACCGGCAGCGACAGGAGAGCGAGTGGACGAGAGACATAGTGAAGGAGATGAGAAAGAGAGAGCAACAGCACAGATTATAGACAGTGACACTCTGTCTCTCTCTCTCTCTCTCTCTCTCTCTCTTTCTCTCTCTCTCTCTCTCTCTCTCTCTCTGTGCTTTATCTCCATGGTGCACACACGTCGACCTGGAGCAAGGCTGTATACTGGCAGGGGAGGCCAGAAGCAGAGAGAGAAGGGGGGTGGATAGATGGGGATGGAGTGTGTGGGGGGATAAAGGGATACGGTGCTTCAATAGCGGAGCAGGTCCAGGGACTAATTGGATCTGGTAATGGCTGGTCAATGTGACTGAAGGGCTCGTTAGAACCAGTACAG
This sequence comes from Scomberomorus guttatus, assembly GCA_038419695.1. Lineage (NCBI taxonomy): Eukaryota > Metazoa > Chordata > Actinopteri > Scombriformes > Scombridae > Scomberomorus > Scomberomorus guttatus. The sequence continues at coordinate 13,198,768 of CM076455.1, forward strand.
CTCCTTGCCTTTCTTGTGCTGCTGGAGGCCTGAGAAAAAAGGACAAGGAAACAATGAGGAGGACAACGGCGAACAACAGAACACAGGTTGTCATGGAGGCTTCTTTTGCCAAACATCCTGTTTTAGAGAGGGAAAAAAGAGCACCTCTGTGATGATTATGATGTGTTATGTGTGAGTGTGAGCATACGTAGGAGTGTCTATTCAGGCGATTAATAGAGGGAAAAAGCCAAATCGGTACACTGCAGAAAGTTTGTTCTCATTATATTCAACTTGAAACATAAATGTACAGTACAGGGGGGAAAGTGTTTTGGACCTGCCATTTATGTTTCTCTACACAGATGTATGAGTGCATTTTGTCACATTTTCAGATTTTTATCTGGTCTGATTATAAATAAACTGTAAATAAAGGAAGACTTGTACTATCCACACACTATTTGTAAAAAGCCTGATATGGTTGAGTGGGTACCTGCATCCATGTTGAGGGCCAGCGTCTGGCTGACGTCCCCTGGGGGAAGCAGGCTGGGCCAGGAGGCGGTGGGCTCTAGCTTGCTCACTTCATAGTGGCTTGGCAAGGTAGGCAGGTGAGGCGGCCGCACCGTGGGCATGAGCAGGGGCCCGTAGTGGGGCTCCAAAGCCGAGGGAGAATACAGTTCATGGAGAGGCCTCGGGGGCCCATAAGCCTGGGCCTGAGGGTATCCCCAGCTCTCTGGTGGGTGAGGGTGGGAGTGAGGATGAGCGTGTGGGTGAGGATGAGCATGTGGGTGCGCCAGGCCCGGATGTAGCCCTGACGCGTATGGGTCCATGGAATAGGAAGGCACTCCCGTCTCACAGTGGGAGCGGCCCTGAGACGAGGTGTAATTGCTGTCCCAGAAGGATGGGGGGAAACTTCGTCGACTGCTAGGTGAAGTGGTATCTAAGGTTGGGGGAGGTTGGGGGAGGTTGGGGCGGGTGGGGGGTGGGTAAACAACGATCACATTTAGGTGAAGTCACGAACTGTTGCACAACTGTGTAGTGAATCACTTGATTTATAGAGACAAATGGAAAGGCTGGAGCTGTGCAAGAGGAGTAACCCGTGCTAAAACGTAGATGTCACTCACATGACTGCTACACCCTCTTGCCCAGATATCTTCCCCATTGGATCATAATGTCATACAGCCCTAGCCCCAACAAGACACAGAAATAAACACAACCACATTCTAGCAGACAGAGAGAGAGAGAGAGAGAGAGAGAAAGAGTGACAGAGAGAAAAGTAGAAAGAGAGACGTCCCTATATCCCTGAATTCTATATAAGGCAGACACTCTGACCTGGAGGGAGCTCAAGGCTCACAGAGCCTTAAATCACTTGCTGTGGTGACATCTCTCACTCTCATGTCAGCCCAGTACTTCTGAAAGTCTTACAAAACACTCATGTGCACACACAGGCGCACACACACACACACACACACATAGACACGCAATTCTGGCCCTGTGCTAGCACCCACCGCCCCTCTCCTCGATCTCCTGCACCCCCACCTGTTGTTTTTTCTGCTCCCCCTTCTCCTCGCCCTTGACAGAATGTCAGCGAGCCATTATATGTTTTTAGCAGTATACTTTTATATTTAGATATTCCTCTGAAAAGAGACACCATGCAGTACCCTGAGAGGTAGTGTTTCCCTCTGCCCATATCACACAGACCACAGCATATATAAATCTGACCAGCAGGCAGGCAAGTGACTGAACAGCCATTGTGGGGCAAGAGCTGGAGCGAGAGTCAGAATGGCAGCCGCAGAGACGTTTGAAGGGGATACGCCGGCGAGGCTGTGCGCTTACGGCCATGTATAAACATAGCATCTGTTGTGAGGCAGGAAGTGTGTGTTAGTGCCGAAATGAAGACGTCCGCCTGAACTAGGAAAGAGACTAACAGTGACAGCAGTGAGACAGATTAGAGGCTATAGGCCCTACATGGATATCCAAGGGATATCTGCAGGCTGCTGGTAGAATATAACTTCAGTTTCTTCAGAAGATTTGCAAATGGCAACTTTTTTCACTTTGCATTCTGGTGCAGTAAAAATTCAAAAATTAAATTCATAAACATCTTCAAATAAATAATAATAACTTTAAACATAATTTGAAGTTTTTAAGTTTAGGGAATATCTTTCCTTTTTTGCTTCTAAGGAAATTAACAAAACTTATGAAACAATCAAACTCATGACTCATTTCAATTCCATAGTGTCTGTAGTTGGCCAAGGCATAGCACAAAGATGGCTATGATTACTAATTTTTCGCCCCCAAACTTAGTAAAAAAAAAATCTAACCATACTTAAGACTCTCTCTTGAGTCAAAGAAGTCCCTTTTGCCTGCCAACAGCTCCCGACCTTCATGACCCCTGACCCCTACGACCTGACCTCTCACAGGACAACAGTTCCAACAAGCAGCCCCTCAGTCCTGTCTCTTGATCACATCACCTGTCTAGCGCTCTGCTGTGCTCTGCAGAACTGTCAGTTCACCCTGTGTGGCCCTAAAAGCAAGCGCAAGATGCCACACAGACAACTGTGGCACCTGTAGTCACATAAATAAATGGACATGAAACTGCCGGGATGTGGAAAACACACCTAAACTCAACCCAACTTTTTTCAGGCTGTGTAACTCTTCATGACATGCATTTCATTGTAAACATCAGAGTAAGTCAGCTTTACTGATGCAATGACATTCATATAGGTTCATTATTGGATTTTAATGTGGTGGCATAGTTTATAAAATTTGTTTTTATCATTACATCACATGATGTGGAAACTCAATTAATTGTTGTGTTTAAGCTCTCTATTAGAATCCAGTTTGCACAGACAAACACGTTCCAATAATTATGTACATTAAAGTTGTCTCACAAAGGCAGGTTGGCACTTGTGTTTGTGCAAATACTTTTTGCAAACAAATATGTGTGGTATACCTGTGCCCTGTTGGTCTGATGCCCGCCGTTTGCCCTCTCCATCCATGTAGGAGCTGAGGGCCCTCGAGAAGTGCTCATCAACCACACTGCTGATGTCTCCCTGGTAGTACGTGAAGAGGACACAGCGAGATGTCAGGTACTCTGCCTCAGGGGCCTCCTGCTTCTCCTTGGGGCCCTCCTCTGGCCGTGAAGCTGCAGGCGTGTAGGAGGAAGAGGAAGATGCAGACGAAGAAGAGGAGGAGGTTGATCCTCCGGTGCCTGGGCCCCCAGACATCCCCTCAGGACCCCTGGGAGTGTCCATAAAATCCCGGCAGTGAGGAGAAGTGCTGGTCAGACCAGTGGGAGCCTGCCAGGGAGGGAGGAGGAGGGGGGGGGGGGGGGAGGGGGGGGGAGGTGGGAAGGAACAGGGAGAGGGTTAAGACAGGTGTTGCAGAGGATAGTTCTGGAGCTGTCCATGATACATTTTGACATAATGTTTTTCTTTGTGTGTGGCAGCACTGGCATGTGCGTGCGTGCGTGCGTGAAAGATATGAGCTTTGTGGGTTCAAGAAGCGCTTGTTAACACATACAAATAGCAGCATTGCAAATATGTATATATATATTTATATACGTAAATGACTAAAACCCGATAACATTTAAAAAATTAATTTAACGATTTTAACATCGGGTTATTTGCCTTTACGCACAAGCTGCATAAACTACCCTGATAGTTGTTCCTCAACTCATCGACCCCCATCTCCCCCCATTAGAATGAAAATAATAAGAGATATCACCGGAAGTGTTGAATATTTGCTCAATTCCTACCTGTAAGCTACTGATGAAAGCAGGAGCAGTCGGTGCGTACGGTGCGTAATGTCCATAGGCTGGGTACATAACATCCAAACAGCTCATGGTAGATGAGCGTGTCTTCACTCTTCTGTGGAAACCGACCTTGCTGAGAAAGAGAGTGACAACATTCCGGTTTTTTCTTTTGCTGAAGAGAAACGGGCTCGGTGGTCGCTGTTCAGTGAGAAGAAGCCTGTTCCAGACTGAACATAGTAACTCCAGTCCTCCCTATGTGCGCCACAACAGCTGCGGCAGCAAAATGTGGCGAGGGTTATGGAGCAAGCATGAGGGTGTCCTGTCCTGTACATCTCTGTGTCAACCCCTCCCACCTTTACTAGAACTCCACCACCACCCCCCACCCCCACATCACCGCCAACTCTCCCACTACCACCACAACACAAATCACAGCTAAAGAGGATTATTGATTATTCCCTTTCATATTAAAGATTAATTGTTAAAAGTTTAACCCTAAACCTACCCCCCTAAAATTTGATAGGGTATGATTTCTGTCGAAACATATAAGTGTAAATCATGTCAAAAAGTCTGGGAATTCAACATTTCCATAACTCAATTCAAAGATTAAAAAAATAAACAAAAGGTGCTTTCTAGAAAAGCTGGAGATATCCTGTTACTAATTATGAGTTCACCATTTTTTCATCCTAGTGTAAAAATAAAGGTTAAATAGAATGTCATCCAGTTACACAAATAGATTTGGATGAAGTCATTGAGCTTTATGACTGGCCACACGACAATGGGCACATGATACATGCGATTCAGTGACTTTTTATTTCTTTCCATGTCCTGTGGATACTTGAAAACTTTGTGCTCAGTCCAAGCTGAAACTGTATCCATGGGTCTTAAAACAGCCATTGGTTGCCAAGTAAACCTTCAAGTCATCTGAAGTATTTAGTGAGTTCCCAGAATGACACATAGGTGTCAACTATAGGTTGCATACACTGGTCATACCGACATAGAGGAGAAAGGGACTCTGCACAAATCTATGGCAAATTATCACCTATCAGCAGTGCAAACAAAAAGATATTTTCAAACACAATTATAGACAATTACAGAGCAGCCCATCATGCACCCGTGCACAAAAAGACTAAAAATGCATCCTGAAATCATTCAAACCTGGTAAAGAACAAGTTAGATACACTCTCCAAAAAAGTGTAGTCTATTTCTCTTGTTTTAAGAGTTTACAGGTGCCTGATGTTTGGGCATGCCAGTCTTTTTGACAGGCACTTCAGAATGCCTGGGAGAATAGTGTGGAAAATTTGCAGAATTCCATGGACGAGTGTCAGATGAGGTGGAATGTCTCTGATGTATGCTAGTGGACGAGCTCCTCGGGAAGTTACTTCGTCCCTCTGCTGCGTTCTCTAGATGGAGAACATGACCAACATCTCGCTCTGCATACATCACACATAGTATGAATAACTTGTGGCAGGTTATTGGTATGCTAATGAATCGAACATGCTCTTAAATAGCAGTGGATAAGTGGACATGTAACAGTAACCTCTCACTTTGCCCCCAGTCTTGCATCACTGATTTTACAGCATAGCGCCGCAATATAATACTGCATATTGTCCATCATCATATTGAACATAATCACAGGAGGGCATCAACAGAGAGGGTCAGTTTGTAAAACATTTTTGTATAGATTTAAATCACCAAGCATTCACCTTTTCACATTATTAGGTCACTAATAATATTTCAGTCCATTACCTCCATGCCCTCATAGATCCATATACATGCAGGGTAATGCAGGGCAGCACTGTAGTCAGGGAGAAAGAGAGTGATGCAATGCTAGAAAGCTCACTGTTACACCAGCGTGATCAACAGCTGCAGCTGACGGAAGGGAAGAGAGGCCACTATTAGTATTAATGGCCATGACTAAATTTCTCTCTGTGTCTCTGTCCCCTCTTTCTGTCTCTGTCTCTCCCTCCCACTTCTCTCCCCTTTTTCTCACCTTTTCTCTATTTAATCACTCTGTTTCCCCCCCTGGAAGAGCCATCCCCTTCTGTCATTTGTGTGTGTCTGTGCACTGTGTGTGAATGTGCGTGCGACAACATTTGTCATCAACCGACCAAACTAGGAACAGGGCAAGAGAAACAACCAGCTTGCAGAAACATGACTGAAGTCCAACCAGAGTCCAAAACTAACTTAGGTGGATGCTAAAAATCTGCATGTTATTATTAAATATTTGCATGTAAAGAACAGTATGTGCAAGAGTCTACAGTTTCTCTTGTGTCCGTCTGTGTGTGTCTGCGTGTTTGTGTGTGTGTGTGTGTGTGTGTGTGTGTGTGTGTCACTGTGCATGTGTGTGTGTGGAGGTGTCTGTGTGTCTACATTTACGTGTATATGCTGAAAATAAACATAGGTTACATCACTCCTTGTGACCCTGCAGCACATTTAAGCCCCGCCCATCTCAAAAGAGGTCTGACCAGACAAAGTCTCCCATTGGCTGAGGTGTTTGCAGGCCAGTTGAGGAAGTAATGGCAACCTGGTTTTATTTAGACCACTATTCACATTGCAGCACCACCATTAATAGTTTATACTCTATGCTGGAAATACCTGTGTACATTAAAGACAAAACTGCACACATGTACATTTATTAACCCTTTACATGACCAGTTAAATCGTCGGTGACAGTGTGAGAACTACATGAGGAATCAAATATGTATATGCAAATCACCACAATGTGATCAGTAAGCTTATGGTGGTGGACCGTAAAGTTGGGCTTGTTGAGTTATGAACCCGAAACCGTATAAGCTACCTCCTGAAACAACAAGGCCTTTATTAAGGTCTCAGTCTGGCTTGGTCCCAAGGGGGTCGGACCTTAGGATTCCACTGTTGTTTATATGCCTCAATGTGTATGTGTGTCTGTGTGTGTGTGTGTGTGTGTGTGTGTATATATGTCCAAGACAGAGATGTACAGCTGCCCCGTTGTCCAGTTCCACACAAACTCATCTCAGCTGTTCAAAATCATCACTGAGTGTCATCGGAAACACTGGCACACACACACACACACACACACACACACACACACACACACACAGACACACAAAGGGCCACATATGGACAGGTCTGGCTCATTCATCCTTCTACACAAATGTTGGTGATAAATCCTCTGTGATAGAATGTGCAAGTGTGCAGCTATTTTCTTCCTAAAACAACTCCCTCATTGTCCACACAGACCACCAGGATCCCGGGAATCCAGAGGCTCAAATATAGAACTCTAGAAATATATTAATGATTTTAAAAATTAAATTACAGTTTTCTGCATGCCTTAGACCATTTATTAAATACAATGTACACTTAGCATTACTGCAGTCTTTTTTCCAAAGCATACCGAGGCCTACATTTTTAGATAGATGCAGCATTTCTACTTTTTGCCTTGTATCCCTGAAGAAGGTCTATAACTGAAAGCTTGTGTACAGAATCTAGTGTGCAGAAGTTCTTTTTTGAAGCTGCTATCTGGGAAACCATTGACTTCAGATCATGGTAGCACATAAGCCAGCTTGCAGAGACTTTTGACTGAGATCACCTTAAACATTCTGTGGCTTTAGCTGTTTTTTCAAAGTTGTGTTACAGTTGTATGAGAGTGCTACTTGAAGCATTGATTGTAGAGTTATAAGGGTATTAAATGCATTGATAATCAAGAAAATTATTTCTCAAAAGAAGAAGCATTACAATTTTCAAAATATATTGCACGATTTCTGAGGTGTTTGGGCACAAGTGTTCTGATATTTAAACACATTGGCTTATATCACCCAACGCTGATAGTTTTAAAAAGTCTTTGTGATTGGTGGATTTACATAATTTGACAGTCACCTGTACATTATCTTTTTCATGACATCCGTGTTGCGTTAATGATTATCCTGCCTTGAAACAGCATTGTCACCTTAAGACAAGACAACTTATGCCAAAAAATAGACTGGCTGAACTTTTGCTGTTGGATTACATTCATTAAAATGGTTTCAAGTCTATGCAAATGAATTTGCGTACAACGCTAAAGTGAATATATGCAGCTGTCTGGCAAATGTGGCATTTTAAGTACTTACGACTTATAGTATGCTTTACAAGGTGGTCACTAGTATTTGCATTGCACTATTTGTAGTAAATTTCATAAAACATGCAAAAACACTGGTTTGGTCCTTTAAATATTGCTTAGAAAATTAAAACAACTGCTAATATTGCGCTGTGTGGATTATGAGTGTTGTAGTTTTAGGTGATGCAAGGCATCTGGGAGCGACTTGCAAACTTCAAATCATACAACACTCACACACACACATATACACACAGAGCCTCTGCACAGGTAAACACACTCAAAGCTCACTGCTTATTAAAGGCTAACCCTCTGAAACGGACAGAATGTGAATTAACAGCATCCTTGGAGAGACTTACAAGTGCTACATTCCTAACATCCTATTACTGAGAATACCCCGCCGCCACACTGCCACTGGGTCACTGGAGTTATGCACACACAATCACAAATTCACACATATGCGTATGACCACACACAGATATACAACCAAAGCAACACAAACAAACACATGAATGATGCACACAGAAACACAAATCTGAGTATGTGGGATTGTCACCTTCCTGCCTGACATTTCTGCTTTATGTGCCAGAGGGGGCTGTAGGGCACTATGGGTGGCAGTGGGTGGAGGGATAGAGATGCGGAGGGTGGATGCAGGGCAGAATCACAAATTTGGTGCGTCACGTGGTCAAACAGGGAAGATTTACGACTGATCGGGTTCCACATCGGCAGCATGGTGTTGTGGCTTCAGAATGCCAGGTATGGGAGTGAGATCAGACTCCAGATTTAGTTTGTACACCCCTTCTGGCAATTGCAGTGTGACCAGCTGAAGATGGCGGTGTTATTGGTGGCTGGCGTGGGGGACATGGTCTTTCGTTGTCTGGTTTTTTTACATCTTCCTGTTGTTGTACAGATTTAGAGGCCTCTGAACATGCAGACGTGACAAAATAGCACACATGCAGAAAACTGATTTGGAGTGAAAGCGAGAAGTCAAAAAGCAGCGTGAGACTAGTTGATAAAAGAGACAGGTAAAGAGAATCATTATACTCTTTTCTTTCCCCCCATTTTATTTGCTCCTCTACAGTCAGGAGTTATGATTTACTCACCGGTGACATCATGGAGACCACAGCTATTTTTATTGGCTGGTAGATGGCCAGCTCTTGTCCATGCTATGCCACCTGTCCAATCCGCACCAGTCAACAAGCCCCTGGGAAAAAAAAGTCAAGCACCCAAAAATGATTGAGAGTTGAAAGGAGGAATATGATACATGCATGCCATGCTACTGTCCTAGGCATGTTTCACAAGTCAAATGCCTTGTCACTGCTACTGGTTTGCCATCCCTATTTGTCTGTGTTATTCATACACTGGTTACAGTCGACTGTATGTCCTTTAATTCGACACTCACACACACTGCTATCCAATGTAATATATCTTGTACTCAACATGCTTTTTTTTTAGTTTTGCACATAAATTTAATATAAGGCTTGTGATCTACACCATGTCCTGCTCCCTTGTTCACCCCTGCAGGGGTTTTGATGTGTGTGAGCGTGTGTTTGTGTGACTCCAAGGGTGGGGTTATTCCTGGCCCTGTGTCGTGTGTTCTTAGGTGCAATTTAGTCACATACCATCTGACCAACCCTTGGCCTCGAAAAACGATAAGTGCCCTACATGATGTCAGCTGTTAGCAAAAGCAGGTTAGGGGAGCTATGAGAAAGTTAAAGAAATATTGTAGAGTGTAATAACATTGCTCCATATACACTCACTTTATTAGGAAAACATGCGCAATCTAATGCAATCCAATACAACAGCTCTGCTACAAATTCTACTTTTACAAAACTCAGTTTTTGTTGACATTGTCAGAAAGCTGGTAATTCTACTTGTACTGGAGTGCATTATATTGAAAAGTGCTCCTAATATCTTGCCCCCCTCATGTATGTTTATATTTTGTCCACCCCATTATAATACATGAGGGGGGCGAAATATTAGAAACACTTTTCAGTATAGTGCACTCCAGTACACCACCACCACACACTACAACCTCAACAATAAGCATAAAGTAAAATTATCACCTTTCTGACAATGTCAACAAAAACTGAAAATGTATAAGCTTCGTAAAAGTAGAATTTACGGCAGAGCTGTTGAATTGGATTGCATTAGATTGCACAGGTGTTCCTAATAAAGTACTCCATGAGTGTATATGATGACAGTATTGATTATAGACCTTATTAAAATATATGGGCATTTTAAGTGTTGATAAGTGTCAAAGTTCTCAAATGAAAAAGAGGCTATCTAAAGACTAGTAAGGGGAATTATTGCCTGCTTACAGAACCACACAAAGGTCTCAAGATCAAAAATAAATGAGACTCAAATAGTCTAATGCATTCTATTTTGATGTTTGCAAGGGCTTTCAAATGAGTACTTAGGTATAGGTTTGTGTGTGTGTGTGTATATATATATATATATATATATATAAAAGATGACTCACAAATGATGTGATCATATAATATAGAGACACTTCTAATTAGTGTCTACAGACCAACAAGAGTACTTCACAAATGAATAGCCTATAAACCAAAATGTAACAGCCATGAAAGGATCTGCTAATGAGGTATATTTAATGTGTATGTGAGTGTGTATAATACCTTTTAGTGTAATTCATAGAGAGCTAAATAAGAAATTGTCATGTGTGAGTGGTCATGTGTGATAATTGCACACCACACAGAGGTTGCTCATGACCTCACAGCCTTGCTTAAATCACAACTTCATGACAGTGACTATAGGAGTCCACCTTGTGGCGGGGGTATGAAATGGCAAGTAATGCTCAGTTTTTTTTTCAGAGCGTCCCTGAAAAGAGAGTGTTATTCTGTGAAACCACTAGTGGGTAATAAAGGTTTTTAAAAAAAGGAAACACATGCTAATAAGACCAACATGCTGTCTTAAATAGTTGTTCTTTGTCCAATGGGAAATGCTTTTATCTGGTGGTATTCAGAACTGTTTTATATTTCTTAAGATCTTTTCATCTTCTATTTTCCCCATAAAAGTTTGTTGACTCCTGTGATTTGTAATGTCTCATTGATGCAGAACAAACTGAAAAGGATGGAAGATGTGATTGTGTTAGCAGACAACACTGAAATACCTTTTCTTGTTAGGAACTGCATGTCATAACTGTAAAAAAAGAAAAAAAAGAAAAAAGTCATTAACCATCAGTCAATAAATTCAGTCTATGAAGCTGGCAGTCTATCCGGTTGCAATAGATGGAGTCTATACTCTATGTACCAATAAAGACAGTGATTGAACTAAGTGTATAGAGAAGAGGCAGATTAAATAAATAATTCATACAATTTATAGAACCAGTAAAGTTTGGACACACCTACTCATTCAAGGATATTTTACTTATTTTTACTATTTTCCACATTGTAGAACAATACTGAAGACATCAAAACTATGAAATAACACAAATGGAATTATATCATAATCAAAAAATAACCAAAATATCTTTCATATTTTATATTCCTCAAAGTAGCCACCGTATGCCTTGATGACAGCTTTGCACACTACTGGCGATATTTTAACCAGCTTCATGAGTTAGTCACCTGGAATGGTTTTCAATTAACAGGTGTGCCTAGACAAAAGTTATTTGGTGGAATTTTTTGCCTTCTTAATGTGTTTGAGACCATCAGTTGTGTTGTGCCTGAGGTACTGTAGTGTTGGTACACAGCAAATAGCACTATTTGACTACTGTAGTAATCCATATTATGGCAAGAACCACTCAACTAAGCAAAGAGAAACAACAGTCATTTACTTCATTACTTTAAGACATAAAGATCAGTCAATCTGGAAAATTTCAAGAACTTTGAAAGTTTCTTCAAGTGTAGTCGCAAAAACCATCAAACACTATGACCAAGAAACCAAGAAAGGAAGACCAAAATTTACCTCCGCTGAAGAGGATACATTCATTAGAGTTACCAGCCTCAGAACTGATGACACCTCAGATTAGAGCCCACATCAATGCTTCCCAGAGTTCAAGTAGCAGACACATCTCAACATCAACTGCTGGAAACTGTATGAATCAGGCCCTCATGGTCAAATTGCTGCAAAGAAACCACTACTGACAGAGACCAATAAGAAGAAGAGAATTGCTTGGGCCAAGAAACACAAGGAATAGACATTAGACCAATGGAAATCTCTACTTAGGTCTGATAAGTCCAAATTTGAGAGTTTCATAGCACACTCAACCAGCATGGCTATCCCAGCATTCTGCAGCGACACACCATCCCATCTGGTTTGCGCTTAGTGGGACCATCATTTGTTTTTCAACAGGACAATGACCCAAAACGCATCTCCAGGCCATGTAAGGGCTATTTGACCAAGAAGGAGGGTGATGGATTGCTGCATCAGATGACCTGGCCTCCACAATCACCCAACCTAAACCCAACTGAGATGGTTTGGGATAAGTTGGACCGTAGAGTGAAAGAAAAGCAGCCAACAAGTGCTCAGCATATGTGGGAACTCCTTCAAGAGTCATCTGGAAAAGTATTCCAGATGACGACCTCATGAAGCTGGTTGAGAGAAAGCCAAGAGTGTATAAAGCTGTCATCAAAGCAAAAGGTGGCTAAAAGTTATTGAAATGATTGAAATGAAACAAAAGAGAGCATCATTCTGGTTAACCTGCTCACAAGTCATAGAAATAAGGCACCTGTGTCAAGGGATCATGAGGAGACTTTCTTACTTGAATATGTCCATTTTATGCTGCTTTATACCACCACTCCACTACAATTCAGAGAGAAATATTGTACTTTTTACTCCACTACATTTATTTGACAGTTTTAGTTGCTAGTTACTTTTCGGATTAAGATTTTACACACTGGATAATATAAGAAGCTTTACAACACATTGTTAAAGATGAAACCAGTGGTTTCCAACCTTTTTGGCTTTTGACGTCTTACAAAAAGCAGTGTGTAGTCGGGGTCACATTTCGGATGTCTATAAATTAACAGCTCCACCAAAGAGACATTTCCCCTCTAAACTTCTCACATGGCTTCATTTCAATAAATGTTCAAATGATCCAATTTTTCACCAAAAATCAAATATTAGAGAAAAATTGAAAACAGATTTGTGTATAAGAACTTTGTTTTTTCTTCTTTCCTCTCCTATTAATCATCTCACAACCCCTCAGATTTCATGGTGACCCTTTGGAGGGGCCCAACCCCTAGGTTGGGAACTACTGGATTAAACTAGCTAACTGTACATAAATTAGTTCAAACTAGCTCCACCTCCAGTAGCTACAACAATTAAATGCTGCTGATGCTTCAGTATTAATAGATGTCATATATAATATCAGTAAGAGGGACAAAATGAATACTTTTACTGTAATACTTTAAGTACATTTTGCTGCTAATACTTATGTGGGCTACTTTTACTAAAAGGGAAACTTTGGGATTTTTCAACCTGAACCTATTTTCCCATTTTTTTGTGTCTAAGTGACTAATGAGAACAATAATTTTTGAAATTGGTCCAGTATCAGTTCAGTTCAGCTGGCAGCTGTGAAAAGGGCTGCAATGTAATCCTTTGGGGCAATTGTGCCCCGTCAACGTATGTCCACTAAAAGTGCTTGTTTTTGCCACTGACAAGCTCAGATTGTTATTAAAAGTGTCTGACAACATTATGGAAAGTATCCCTACAGAGAAATAAATTTTTTCTCTACCGTTCGCATGATCCACTCTGTTATTGTGTCTAACCAAGTCTCGCTCTGAAATCTCGCGAGAGTTGGGTTGTTGCAGGAAGACAATGGTGGAAACATGAGTGAGAGTTGGAGAGAGGAGTGCCAGGAAAAGGCTGTTGGAGTACAGACAGCATAGCTTAGTGTTGTCTAAAAGATTTTCAAAGTCATGGCTGAATATTTAGGTGATTATTTAGCTGTCTTCCTGCAACAACTTAACTCTCGCGAGATTTCAGAGTGAGACTTACCCTTGAAGTCTCCAAGTCTCCTAATATTGTCAGACAATAACAATCTGAGCATGTCAGTGACAAAAAGCACTTTTAGTGGACATACATTGATGGGGTGCAATTGCCCCAAAGGATTACATTGCAGAACGTTTCACGGCTGCTGGGTGAAGCGCTCTTACTCAATACTGGACCAGTTTCAAAATTGTCGTCCCCATTACTCACTTAGAAACAGAATGATAGGAAAATAGGGTCCAGGTTGAAAAATCCCAAAGTTTCCCTTTAAGTAGGATTTTTCATGCAGGACTTTTACTTGGAGTGGAGGAGTATTTTTACATTGCTGTAATGGTACTTTTACTTAAGTAAAGGATCTGAATACTTCCACCACTGGTCACAAGCTGAAAAGGTTGGGAACCACTGGTCTAGAGTGGCATTTATCCTTTAAAGTTAAGCATTGCCCACTTGGCTTCGCTTGGCCCCCTCCCATAGGCATGCATAGGGTGGCGCTTACCAGTTTTCTTATGAATACGCTTTTAAAACCAACAAGAAAACAATTCATTTTCATTGGAGAAATGAAAATACTCTGTGTTTAATAATAATGTGTGCCTGATACAGTTTTTCCACAAAAAAGTTCAATTACAATTACATCTCCTTCTTCTCCCTAAATAAAAATTTCAGAATCTATAAAATATACAAATATTTTTCATTTCTAAAGTTTTCCTGCTGAACACAAGATGTCTCCTACTTCACTGTAAAGTCTATTCTCACTGTATGTGCACCGGAGGCTTCAAGTTTCCACATCGCACTTGTATAAGCTGAATATTGGACCATGATTGGCCCCTTAAAATCATATTTTCAGTGAGCACAGAGAAACTTTCCACTTTCTGCAGATTAATGTAAAAAAAAAAAAAGCTGTCTTCAAGTGTCAAACTCTGCACAAACATCATTCTACACAGTGACGCTCAAACATTCAATTGTAGGAACAAGAAGAAAAACATATTTTTCAGTGGGGTGGGTGCACTTTAAAAAATACCAAGTTCATCAGAAACTTTTAGCTTTTTGGAAGGCTAATCTTGTAATTCCTGTTCTATTGATTAGACTATTTAATGTTTAACCTCAATTTGAGTCCTTTTAAAATCAAATTGTAATAAATATAGTTCGTTTTTTACGACATAAAACCTTTAGGAACCCCTTTCCATGAGCTGTTTGTTTTGCATTGACATGCTTTAAGTGCTATAGCAGGCAATCAAAGCATATGTCTATGGCCATGGTTAAAACTAGCTCCTCCGCGCCATTGGGGGGCGCGTGTCTGCTGTAAATAAATGCCATCGTGGGTAGTCGAGGGCCGCCCAGCCATGTTGAGGAGTCTGTCAAGCAAACTGCAGCCCGCCATTGTGTAGAAACCAAGCTCTGTAGAGAGATAGGGCGCTTGGCTGAAACTCTTCAATAGCTAGACAAATTCTGCACCCTGCCGCTTTTATTTAGGAGTATATACAGTTACACAGGCTCCGGGGGGGAAAAGACATGTCAGCCAGCAGCCTTCTTGAACAGGTAAAGAGAGGTATTTTCTGAACATTTACGAGGGCCAAATTTCTCAGCATCGCGACGGCTAGCGAGGATAGCTTAGCTCAGAGGCAGCGGCTGTGGCTCAGTAGTGCAGTAGGCCTGACCACCTGCTAAAGGAACTGACTGCTGAAAATATATCTCTTCATCTATTTTTTTCCCCTTCCTCTCTTCTCATAAATCAAACCTTCATGAATCACCTGGACCCAATCCAGAGACCGAAAGGCCAAACAAATAAAGGTAAGAACAAATATTGTCTTAACATGGTCGTCTTGGGTTGAGTGAATGCGGATCTTTTTTACGTGCGGTGCGCGTTGAAAATCTTGCGTGCGCGGATGCGATGGCTAATCTCAGGCCTGTCTGTTAGCTGGACATGTTTTTGCATTCACCGTAACTGCTCAATGAAACAAAACGCGACATTATGTTCAACAAGAGTGTTCTCAATCCTTCACACACTCGGTCTCATTTACATCCCCGCAACGGCAGTCGTAGGTTCACACAACTAACTAGCTAACTCTTGGCTAGCTAACGTTAAATGGCAACATGATACACATCAGCATCCTTTTCCTGGTTTACTTGCACCGCTTTTTATTGCGATGACAGGTGCGAGAGTGAAGTCTTATTACCCCCTCTCACTTGATATTGGTCACTGTGAAACATTATTGCTACAGGTGCCAACCTAGCACGCTGGGCACTCGGCTAATGTTAGCCAAGTCCGTCATGTTGAAAGGACTCTTGGCGCTCGTTAACATGGAGACGCTGCGCACTGCATGCAGCTAGCACGCTAGCTATGTGGTTGCTAAGTTAACCCAAAATGACACGTCTTCCGACATGCTTTTCCTGTATCCAAACCGGCCTTGTGCTTTCCCGTCATCATGCTGTTCAGACTGTTATGTTAAACAACACGTTTTTACCAACCAGCTCGTTTTTGTTTCACTTTTACATGTCTTAAAAAGCTCATCCAACTCAGTCAGCTGTAACAGAGAACACAAAACTTCTGAATACAAGGCACTGAGCACGGGTCCACCAGCATTTAACATATATTTAATCTGCTCTGGATGTATCACCAATGTCATAACCTAGTTTTAATTTTGTTTTGTCTATTTCCACAAGGGAATCTGAATGTCTTTAATGTTATATGGTGCCAATATGCAACCAGTGCCAAGTGCATTTGATTCTTCTCAGTGGCTGATTCATCTCATCGGGCAAGCCTATGCTGTGCAATCTGAAGCATATTAAGCTGTTATATGATGTCCTATTGTCCTCAGTTTTGTGTCTTTTCCGGTGACACTCATTAATAATTGCAGGGAGTGGTATTGTTATGTAATAGGCGCTGATGTGAAATTAACAGATAGTGTTATGTGTCTCGCCACTCACATCTCACACAGACCTGTATGCTCTGTTTACATCAGTGTTGTTTCCTTTTCAGTGCAAAACGGAGCTGTGACCCAAAAGGATACTTTGAATGACGATGAGTTTGAGCCTTACCTGAATACTCAGGCCAGACAGGTAAGCTTTATCGACCAGCGTTTGCCCACAGGTTCTGCCTTTCAGTTTAATCACTTTTACTATAATCTATTAATGACTGAAGTATCCTCAAGTTTGTTTTTATCTCTTAGTGAATTATAAATCTTTTTATTTTCATCTCCGTTATGATTGAAGTGTAATTCATAGATGTTATCAACAAGTTAACTTCCATCTGCGTTTCATTAGTGGACTTTTTATGTGATGAGTATGTTGATTATTATCATTATTGTATATTGTACAATTGTTGTAAGTAAATTTAGGGAAAAGTAGCAAAATTCCTAAAATAAGTACTTGTAGCACATGTCGGAGTCTAAAATAATGATGGCCTGGGTCAATTTATAAATGCTTTGACTGTGATACTGATCATTGCAGTTTGGCTCAGAACATCCCAACCATACGTTTAACAAATTATCTGCCATCTTTGATACACAGGATAATGTATTATTGTATGACATATTTGAGATGTAGATTTATCCAGGTGATTGTAAGCTGGATATTGTGTATATGCATAAAGATGCAGAGAATCACTGTAATGTTGACTGGCTTTAAAAAAATTCTCTTCTTTTCTGAATATTGAATGGAAGTCTTTGAAGTTAATATCCGATGATTTGTTGGTGTGAATTTTTTTTGGTAACTTAACAAGAAGTGTCTCTATCAGGAGATGAATAGGCATACTTTAACTGTTTTGTTTCAGTGGCCTTAAGGCCTGTTTGTATTTGTGCACATCTTTGCTTTTTGCATTACAAAGAAATACAGGAAGGCCTTAAGGATTTGCAGCTGGATTGAGAGCTTTTGTTGATTATCTTGCTTTCAGTGGCCTTGGATTATATTTCTCTTTACTGTGGTAGATGAAGTCCCCCTTGTGTAGTAACAGACACACTGTCTGAAGTGGGCTTTAGATGAAAAGAATGGAGCCTGTATTTTCCTCCACTCATAAGAATGCGGCATCCTTTTGTTCAAGAGACTGTTACACTTTTTTTTCTTATCGTATAGTTCAGTGCTATGCATGTCCTGATCAGAGGGATACTAAGAACGATTTTTAGATGCTTAATTTCTGTGTGGTGAATCTTTGTTATATAATAACAGTAATTTTAATAACTTTGCTCATCTCTTGTCTTGGTCTGACTTTTTGGATCTACAAGAACAAGGTATATACATATCAAACAGAAGCTGATATACTGTTATCAATTAAGTCTGAGTGTGTTGTTTCAAAGAATGTTTTTTTTTTTTTTTTTTACAACTTGTGACTAAAACAAATTCTTTTTCTATCTAGAGCAATGCCTATACGGCCATGTCGGACTCGTACATGCCCAGCTACTACAGCCCCTCCATAGGATTTTCCTACTCCCTAAATGAGGCAGCATGGTCCACAGGTGGGGACCCTCCTATGCCTTACCTGGCCTCCTATGGACAGCTGAGCAACGGGGAGCCCCACTACCTCCCGGACGCTATGTTTGGCCAGCCAGGCCCCCTGGGGAGCAACCCTTTCCTGGGTCAGCACGGCTTCAACTTCTTCCCCAGTGGCATCGACTTCTCAGCATGGGGCAATAGCAGCTCTCAGGGACAGTCGGGGACACCGCAGAGCTCAGGCTACAGCAGCAGCTATGCCTATGCTCCCAGCTCACTTGGAGGTGCTATGATCGATGGACAGTCCCCATTTGCACCTGCTGCCAACGAGCCCCTTAACAAGGCACCTGGTATGAACAGCCTTGACCAGGGCATGGCAGGGCTTAAGATCAGCGGTACTGCTCCTGGTGGAAATGGGGACATGGCTCCTAAGGTGGTTGGCTCTGGCTTACCTGGTGGGGGTCCACTTGGCCCTGTATCATCTGTAGGACCCCCTAGCATGCCTCCTGTCTCAATTGCCCCTGCCAAACCTGCCTCTTGGGCAGATATTGCCAGCAAGCCAGCCAAGCCTCAACCGAAGCTGAAAACCAAGGGTGGCATGGCCGGTGCCAATTTGCCTCCTCCGCCCATTAAACACAACATGGACATCGGCACTTGGGACAACAAGGGTACCATGCCTAAAGCTGCCACCCCTCAGCAGGTGCCCTCTATTCCCAGCAATGGGCAGCCACCCAATCAGGCTTCCCCACAGTCCGGAGCTACCGCTGCAGGGAACCCACAAATGCCCCTCAGCAATGGACAGCTGGTACCCCCTGTTTCCCAGATGGGGCAGCATCAGCTTCCACCGGGTGGGCAGCCAGGTATGGCTCAGATGCCCCAGCCTCCTCTCTCCCAGGGTCCTCCTCCTCCCCCAAGCCAACAACAACAACCCTCTCAACCTACTCGCTGGGTCCCTCCACGGAACCGGGCCAATGGATTTGGGGATGCCAGTGGGAGTGGTACAGGCCAGTCGCCTCCTACCTCCTCTGGTGTGGGCGTGGTTCCTGGAGTCCCCTCTGAGCCTCACCCAGTCTTAGAGAAGTTGCGTATGGTCAACAATTATAACCCCAAGGACTTTGACTGGAATCCCAAGCAGGGCCGGGTGTTTATCATCAAGAGCTACTCAGAGGATGACATCCACCGCTCCATCAAGTATAACATCTGGTGCAGCACGGAGCATGGCAACAAGAGGCTTGATGCGGCGTACCGTTCATTGGGTGGCAAAGGGCCGCTTTATCTTCTGTTCAGTGTCAATGGAAGTGGGCACTTCTGTGGCGTAGCAGAGATGCGCTCGCCCGTGGACTATAACACGTCTGCTGGCGTGTGGTCGCAGGACAAGTGGAAGGGTCGTTTTGATGTGCGCTGGATCTTTGTAAAGGACGTTCCCAACAGTCAGCTGAGACACATTCGACTGGAGAACAACGAAAACAAGCCAGTGACCAACTCTCGGGACACACAAGAGGTGCCACTGGACAAGGCCAGGCAGGTGCTAAAGATCATCGCTGGATATAAACACACCACTTCCATCTTCGATGACTTTTCTCACTACGAGAAGCGTCAGGAGGAGGAAGAGTGTGTGAAAAAGGTAACAGAGTTATTGCTGAATAAAATAAAAGATAAAACAGATTAATTTAAAACAGGTGCTCTGCTTTTAACGTGTAGAAAAAAGTGCAGTGTATGAAACCGGTTTGGATGCGTGTGCATGTACAACGCTGCTTTTTGCATTACAAAGGAACACAAATGTCTTGAGGATTTATGGCTGAATTGAATCTCAATGCACAGTAGGATATTTTGTGACTTTTCTTTATCTCCAGTTTTTTTACTGTGGTGTTTTGTTTTCTACCTGTTGTTTTTTTATGTACTGCCATGCTTTAAAATAGACCAAAGCTCATATTATGACATGAAAACCTTTTTGAAATATTCGGGATTACATGAGAATGTATTTGAAAATTGAATTGATTGGTTTATATTGTGTTTTAGTTGTTTCATTTTGAGGAATAGATACTCCTGAAAAGGCAATCCCAACATTTACATTGTTCTGCCTCCTGAAGTCATGTGCAATGTAACTTTTCATACCATATGTCTTTACTCACTGGAAAGTATTAGATGAAATCTGTTTAGCTGTCTTGAACTTTTGGCATCAACATAAGGAACAGAAATAGAGCAAATGTGTGTTGCAGTGCACATAATGTAGTTTGCATTTCTTTCTAATTTTGGAAAGGTTTAGTACTGGGGGCACTGATGTCCTGCACACACATTTTCTAACATTTTTACCTTCTTAGAGGGACAAATTAATGTAAAAGTAAGCCAAGACAACATAATATTGGCTTAACACAGCAGTCATTTACCTTTTTAGTAAATTGCCATTCTTTGCCTACTTGCTATTATATGGAGAGCATGCTTGTTTTTTTTTCTGCAGATGTAGATAATATTTATTATCCAGTGTGTTGTGATTTTAGTAGGTTTATCCCAAGAATTGTTCTTCTATATTTACTTCACTGTATCTCATTTGAGGTATCCCTTAAAAGGAGTTTGTATCTCTTGTTAAAAGGTGCCGCTTAAAAGTTACTGTTTAGTGCTTCAAAGCAGGATACATGAGCATGAAACAAACAGTTGTCCAGGATCTATGAAACATGTAATTGATGATTATACATTTGGGAATATTGGGTTTATCTGCTGCTTGCTTCCTCTCACTTGAGAGCAAGCAGAACATCTATACATAAACCAGTGTAGCAACCTTGGAGCAACTATAATTAGACGGTAATTTAAGGTACCATTCATGTAAATATTGTAATAGTTCAATTGTTAAACTTGCAGTGTTTTTGGATATTAATTTTAAAAATGTGAAATGTTGACGTTAGCCTCACAATTTTCAGTTTTCCAAAGCTGTTGAATTCTGAATAAGTGCCGTCTTTCGTATTAATACCCACTTTCATTTAATGTAACTAGTGAATATGTTATGACAGCAGTAAAATGATTGACTTTATACTTTGCATAGTGATGATACAAAGTACAAACTTTTTGATGTAGTACATGTTAAAATAACCAAACTTTTTCCACTGCATGCATTGTTTATTCAAGGCAATTTTTGATAATTGGTAATCGTCGTGTAAGAGGAGGTTTTAGATTTGGCGTGTGAGATGTTTGACTCTACCTAAATCCAATATCTGATGTCTATAGACAGTTGCAGTCTGCATTTTAGCTTTTGATCATGACTTGCTGCGGTTAATGTGAAGTTGGCATGCTCTTCATCAAAATCTTACTGCTGCACCAAAATGTGGACTTCTTTCTATATAACTTTTTTTGTCAAATTTATTAAAAAAATTGAGCATATTGAGTACTTGGTTTACATTTGAAATTGTTCCAAATGAGCTCAGTTTTCACTCTTCTATGTGTGACAGGTGGAGGTCCAAGGCAGTGAGCCATATCCCAGCAACCCAAGCAACAGGAGTCATTACAGGCTTCAGGTAACTTTCCTCATCGGTGTTATTTTATCATGTTAACTTAATACTTTATGGAGAGATTGCTGTCTGAAATTAGTCATATACACCTAGAGCTTGATATGTGTTTGTATCAAGAGTTGAGTTGTTGATTGTTCTTGAGAAATTAAGCATTTGTATCCAAAACCTACATGTGTTTGAGTTGGTTAAGAGTTGCCCTGTATATAATGCATTAAATGTACTTAGTGCTGTCAGGGCTTGTGCACTTTTGGCTCCTTCAATGAATAAACCAGGAAAAACCTGGAGTTATGAGTCTGCTGTAATATGAAAATATTTCGACAGTTTTATTTCGTATAATGTCTAATTTGCTGTCTCTCTGTTCTAGGAGCGCCAAGGACGAGTCAAGTAACAGTTGGTGCTTTGGTCAAAAGACTGCAATGGCCCCCGCTAAAGCCCTGTCCACCCCATTACGTCATTACATCCAGATCTCTAAGAAATTCTAATAGGGGTGAAGAATTAACCAAGGACAAAAAATTAAATGAAGACTTTTCTTGATTTCTTTTGACTTTAAAGACTTACTTCGAACTTGTAGTAAAAAGAAAAGGAAACGATTATTCATAGGACTACAACTAAATGCATAGCATCCTTAGGTGAAATCTTTTTTGCCCCACCCCATTCCACTACATATGCTTTTTCCCTTGTATGCTGCTTTTTCCTTTTTTAAACGAAAGGATCATCCTCTGTTTTTATGGTCCATGAGCAAGTCTGTAATTCTCACACAAACACACAAATCCAATAGAAATTTGTAGTGTTGGCTTATAATAATCTCCCAAAGTCAAGAATGGTCTGTTTGTCTCATTTTCTTTGTAAAGCCCCCCCCCCCCCCCCTCCCCCTTTCACCTGTCTTCTGAGGATGCTCACATCTTCAACCAGGACCCAGTGGAGTTTCCTCCTCAGTGGATTTTCATCGTAGGCGGGTGTCAACTACACTCACTCCAGAATTTGTTTCGTACATGCTTGCCATGTTTTTGTTTGAGAGGACTGCAGATGTTCAAAATGGCCCTCTATTTTGTTTTTTCGGATGTGTTGGAGACGGAGTGTGTGGGGGAAGGTAGGGTGTGGAGGATCTGGAGAGGAAGAGTAAGGAAGGGGGTCAAGAGTTTGAAAGCAGAAGAAATGTTAAGTTGAGCCTTGCTCAGTGTATAATTTCATGGTCTAAAAAAAATTTTGGGGCCCTCTGTTAACAGTCTTCATTGGACTTTATTTACCCTCTTTTTCTTTCCCTTGGACAAATTAATTCATTGTTGCTATGGGCTGCTTTCTTGTTTTTTGTTTTTTTTTTTTCTCTCCTTTCTCCGTTTTCTAAAGACAGTGATGCGAGTGGCCTTGCCCCCACTCTTTCTATTAATCAGTTCAAAAGTAATAAATGTGGTATATTCAGCAGAACTGGTGTGCATTCCCCTTGTTTGACTGTAAAGCAATTTTGTCATGCAGCGCGTCTGTGCATTCTTTTCATCTGTTTTTTTTTTTCTTTTTCCCCCCCACATGGGTATTATGAATGAATGTTTTTCTGCTAACCTTTCATACTCAACCCGTCCGCTCCCCATTTCTGACCTCAGTTTTCACCACTGTACCCTGCATTTCTTACCTCTCTACTTTCCAAACCTGCCTTGTCCTCCACATGCATCTTCCCGTTTCTGACTGCTCAGCCAACCATACTATAATATCACAATCAGCTTCCACCATTTTCAGAATGTCATTGTTGGTGAGTAAAAACAAAAAAAAAAAAAACAAACAAAAAAAAAGCAAGGTCCTCTTTCAGAACTACTGGCTTTTATTTGTGGCATAATAAAGATGCTCCACAAAGTGATGTGTGGCTTTTTTTTCATCGTTAGCTATTTGTTTTTCTTTAGTCACGTGGGAGGCCAGCTGTAGCCCTACCTGTCAACTTGTGTTTGTACCCTTTTATTTACAGCAGGTGCAACATCAATATACCTATTGAGACATGCCATATGGTTTTACCATGCTGTATTTTATTAATTATTTGTGTGTTTTTGTGGTAGTACACTACAATATCCCTCTAAATTCCCTTTACATAAGGAATAAATGGGTATAGACCTATACAGCAGTCACATTTATGTCAGGACTGATTCCAGGTGCTTGAAAGGTAAGCAAAGATATTAACATGATGTGATATAAGAAATGCGGATGCGGGTTGTTTGACATTGTTGAGTTTGATTTAAAAGTTGAGGAAAATGTGAGCTTTTGTCGTATAGACCTACCTGTGTTCATGCAGTGGAAAAAAAAAAAATCATCTGCAATCCGCCATTTTCTCCCCTCATCTGTGCGGTTGTAGTGAACGTAGTGGCCACAAGAGGGCGACACAGCATTCATTTTCCATCCTGACAGGTTCTTCAGCCGGATGTTCCAGCATTCAAGGCCGCCGTATATTATGATTAAAATGTCTATTTTGGCCTCTTGTTAGTACCGACGGTTAAATACAACTGTTCAATTAAAAAATGATGATTTATGGGTTGTGTTATATGGTCCAAATTATATTAGCATATTGGAAAAAAAGGGATTGGATGGGTTTATGTGGCCTATAGGCTACAGAATATAACCTACTAACACACCACCAACAGCAAGACACACAAATTTCAGATTTTGCCTGAGCCATAAAAGCAAACCTGCAAATCAAATACATCAGTAGGCCTACCACCGAAATTCAAACCACCTTTCTTCCACACAAGTCTTTTTTTCTTCCACACAAGTCTTTGTACAGACTGACACAAGACAATAGCTAAAGTTAGTGTTTTCTGTTACTGGCAGCTTTACATTATTTTGCAGACAATTAAAATATGATTTTAACTATAATCGACTGAGAGAGACAGAAAAACTTTCTTTTCACCTTATTGTCAAACACTGGCCTCCAAATATAGCCTAACTGTGATAGTCTACATATAGACTAGAGGAAATAGTGTAGACCTATACCCTACATACTTAAATTCACGCATTTTGTTGGCTAGGCCTATGAGAAGCATTGTAGTTTCATAAATTCATATTATTAGATAATAAGGTCCAAATTATGACTGCACATTGCCCCATATACACTGCCTTTTAAAGCATAGGCTAGACTAAAACTGAGGAACTCAAAAAGCTACCTTACCCATAGTTACAGCCTCACACAACAATGGTATCAAACATAATAACAGAGGCCTACATTTTATTCAGGACTACTGGGTGTTTTTAGGATACTCAGACACGTAGTGATAGTGTAATGAGAAAACAAAAGAAGGCCAGGTTACATATTTTATTTCTTTATATTTGCAAAACTTTGATGAGTGATCGGCTATAATTAATGTACTTTCATGAACTAGTGGTTTAGTAGGGGAATTGATGCAATAGGAAAACAGGAGAGGATCACTTGCAGCTTTTAGGGACTGAAGTGCAGTGTTTGTGAGTGTGTGTGTGCATTTTTGTTACCTCATTGGGACCTTTTCCGGTATAAACAGGGACCAGTAGTCCTCATAGGGACCCAAGCCCAGTCCTAATAAGGGAAATTGTCATTTCGGAGGTCCTATTTTTCAACCTGGACCTTATTTTCCCATCTTTTTGTGTCTAAGTGACTAATGGGGACAACAATTTTTGAAATTGGCCGCCGAGCTGCATCCGAAGGGGCAATGTACGTCCACTAAAAGTAGTTGTTTTTGCCACGAACAGGCTCAGATTGTTATTGTGGCTGTGGCTGACACCATTATGGAAAGGACCATACGGAGAAATAAAACTTTTTTCTTTACCATTTGTTTGATCCGGGTTTGTTTGCTATTGTGTCTAACCAAGTCTGGCTCAAGGCGAAGTCTCATTCTGAAAGAGTTTTGTCAGCTAAATATTCAGCCATGACTTTGAAAATCTTTCAGATAACACCAAGCTACACTTTCTGTACTCCCACACAACAAATTCCTCCCGGCACTACTCTCTCCAACTCTGTCATGGCTGATTTTTAGCTGATTTTGACAACTCAACTCTCACGAGATTTCCGAAAGAGACTTCTCCTTGAGCTAGACTTGGTTAGACACAGTAACAAACAGGCCGGATCAAGCAAAAGTTAAAGAAAAACCTTTTATTTCTCTGTAGGGATCCTTACCATAATGTCGTCAGACACTTATAATAACAATCTGAGCCTGTCAGTGGCAAAAACAAGCACTTTTAGTGGATGTACATTGCAGTTGAAACGCTCTCGCTCAGTACTGGACCAATTTCAAAAATTGTTGTCCCCATTAGTCACTAAAGTTAGATACAAAAAGATGAGAAAATAGTCCAGGTTGAAAAATACCAAAGTTTCCCTTTAGGGTTAGGGGTAAGGTGTGAATTGAGGTTAGGGTTTGGGTTAGGCTGTCTACAATGACTGGAAGTCAATGCAATGTCCTAACAAGGATAGCTGCACAAACGTGTGTGTGTGTGCGGTTGCGCGGGTGTCGAAATGGGGGGGGGGGGGGGGGGGGGGTCGACGGCACGTGTCGAGTCTGCGTTGTGGGTGCGTGGAAAACACGCTGCCTCGAGGGGATCTCCTGTGACCCTTATCTGCGCGTCTCCGGGGACGCCTTTTAGCCCCTCCTGGGATGCAAATGAACGGCCATAAAAGAGAGGCAGACACAGCCAGTGAGACGATGGAGGAGAAGAAGAAAGGGAAATGGGACCATGGGGAGAAAGTGCAGGAGGAGGAGGAGGTGGTGGCGGTGGAGGGAGTTAAGGGCGAAGAAGAGGAGGGGAGGAGGTCAGCACTCACATCTCAGAGCGCGCATGAAGCTGAATGCATAGATGGAGAAACAAAATAAGTTGCCCTGCAGTGATGAGAGGAGACATTCCTCACTGTTATGATGACAGTGGTATGTATGTATGTTGGTGGAGGTCTTCTCGCTTTTTTCATGTGCAGAATCTCGACACTGTTCACTAAATACTGTGCTCGAATTATCATCAGTGATAAATCTCCTTTCCTGACTTCAGTAAGCTCTAATTCAGACAAAATGAAAAAGAATATATATTAAATAAGACGAGACGACAATAAATCAAATATCTTTTGCATGGACTCATTTCAAAGGTTTTATATTTCAAATATTTGACTATGTGGCTCTGCATTTCTGTAACCATGTAATGAAAAATATTTAAAATATTGTCTTGTCTGATATAGAAGGTATTGTTCAGTCAGAGAGCCACGCATTAAATGCGTGGTGTCTGTGTGTTCATATTGCACTGCAAGGTCATGGTTCTGCTTTATTTTCCCCTCATTATCATAAGGCATCCATCTCTTTCTTCCATTAGTGACGCTTCACCATGTCGCCAACCCGACCTCTATTTACATGACTAAATTAGATTTCTTCTATCTTTTCGTGCGTTTTGTTTCGCAAAGCCAGCTTAAATGCAATATATATACCTACACACACACACACATATATGTGTGTGTATATATATATACATATATATGTAAAGCTGAAAAACGCATGCAATATTAGTTTGCCTTCACATTTAACTTGCATTGAAGACCACAATAGGTTACCCATTTTTTAATATGAGATGAAAAAATACAATATTTATAATATTTTATTTTTAACATAGACAATAAAAATGCCCATCAGACTGTAGGTCTATAATTCCACACCTGTCACCAATTTATCAGCACTATTTTGCATCATAACCGAAAGCAGTAGAAAAAAGTAGGTTATTTAGAAATAAGAATATGTCATGATGATGAATGTTTTTATCACGTGAGGGGGCCTATATGCGGTCACCTGCTCTCCATCGCCAGGGGTCCCCGCACTGTTGACTTATTGAGTATCACCCCCTTTCATTTCTCCTAGTGTCCCAATTCTATTGAGAGTTTTGCACATGCATAATGTGTAGACAGGCGTAGGGGCCTGAAAAACAGTTGATGACCTCTGTCTCAGCATATGTGGCACACTTGCCCTCTGCACACTCTAATTGTGTGGAGGTGACAGGCAATAATGAAATGTCACCCGCTGGTATATCAAAACATAAAGAAGCATAGGCCCAATATAGATGCAGCTGAATTCTATAAAAATGCCTTTTGTGTTAGTGTGTTCCTATAATCTTAATCTTACTTCCCTAAAATTTACTACTGAACTATGTTGCATGTTTTTCCAGTATCGAGTCATATTTTGACCAGACTAGCATTATAGTTATAGTTCTACAATTAAAGCTACAGCAGTAAGTAAAATAGATCGAAAGGAGTCTGCACAGAAATCCACAATTTCTTTTTTTTCTTTTTTTTTTTTGCATATACCGCCTCCATCATCTGAGATGTAGGTCAACTCACATCTCTATCACCTACAGCGATTTACAGCTTGAATCATGTGATGCAGCTCTGTGATTGTAGGAGTAGAAATGAAGTTCATTATTTAAATTGCTTGATGTGCTTTGGGCCTTTTTACTTCGAAAAGAAATACTAGATAGCACAGATAGAAATGTAATCCATGAAATGACTTCTTTATTGAGACTTTTTGCATAACAGAAAACACAAACAAAGGCGTGATATTGAAATTCACAAACAAAAAGACTGCAATTTCAAATGAAGTACAAAGCCGTATTCACGTGGAGTATGGATGATCGTGGAAATATATTTAGATACTAATAAATTAAATAAATCAGCATGCATGAGAATGAATCCTGGAGCTTATTGCCTTTTATGATGGGCCTTAATGGCAGAAATGAGTAAAAACAATAATTCTCTTACAGCAGCGCATCATGCTCATATAGCATTCTCACCCTGTTTTTCCATCTCGCTCTCAGATAGGGCAAGTGTACGCTCATGCGTAAACACACAGACCTTTGAAGTGGCCCTCTGTCACCACATGGCAAGTCCCCCTGGTGTGATCCCTCTGTCCATTTGGCCACAGGACCGACACTGGTAGGCTGCCTACGGCTCTGTCTGTTCTGACATTATGGAAACCAGTGTATTAGTTAGACTGGTGCCCAGAGATTATGGTGTATTTATCTCTGCTATGTTTCCTGCATGTCTCCGTAATACCCCTCTTAGATCTCTCTGGCTTGCATTAACTGTCTTAGGTCACTACTCTGTAACCTCTTTGCCTAATGCTTATTCTCCTGCTTAGCTGTCACTACTAATGTCATTGCTTGTTAATCTCATAGGATTGTAGGGAACGCGCGCATCCATCTGTAGTTATGAGTACCACTCTCCTGTCCTGTAGCAGCTCTGTGCTGGTCTCTCAGGTGAGCGAAGACTGTGGCTTCTCTCTTGGCATTCACCGCGTGCCTTAATTGTATTGAAATTAAATCAAGGTCCACTGTGAACACAAAGAGCTCAAACCCAAACTTCCAAAACGTTCTCAGCTCCTTTTTCATATCCTGCCCTCCTCGGTCACTTACCCTGCTTTCAGCAACACTTTCCCTCCTTTGTTCTAAACCGTTTAAACTGTCGTTGCACTTGCAATTTTCACCATGTGCACTATTCTTAATCGCTGTCACTCCCTCAGTCTCACAAGTGCGTCCTGTTTAGTTTTTTTTGTCAGTCCATCCCTGTATGACTTTCCTCTTTCCTCACCTGTGATCTCTCCTCCCTGTGGACTCAGAGGCAGCTATGCGGTCCTTTCACACGTCAAAGTGCATGCTAATCCCACACCGACATGCATGCTCTCTTTGCAATGAAAACAGGTTTCTAATACAAGACAATACAGAAATAACACACATGATAGAAAGCCAAAGACATTGTGATTGTTCTTGTTTGAACAGCCCAGAGTGTGTAAATGCATGCATGCATTTGTGGATGTGCAAGAGAGGGTTACCAGCAACAAAATGTGAACAAAAAAAAAAAACAAAAAAAAAATACATCTAGTGATCATCAAAGCAGCATTCGCACCATTAAGGCATTCTCTATATACACATACTACAGCACATCATTAAAAAGCAACACAGAGAGAGAACACAGAGAAACAGGGAGTGAGATAGAGCGAGCAAGCGAAGCTACCTTTGTTGCACCATAAAGAGAGCAGCAGCCCAGCTACCTGATTGCTACCATTCCTGCAGACCATCTTCCCCTCAGAGCAAAACAAAGGATGGCGACTCGATATTTATGAGTACACACTGCGATGCGCCGCTATGCCTTATCCTCACCATAGCACTGCCTCCGCTGATCCTGGTTAAGAGCTTGGTACGGTTTAACCAGACCAAGCAGTTCTTCATTACAGTTGGTAAAGCTGTGTCGTTATCTCCCCCTTACACTCCCTCCCTCCCTCCCTTCCTCCCCTCCCTCCCTCCCTTCTACTCTCCATCTCTTCTCTACTGTTCTCTCTCTCTCTCTCTCTCTCTCTCTCTCTCTCTCTCTCTCTCTCTCTCTGTGCACTCTGCGCATGTAACTATAGCCATGTACAGACTGGAGAACAGGATCTAAATAACAACAGTCTCCATCCTCGGATTAATACATGCACAAATTAATAATTTCATAAAGGGTAAAAACTGATGTATGAAGCAAAAACATAAGAGGAAAAATTTAGCTTCTTTGCTATTACGCAAGACTCTCAGATCCAGAAAAATTGCATGTTACATTTAAAATCCCTTTCTTTTTAAACTTTTAACCACTGCGCTTACTTCCTTTCTATTTTACCTATAGAATATTACTGTAGCACAGGCAGAATGAGGTTTTTCTCAGATCAAATATATCCTTCCTCTCTAAAGAAAAGGTAAAAAAAAATAGCAGAGGAGCTGCAGAGTATTTCCTCCTTCAGGTCCTCCTTGGTCCTGGTTTTGTTATTGTTGTTGCTGTAGTTGTAGCTGTGACTGCGCAGCTCCATCCTGTGAAGGTCCTTGTGGGTTGGGAAGAGCAGGGGAGCAGGCACACGGGGGGTGGTGGTGGGATGGCGGGCAAGGGGCTGGAGGGACGGGAGGCAGGCAGGCAGGTGTCACGCATGCAGTCAGGGGAAATAGGAGAGAGGGTAGCAGGAAAAAAAAAAAAAAAAAAAAACTCAGCTAAATTCTACCCAGTCACCTCCATGAGAAAAATCCATTTGGATATGCTCAAGACAAAACCAAAAAGGAAGACGAAAAAGCCCAAGATGTAAAATATACATATATAAGCCGAGAAGGTATATATGTATAAGGATCCAAGGGAGAAGGAGGAGAAGGAGAGAGATAAGGGATGGACGGACGAGGAGGAACAGGCAACTGGCTCACACACAGACACACTGCGCCGCGGCGAAGGCACGGGCTTCAATTTATGCTTTCTGGTCGACACCACCCCCCACCTCACACACTCACACACACACACACTCACGCACACACACACACACACATGCAGACACACACACACACACACACACAGAGCGTCCCGCCCCTATCTGCCCCTGTCCCTGTCCTGTCCCGTACTGGATGCGTGGCCCAGCTGATCAGTGCAGAGGGATTAGCCAACGGGGCCAGCTGGCAGGGATTACACAGGCAAAGTGGGGGAGGTGTGTGTGTGGTGGGGGTGGGAATGGGAGGGGGGGGGGTTGCGAGGGGTGAGGAGGGTAGGCCTAATACTGGGGGGTTGGGGGTGGGGGGGGAGGCCCTGTCTTGTCCTGCACACACACACACACACACACACACACACACACATATACACACAGATGTGCATGTAGACTCGACACACACATACATTCATTCACATATAAAACACATTCATGAGGACATTTCATGCAGATGCACTAATGTATCATGCACCGGTGCCTGAACACAATATGAAATGCTTATAAATATGTCTTTGCAGCGAATGCATCGGCTGCAGCAGCGCAGACTGCAGTGGTAGCCAGCCAGTAATGCGTGCGGTGCATCCTCTCGCCCGGCGAGCCGCGACGACGCACGGTGTTGATACATGTATGTAAATGTGCAGGAGGCAGCGGGGGATGGATGGAGGAGGGAAGCCGAGAGAGAGGGGAGGGAACCCCACGGGAGAGCAGGGCTAGGCTGACAATGCAAGGCTTTGACCCTTGACCCCTCTCTGCTCCATCATCCGCGGCCATCAGCTGATCCCGGGGAAATGGACAGCCGCAGTAACACCCCCTCCCCTTCTCTTCCCCTTCCTCCTCTCACACACACACACACACACAAACACGCGCACATGCACACACACACACTCGTCCACTAACAGCGCTGAATCTACCAGGGCCTACCTCACCTCTTTTTTTTTTCTCCCCTCCTTTTCCATCTCTCGCTCCCTCCAGCCCTCCATTGCTCTTTCCCGTCTCATGCCTCACTTCACCACTTAGCTCGTCCCGATGTCCCCGCTCCTAACCTTTCTCATTATTTTGAAATGCGTCGACCAGAATCCAGAATTGTTATATCTATGCAGGAAGAGATCCCTTCTGTATATTTTTTTATGTGTACATTTTTTTTGACTGATCCCACTGTGTTCAAGAATTTTTACTTACATTGTCTTCATCTTGCATCTACGGCCCTCCATATAGCAGTTACAGAAATTACATTTTGCTTTGAAATGAAACAATCTCCTCTTCAATATTTTAAATATATTTATGTACCTGAAGTGTTGTGAAAAATTGTGCAGTAATTGTTTTATGATAATGAACATTCAAAAATAAATTTTAGGGTAAATATATTGGCTGTTGAGGTGATTACAACACACATTAGTAACACTGTTGTCTATATTCAGTACATGTTGATTATTATGATTTTCTGTACTGTTTATCTGTAATGTGCAGATACAAATGACGCTGAAAGTTTGAACCATCTGGTTTTCAGTCACTGCTGCTATAGTGTGACATTTGCCAGGCATTACCAAAACCACGCAGGCTAAACGGCTGCATTTCTGCCCGGTAGCAATCTGACACACATTTACTTCACACCCTTTGATCTCCATTTTGTTGAAAGCGTAAAATATCTATTTCAGTATCACGCAGAATTACATACCTTGATGGGATAAAATGTCCTAGAATTTGATATATTATTTTTCATGGAAAATACGACTTGTCTCTAGTCTGTCACTAAATCGGCACAAACCTGCCAGGTATATGGGGATAATTCAGAGACATGTTCAGTTAGTATTAGTTGTGTCGAGTGTTATTTTGTGAAAAGCTAAATGTCAAAAGTTTTTGCAGACTGTCAACAGCAGTTTGAGCTACAGTATATAAGACAGAAATGCGGCTCAGTCCAGTCACACACACACAAACTCGTGCATACACATGCAAACAGAACACACACATAGAGGCAGACAGAGTGATTTCTGTAAAATCAAACAGACATTTTGTAGGGCCTCGCAGGCAGAAAAACAGCGGTACTGTTTTATAGTAAATATATAGAATCAGTCATGGTTGATGTGTGACAAATAGGACATTAGTTTAGATCTGTTTACATGAAATGCATATATATCAGTGCACCAAAGCTTTGGGGTGGAACGACAGAGGCAGCTTGGCCTTCTATTTCTGAGGGATAGAGTGATGGATTTTAAGAGAGAATGTGAGTGAAGAATAGAGGCACGAATTAAAATGAATTCCCTTTTTATTTGTTTTTTTGTGGGATTTGTTTCTTTGCTATTTGTGTAAATTACATTTGTTTTGGATTATTTCTGGGAGAAGCCTGGAACTTTATTGTTTATGGGTATAAATTACAAGCCATAAATTACAAGCATACTGTATATGTGTATATGTTTATACGTGTTTACCCTCGTGCACGTTGGCATGAAGAGAGGAAGGAGATTTGTGACTACATTTTGATGTCCCCCTACCCCGTCCTCCATTTTAAAAGATGTACATGTGAGGATGAGAGCGGGCGAACAGGCGTGCAACCCTACCAGCAGACAGCCAGGAAGATCACAGAGAGGCAAGCAAAGAATTTTTATCATACAGAGAAGGGAAAGAAGCAAGCGGTTATACAAAGAGACAACCTGGAGAGGGAGAGACAGACAGGCAGGAAGACAGAGAGACAGGCCGAGACAAATACTGTAGACAGTGCTCGTCCCTAGTTTGGTAATCTGATGGAGAGATTAGCAAGCAGGCAGCATTTGGGTCGGATTATCGAGTCATTAGAAAAGACTGGTGCTTCAGAGCCTCTCTCATGTGTTAATGTGGCTTTACAGATCCTCAGCGCAGTCTGTGCAGATTGTCTAGATTGTATTGAGAGTATACACAGTAGATAGTCTTTCAATATGTAAATAAGGCCACATAAACCTAATACTCCACGGGTTGATTTGTTTTTAAGAATATGTGTATTATTTAGGTTGCATATGAAATACACCGATCTGTGTCGCTGATGTTCTATTTTAATTTTTAAAGATTATTTTAGTTATTTTCAAATTATCCTGATGTAACAAGAAAGAGGAAAGTACAGGTAGAAGTTTTTAAAAAAAATGTTTTTCCTTTTTTGGATAAGGGAGTTCTGCTTTGCAATGCCGCAGGAGCATTTAATGCAGAATTAAAGTGTATGACACAAAAATGTCCCCTGTATGTGAGTGAAACTAATCAGAATAAATCTAATTTTTATTTTTGTATCAGCCGAATCCCCACTTCATGTGTATTCCAGGCAAACTGCTGAAAATTATTTAGATTTTTTTTTTAATCTCAAATTTTGTAATTCATCACCTGTCATTGAAATTTATTTTTATGTAAATCTCTACTTAGCATTTTTATTGAAAGTTTTTTTTCTCTCACTATATATATATATATATATATATACATATATACATATATGTACAGAATTGACACACAATTCTGACCTGGGGGAATGTGAACCTGAAGACAAATGAAGGGAGCGAATGCATCAGCACTGTATAGCTGGATAAGCTGTAGCATTTAGCGCTGTGGGTCAGGGGGGAATACTGAGGTATATGGCCTTCATGCACTTGCAAATCATACAGCTGTGATGTTCAGTGATGACGGGATTTAAACAGGATCAGGAGGAAGCCAGAGAGCTTACGTGTGTGTGTGGGTGTCTGTGCAGGGGAATACATGTATTTACAGTAGGTTATGTGGATTTTTGATATTTACTCAGTAAATATCAGTGTATGTGTACGCAGTTCAAATGTATGTGTGCGTGTGTGTTTGGTTTGGCAAGGGATGGGGGGTAGCTGGGCAGTTCATTGACAGCTGATCAATGCTGCTGACACTATGTGTCAGATGTGCTGATATGGTCCAGTGACCGGAATATCAGTTTCAATTTCACTAGAGTGGGCAATGGAGCCTCTGATGAGTGTGTGTGTGTTTGTGTGTGTGTGTGTGTGGTTTGCAATATTTAACAGATACCAAAAGATGCATGTGTACGTGATCATGTTTGTCAGCAAGCCGGCATTTTTTTTTTTTTCAATTTCATACTGACCAAGCAGTTCTTGTATGAGTCTTGAGCAGCGTGTAACTTTACTTCCAGGCCCAACACGTTTAAACATATACACGCACAATGCTCAAACATACGCCAACACACACACACACACACACACTATCTGATTTAGGTTCCCAAAAACCTTCTCTTTTGCTGCTGCCTCTGCATACACCATGCCCCAGTTCCCCACCCCCATCCCTTTTTGTCAAATAAATTGCTATGTGACCTACTTCCCATTTTGCACCATTTCTCTCATGTTCAGATATTATTGTTTGAACATGAGTGATTTGCTTTGGGGCATACAGTATCAAAGAAAACACGGTGTATATAATATGTGGCATACTGTACTGTTAAGTGAATGAATGAAATGTGTTCTAAAAAATATGGAAATGTTAACATCAGCGTTGACAATAATGTGCAAAGGTTGTTTTTTATTTTTTGGAATGATGGTTTGGTGTTGTTGCAGCGTGGCGGCTTCTTTTAATGTGTGGGCAACGTGTTAAGAGCATTTTTTTTTTTTCAAAGGCTTTTGTTTTTAAAATTGCCCTTGTATGATTTGTAATTAAAATACATGGTTCACGTATTTTCTGATTAACACATACAATAATACTCACAGCCCTCATAATAACAGGATGTCTTTGTGATGGTCATAGACTGGGGAAAGAAGGTAAATCAATTTTGCAGCCTAGTTAAGCAGAAAGCACAGTGGTAATTTTCAGTAATAAGCATGGCTAATTCATTGGACCATATTGCATTTATAACCCAGTTAGGTCTGCACTAGTTGGCATCCAGCCTTCTGTTTGGACTTGAGGTGCATTTTTAAAACGCTCCTCACGACGAAGGCGATCTTACGGCACTGTGGATAGAGCACTGTTGTGAGTGTGCTGTAGTGACTTTTTTTTTTTTTTAATTACTGTACATTTATTTACACATTATTTTATGTATTTAACAAGTTTATCTGGCTCCAAAAATTTTACTTTACCTATATGTTTAGCTGTAATTTAGTAGATTTATACTGTATGTCCGTATGTGCGCTCTATTAAAGTTCCTTCTGCTCTCCTTCAAGAACTGCACAGGGATTATCACATTTCTTACAAAAGACTCTTATTCAGAGGCGCCCTGGAAGCCGAACAGTTGGAGCGCATGTCATGTGGCTGCAGTGTCCATAGTTCAATTCCAGTTGTGGACCTTTGTTTGATATCAACCTTCTCTCTCCTTCCTTATTTCCTGTAAACTGTCAGCTGTCCAAAAATGCAAAAAAAAAAAACTTTTAAAAAAGACTCATTCAAAACTTTGGAGATTCACATGCTTCATAAAAGTGAATAACAGTATGTGTGTATGTTTTTGTGTTTGTGTATACATGTGTATGAGCGTGTGAGTGTGTGTCTACCAGATCAAAGCTCCCTCCTGCCTTTTTTCCCAGCCATGCAGAGATGGCACCGGAGACCACACTGACCCTGATTTATTGGGATCAGAATCCACATGACAGCAATTAATTTACATCCATTAACTACATCGCTCGCTCTCTTCTTCTTTCTTGCTCTCTGTGGACATTTTGCACTCTCGCACGATCACTTTGAACATTCTTCGTTTCTCCCCTCACTCTCCGACTTTTTCCTTTCTCAGCATGTTCTGTCGCTCTTCTCCCCTTTAATCAGTCTCGCTCTACCAGTCACTCTCGCATCTCACCGCTCATTTTCCTCAAGGTACGGGGATTCCATATTCCTAATCCATTTAGAAGATCTTTAGCATCCCCTCCTACCTCTGTGCACTATGGTCTGCTACATAAACGATAATGTCATCAAGTTGTGATTATGTGCATTTTTTGTTTGTGTGTCTCTTGGAGGCACGAGGAACCTCCGGCTGGATAGGAATCATATGAGTGAACCCTATAAATAATCATTATGTTATGTGTACTCAAAGGTTTGATAACAGAGCATACTATCTATGTAATAGGAACAAATTAAACAGTGCTCAACAAATTGTCTGATTATGATTACACAAGGAATTTGACATTAACGTTATAAGCTAAGCATCTTGTGATCGTTTCAGCGGATCCTCCATGGGATGTGCTCATTACAGCATCCAACTCAGGCAGGTTCTCATGCTCAAGGGCCTTTCTCTGTGCCCCTCACGATAAGACACTATTGCTGGCCTACATCTCTCGCTGCCTCTCTACCTCTCACGCTCCATTCTACTGGTTTCTGTCCTCCAAGTGCTTTTTTTCCCTGGCTTTTCAACTCAAGAAAAGAGACTTTGCTGGAGGGAGAATTTGCCATTTATTTCAGGAGACAAAAAAATGAAAAGGGGTTTTAGCACTGTATCTTTCCCCTCTTTTTTTGTCTTCATTCTCTACGCATCTTTGCTCTCTGCACCATTGTGGATTCTCTTCAATCCAACTCGGGCCTCCATGCCTTCACTTTGTCCTCAGGGTGAGAGGACCGGGAGAGCACGGCTGGCGAAATGCACTGGGGGTTGGGTGATTGGAACAGCAGAGTGGAGGATGAATTCTCTAGACTCTCATCTAAATCTCTTGTCCATACGAATTGAACAAGCACTCTCAAACAACCACAGACGTGCACAAAACATGCACATAAACCATTACACCATTGCACGCACTCCATTACAGCAAGTCCTCATACCGTATGCACGCTTGCTAAGTATAGTCATGTATTACTGCGTGCTCACGCAACACACACACACACACGTGCACAAGCAAGCATTTCATTTTAGCATAGTGCATGTGCAAAATTTAGCAGTTTTTGCCTAATTCTAAATTTATTCTAAAGAGAAAGACAGTTAAAAAATCCTTTGCTCACATGTCTTTACCAACATAGCTTAGGGACAGGTTCTACCAGTATCTGTTTAAGGATTGGCTAAGGATATGGTGCGGGAGGAAAAGTTGCAGTTGACAGCAGGCAGAAAGACACTGCAAGGGGAGCGGGGGTTCACAATAAAGGATTTTAAACCAAAGCCTCTTTGGTAAAGAGGAGGGAGGAAGGGAGGGAGGGAAGAATGGGCTGTGGGGGTGGTGGATAGATACAGGATGACACAAGGTCCAGATTAACCCTAATCTCAGGCCTGGTGGTTTAGGTGAAGCTGAGGGACTGGAGGAAGCTATCCCATGCCAGGTGGTCATGAGGAGGTTAAAACTGGGAGAGGGTGGGGGGCACTGGGAGAGGATGGAACAGGGTGTTGCTAGGGAAGACAGCGAGAGAGAGAGAGAGAGGGATAGAGAGAGGTAGAAAGAGATGCAAGTGGAATGAAGTATTTTTTATATCTCTTCTTCCAGCGTGCTTTATTCAGATAGAAATAAAACTGAAAATCTAAAATGATTGACCAAAAACAGAAACAGGGAAGATGTTAGGGATTGGGGTTGGGGGTTGCACAGCTAGCAGAACAGCAGGCACTGTGACGGTGGCTGCAGGGTGATTGGGTGGTTGGTGCATGGTGACAGTGGCACATGCCCTGGTGCATGGGATTAGAGGGACAGTCAGTAATCTGCTGTTTAGGCTGTATGTAGGGCAAGAGTGGCTTAGCCCAGCCACTCTTAGCACGGGTGGAGCGCCAGCGTGCGAGGGAGAGGAAGTGGACTGGCGTTATATAGCTGCACTCAGCTCGCCCGATTCCCCTCCTGCTTTTTCTGTGCTTATCTATCTCTTTCCTCTAGTAATCTATTAGTATGTAGTGTCATGTGGTGTCACAACTGGCACCTGCCATTCTGAAATTTAAAGAATAAAACAACTAACACGCAGAGGAGAAATGATGAGAGATAAAAGAGCAAAGTCAGAGAAAGGTTATTTTACCAATTACTAAAAAGCAGCTTTTGGGAAAGAATCTGATCTTTAAAAAAGTATATATGTGTAAAACTAATCATGTGTGACAATTGTGATAAATAAAAATAAATATTTCTGTCAAAGAAGCAGTGTAACAGGATTCTATTATAAGTCCCATACACAGTACATACAGTGAAGACAACCTGCTGTCGTTGGTGGAAAGTAAATACATTTACTGTGCTGTACAATTTTGAGGTACCTTGATTTCATGTGATTTTGTGCTTTTACTCCACAGCAATTCAGAGGGAAATATTGTAGTTTTTACTCTACTACATTTATTTGACAGCTATAGTTGCTTTGCAGATTAGGATGTTACATGAAAAAGCATTGCTTACGTTAATGCAATTGCATTATGAATAATGATACAATAATATAATACTACACCACTGACAGGGGCAATTTTGCATGAGTACTTTTACATTTTGTTGCCAATACTTCTGTGGTTTAACTTGAGTAAAATATTGAATGCAGGACTTTTATATGTAATTGAGTATTTTTATAGTGTGGTATTACTACTTTTACCACAGTAAATTATCTGAATACTTCTTCCACTTAAGCCTGCTACTGTTTCCGTTTAGAAAAATTTGATCTGAATGCTCCTAAAGAAAATATGACATTTTACTAAATTACACAAAACTAGTAAAAACAAACATTTGAAGTACAATTATGAGCATGTAATTTGCAGTACTGCATATATTACTGTGACATTTATTAAAGTGACAAACATCTAACAGAGGTTCAATATAAGACAGTCTGAAGGATGCAGGTAACAGTTCATATTGGACAGAGCTTCTCTTCCTTCTCATGATTAAAAAACTATTAAACTTCAAATCTAGTCCCTTACACTCTGCAATACTGTATAAAACCCTTTAATTTGCATGAGCTCTACAGATTTACAACCTAAGCACCGCTTACAATACAAACATTTAACCGAAATCACTGAACAAATTAAATCTAATTATTTGAACCACTGAAATAACAAATCCAAAACTCACAATAAAACAATATGCGACATGGCTCTAAAGAGAGACTACGACTTGGCCGACGATCTCTTCAGAAGCCGAGGCGCATCCCGACCGAGCATAGACTCAGTGACCGTCAAATGAGAGGGATACACATAAAGACATGACTGCCCGAACAAGAGTGCATGCAGTTTGTAATCACTGTTGAACAGGAAGAAAAAGTTGCGACAAAAAGATGCACTTCCTCCTTTAACTGTGCCAAGTTCTCACAGTTGAAAAAGCACCATTTACAGAATTTCACATTCAATTGTCATGTTCACATAAACAGAATAGGCTGAAAATAGTTTTTAATAAAAGTGCAGTTGTGCATATTATATATCAGCATTTTCTTCTACAATATTTTCTGTTCTGCTGCCACTCCTTTTTGATTATTTAATTATATTTTGTATTAGATATTGATATTATTAGTTTTGGCATTACTGTGTGTTTCATTGGTTTTTGTTTTTACCATTACTGTTAATGTTACTGCTATTGATTTTGTCCTTCATGTCAGCAAAGTTCAGTGAACTAAGGAGGAAAGGGAGCGAGAGGAAGTTACCTTGCAAGGTGACTTGGTGTAACATATTAAGGCCTCGGCAGAATGTGTTTAATTTACTTTCCTGGAGAAAGCAACTGAAAGACGCCGCAACCATCTTGGAAAGGTACCACCGCACAGTCACCCCTCAGCCTTTCATGTCATTCAAACAAACCTCCATCTCTTCTCTCCATTTTCCAATGAGCCAAGTGATTTATGTCAAGTGAAGTCAAGCATGGGCCAGGGTATGAATCAAAATTTGTCAAGTTGGCTTTTCCCACTCCGGTCTATGAATTGATTCGGCTTAGTTTTGAATATGAATCCCCAGAGAGCGCCACACTGCTTTTAACTGACTGTAGCTTCAGCCGAGCAATCAAACCCTTTGTTTTTTCACACCATCCTACAATCCCACCTGCTTCAGCGAGACGATGGAGGGCCCTTTGAAAACAACGAGGCGGCATGATTTATTATTCTAATTAGGCAAAGTGAGACTTTAGCAAAGCCACAATTACACTAAATCGCCAAAACAGTTTTCTGGTTGGCTGGCTCCTGTTCTGTTCAGATGTTAATCAGAGGCAGCTATTGAGTCGGGGTGCAAACTGCTTGTGAGTCACACTATTGCTTGGTAATATCTTCCACAAACAATCAAACAAACATACACAACGCTGGAGTCCGTGTTGAATTACAAATACACATTTTCCTTATTAAATAAAATTGCATGTAACATACAGTTTTCCGACCATCCCTGAGTCAAACAGAGGGCTTAACGTGCCACGATACCCAGTTAAAATCCACTGCGGTGTTTAATTCCAGGTCATTTCATAATCTCTTTGATACTCACTCACATCTGCACATCTCTTCGCTCTCACTCACTGACAATCAAACAGCTGCAAGCTGGCATACTCACTAAATCCTCCGGTGCAACACACAAACCACACGCACACAAACATATGCAATCACCCGCCACACACACACACACACACACACACACACACACACACACATATACACTACAAGTGCCCATTAGAGAGGATGCAGCACACAGTGATGCGCACAGGCTCATATACACACACATGCTCACGTGCACAGGAGCACCCAAGCGCAAACACTTATGCATGCAAGTGTACACACACACACACACACACACATCTCAAACTGCTGCACTCATGCAAAAAATGGTTTTATTCACCACGGATATTCTTCTGAATTAAAAGTAGATACTTTTTCCAGTGTGTGTCGGGAAAATTGTAAATTTATTGATCATTTGTTGGAGGGATGCACACGTGCAAGTACATACACAGGTGCAGGCGGACTTTCTGTATGTATGTGGTTGCCATCCATCCCTGCGGTTCTCATCACCTTTTCACATCCCCACACACCCCCAAAACACCCCAATCATCCTGCATCAACAGGCATGTGAACCCAGTGTTCGGTCCATCTCCTACACCCCCCCCCCTCTCTCTCCTTCTCTGCCTGCTCTATTTTCATCTGTGCTTCCACTCTCCTAGCTTTCGGGTAATTACCTGGCATTTGCATTGCAAAGTCCCCTGTGCCGCCCTCAGCTCCTCCGCAGGTGATTGAGCTTCATTTCCCCAGCAGATAAGAGAGAGAGAGAAACAGAAAGAGAGAGAGAGAGAGAGGAAAGGGGGGATTGCAGCAGGGTGTGTTATTCTGGCTTGCAGTATATAGGAACAATGCCCTGAATTCTTTGTTACTTGTAGATTGGCTGGTTCAGAGCGTACACAAGGATGCTTTAAGCTCCCACACATCCATCACCCTCATTACTATCACATCAGGCTGTGGTAGAAATAAAATCAGAAAGCAGTAAAACCACTTCTGAGTGTGACCCGAGCAGTCCAGGCCTGTGACTCTTAATGACTTTTTTTTAAAGATTATCTTTTGGGTATTTTGCCTTTATTTGATGGGTTACAGTGGAGAATCAGACATAAAAAATGAGGGCAGAGAGAGAGAGAGAGAGTACGTTGGAGTTATGTTTTATGCATCTCAGACAAAAGAAAATAGTGAAAAATATCCCTCAGAGTTTTGCAGAATCCGCTGTAACATCTTAAAATGTCTCATTTTGTCTAACAGTCCTAAACAGTCCAAAGATATTCAGTTTACAAAGATATAAAACAGACAATCCTCCCATGGGAGAGGCTGGAACTTGCTTGAAAACATAGTTATATGATTAAAAACACATCCTGGGCATTGACATTCAGTGTTATCCAGATGATTAATAAGACTTGCTTGAAGACTTTGGACTGCAATTCGGAACTTTGAGACTACAGCAAAAATTACATAAAAATGACATGACCTTATTGTCGTTGACCAGGTAACGTGAAGGCAAATGTATTATTTATTAAAATGATGAAGTTATATGACTTT
The DNA here is from genome assembly GCA_038419695.1 of Scomberomorus guttatus. NCBI lineage: Eukaryota > Metazoa > Chordata > Actinopteri > Scombriformes > Scombridae > Scomberomorus > Scomberomorus guttatus. Next base: position 13,241,506 of record CM076455.1, read on the forward strand.
GGCATTTGTCAACAGATATGACCCAACCAACCGGAACGCCATTTGTAAAGAGCACAATATAGAGAGCATCTCCGAACATGATAAACCTTCTATACGATTTTAATCTACCCCACCACAGGTAGACACGTCATATTAAAATACATTAACTATAAAGACAAATACAGTTTCCGGTTTAAAATGACAAGGGAAAAAGTTATAAAACAATGGGTAGTGTGGAGTCAAATGCACATTTAATGGTATAGTCACCAGACTGATGTGTTTTTGATCACTTATGTAAATAGACAGTAGGGACAAATCAGTCTCTCCATACCTTTTTTATAGGGATATCATGGTAATGCTATGTAAAAACATCTTATGGTCACACATACACAGACTGAGCTCTCTCTGGACATGACTCTTTTCTCGACAGATGCTTTATAATATTTGTACACTATGGGATGCAGGACTGGAGACATTTTGTAGGTTTTTAACAAGCTGTTACTCACACAGATTAACCCCCAAACACACATTCCTTGATGCCACAGAATGTACCACAAAGGGAAACCTACCCAGCCATACATCCAACCTGACAGAAGCATCTCCCACAGAATGAGCGCTGATAATTCTTGGCGAGAGCTCATTTGCATGCCGAACGGCGTGGATATTTATTTAAATTTAATTTCGTTCCCGCACACGGTGCAGTGTAGGCTTTTGTGCCAAAGTCATATTAACCCCTTGACTAGTTAATATGCAGTGCACGACGTTGCCCACGCACGATGAATATTCATATTGATGGCGTTTTCACCGCCGTCTCTCCGCCCCTCCCTCCAGCCCCGGTGTAAAACGCAACAGCGTGGCGCTATGGTGGCATCCCGGAAGACTTGGCTGTTGTCACAGTTGTTGTTGTTGTCCAAAACACAAACACAGACCGTTTGGCTGCTTCTACTTTCTGTGTCGCTCGCTGTTGCTGACTCAGTAATGGCAGATCAGCTGCCAAGCAGAGACCGCGCTCTGAGAGGAAGAGAGGAGAAAATGGTCGTGGCAGGTAAATAACGAGGTGACAAGCTGTATTCAAAATGATAGAACCGCCACGGGATGACACCTGGTGAACTGCCCACGTGGTTGAGGTAGAAGTTACAGAACATGTTAAATATTGACAGAGAAGAAGAGAATAACCGCATCCGGTCGAAACCAGGATTAGAGTAAACGCTGGAAGTACATTTAAAATGCTTTACATATTAAGATGTGAATACTGATTGCGTGAGACATAATGTTTGAATAAAGTGACAGTTGATATAATGGTGTTGAAATGGCAGCTGGAGAGAAGAGTTGCAGATGTTGTGTTTTCTCCCAAAACATCTGTAGGCTACATAACTGATTCTGTGGCTTGAAGACATGTTCATCTGCTCCTCCAGCAAAGTAGTTTGCATTAAAGTTTAAAGTAACTTTTTCAGCATAAATATTAGAGAAAACAGAATATGGCTCATTTGACCGCAGGTTTGAACTTTTCTAGTGTTTCCCTTCTGCAGGATACAACAAAAAGGGGCAAAACTTCATTTTAAGAAATTACAGGGTCCAGGGAAACGTTTTTCGAGTTGTTGTCTGGGTTTTGAAGTGTCTTCCTTGACATGAGAAAATTGAGAATCTTTCGCCAGCAGTCATCTTGACACGGCTCTTGAGCCTGATGAAGTTTTTACCAGAGACCAATCCAAACGTGTAGTTATCCTGTCTGTTGGTTAGTCCGGGGCTGACAGATAACACAACAGAAACATGATTTCATATTGACTGAAACGATTATCACGGTATCAAACTGTCTTGCAAACCGTTGTTTGCGAGATTACTTGAAAGCTGAAGAAGCCCAAAAAGTGTACAAAGTTATGTTAGACTTCTGTAACATTTGTGAGGGTTTTGTGACTCTTAATGTCAGAAAGGCAGCAATAGTGGATGAAGTACATTGAGTTTTGATGGACAAACGGCAGCACTTTTCTGTGTTCGTAGTTAATCTATTCTCTGTGGTTCTGTCTTTAAAAAAAAAAAGGTTGGCTATTACCAGACTTTGTTGCGATAAATCTTGGATAAAGTAGGCTATTGCATACATTTTTCAGATTTTTACCTGCCTTATTAATGGTGATTTCCCCCAGTAGAGTTCTGGCAATGTGAACCTAACCTAGCGCGCCTTTTTAACCTTTTAAAAACAAGTACGCCAGAAGTACATTTGCTGTAACACTTTTTAGCCTCTTTGCTGTTTAGCGATTTAGTTTGTGAACGGTAATGAAATCTGTTGAGTCCGCTGCAAAATCTGAAGTGTCAGCAGAAGCCTGTTGGGATGTATGGTGGGATTGTGTTACAAATAGCTGATGATTAAACCAGGATGAAACAAATCTGTTGGGATCAAGTTCTCAGCACCGTCAGAGACGTACTGGCACTCACAGAAAATATGACGTTGTAGTTACTGCTTTTATTAAAATGCTTTAGCTGGTAGTCTGGAGTGAAGATGTTATTGGCCATAATAATTTTGCAGGAACACATTATATTGCTTCCTCTTTATTTATCTGATCATTTCATCCACTCCTGCTGTGTAGCACATTATATCTGAGTCAGACCTCTCCCTCTCATCTCTCTCATCTCTCTCATCTCTCTCATCTCACCTTGTCCTATCCTTTCATTCGGCTTTTCATCATACTATTTTGGGACAGGAGGGCTCGTAGGAGAGTGCGATAAAGGAGAAACATGGTGCGATTTGAACCCGGTGCTCCCAGTCATCACCTGCTCGAGACTAGAGCATTCGCAAAGTGCATTGTGGGAGCTGGGTGTGAGTTCATAGGGGGAAGCATTGCGGCAGCGTCCAGAGGCCCATCTGGGCATTATGCGCATGAAGGCTCCGCCCCGTCGTAAGTTCCTGCTCCGTCTGTCAGAGCAGCTCGGAGACGCCGCATGGCAGAAATCTGTTCCTCCCCTTTCACCATGGGGGGCAGCTTAGGTGGGGACGGGGTTGTTCTAGTTTGTGTATGTGTGTGTTGTGTATTGGAATAGCATGCCTCTGTGTTTGTCGGTGTGGCCCAGTAAGCATGAGTAATTTAAGGGATTGCAAGGACTGTCTCCACATATGCCCTGTGCTATCCCAGCCTTGTGTGTGTGTATGCGCATGCACACATTTGTCCCCGCTCTACAATGAAGATCACTAATTTTGAAAGTTGCTTCTGGCCCTCCAGCCTCTTTTAAAGAAGCTCCTTGTTCCCCCGTTCAGATGTCCCAGTGTCCTCTCCGTCTCCTCCCTCTCTCCAGTCTGTATAATGTACTCTGTGACCTTGGCGAGAATGATCCAGTGGCAGATTGCTACATGGTAGGGGCACAGTAGCTATTATTTTGAGGCAGTGCAGGATAGACTGCCAATATTTCTTCCAAACAGGATGGGGGAGGTCAGCTGACCAGAATCAATCTCTGTTACATGCTTCACTATAACTCTTAAAAGCGGGTTCATGGCGAAGATATATTTCTGGCATTATTTCTTTGTTGTTTTCTCAGCTCTGGGTGTCTCCAGATGCCCTTGCTTTTTTTTTTTTTTTTTTTGGCTTTTGCAATGAGCACAGAGGGGAAGAAAGTCAGAAAGCATGCAAATGAAGTGCACAAACAGTAGATAAATAAATGAGAGAGATTTGCTCATGGGCCGCGCTGTGGCTCAGTGATTAGGACAGCAGCGTTATCGCAGGGACGTCTTGTGTTCAGACCTGACCCGAAAGGTGGACTTTGCATGTTGTTCCTGTGAACTGGAGGCTCCGAATTTCCTGTAGATGTGAATGTGTTTGTTTTGTTTATGTGTTAGTCCTCCAACTGTAAACATGTCCTGGCTGCATCCTGCCTCTTGTCCAAAGCATGCTGGGATAGCTCTCCCTGACACTGAAAAGTATAAGTGGTGTAGAAAATGGATGGATGAATTTGTTCTTTTACAATTTTCTTTTACTCTGTAGTTAAAAAGAAGATGCATCTATTTATTGTGTTGACCAGGTGGATGCTTTTCCCCTCCTTTCCCCCTCAAATCGGCTTTTAGGTGAGGATTTAGGATGGGGAGCAGGCCCCAACAGGATATGCCTCCATCTTGCTGGAAGCAGATAATGGAGCTGGTGCTATAGTAGGCAGTCCTCTCCATGGTAACACTGTTTCCGTTGCTAGGATACAGAATGTATGGAATGCATGGACGGCTTGAAAGTTGTACTCTCCAGAGTCTAGACAGTTTCCCCCAACCTTAACAGCTTTACATATATGTAAGACACAATGTGTCATAATACCAAGTTGGGTTAATTGTTTTAAGGTGACGGCCCCATTGTTTTCTTTACTTACCTCTTACCGTTCTTAAAAATGGACCACCTCCCACCAGCCTTGCCTGTTTCCTCCCCTCCCCTCCTTTGCCCCACTCTTTCTCGCCCCTACCCATCCTCCCATACAGCAGAGGGTAGTTGGCACCAGTATAAAGCATCAGCCTCCTCCGACGACTCGTGCCTGACTCTCTGCCAACCTGTGTGAAGCTAGAAACAGGAATAGTGAGAGGGAGGGAAGAGGGAAAGAGAGATTGGATTTTTGGAAGGAAATAAACAGAGCAGCCTGGAAATCAACCTTTCCGTCACCAGTTTTGGCATCCGGGGATAGTACCTCTCCCGTGTCTCTGCGTGAGGGGGCAGCAGCGCTTGGACTTCAGTTTTACGGGTGAGAAACACGGGGCCACGGGTAGAACCGGAGGGTAACAAAGACTAAATGCCCACCGAAACAAGTCAAACTGGACGTTTATTATCCGCTAAGCAACAGATAGATTGTTGTGCCCTTGACTGATGGTAACCATGATACAAGCACAAGACGTGCCACAAGAGTGGCAGGGCACCGGGTCCGATGTTTTGGTTCTGGTCCAGCCGCCTCCAACCACCATGCTAAAAGCAACAAAAGGTGACCAAAGTATTCCGCTTCAGTCCTGCTGCACTGTGTAGTCTGCACTGCGCTTTTCAGATATCCTCGAAAACAAAAGCGCACAAAAGAAATTACGCCCATATCTCATCCAAGTTGGAAAAAAATCCTTTTCATGAATCCTTCCCCCATATTCAGCCTGTTTTCTTCTTTTGTAAGCTCAGTCAGTCACCCTCCCTGCTTGTTTTTTGTCGTCCTCTGTTCTTTCTTTTGCTGGCGTAGTCAGGCAGCGTAGTGAGGGTATTCAGCCAGTTCTTTCTCGGTGCCTGGTGTGTGTGTATGTGTGTGTGTGTATGTGTGTGTGTGTGTGTTAGGTGGGGTAATTTTGGCAGAATGGGGGGTGGGCGCTGGGCTGGCAGGGGGGACTGCTAGGCTAGGCAAAGTGAAAGGAACCAGCCTGGCACTGCCTGGACCTCTGCCAGCTGCTCAATGGGAGAAATACCCACAGCAGAGATTGGTGTGCGAACGATTGTGCGAGCGATTGCGTATTTTGTGTGCGTGCAGGCGGGTGTGCCTGTGTTTCTAAGAAGAGAGTGAGGGATGATGGGAAAGTGGTGCGAGGAAGAGAGTGTGAAGTGAAGATGGAGAGCAGCTGAGAGAGAGGCGAGAGGGTGGGGAGGTTTGGCTCGCAGTTGGCTTCTCTGGACAGTGCTGTGTCGGCGTGATTTTTGGCTGTCTTCATTTTTACCTCTCTTTTTTTTGTTGTTTGTTTATTTGTTTGCTTGTTTGTTTTCTCTGTGTTCTCTTTTGGATGGAGTGCTTGGTCTTTTTATATAGCGCCCAAAGGCATGGTGGTCTGAAAGCCAAAGAATCCTTCACTGCCTTTCTGCTACCCTCATCTGTTGCTTCTCACTGGCTATTTACTCCTTTTATTGTTTTGGCAGGCTGATCTCTCCTCCTCCTACTCCTCCTCCTCTATCACACGCTTGTCTCTCTCTCACTCTCCCATTTTCCCTCTCTCAGTCATTTGGCGACTTCAGTACTTTTTTATCGCTGTGGCCAGACACAGAGGACAAGAGGGTGAGAGTGTGCACAAGACGAGAGATGAAACAAATTCACAAGAGGAAGATGAAGATTTCTTCTGTACTCCCGCCACCTTAAGTCACCCCTTTGGCCTGTGAATATTTAGCTGGTACAAGTCACTGACACAGATATAGTTTGATTGCAGCTGACTGTGCCCGTGAACATGACCTGGCAGTGCCAAACAACCTGCTGCTAAAAGACAGAACTGTCACACAACAGGAGGGCAGGAAGGGACTGCCTGAGGGCAGCCAGGCCTCTGTGACATTTTAGGAGTCCTTTATGCTTCTGCAATCTGTTCCTTCACAAAAAAAAACAAAACATTTTTTTGTCTAATATCAAGAAATGCCCTTAAGGTGGCACACCAAGACAGGCGTTATCAGCTCAAGTGCTGTGGTGCTTCTTTTGCTTTTTATATTCCTCACAACACTTATTAATCTATAGGGACCAGACATGGCAAAAGTGTTTCTTTTCAGTTTTACTCTCTGGCCTTACAATAAACACTCAATCTGAAATAAACTGCGGGTAACAGATATCACAGTAAAAAATCATTTAGGAAATTAACTATAATGTCAGTGTCAGATTAGAGATTGTTTGCATTCAGGTCAATGTCACACATCTCATCTCTGAGCGGCCAGAGAGCAAATCGCACATTGAACTCCAAGCAAGCATCCATTATTGGTGTGTGCCTAAGCTCATGGTGTACCCTGTGGCCTGTTTATCTGGAGACTAATATTAGTGGTTGCAGTACAAACCAGCCTTGCTTAGTGGAGATTTACACGCTAAGTCACCTCAGTCTTCTTAAATCCTAATCCTCCTCACACATCTGTGGGCTACACGGACACACATGCACACCCGCATACACACACACTGACTTCCTTTTTAGCGCTCTAATTCCATGCAGCACAGTTGGCTGTAAGGTGCCCCCCCCCCACCCTCCCCCCACACTCCAGTTTGTTTTACTTATTGGGCATTTCTAACATGGCGAAGATTAGGACGGCATTGGGTGTACTTTCAAGGCCTTCCCTTGCTTGTGGGGTTATACACAACGCAACAATGTCATCATTGGTTTACTTTGTGGACACCTGATGATACCAAGCCCATCACCAAATACACTCAAGTGAGGGATCAGAAAATAAGTGCTTCACCATGTTTAATTGTGGGCATTGAAGAGAGGACAGCAGGGATAGAGTGGCGGTCAAAGCCGTGTAATCTCTTAAATGTCTTCCAGCACAGAAGCCTCTGGCTCTGATCCGCTGGCCTGGGTTGGCCTGTAACCTACTGTATGAGGCCTAGTTGAAGCCGCTAATGGGCCTCTTTGCTTGCATGCTGCAATTTGTAACGTTGAAACACGGTGTTATGATTTGATTTCACATTTGCACACTGCTTCCCTTCACAGACAAGCATGTGGTTAATGGGAATCCCACTGTGGAGCCTTTTCCAGAAGGCATGGAGACCATCATGTTTGGTGAGACTGCACAATCACACTTTTTTTTAAAATCAGTTACCAGTATGTGGTCATTGACACATTTTGGTAAAATGTTGGCCTCTCTGTAGGTGGTACAGAAGCACTGTGTGTGTGTGTGTGTGTGTGTGCTGTGTTTATGTCCAGGTATGGGCTGCTTCTGGGGACCTGAGAGACTTTTCTGGAGGCTTTCAGGAGTCTTCTCCACACAGGTGGGCTACGCAGGCGGCTTTACACCCAACCCCTCCTACCACGAGGTCTGCACAGGTAATACATGCTGCACCGTGTGTGTGTGTATTTGAACATTTTCATGTATGCATACCTTCTACACTTTGATATATATTAACCAATCACAGTCCCTTCATGTGAGGGGGGGTGAAGTAGGTTGGCAGGACATTTCACCGTAAGATCAGTCAGGGTTCAAGAGACCCAAAAATGCAAAGGGAAAAAGAAACAGAGTTAGAAAGGGTGTTTTAAGTACAGCTCTCACATCCTCTCGCCCGCCTTCCCTTCATCTGCAGTCAACTACTCAGAATGCGCTGCTCCAGATGGGCTGCACCCCCCGTCCCCACCCCCCCATGACCTACTTGTAAGGATTGGGCTCTGTACTGTGCTGTACTGCGGCGTTTTTCAACAGAGGTTACTGTTTATGAAGCGCCATAAATGGGCTTCTTTCCCTGAGACTATGATTTGGCAAACATGATGCTGGAGATGCAAGCTTAAATTCTGTGTATTTGCTATCAAATCCCTTGAAAATCTTTGGCTCCCCATCTGAATTAGCTTCTTTCCGTTTTCCTCATCACAAGATTGAAATAGATTCATGTAGGGCGTTGATATATAATTCAAATGAAGATGTCTAGCTCTGTTTTACTCCTGTGTGCCTCTCTTGTGTTTTAGGAGTCGTGAGATGTTAGATTGGGGCGGCTCCATTTCCGAGGGCACATCATTGCAGGCAGGCATGGAGTCTAGGTGCAGGCACAGCATGGGGGGGACATGGAGAGGAAAGACGCTTTGGGCTTGGCTGGCAGACTTTCTGAGCAGAGCCCTTCAAGGGATTCTATGTTTCCTATCTGCCTCTCTCAGTCTCTCTCTCTGTCTGCTCCCCAGCAACAAGATGGTCAGCTATGGGGGAGGATGGAGATTGAGACAGTTGACAGAAAAAGAGAGATTGAGAGCTGCAGCAAGTGAGGGAATGGGTAAAATAAACTTTTGACGGGGAGGGAAAATTTGAGAAAAAAAAAGTGTGAGAAAGAATGGTTGTCTGTCCATCGGCTGAGAGAGTGCAGGCGTCGCTCCAGTGGCCATGACGGAGCAGAACACTGCGACGGCATGAGACCGAGGAGCTGTCAACACAGCCAGGGCAGGACAGACAGCTGGACAGACAGACAGACAGACAGACAGAAAGAAGGGGCTGATGGAACTGTCAGCAGAGCCAGGGAAGGATGGAAGGACAGGCAGATAGGTGAGATGGTCTGACGGACAGAAATAGGAGAGGTTGAGGTGCAGTCAAATTTGTCTTGGGAGGACAGACACATACAGACAGCTGAGAAACGGAGAGAAGGAGATGTTTTAATTGATTAGATTACTAAATCTTGATGAATTCAGTCGAGTCCATTTTACAAATGTATGTACATGTGTACAGAACAGAAACAAGGCTTGATGCTGTACACTTTTGTGCATAAGCTCCACAGTGTTACAAGGGGTTAAATCCAAAAAGTCCTCACGCCTAAATGACAAAATAGGTTGCTGAGGTTGTCGGTGTCCAAAAATGATTTTTTATCTGCCACCTCTAAGGTTAAATTTAGTTTAAGTAACTAAAATTGCTTAAATGGGACTTATTATGCTTCTCATTATTTTCAATCATATATATGTATATATAATGTTACAATGTCGGATGTTCATATTAAACGTGGCCAAAGTATCAAATAATAAGGTAAACGTATGTAGAAGTAATCCCTGTGAGTAAAAAGCACCGGCCTCAGACTGTTCTGAACGATCGGTTTCCAACGGATTTTTCTACTTTCAGCCCGAGCCGGCACGGGCTCATGATAGATTTCTTTATATGGTCATCTGCGTTTTTCCATTGTATTGGGCGTAGTCACACTAAGCCATGACTCAAGTCGCGCTCGCACGCTGTGAGTGTTTTTCCATTACACAGCAGGGCAAAGTAAAATAAGTTGTTTACCTGTTGGAGGTGTGCTGGTCATCTGCAGCTCTTCATCGAACATCATCATCACTGTGGCTGTTTCTGCTTGTACTATTCCTCCCTGCATTATTTCTAACTGATCTGCTGAACAAAGAGCTCCAAATATGTCCATATGTCGTTGTGTCAATCGCTCTGCTAATTCGGTGAGGAACATGTTTAATTTCCTGTAAATTCTTCATAATAAAAGTCTCCCGTTATTTAGTCATTTAAAAGCTTTTAACACAAAACAGTAAAACAGGAAATGTTGGGTTTTCATCAGCAGTAACTTAACACCACTCTGATACGGCTGCCCCTTGGCATGCTTCGGAAAGCTGGCCAGTCAAAACAGAGTGGGCTCATCGGGAGGGGGGCCCTTAAAGAGACGGGAGCTAAGACTGCCTGTTAGAGACAGAGGCTGAACTGAGGGGCTGCTACTTCTGCATTTGCTACTTAGAGAGCACAGTAATTAGGGAAAGGGTCAGGAAAGTGTTGAAACATAGATCATTGTGTGTGTATGTTGCTGTTGTGTATCTGGTGATCTGGTATCAGGCTTAAAACATACAGGAAAGTATGAGGTGCTTCATTTCACCTCATGAAGTCACTTTTTTTTACTGCATTCAACAGCAGAGAACAATTAAACAAAAAAAGGGCAACATGATGATTTGGGAGGCCATCCCCGCCCAGATGCCCATTCACCCTGCTGAAGGGTCCTTCAGCAAAACACTAAATCTGTAACAGCATTAGTGGTGCTGGTCAGCATCACTTCTCAGCCTTCTCAGCGCGGAAAATCATGGTGCACGTTCACCTTTTTGCGACAGGTCTCGACAGCTCCTCTCGCTGCATTTGTACTTTCTGTTTTTACTGCTTCTTACCATTCTTGTTGACCTCCCTGCACTGTGACTGCTAACCTGAGCTGAGTAGCTGCACCCCAGCTTACTGCCGGACCACAGCAAATTATACGCAGTCCCATATGGAGTGCTTGTGAATGTACAAAGTGTAAAAAGTAGACATACGTTAATTGTAATATTGATTAAGTGTCGTATGTAATTTTATACTGTATATTATTTTATCAGAAAGAAAAGCTCCAGCAAAAACAGGCTAATATCGAGCGAAAAGCATGTCCGTTCTTGAAGTCATGTTCATTTGGCATGAGATGATCCTCTGGGCGTGCTGAGTGTCATTTAGAGACAGAAAGTGGGTCTCAGGCCAGATGCATGAAATTGGCAGCCCTTCTTCTATTGTCTGAAATGCACCTGATGCATCTAGTTTGTGTCGGTGTGTGTGTGTATATACTATATGTGTGTGTGTGTACACTTGTGTACGTGTCTGTACTGTGTGAAGAAGAGAACTGTATGACTCACACCTACAATCCTAACCTAACACCTCTGTATTTACATTTAGCGTAGGTATATGTGTGTGTGATGAGTATGCCGTCTCTGCTGTAAATGTATGTGTGTGTGTGTGTATGTCTGTACCTTCATGTAAGACCTAAAGCAGCCCCCAGCTTGAAAATGCCTGCAGGCAGCTTGTTGAAGCTTTGGGGTCCTGGGCAACTGCAGACAAAAGCGAGTGTCTGTGCTTTTGGTAACTTACACCATAAGCTCCAACCTTTACTGTTCTCTCTCTATCTCTCTATCTCTCTATCTCTATTTCTTTTTCCCCATCCCATATAGCCACAAGCAATAACAGCTCTCTATGCATTGAACCTGCATGTCTACCTGTGGCACATGCACTTACTGACACGTACACCCAACACACAAGCATTAGATTCATAAGCTTTCCTGTGCAATTTTCAACAGGCATTTTTTACCATTTGGCAAGACATGTAGACATCACTGTGTTGGTTTTAGTGTTGTATCTAACATAGCAGCATTTCTGATGAGATTTAGGAATCAGGAGGTAGAAGGAGCGGTGAGTCAAGCAGACGTCATATTAAAATCGTCACGCTTGATTTTAATTCATGCATTTGTGTTTCTTCTTGAGGTCTAACAGGACACACCGAGGTGGTCAGGGTGGTCTTCTCTCCTAAAGACATCAGCCTTGAGAAACTGCTGAAACGCTTTTGGGAGAGCCACGATCCTACACAAGGTAGCAACACACGTACACTCACACAAATCCAAAAGTCGCCCTCAAATAAGACCCATCCCGAGGGGCACAGGGTGTATTAGAGCAGAAGGATGATGCCCAGACGTGTGCCTGTGTGTGTGTGTGCGTTGTGGTGGGGGAGGTCTCATGGGTGTAAGTCAACGCCAGACAGTGTTAATGTGTCTGAGATCCAGCCATCCATGGAGAGACACACCAGTGTGGTGCATGTTCAAGCCCCGACTGCAAAAAAAAAAAAAAAAACCCTCTTTGTTGGGACATGTGCATGACATGTTCTTTGTCCAATGTAAACCAGCCTTTTGTCATTTGTGGGCTTCTAACTGATGCAATTTTTTTTTCCGGGTAAAATCATGTGAGTGAATTTTTGTTTTATTGTGCTTAGTGCATTTCATGAGTGTGTTTAATCCCTCAAGGGCAATTCTGAAGTCGTTAATCACAGGAAACTTGTGAATTTTCTAAAACTTTGCTGTGACAGTGTAACGTTTCAGCTAATTAATTCAGATGCTTTAAAGGGTTATTTGCAAAAGCTTTTTGACTCAGTTCGGATTCTGATGCATGTTTCGACCTTGTTCGTCTCTCACTGCATTTGGATCCTGGTCTCCTCACCTCTCTCCTCTTTAATGACACGTCTCTTTCCACCCGTCTCTCAACCCCCCCCCCCCCCACCCAATGTTAGCAAGGACCCCATCCCCCATGACCCTTCTCTCTATCCTTCCATCTCTTAGTCTCTTGCTCTCTTGTTTTTTCTGCTCACTGGAGGAGGTGATGTAAGAACATTAATGCACCGGGAGGGCACAGGGAGTGTGTGTGTGTGTCTGTGTGTGTGTGTGTGTGTGTGTGTGTGTGTGTGTGAACGAGGAACAGGGCATGAGAGAGAGAGGACAGGCAAAGAGGTACTCTGCTCACTCATATTGAATGTAGGGAGGGGCATGACAAGTTGGGAAGAGGTGGATCAAAGATTCATAGGCCCGACCTTCAGTCTTAAAACTGACTTGCACACACACACACACACACTCACACACACACACGGTGACGTTGCTCACATCATTTCTGTCATCTCTTTTGCATCTGTCATGATTGCTCTCTCATACGCTGTGTGACCTAAATACACCATAAATGTCAGCTTTGTGAGGCATCTACCACAACCACCCAACTAAATACATACATAAGCTAACAGACCAGCTCTACCTGACCGTTTTTCTTCACATTTCACTTCACCTGTTCAACGAGAGGTGGCTTTACAAAAAAGAGGCAGGGAAGAAGAAACTATTGAGCGTTGAGGATCATCCGAGACCCACATCATCCCAATCGGAAGAGATTCTTCTCCTGTTCACTGTAGCCAAGGGCAGAGACACATCTTACTATGGGCAAAGGCACAGGCAGAGTCGAGCCGACACGCCACGGGGCAAAGGCAGTGAGGCCAAAAGAGTAGTCATGCATTCCCCTGACTCACTGCCTTGTCTCATCTCATGTTTTATTAATAGCATGCAGCTTATTGTCTATGCACTCCGCTAGTTGTTTCTTTTTTTTTTTTCGTCACAGTTAAGACTAGGCGACATATTCCAAAATAACCACAAACTCAAATGTACTTTTTTTTTTTTTTTTTTTTTTTTTCCTGGGAGTGTTACTCATTGCACGTGACTTAAATGTGAATTCCTGCCGTCTCTCTCTTCACCGAATCTGGGTTCACGTGTAGCAGAAATTCCTCTGATTTGACAAATGTGGCGTGGAGTGGTGGAAAGGGGCCCGCTGGCTGTGCCTTCACGCGTGCTTAAGCTCCAATTTATTCTGTCCACCTTAGAGCTGGGCTTAAAAGAGAATGGTGAAATTAGGGAAGTTTGCACTTTCCCTTTTAACTGCAGATATTCACTGGAGATCATCGCATATGGAGACCAGCCCAGGAACATTATGAATTCCGATTTCTCCCGACACATATCAAAAACAGAGCCCATCCTGGTTTATATACACACTATGTTGGAGGACATGTGGAGTTATCATGTATGGATGCATATTCCGTTGCATGCAGTACTTCTTTTTAATGTGTGTATGCATCTGCAAGTGTGTGTGTGTGTGTGTGTGTGTGTGTGTGTGTGTGTGTTTTGAGATCTGTGCCTCTCTGCTTTGCCTCAGTTCAAAAGGGTTTAGTCCCGACAACGTGATGTCGGGCTGCGTCAGCTCCACCAATCCCGGCCTGGATAGCAACATTAGCAGCCAATCAGAAACTCCCAGCAGCCTTTGCTGTGTGCCCTCTTTCCATATTCAGCAACACTAGTCTCAATCTGTTGGCTTCCCTGGGATGTTGCATAAAGACCCCCCATTCAACACGCTCGCATATTATAAGTTTCTTATGTCTGCGTTATGACAACTCTTCAATAACACATCACAGACACACTCTCGGCAGTCAAAGTGGCATCTGCATGTCAGAGGGCAACAGCAGCTCTGTTTCATTATGGGGGGTTAAAAACATGATTTGATGTATTTACTGTAGAATGATCACTGTTCAGATGCAAACACATCTTGCTATTCTTTCACACACTGCAGATCAATTGCGCACACATTTCCATACACAAGCATACTGTTCACTTCACATTATGCACAAGTGCTCATTATGCCTACTCATAGACAGCTTTACTCCATTTGTGTGTGCATGCGAATAGGCATAACACACACGTACTGTATGTGCAGAGGGTACACACAGCTGCACCGATGGCATGTCGGTTGGTTCATTGAATACTTCCTTGTTACAGGAGTCCATAGGCCCCGATCTACTCCTCGTCTCCCCCCGTCCCCTTAGCTCCCAGCAGAGGATAGGAACATCTTATCTGGCCACTATTTTGCTCTACTAGAACCCTTTTTACTCCTTAACCTATTCAAAAATAAGGTCATTGCTGTTCCTCTTTTCCCTTTTCGAATGTTTTCTTATGCTTCCTTTCCCTGGCAGTGCATCCAACCCTCCACTTCTTTCCCTCATCTATTTTCTCCACATTCTTTCCCAGTTTCCCGCTCTCCTCCTGTCAACCCCCACCCTTCACCACCTCACCCGTCTCACCTGCACCCCCAACCCTTGTCCTCTTTGCAGTGAGCGGAGTGGAGGGGCGAGCGAGCGAGCGAGTGAGTGAGCAAACGGCCCGGAGCCCGTCAGCACATCCGCAGAGCAGCGCAGTGAGTCGACCGCTCCCCGAGGCCATCTGCCCATCACACAAACACACTCGCATCCTCTGACTCCTCTTTTATCTCTTAGTCACTCTCTCTTCCCTGCTCCTCATCCTCCCTTCCCCCTTCATCCCTGCTCTCCCATCTCTTCCGCCGTTCCCCTCCTCCCCTCCACCGCCCTTCATCTTAACAACCGAGGCTTTTCCCCTCCTCTTTGTTTCTTCCTCGTCGCTCCTTTCCTTCCTCTTCCCTCATTCACTCTATCCTCTCTATTTTTGAGGCCATGCAGTATTTATGGTGTGGGCTGCTGATGCTGCGTCAGTGAACAGGCATCACAGGCATATTCCGATAGACACAGAAACACAAATGCACAGCTAAGATGGCCGACGCGGCTGCCCTCATTTGATAACGTCTGCACGTACATGCATGCTCACCCTTGTAGGTAGACTTTGGTCGAGTCACATGATAAAAAAAAAAATATTACAGTGCAGCTGAAAAAAATCTGAGATGGTGGCCATTTTTATTAATTTAAACTTTTTTATTTTGTCATCTTAGAAGAACAAGAAAAACATTTTACAACATTTCTAATCTGTGCTGTTTAGTGTGTTTATATGTATGTTAAAGGTATATACCAGACATCACAGTCTGGATATTGTTTAGCATGGAAAAGGTCAAATCACAAAATAGGACAAAATCATCTTGCATCTGCTAAGTCATGCTGGTGGCAGTTACTTTCTGACAATTGAAATGAGCATGAATATTCCTTTTATATAATATCTTCACCCCAGCTGGCTGCGACACACGCCAATTCCCTGTTGGGGTACCCCCATGTCCCCCTGTGTCATCACATCCCTCAATTTAGGGGTGCCCCTGCCATCTAAAGCCAAACCCCACAGGAGGTGACCTTGACCCCTGACCTGTGACCTCCGCCACCCCCCACACTTCCAACCCAACCCCTTTCCTCTCCCCTGGTTGGCTGAGAATGGTGTGCTCATTACCAGGTGTCAGTTATTACACCCTCACACACGCTGACAGCCCTAATTTATGGAGATTGTGTGGCACGTGTGTGCAAAGCGTGGGGGTGGAGTTCTGCGTGTCCGTTTGATTATATTAATGTTTTATAACTAAAGTCTTTTTTAAAATAAGTCTGCTTGCTTTCGTTACGCAGCATTTTTTGAGCACTTTTGTGCACCTTTCATAGAAAAGGATAGACTCTTGTAAACGAGACAGGAGAAATATAATACAAAAATCAGTTGAGGAAAAAGAAGGGATAAGGAAATGAGAATAAAACAAAGATGGTTACAATTAAAAGAAAATATTTGATCCCAACCTTAGCTTTAAATGCTGATTAGAGTCAAAGACCTCAGCATGAGTGCTTTGCATAATGATGACTGAACGGCTAACGCATATAAACACAGAAAGGCACATTTGCACACAGAGTCAAAACATTTGTCGCCTTAATTTCAGGTTGTAGAAATTGTTTGACTGTTGGAAAATTGAGTTGACTTCAAACAAAATCAAATGAACCGTATTAAAAGATTTTTGCTCCGAAAATAAGATGTGCAACAAAAAATCAGTACTTTCCTACAAATATATTGCCTGCAGGGAAGTGAAACTGGCTCCAGACTAAAACTATATAAAGTTATAGTAAAATGGTATTGTTATTAAATTTGGAGCAATGATTATTGGATGATATTTCTGTTTACTTAATGTTTTAAAGATTGTGTAACATGTAGATTTGATAGAAATTGAACACTCTGTTCCCAAAGCTGTGCTGTGATAGAAACTTATGATAGAAATGATACAGTGTTTGCATCATTTTCTTGAGCTGCTGACTAAAACACTATTTAGAGTAGAGCTTTATCGTAAGATGTCACAGATTTAAATATTAGGAATCTAACTTGTGCGCTTATCTGGACTTATTTGAGTACAACAGTAGAACAAGCTCTACTTGTTAGATTTAGATACAGCTAAAAATAAACAGCGTAAGGGCCAAAGTCACAGTGCTCTGACAGCATGCCCAGAACCATGAAGTGATCATGTTAGAGAGCAGTGCTCCAGTAAAAAAAAAAAAAAAACTGAGAGAGATAAAACAGATTTTTAAAATAGATGACAGTACTTACTGCAGTAATCTACATGATGTGCATGTGCACCTTTAGATTCATACACACATGCACAGTACTGTTGCCGAGGCACACACAGTTTCACTGTTGGTTTAAGTTTGCCTCCATATGTGTGGCGTCTCCATCTGACAGCCAGCAGAGCATCACTTTCTGTTTTGCTCTGTATGTTTGCATATGTCACATATTCACTCCCCTTAGTGTATATAAAGTATGTGTGTGTGTGTGTGTGTGTGTGTGCACGCATGTGTTTGCACGTGCAAGCGAGTGTATGTGTGTGTCCACTGGGGATGCTCTCACCATCCCAACTCCGTACTCTGCCTCTGTCTCCAGCGCGTCAGGAGCGGCTTACATAAGAACGGGGCAAAAATAGCAGCTGAGAGAGGAGAGGAGGAGAGGGCTGTGCTGGCATGCACACAGTCGTAACAGGACTGCAGGGCACGGCACAACCCTGAGTACTATCATATACACACACACACACACACACAGAGGGAAGACTGCAGTTATCAGCCATTATACCTATTTTTTGTTTTTTTTATTTTTATTTGTAATGTACTTTTGACAGGATAGTTGTAGAAATGGCGAGAGCTGGTCAGACTCCATCAGCGTGAAAAGCATCAAATAATTCCTATTGATGTTTCTGCGTGGGCAGAGGGCAGGGTTATGGCTCTGTCTCTAGACCTGAAGTGGGTGAAGTAAATATTGCACTAAATTAGAATGCAGGGAAACTCAGGCTGGGGCAATGAATAAAAAGGTAAAAGAAGAAGAAAGAAACTACATTAGATTGTTCATACGTGCTCACTCTGCTGCAGTCTAATTGTACGCACTGCCAAGTGCAATCATTCACTTCAAATGTTTTTCCTCCATGCTCAGAAGGATGCAAAAAGTTGCCCATTATGCAGAAACATTTCTTAATTGCGGACACTGACAATAGCTTGACTGCTGAAATGTTATTATTCTTTTTTTTTTTTTGGCCTCATTTGCAATCTTTTCTTGGTTTACATCTATTTGAGTGCCTTCTGAAATACAGAGGCAGTAATGGTTGAAAGAGACAGAGAGGAAGAAGGGACAGTACATAAAGAGGTGAAAAGGTGAGGCTAATCTCAGCTCTTACAGTTGTTAACGGATGAAGGATCGTTGTGTAAAAAGACTCCAGCGTCAGGCCACCGGTTCTGTTGAGGGGCGGGAGGAAAGGGACACATTTAAAGTGCGACACGTATCGGTACAGTGCCCTCACTCTTTGCGGGCTTGTAATTTCTCCCACCGTCTCTACCTGCTTCACTCCCTACTTACCAGCATCCCCTTTAATCTGATTACCTTCTTACTGTTTCATCTCCTTCTTTTGCCTGTAACTGAAAATCGCAAGTCTGGCTATGCTGTGTGAATCCCCTCCACTTCTCTTACCACCCTTGCAGCACACGCAAGCACACAAACATACATGCTCATGTGTTAAAGCGGGGTGAATATGTTGGAAGGAAAAAAGTGGGGGGGGGGGTAAAGAAAGTAAAGTGAACGAGTGTGAATTGCAGATGGAAGAAGGGAAAGTGAAGTTGGAAGTGGGAGAAATGGGAGGCTTTTATCCCCAACTGCCAGCAGGGACAAGCTGAGCAGAGATGTTTTTTTTGTTTTTTTGTTTTTTTTTTTTGCGTGCAAGGGTAAACACTGGAAGAGATTTTACAGAGTTGCAAGAAATCTCAGCGGGTTTAAACACAACAAGCAAAAAAAGTGTATGCATGTACGCAGGTTTGTGCATGAGTGTCAGTTGGAAAGAGTAGCTACTCCCTGGGAGACTTGAGATACCCTCCCAACCTCCCACTTTGTCTGATTTTTGCCTCCATTTGTCTCTCAAGTGTTAAAAGGGGGCTACTTTTAAATTTTCTTATTTAGAGGGGGGGGGCAGTTAATTAATATTTTTGGCTTTGTGGGCGTAGGTCAGTGACCCCAAGAGGCAGTGTGTGTGTGTATGTGTGTGTACAAGTGTGTGACCCGTAGCCCCTCCCCTTCTGTCCACCCCCCATTACCCTCTGCTTTCAGAAGCGTGGCTCTCATGCATAATGCAGAGAGAACAGGGAGGCTCTCATTAATAATTACTGCCGCCTTTGATGGATGGAGAAAATAACGAAGGGGGCTGTTAAAAATGGAGAGAGCAAGAGAGAGAGAGACGGTGGAGGCAGGAGGGAAGAACCAGAGTTTTTTGGGTGGTATTTGTTGCTGTTGTAGTTTTTTGAGGGCTCAGTGCTTTTGGGGATGGATCTGGAGATAGTATAATCAAAAGACAGGCTGATGTTTTGGATGGCGTTCATATTTTGATTAGGGAGTAACTCCTCTTTTGATAGTGGATGGATCTCTGAAGATGTGATGAATCTTAATGACTGCTTCCAACACAAAGACAATTACCACTCAAGGGTGTTTGTCTCTTGGCTTTTCTCTGATATTCCAGATCTCCAACCATTTCTTTGTGATGAACAACCTTTGCCGTCTTTACTTTTCTGTATAAGATATTGAATGTCAACCTGTGAGGTTGAAGATGAATAATTTACAGTAATCAAATTACAGAAGTCAAACCGGGTTGTTCTCTCATAATTAATATGCATATTTTATTTATACATGATCTTACCCATATGCAGCTGTGTGTGTGTGTCTGTGTTTAGGTGTGTGTGGTTGGGCTGGTCAGAACCTCAGGGTTAGCAGGGAAGGTCAGAGGGAACAGCAAAGCTACAAGACCTCTGCCAGCCAACCAATCTGAGTAAAGGCTCTGGTGGACAGCCAATGGCAGAGTGGCTTGGTGGCCTTTGATGGAGGGGCCACCATTAGCCTTGCCACTGAACAACAGCACTGGGGGCAAGATGGCTGACATCCAGCACTGCAGATATGGAGGGTAGAGAGGTACAGAGGGAGACAAATGGAAAAGTGGACTTGGTGATAGATGGTGCAATAAAGACAAAAAAGATGGAAAGAAGTGGAATTAGAAAATATTTGTTTATGAAGAAGTAGAATATAAAACCTGCTAATCCGCTAGCGGGATGACTCCAGGGATGACAATGTCATCCTGTAGGTCAGTCCACCACTTTGGACTGAATGATTGGATGGATTTTCATGACATTTTGTACAGACATTCATGGTCCCCACAAGATGAAGCCTAATGATTTTTGTAATCCTTTAGTAAGCCTTTCCTCTAGCAGTATCAGCAGGTCAGATTTTTAATTTGTCCAATCATTTGCTTGCAAATCCAATGACATTCTCATCAGACTCAGCTGCACCTTGTGTTTAGTGCTAATTAGCAAATGTTTGCATGCTAACACACTAAACTAAAAGTGAACATGGTAAGCATTATTCTTCTGAACAGCATGTTAGCATTGTCATTGTAAGCATGTTGCCATTCTGGCATTAGCAAATAGCGCCCAAAAGCCCCAAGGACTCTAGAGTATGCCTTAGTTAAGATCACTTGATCAATGAAGGTGAAAAAGTTGTTTAGAGAGGTTAAAATGGAGGGAAAGAGAAAAACAGTTATTGAATTGTGGAGAACTTAGCCAACCAAACAGAATCAACACTTCTTTGTTTTTCTCTCTAAGGCTAACTGTGTCAGATGACCATTAGCTCTACTTGGGGCTGTTATGGCTGATATCAAATGTAATTTTTGCGTTGCATTTTTGACAGAAAAGAAGACAAGAAAATATAAACTTTATATTGAGACTTATAATTTTGTTCAACAGGAAAATCTCCACAACACACTTAAATTCATATTTGAACAACACAAGCCTTCAATATTGTGAAGAAACTTTCAGTGAAGCAAATTCTCTGAGGCAGCAACATTAGTTATAGTGAGTTTATTCAGTGTGTGTCGGAGCGCAGGCGACGTCTGCCTGTCTGCTCTGATTTAAATGAAGACCAGATTAATACTTATAGCCATTATAACTAAACAGACTGTGTCACAGATAGGTTGTGACACTCTATGATGTAAGGTAACATTTAATCTAAAGAGAACAAGATCCGCAGATCACCGTGTCAGGAAGATGTCAGCATCTCGTGGCTGCAGCTTGTCAGCACATTCAGTGGGAATTTCCTCCCACAATGTAAATAGAAAGCTATCTGACAAGATATTAACAGGTGTTAATAACGTTGTTAAACAAAATGTAACACATTTTAAAGCTTACATGGACAACTGGGAAAAAAAATCCTGTGGGGAAAAGCACTACAAGTTTGACAAAGTAACAGTTGCATTACAGTGGTCACATCTGATTGGTTTATATATATGTATATATATAAAAAAATCCAAGGATGTCATCTTGACTTTTTATCAATAGACTTGACATTTTTCTCCACAGTAGGAGCACAATACACACTTTCATCACTCAAACTGACTGCCCTAACCACACAGTGCAATTCAGAGAGACACTGTTTTAGTAATTTTAAGCTGCACCAGTCAATGTTTTATGAGAACAATGGAACAAATCACTATGTTTATATGAAAGGGGGTTCTTGTCGTGACAAACCCATAGACAACTATCGCTTCACTCTGTGGTTCCTTTCAGCTCATCATTTTGGTTATATAGTTTGCAACTTCCATGTTTTGGTTCATACTCACCACTTTCAGAAACCCACTGTACACTATCCCCCCCAGCACCGACTTTGTCAAATCAACAAGGTTAGTGACTGGTGAACATGGTGGAACATTTAGCAGCCAAAGATCCAGATATTTACCTCAAAAAGTTGGTGGAGACCAAAGTAGAGCTAAAAGGAAAGTGAATGTCAAATTTGTCAGATGGACACAAACACCACTCCAACTGAAGACTCATAGTGCTCTGTGTCTGATGGATGTGTAACCTGTTAGCCATGTCAACGTGTTGTGTTTTATAGAATTTTAAATAATATAAATTCATTTATTTATAGAAAAATGGAAAGAAATGTCCTCCATGACACAAATCATAAAACTTATTTCTTAACATGACAAAGACTCAGAAGACAAAGAAGTTCAGGGTAAGCTGAGATGAGAAGAATCAGCTCCTCCACTGATGTCATCAAAAGGCCAAAGACTGAGAAAGACAAGGATTTCAAGAATGAAGCTGTAAGGTAAAGAGAAGAAACAAAGACTGAGGGGGGGGGGTGAGGTAGGAGCCTGTCATGGAAGGGTCCATGGATGCTAAAGCTGCTCAGGATTGTAGCCTCTGAAAAGCATACATGTGATGGCAGCAATTTGTCCTGCTAATCAAGTTACTCTTGGTCTGGGCCTCCTCCAAACACACTGATGTAAAGCTGATGAAAATTTTGACAGTGCCACATGACAAAGAAGAAGAAAATGCGCCCACCTACACGAGGCCCTGTACACCTACACACCGCAGGCCCCCCTAATGGAAGCCCGAATCTGCTCTGATCTTTGAATTCATTTGGCTTCATGAATTCAAGATGCGGGATGATGACATAATTGTGAAAACCTTTTACATGCAAATGGCATTGTGTCTGTGGTGATTGTGGTACTTACGCTTATTTGCAGGGTGTCTTATTTTCCTCTGTGTGTGTGTGTGTGTGTGTGTTTACGCAGGTATGAGGCAGCAGAATGACCGTGGTACTCCGTATCGTTCAGCCATTTACACATCCAGCCCTGCTCAACAGGAGCTTGCATTGAAGAGCAAACTGGCCTTCCAGCAGGTATGATACCCACACGCACATATCAGAGGGTTTCATTATGACATTTACTCAAGCAAGGTGTTACTTATAACCAAACCATGTGTGAAGTAAAGGACTAGCGGCAGAGCAGCTGTTAAAAAAGAAAAATTAACAGTTTTTGTAATTTCCTTCACACACATCATCCCTGTTTAAAAAAAAAAAAAAAAAGTCATGCAGATGTTTGTGTATTTTATTCCATCATGTCAGTAACAAAATGAGGATCATCATATTGAACAAATGTTGTAATTTCAGTATACTTTTTTGGCCGTTGTGCAGGGATAAGCTGGCGTGTGGAGTTTTCCTATTTATTTGAATAACAATTAAAAGCCAGTCTCTGGAGTGGTGACCTCTAGAGCTGGATGCTGTTTAGTTACATCCACTCAGTGACAACGTCTTTCTCTATGGCTCTCAAACTGAAAGAGCGGAAGAGGGTCGATAGGTTATTAAAACTCATTTCTAAATCTCCTCTTTTCAGCAGCACACGCGCCCTCCTTTTGTTCTTTCCATCCATCTGTCCGTCCGTCCGTCCATCAGTCTCTCTATCCGTTGATCCTCCATCAGTTCGGTTTGTTCGTCTCTTCTCTCTCTCTCTAAATGGCATTCATGGACAAGCTGGCAGGGGGTAGAGGGGAGCAAATATGATCGTCATGGTTACTTAGGGCTTCTGGGGTCAGCAGTCAAAGGCCACAGGGCTGTCACGTTGCCATGACAACAACCTCCCGACCTTGGCCTTGGGCCGGGGTCAGAGGTGAGAGAGGAGTGGCAGCTGGGATCAGGAACAGGGGGAGCAAAGCAGGAAAAGCAAAAGAGGGACGCAATCAAATCAGAGGGCTAAGACTGACAGGCTATCAACTGATGGTGACCCCACCCTTTGACTATCAACTGACCGTGACCCCACACACATGATGCACACAACACCCAGGTTTATAAGCCATACACACATACTCAGTTTTTATCACATCACATGAGTGAAAGCTCTAGAACAGCTACTAAATGGACCTTGAGGTATGATTGTCCTGTGTAAAGAAAAAAAGAAGCACAATAGGAGCAACATTCTTTTATTACGTTGTCAATCCAGCCGAAAATATTCAAATGTCATTAAAACATATTAATGAACATTTTATAAAGCTGTCCAAGATTAGATAATGAAGCAACATGCTCAAACTCAGTTTATATAGATGGGTGCTGAATCCTCAAAAGGCAAAAATCAAGTCCGTGCAATGCATGAATAAACAATTTAAGTGCTGTCCTACTTTAGATTTTTACATTACAGTGCCACACACAACAGTTAATTGCATTTCTGAGTGGCCTAAATTCTTCTGTAAATAACAATATATGACAGCTAAGTTAAGAAATGTGACGACTGTGCCACAGGCCTTTTAATTTCAGAAAACAAGCAAAAACCACGTTCAACGGGTTAATGTTACAACACAAAAAAAGGTCATTATATCGAGCATACTGTCTTCTCACCTCCACCAGGAACCTTAACCCAGTTCTCAGCAGACACTCACAAAACACATTTACAAATATCCAGAGGAGAAACAGCACCCAGAGTTCCCTCCTTCTCTCTCCCCACCTACGCTGCTGACACCACCGATCTGTCAGCCACTTCAGTGGCACCCCAGTTTCATCTGAGGGCCACTGGGACACATATCTTCTCAAAGCAGCTGACACGCTCTGAACCAAAATGGCAGCTTCCTGCCCTGAAATGGTTGCCTTTGCCGCATTGATGCTGTGTCTCAACAACACCCGGCTTGAAAATGGCATCTCTACAGAGGAAAGGCTTGCCGTGTGTGTCCATCTGTGCATGTGTGGTTTTGTGCGTGTGTGTGTGTGTGTGTGTGTGTGTGTGTGTGTGTGTGTGTGTGCGTGTTTTATTCTAAAAGGCCAATGCTCTCTATCGGGTGAAGTGAGTGCATGTTCGGTAGAGTGACAAGAGAGAGTGGGTGGAGGCGATCTAAGACGACCAGAGATAAGACAGGCATCACAAAATCCAGATTCCACCCCACTGCCAGCCCATGAGTCACACACACTTGCATGTACGTACAGACACACACACACACACACACACACACACACACACACAGACATACATTTGGCACGTACACACACAGCCCAATAAATAATTAACCCATACGAAGAGTCTCTTCTGCAGGGCTTTCAGTTTCTTAACTTCAGCACTGGGGGGGTGGGGGGTGGGGGGAAGGGAGAGTGAGGCAGAAAAGCTTGTTTAAGCGCGAGAGCAGAGAGGGGGAGGAGAGGGAGGGAGCAGCGAGAGGGGAGAGGAGAAGGGGGTTCTCTATAATGAAATTTGAAATTTGCAGAACATCAAAGGCTTCTGTAGCCAAGCCGCTGTGGCAGCAGAGCAGAGAGGAGGAGTGCATCTCTTTCTCTCCCTCTGTCTCCCCCGTCTCTCTCTCTCTCTCTCTCTCTCATTCCCCTTCTCTCTTTCTCTCCATCCCTCCCTCTCTGCTAAAACGTGTCTCCCCAGAGCTGGGTGAGGGAGGGGGTGAGTTGGGAGTGAGAGGATAGGAGAGGAGGGATGGGAAGAGTTGATTAGGAGGAGAGAGTGGGGTGGTGGTGGTGGGGGGTTTAGAGTTGGGTTAGGGTTTGGAGAAGAAAATGGAAGAACGGGGGTTCTATATATGTGTGTGCGTGCGTGCGTGTGTGTGTGTGTGTGCATGTATGAACAATAGGTTTTATCAAGCCAGCATGGATATTGTGTGTGTGTATGTGCACATACATGTGTGTAGGGCCTTGGAGGGGTGAGTGTGCCCTCTGATAAGGCATCCTAACTTAATGAGCTTGAAAGATGGAAGGGAGGGGGCACAGGGGGTTCGGAAGATGGCTGGAAAAAAAAAAGGGGGGGGGGGGGGTCGTTTGGGGCTAGAAGTCTTGAGGAGAAGCTCGAGGGTTATTAAAACGGGGCACAGCATCAGCAGGTTTCCTTAGCGGGCTTCTAGTCACACAAGCTCAGTTTGGTTTTTCCATGTTTCCTATTCTGGAAAGTCTTCAAAAGTCAAATTTATGCTCCCAACTATTCCCCAGCTCTCGCGTATTATGGACTGTCTTTCCTTTTACATCTTAAATCTTACAATATTTCTGCTGTGTTCTGACATCTTGTTCATGTAGCTATGAGACATTATTGGCTAAGATAAAAATTGACAAATTGTTAGTGGGATATGGTTCACAAATAACTTTTTTTTATCTGCCAGAAAGTAATCCAGTCAGTCAGATATTGTTAAGCAGCTGAAATGTTAATGAAATGCGATCACTTTTTTTTCCTCAGAAATGCAGGACTGATCTCCTGCGTTTTTCGTTCTTCAGATGTTGAGCTACTTGTTGTCTGCCTTGGAGAAAGAAAAAAAAAAAAAAAAAAAAAAAAAGACGTAGGAGCGCGTGCTGCCTCGCTCCGAGACTGAAGTGCATGTGCATCCTCTCTCCCTCTCAAAATGTAGGAGTGTTGGCTTCCTCGCTCACAAAATGTAGGAGCGCTCGCTGAAGATTAGAGCTCAGCTAAAATGGATGCCTGACCCGCGCTGAGAGAGAGAGAAAGAGAGATGAACAGAGCAGGGCAGGAAAAAAAAAGAAAATCAGACACAGAGAGAATACACATCCTTTAGCTCACACACATTTATAGACACAGTGATGTACATGAATGTTTTACATGTATGGCATTTCACAGAACCTCACAGGAACAAGCTTTCGGTATCTCTGTCTCTCTTTCAGGCTATTGTGTTTATATGGTTGTTTTTTTTCACCACCTCACTAGAGTCTGTTTTCATTCCCTCAGCCTCACGATAATCTCCCATGCTCTTCTCCTCCTTTTCCTTCGCTCCATCTCTCCCTGCGTGTCTCTGCACCATTTCCGTGTCTCTTTTTTTTTTTTTTTTTTTTTTCCTTCCCTGTCTGTCTTTTTCCTTCGTCCTCTCTCCATCACTCCCGTTCTGTGTCTCTCCCCGAGGTCATTGAGGGCAAGCGCGGTGCCGCGGACAAGTCGATAAGTATCATGTCAGGCTATTTCGTGTGTTTTCAGGCAGAGCCACAGTCTATCTACTACCAGAGTTGTACCGCGGAGCAGCTTTCCTGTCGGCAACAGTCAAAAATTGTGTTCACATTTTAAAGATGTTGAAGGGCTTCAGCGTTCAGGTGTGAAGACTCATGTTGGCTGCTATAAGTCGGTTGTGTTTCATATATAAGAAAATATAATTATATATAAAATATAATGCAGTGTTATAGATCAAACTATACCTACAACACAGTATGAACAGCATTGACAGGGGTCATTCTGCTACCTAATGAGTACTTTACTCTTAAAATTTTAAGTGTTTTTCTGCTGATATTTCTCTATTACTACTAAAATAATAAATGCAGAACTTTAACTAGTATTTTTATCTTGTATTTTTCATTGAGCTACTTTTACTTAAAATGTAAAAGATCTCAATACTGAACTGCTACACTTACATTGTAAACTTGGTAAAATATGCTTTGGCAATAATGTACTTAATGCCAATAATGAAAATTTGAATTCGAGATCAAGGCTGAGACAATGACACCAGGCAAAATGAATAAAATGATGGAGGTGAGAAGCCCGAGAAATGGTAAATAGCAATAACCACACACCAGTAACTGGAGTGGACTAAGGGATGATTACATAAATCACAGAATTGAGGTCATGTCCCTCTTCAAATGTCTTCACCATGAGTCATCGGGTGTCACAAACTCTATGTCAATGCACGTCTCTTCCCCACCACTCTGCAGCCGTAGGCCTTTCCGAGGGAAAACGACAGAGAGAGACAAGACAGTGGGGTAGGATAAGAGAAGAGAGTACATTTTCCTCCTCCTCCTCCTCCTCTCCTGCTCTTCCTTCTCCACCTCCACCCTCTCTCGGGATGTCACGTCCTATTTGTGTCCCGGGGCCGACTCTCTGGCGATGGTGATGGCGAGTGGGGCTCTCTCGCTTGGCTGGAGAGCAGGGAGGACTTGGTAGCACGAAGCTGTGGTCTGTGCTCACATGGGAGAGAGAGAGAGAGAGAGAGCGAGAGAGAGAGAATCAGCAATGGAGGGAGATGGAGAGAGAGAGAGAGAGAGAAATGCACCCGTTCAGCCATGTCTTTGACAGGGGAGTCTTTCCGACAGGCGTGAAGAAAGGAAAGGCTGACTGGGCTGAGTGAGCTCAGCCCTGGACACACACACACACACACACACACACACATTACTTGTTTTTGTCATTTCAGAGGACGTTGCATTCACTTAAATGAATTCCCTGGCGATTTAACTTAATGTTAACTATTACCAGTACATACTTAAACCCAAATATTAATTTTATACCTTGTGGGTGCGAGCTTTTTGTTTTCAAATTGAAGGTGAGTCACTGTAACGTGACAGATTTACGTCCCCACAGAAAATATGCACACACACACTGATCTATTCCTCAATTGTCCTGTTTCATTCCTCACAGACACACACACATACACAAATGTATAGCCTGCTTGCACACACACATTCTCTCCCTCCATGTAGCCATCATCTGAACATCAGCATCAACAGCATGAAAATGCTCAACTTGTGGACATCTAGTTCGCACTTCCTCTCTCGAATTTTTCCCTCCTCCATGTTTGCCATTTTTACCCTCCACGTCCTTCCCTCCATTCCTCTGCCGCTGCTGCTGCAGTGAGAGAGAGAGCGAAGCCACATAAGGTTATACACAGTGGCGTGACGCCATGCATTCTGATTTATAGATCTAAAATGGCTGCCGTGTTGTGACTGCTGTAGAGGGCTGGATGTAGAGCGCGGGAGTGGTGCGGGGGTGTCAGGGTGGGGGTGTATGTCTGCTCAGAATAACAGACCTTTTCTTGGACATTGTGTTCTCCTTACATGAAGCATCCTCTGCCCCGAAGGCTTCGCTACTACTGTGGTTTGGTGGTGATGACTGATTAATTAGGCCATGATGTACAAAGCTCTACGCTTGTGTCGGCTGGTTTACTAGAGTGCTGTTGGATGTAAGCAGGGAAAAATGGGTTCCTCTGTGTCAGACAGGGCATTTAAAATGTAAATATGTCCATGCTTGTCAAGCTGATATTCTTTGCTGAGGGCTGCGTTGCGCTGTAGTTTGGTTTGTGAACGTTGGGTCCTTCCTCCAGGGAGATTAGAGCCCTCGCATTGTAGCAGCAGCCACTGAGGACTTAGAGGTCAGCTGCTGCCTCAGCCTCTCTGTGGGGCGCAGAGCTTTGATTTACAGACTCCACTGCATCACCTCCAGCACACACACACACATACACACACATCAAGTACCACACTGCCTCCATGTGGACAAAACTATACACTACCTATAACATGCTGCCCTTCACTGACATTTCCTTTTTAGAGATTATATACAGATTGTTTTTTTTTTTTACATACATTGTCTCCCTCACAAATGCATAAGTAGAAGTACAGACTGGGAATTGTTCTGTCATGGCCAACATAATTTCTTTTCATGACGTTACTCAACAGCAAAAAATATGCCAAACTTGGGGCCTGTATCTCTCTTTTCTTGCATGTGTTTGGCTTGATTTCTTTTGTTGTTGTTTTTTTCATAAGTGGAAAAGCAAATCTCTCTTTTTTTGAGATGAACATTTGTCAATCAACAACTGAACTAAATAGTCACATAGGCCGACGGGTGACAAAGTGTAGTGTAGAAACATTATAAATGCAGAGATGCTTTCATACAGGGCACAACGGGTCACTGAATGCTGAGATTTTGGACCAACATGTTGGAAGGCACTGTCCTCAAAACATCCAAAAACATCATTTTGGAAGAATGGTTTTCCATCCCTCCAGCACTCTATAGCTGCATGGACACCTTACTAAGACAGTTTATGTTGATCTTTCCTAGTAATTTGTCACTCATTTGTGTATATTTTTGTCCTCAAACTCCATCTTGGAACATTTTTCCTGCTCATGAACTCTACAGTCCCTGAGTATTGACATATTTTGGAACATAAAGTGCCCACGGTTCAACAGTGGAGAAGTAGTTCCAGATGATGTTGGATGATGGAAGATGATGCAGATGTTATTGCAACATTCCATTCGAGCCTGGTTGGGGACCTTCGTAGCATGACATAACCCTTTTCTTTCTGCCCACATTTCCTGTCACTCTTGACTGTATCTAATAAAGGCGAAAATATGCCCCCTTTGAAGGAGGTGGATTATTTTGCACAAGCAGTTTGAGAAGTTTTGACATTTTCATACTTTTTTTTTTCCTGCCTTGGAAACCTGCCTCCATTGGGTGACTGTTTGATACTCGAAATATGTATTTCAGCACCTTAAGAAGAATGAAGCCCCCGTTCCTTAAATACTTAATAACAGTATCCATGACAGTGTCATGCAGAGAGACATGATATATTGCAGGAGCTGATAAGAACAGGTTGAGCCAGGATTGAATATACAGCTTCTGTTTCATGGCGGTGGTTGAACCTTGCCAATTGACGCCTCCACAAAGCAGAGCTCCTCGGTGCTGCGCTGTGCTGAGGTGTAGCGAGCTACATGCAAGCTACTTGTTGCCCACAGATAGTCCCGCTGTGCCTCGAACTTGTTGTTTTGTCAGCTCTCAAGAGCACTGATCTAGAGAGGACTGAGCGCTTGTATTATTAGATAGAGAAAACCACTCAGCACAGCAGGTATACCTTTGATATATCTGTCAGAGGTGTTTAGTGTGTGTATGTGAATTTGTGCACTTTTTTTAGTGTGTTTGAAGCCTTCTCTCATGGTGTTTAGAAAAGTGTAAGTGTGAAAGTGTCTTCAGGAGTTCTCAAAGAGAACGGATACTCTTTGATGCTTTGTCCCACAGAGAGAGCCACAGAGGCAAGCTGCACTACAAAAAGAAATAGATGTTCCTTTCTTCTGTCACTCAATAACCCTGCTTTCTAGTCAAGGAGGAGATACTCTTTACTGTATTAGTGAGAGGTATTGAAAGTTCACATCCAATACACTGCAGAATAAAACAGCCATTTAACAGGCACGCTCATTTTGAAGAAGTTACAACAATCTGAGAAAGTAGCGCCGAATGTATGTCGTGCCTGTGGTGATGGAAACAGGCTGCAGGATATGAACACATGAAGTTGCTGCATGCTAGGAATAGTTTCCTCTCAGATATGTAGGTCTGTTTTAGGGATTATAACCTTGAACATTGCCTCAACCTAAAAGAGTACTCTACCGATTTAGCATTGCACTCCTACAACGCTGTCAGACACATGCTGAACAGTAAAAAAAAAAAAAAAAGGCCCAAAAGCGATGCAGTAGAACCCGAGATGTTGGTTCTCCGTGGTCAAAACTGGGGCCTATATTACCCACAGTGCAACTTGACCACAGACAGTTTGTCAGAGACTCGGGTGTGTTATGTTAGTAGCAGCTAATGTAGCCTTGAACCACTAGCCTCAAGCAGAGATGGGTTACAGAGGTCTGGTGCTCTCGTTTCTTTCTAACTGTACACTCCCAGATTTTTTCATTCTCAAACTTGTAGTCTTCAGCCGAAAAAGGCTTTATAAAACTCTTTTCACCTATGCAGTAGTGCTCCCCAAGATCTGTAAACAGATTTTGATGTGTAAAATCGGTGGAGCTCCTCTTAGCTTTAACGTCATAGTCATTGTCATTTCGCTGCATACAAATGCACAGACAAAATAGTCCAATTTTTTGTTGTCCAATTTAAATGAAACGAAACTCCTGGGATCGATGTGGAGATAATTGTAGAGACTGTAGCAGTAGTACAGTTTGTACTTGGGGAATTCAGTGTACATAAACATATTGATTGATACTGTTGGAAGGGTGAGTATTTCTAGGCAAACAATGTTGCATGGTAATTAAGTCAAAATGGGTCTGATTGTTATGCAGCTAGACATCACAGGTTTGATCCCCGCAACCACACGATATGTCAATTAACATTTATATGTAATTCTAAAATGTCTGCAAGCAACAGAACAGCAACTTACAGGAGCGTCAGCTAAAATGCGAACATATATATCAGCTTGAATACAAAACATATATTTGGAATGACTTTACCTGTATTTACTGATGTGGAGAAGCTGCTTCATGAGGAAAATGTATACACATTTATTTCTAAAATGTACTCCTTACTGCTGAATGAGGGCCCAAAGCCAGGTTTGCATAAATCTAGAGCGAGAAGGGAATCAGATCTGAACATAATTGATGAACAGCTCTGGTCAGATTTATGTCAAGGCAGTTTGTCAGCCACCATTAATAGCGGGTACAGATTGGTTCACTATAATTTCCTCCATCAGCTGTACCTCACCCCACAGAAACTCCATAAATCCAAACCTGAATTGTCAGAAATGTGCTTGAGATGTGGTATAGAGGTCGGCTCCTTCTTGAGGCCCTTTTGGTACGACTTCTGTGACACCGTCATCAAGATCACAGGAGTTACCTTCCCATTAGATCCTGAGCTTTGCTTACTGGGGAATTTCTCAAGTGTCAGTAGATCTTCAGCTAATCCCCAAATTAAATTTATGGAAATCGCTTTATGTGTGGCCAGGAAATGCATAACAGTGACATGGAAATCTGATTCCCCTCTCCTCATTGATGGATGGTCTTTGGAAATGAACAGCTGTATTCCTCTTGAAAAGATCGCATATAGTCTTATCTAGAATATATATACGCACATCACTGACGCCACCATAGGGATGAGATCATTTCTAGTTAGCCAGAAGGCCTCTTTAAAGGACATAACACTGTGTTGGTGCAGTGTCTCTTTGTGTTGCACTCTATACGCTGACCTTTTCTTTCTTTTTTTTCTCCTTTTTGTTTATGTATTTTGTCCCTAGGAGCTGGATCAAAAAGGCTTTGGTCCCATCACCACAGAGATTCTTGAGGGGCAGCAGTTTTACTACGCTGAGGACTATCACCAGCAGTACCTGAAGAAGGTACCTAATGGCTATTGTGGCCTCAAAGGCACCGGGGTCTCTTGTCCTATTGGAGCTGGGAAGGATGAACTGTGAGGAATGTGTGTTGAGAAGGTGACAGATGAGGATTCTTTAAGGCACTAATGTTCCTTTTTTTTTTTTTTTTAATTTGTTTGTGACATCACAGATAGTTTGGAAGCCAATCCTGGTCCAATATTCAACTTAAAAAAGTGTGATGTGGAAACTTGAAGCCTCCTGTGCACAAACACTTAGAATGGACAGTGAAGTAGGAGACATCTTGTGTCCAGCAGTTAAACTTCTGAAATGAAATATATTTGCATATTTATAGATTGTAGAAATTTTTACTTAGACAGAAGTGGTAGATGCCATTTTAAGGATTTTAACAAGTTAATTGAACTTTTTTGTGGAAAATCCATATAGGACACACATTATTATTCAGTAGTATTTTATATACAGTGCATCTTTTGGAGGGGATCTTATTTATAAATTATGAATTTATATTGTGTCTGTTAGCATTTCTTCTACAAAATAGAATATTTAGTCAAATTCAGACAAATTCACTACTAAGTCTCAGGGAATTGTTTATTCAAAGCTTCAGTAAGTGTTTTCTGGCACCCTTGTGGAATGAATACAGTGTGTGAACTGTAAGTAACTTTCTGTGTATAGCACCTAAACACAAAAGCAATTCAAAGCTCTTTACAGAAGACATAAAAAATGCATTAAAACATCATTTTTTAAAGACAAAGAGAAAGAAAATACAATAAGGTAAATGGTATAAAATAGAATTCAAATTGAATTTGTGGTGCAGCTGCAGCAAAGTCTGTTGCACTGCAGCAACAGTAAGCTTCCACAGGGAGGCGACATCTCTCAAAGAACAGAGCAGGGCAGTATGTTTGCATTGCATTTTTTTTTTTAATGTGACATAGCTGACAAATGTGTGAAAACCTTACTGTAATAATAACCATTATCCTTTTTTCTCAAATGCATTATTAATATGACCAGTAGCATAGGCGTAGGCTAACACAATACCAGCTTGATGTAGTCTCATTCTTTTCATTTTACTGTAAATATCTTGATTTAATTGAATCAAGTAATGAATATTAACACAGACAGAGCTCTGCTTTTATTTTCATAACATCTAACATCTAACTGGAAATAATAAAATGTAGTTCTTCCAACCTTTTTGTTTGTGTACCAAAGCATGCGGTTGTGTGTGTTCATGCATACATATTTAAGCCACAGGTTAGATTATTTGTCCCCTATTCTGCACCATTTGAAAAGGGACAAATGAGTATGAGTCACTGTGATACACACATACAGATTAAGAGACCACTCATACTGAGTCACAGAATGAGACACTCAAGGCACTAATGTATGCAGTATGATACACACTTTGCTTAAACCCTCACTTCACTCCCCCAAACCCATGATTATGAATAAATGTCTTATTATACATCATATAATTACATATCATAGAGAAATCAGCAATTACTGAATAAGCATTGTGTGCACTACTTTTTATAATTAAACACATGAACCTGAAAGTCTATTTAAAAATGAAAATCACACTCATGGTTACACTCCAAAATACAGAGATGATATCTAGAAAAAGCTTTTTGGTCGACCGCAGTTGTGTGATTCACCCCGCTCTCGTTTTTCCCCCTCCCTCTCTTCTATCTTTCTTTCTCTGTCTGTGTGTATGTGTCACATCCTGACACCTGTGTGTAGGTGTGGACCAGGGCACAGGTGCAGGTGCAACCTCTTGGGGCCTATTTTAGTATTGGGACAGATATTTTTGCATGTGTCTGCATGCAGGAGCTGTGTGTGTGTGTGTGTGTGTGAGAGAGAGAGAGAGAGAGTCAGGGCATGTGAAGTTGTGGCTTGCTTGATCGAACCGCGCTGAGCGGTATGTGGTTGGGCCAGCTAGCTATTTTTCCAACGCACGCCTATATTTTTGCATGCTGTTGTGTTTTGTCGAGTGCGTGAGAGGAGATAACCTTTTAATAAAGTGATCTTCATTTCCTCGGTTTGTGAAGAGAGGATGCCATGAAAGCTTTAATCGCACGGTGAAATCAGTTTTTCCGCCATCTGTGATGATGTCTGACTTCAACAAGAGATGCCTCAGTGAACCATGGCGTGATTCTGTTTATTTCTGCCACATTACAGAGAAGACATTATCACAAAGTAAAAATTATGAGTGATTATATGTAGGAAGCGATCGACATTTGCTGTGGAAATTTAACAAGTTTAGTGCAGACACGTTAAAATGACTGACATTTAGAGGTAACTGCTTGAGCAAGTGTGTGTGTTTTCTGTGTATTCCTTTGTAAAGAGATAAAAATGGGGCATGGAAATGCATGGTACTCTCATATACGCATCCATACACAAACACAGTGAGGCAGAGCAGGACAGGAACCAGGCTGTGTGTGCCCTTCAGACAGAGCCTATTGTCTGCAGATGGGCCTTTAATGGCCCCACAGCTGGCCACTAAGAGCATACCGCTCCAGCTTGCTGCTATGCCTCTCACAGGCCTATACTCGGTCACCCTGAAGAGAGGAGGCAGCTCACACACTGAACTAACACTGAAAAAATCATCGCCCCCAATCATTTTGAGGGAGGAACAGGTTTATAAAAACGTGAGGTACTTTCTAAGAGCGAGCTGAAACAGAGAGATAGCTGCTGGTTGTTTATCAGAAGTTCTGTGCACCCTTACCCACACGTGTACACACACACACACACACAAACACATAAACCTACGTCCCAACCCACTACCTCAAACTTCGTCCTGTACTGCCGCCTAATGCAAAAGGTAGCGCCCAC
This sequence comes from Scomberomorus guttatus, assembly GCA_038419695.1. Classification (NCBI taxonomy): domain Eukaryota; kingdom Metazoa; phylum Chordata; class Actinopteri; order Scombriformes; family Scombridae; genus Scomberomorus; species Scomberomorus guttatus. Next base: position 13,276,885 of record CM076455.1, read on the forward strand.
GCAAAGAAACAAACACACCAAAAAGACACCTTGCAGAGACGTGCACCCACACAAATTTCTTGCACTCTGATATGTTCTCTGTTGTGTCCTCCTTTCACAGCTTTTCATTTATCTTCCCCCTGACAGCTTCAATAGATCTTCTCTTATTTATATACAGTACCATGTATGTATACATCATTGAATGTAGCATTGTTTTATACCATTTCCTTTGTAGATGCTACCATAGGCAGCTAAGTAATTTGTTTTTTAGACACCAACCAACACCATTGTTTGGTGAGCTATATAAATAGAACAAAAACAGAGAGTGGTGTATTCTGGTGTTGCAGTCCTACTATCCTGCCAGCTGGAGATTTTTTTTGTGTCTTCGTGCTCTGCTCCTCAAATAATTACTTTTCTAGATTTTAGAGGTAGCAGGAACACAATCAGATATGAGTGTGTGTGTATGTATGTATCATCTTCTGCATGTGTGATGGGGAAAACAGAGCTCGCTTTTCTATATGGCCTGTACATTTCTCTCATGATATGTGAGAGTTGTGCGTAGGGTTTTGCGGATGCCAGATGTGTTTGCATCCCCTCCCTTGCTCTCCCTTCCCCTCCCTCTGGTTCCTGCATGGGCGCAGGGTCTCAATCAGAGCATCAGGGCTCCAGGAACCGGAGCACAGCAGTCTCTCTGTGCTGCCCAGAGAAGTGCAGCCTTGTCTGGGTCGATGCATCTGCGGCCTGGGGGTGAGCTGGGGGAGAGAGGGCGAACCCTGGTGCCCCTGCATGCTGGTTTCATTGGAGGTCTTTTGCCGTCAGCGCGTCATGACCCCTGAATTCTGAGGGAGAAACACAAGCTGATTACCAGATACAGTAGATTTGCATATTACCAAACAATCTCCCATCCGTCTCTCAGTCATGAACAAGTTAATGACTCATTCATACTTTTAGACATTTCCTCAAACTGGTTAGTTTGGTGCAGCTATACCCTAATTAAAAATAAAAACAAAAAAAGGCAAGCTCGCACACGCTCACGCCTCCCCAGACGTGTGTTCTTCCCCATAAAGTCAATGTCACAAGCCTGTTCCTCATTTCCACTGGGAATAGCGATGGGTTAAGGGTGGGGGTGGAGGGCAGCACGTGCTGCAGGGCCTAGTTGGCTTTGCTAACTGGCCCACTGGCTTTCTGGCTGGCAGCCCATACTGTCACACTGCACCTGGGAGCCTGTGTGTTGTCAGCCATGCTAGCTAGCTCAAGCTACCACCACATGATACACAGGAAACCCAGAAATAACTGCTGAGTGTCTTCATCACAGTAACCACTTACTGGGGGTGTGTTGCTGACAGAAAGAGGGGCTGAGGATGGAGGGGAGGTAAGTAGGCTGGAAGAGAGACAAAATCGGTGGAGTACTGGTTGGAATGGGACTGGGTGATCGCATTGAGGAGTAAGAATAGAAAACTGGAAAGGAAAGTGAAAGAGTGAAGCACAAAGATGCTCTGGTACTTGCACCTGTGTAGGCCTGTGTTAGAGGAAGATTCCACCGGCCTTGATTCAGTCAAAATATCTTGCATTTATGTACTCGCTGACATATGCAGTATATCCTGTTTATGTTGATGTTCTTATAATCAAACCACTACAAAGCTGAATGCGCAACAATCGAAGATTTACATTTCACAGCTGAGGCATCTGCCATCAGCAGTGAGCGTATGTCACAGTTAAATTTCCAAAACATCTTTCTCTCTCTTATACTCATTTTCTGGCTTTATCTGCTCTGTCCATCTGTGCCTTGAGTCATCCAAGCCTCACCTCGCACAGGTGTGAGAGTGGAGTCAAGTTTGAACGCCACCAACAAGCCCTCGATTAGAACACAACACAGGAAAGTGTTGTGAAACAGTTGGGCTTTCAGGTGTTGATGTGCTGATGTGTCACCATTCTGACAAAAGAGGAAAGAAACAGGACACGCACACACGCAGTTTGCATTGCAACATGCACCAACCGTGTTCTCAGAACGCTTGCTACAAGCAGATAATTTCTGCCAACGGATGAGAGCCTGATAAAAGCTATGACAAAGATGGTGGCCCCTATTTTTGACTGAATATATCTTTCTGTTTGTGTTAGAGAGAGAAACGTAAAAGGAAGAGAAGAAGAAATTGTCATGAAGGAAACAAGTAGATGGAGGGAGTGAAAAAAAAAAAAGAGAGAAGGGAGGAGAGATGGTGCTGGCTGCACCAGGAGGAAGCTGGGTCTGATGCTTCTCCATGCAGCTGCTCCCAAACACCCACACTCTTCCTTCTTCCTGTTGGAGTGTGTGTGTGTGTGTGTGTGTGTTTACTTTGTGTGTATAGATTCATTGTCTTACTTTCACATAAGGAAAGAGGAACCTACATTGTTCTAACCAGTTAGAACAATGTAGAATTCTTACTGGCTTAATGCTGATGCAGGTATCTCAATAATCATTAGTTGTATCATATATAAACAGTATGGTCTTGATTTTATATTAAGGATTTCTAAAGATGCTGAATGAAATAAGATAAAAAATGTCGCTCTCTTATGATCAAACAGAAAACTGGCTTAGAACAAAAAAGAGCTCGGTCTTGCAGCTTGAAAGCTGTAGATCTTCAGGTATCCGACAGAAGACGCAGTCTAAAATAGCTGAAGTAGGTTTCTCCCTCCTGGCTGAGGCCCTCGGTATCTTTTCAAAGAAACAGTGGCCTCAAAAAACATCCGCTGGTGGAAACACTGGCCTGACAGTCAAGTGAATGGAAAGGTTTGAGGTAAGAATGTGGCCACACTGAGGTGTCAAAGGGGTGTGTGATTGTGATTGTGTGCGTGTGTGTGTGTGTGTGTGTGTGTATGTGTGTGTGTGTGAGTGTGTGCATGCATTTCTGCTTGTGTGTACTTGCTGTGTGTAGCAGTCTTTCCATCACAATCGTGTTTTTGATCACAATCGAATGCACAGCCTCATCACTGTTGTAAGTGACTGGTGGCTTTACTGCACCTTTGTACATGGCTGTTCAGATGGACCTCTGGCATGCTTGTCCTCTATTTTATTTGATGCACCGACATTCAACATCACTTCTTCTTTTATGACAAATGCCAGAAATTAAATACTTAATAAAGAATTTAATAAAGGAACCGTAACAATACACTACAAAATCATATCATAGACAGTTATTAACATTGAATTTTTGCCCTTGTGATTTAATAACATAATTAGTTTTGAGATTACAAGAGAGCTTTTCAAGAGAGCAGCATAAACATTGTTACAACAATACATACAAACAGCATAGACAGACTAATACAACTGTCACACACTGCAAATGAGTGAACACGATATCCAGTTAATATGCAGTTAGAGAGTAATCCAGTTAAGATCCAATAAGAGTATACAAAATATCCAGTTAAGAAGAAAACTATTTATAATAAAGTAAGAACAAAAAAATGTAAAAGCGACCACATTGTGCTGTTTTCCTGAACCTTTAGAACTGACTTAAATTCCCCAACAGTAATCAGCTCTGACAGTTTCAAGTCCTTCTGTACATTGTTCCAGGAGGAAGGGGCAGCATGCTCAAAATATATTTTTTTTTAAATCTAAAAGCCAGCTCCATCCTAACTCGAGGAACCAACAACTGTAAAATATTGTGAAAATGCAGGCCATACTGGTTTTGATTTCTACATATGTATCTACACAGATAAGGAAGAACCAACCCAATAGGACATCAGGTAATTATGCTAAACACCCTTACTTAATAAAACACATAATATCAATAGTTTTTATATGGTCAGGTCAGTATAAAACGTTACCTTAAATATGTAGATAACAGCCAGCTTGTCAACTGATCAAATGCTCCCCAGCGACTGAGATATTAAACTGGATTTAGATACTGGAGGCTCCTCGTCGTCTGTATTTTTCTTCGTATGCTGCTGTTGCAGGGTACTGAGGCAGGATACAGCACATCTGCTTCACACTCCATAATGATGGGGGAACAGCACGTGTTCAGCACCAAAACTGTGTGATAGACTATTACATTATAGTGCTGCCAGTTAAAACTGGATGGCTATTATTGAAGAAAATGTGAGTTTGGACAGATTGCAGAACATGATTGGGCTGATTTTTGATTAAACTCACGTCTTTTTGGCAATGCCTTGAATACCTCTGCCTTTCACAGTCAAAATAACCCAGTTTCAAAAGGGCTTTTAACTTTGAAATCAGTGTGAAATGTCTTTTCCAGTTGTGTATGTGTGGTAAAATCTTTTTTATTCTGTTCTAAAACTCACTGCTGCTTGTGTTCAGGGCATTAACTTGGATGATGTCAAAAATAGAGCTGAAATCTTAGTCGATTAGTTGATCAACAGAAAATTAATAATTTAGATAACTAACTAAATGGTTAATTGTTATTTTTTAAGGAAAAATACCAAACATTACCTAGTTCCAGCCTCTCAGTTGTGAGGATTTTCTGCAATGCATTGTCTTACATTGCATAGACAAACAATTAATCAATAAAGAAAATAATCAGCAGTTCAAATAATAATGAAAGTAGTTTGTTGCAGCTTTAGTCAAATACTTGACATTTTTTTCTATTTCGTTACAGAGCGATTGACATTTTATTTCACTGTGTTATTGCTGTTTGTACAAAGAATGAAGTACATCTGCCTTGGCTACCTTCCCCAAGATTTAGTTGTCAAACACTGACACTGACTCATTTAGAGTGTAGATGTGATGCCATGTACATTATGTTTTGTCTGTGTTTGAGAAGAACTACAATATCGCAGCACAAATGGAAGAGATTAAACATAAATGGGGCGTTCTGTGACAGCTACCATGTGTTGTCTGAAATCTCATATATAGCCATAACCTTTGATGACAAATACCTCTTCCTCCTCTTCAACCTCCTCTTCATCCCCTCTGCTTGTCTTTCTTTGTCTCGCTTACTTTCTTCTCCGTCTGTCACACTCTTTCCCCCTTCTTCTCTTGGGGCCGTGTGAGATGAGTACAAGACAGAGGAGAGTGTGAGCTGTGGTGAGCCACAGACCAAAATAACTGGTACTTTTTTTTTCTTTTTTTTTTTTATAAAAACACATGTGCATCCACCCACACATAAAGTCACACATGCGTGTACAGCCACACGCACTCACACAGAGGTCCCTTTTATTGAGGATCCCTGGAGAGAGGTGTAGCTGGATGTACAGTATTTTGGCCATGTCAGTGCAGATTGTGTGTGTTGATGGAAATGGACCTCCATGGAGAGTGAAACAGGCCATGTGTAGACGCTGTTTATGAGCTGAGTAAGTTTTTTTTTCAACTGCCTGGACTTCAAACTAGAACATAACATTCAGAGATAAAGCAATTGTTTTATTCTTTCCCTTTTTTTTGACAATCAGCTGCGAGATACTACTCTCCTTCTCTGTCTCACTTTCTCTCTCGGTCTCTCTGTTGCCTTCTCTCGTGACAGATCTGCAGCCTCCCTGTCAAGCTGGCATAGTGGCATCATTCTAAAACTGGTATTAGGCATTTCCTGCTGCGTCCGTTGGCGAGTGTAAGGGCGTGTGTGTGTGTGTGTGTCTGTATATGAGTGTGTGTATGTGTCAATGTGCGTGCGTGTGTGTGTGTGTGTGTGTGTGTGTGTGTGTCGGGGCGGAACGCACCTGGTCCGCGCAGCTGTGGGGATCCTAGCAGGGGGGAGAGAGAGAGAAAGAGAGAGATAGAGGAAGGAGAGAAAGAGAGAGGGATGGGAGGAGACGAAAAGGGGGCCCTGTGTGCTGTACTGGGGACCCGACGAGTTCAAATAGAGAGAAAGAAAGATGTGGGGAGAAATAGAGGGACTCAATTTTGAGGCGATCACAGTGGCTTGCCGGAGAGGGGCTGATACGCTGTGTAGCTTCAAACTTGCTGGAACCTCCCTCCAAAATTAGTCTGTTTATGAAAATCAGCCTGAAAGGGAGAAAATTATAAAACAAAACAAAGTTTCTGCGTTTTTTACATGTGACAGAAAAAAGTGTGCACTGCATCTTTTCTCTGGAAAAGGTTTGAATAATCTTAAAGATTCCACTTACTCTAATAAATTGACCCTGAGTAAATCCTGTTAATAAGATCTGGCCAAATGTCATTATTCATCTCTCACAAGGAAGATCTACATAACACTGAGCTTTACCTGCACAGTGCTTCACTTCACTGTATTGCTTGAGCATGTAAAAGTGACTATTGTGGTTTGCCTGTCCAGTCTCCTCCTTTCCATTCCTGACTCTCAATATGTAACTTGAAATGGTGTCAGTCTATGCTGGGATGTAGTTCCTCTAGTCCTCTGCAGAGGGGGCAAAGAATCTGTTGAAAAAAAAATGGAAGAGCAGTGATAGTCACAAAGATTTTACAGTGAAGATTTGAAGTATGAGCAAACAGGCCAACGATAAGAGGAAACCATGTAGGAACCCACGCCAAGAGGAAACAAACAAATGTGTTTATCAGGCTTTCTCATTCAAAGTGCACAGATCTCCTTCAGCACAGATGTGCTCAGCACAGATGTGCTCACACACACGCGCACACACACACACACACACACAGAGTCGTTCACAGCTGGACAACCAAGGAGCAGTCAGCACTGGAAAGGTCAAGTGACCAAGTCAAAGGTCAAGCCACAGAGAACTGCAATAGAGAAAAGAGGAGCACAAAGGCATCAAACACACCCGGCACGCACACACACACACACACACACACACACACACACACAAACACACACTAACTAATGTCATCAACGCTATTGCTACATTTGAGTCTTTACTCCAGATGGGCAAACACACTGACCCTCGATCAGCTTGCCAGTCAGAATTGTGGTCATTTGATAAGAAGCAAATATGGGTCAACATCAAATCAGCAGCCCAATAAATCACTGTCAAAGCTTTCACCATAAAATATGACACATAATGGCATGAAGGTCACTTTAGTTGACTGATTATGGTTTTGGATGAAATGTTCTCTGATTGTTTGAGCACTCCTTAAGTTAAAAAAAAAACAGTATATTCTGATGTTTTTAGGTGTGTTAAAGTGAGACTTTTCACTTTTTAATCATACTGTTACAAATGAAACGTTAAATTCATGAGCAATGAGCAGGTTTTGCTAAAATATCCTCAGTTGTTATGACCAGTAGCTTGTTACCTAATGCTGGCAAACCTTTGATATTGCTGTATGACTGATATTAATATTAAGTCAATCTGCTGACATAATGACTTATTTTACTTGTGCTGCTGTACCGTCTATGTTCTAGCATTTACTTTCACTAGTGTGTAAGAACTCTATGAACTACTAACTGTGGCCTTATTCTGTGCTTTCAAATTCTCACAAGAAATCCAGAATAGCTGCTTCTTAATAATATTCAGGAGATGTCGGGTTACAGCAGGTGAAATGAAACAAGTCTTAATTGCGTAAAAGTGACCAGACTAATGCATGACTCATTGGTGTGCTGGTAAGTGCTCTAATTACAGCAAAGTGGATTTAGCAGCTATTTGAAAATGACCTTTGAATAGATACACAATTGTGTGTGTGTGTGTGTGTGTGTTGGTGGACTTGGCTGGGTTTTTGGTGTTTTTTCATGTGGTTGTAAAGAAAATGTGAACTATTTTGAGAGTGACAAGTGTATGAAATTGAGTTAAAGAAGATTTGTGGTCTCTTATACAGTGTGAGTGCAACAGCCAAGACATCAAGGGGAAAGATTGTCTGAGTGCAGTCTGTGATCTGTGCGAAATTTTATATTTGGGTTTTAGCTTCTATGTTTATTCCAAAGTGGCTGACAAGGACTTAATGCTACCCACCGCTGAGTGTAAATATCTGTGCGTGTACATACTTTATGTATATAAGCTTGGGGCTTGTTTAATGACAAGCTGCATCTGATTCCTAACCGCTGCACTCTCACCAACAACAGGCAGGCAATCATGGTTTTGTGTGATAAAAATCGAATCAACATGTTTCAGTGATTTTTATGGCAGCAAACTGTGAGAGCTGCAGTCTTTTCCCATAACGTAAAGCAATGACACTCAAAACCAATAAACTCTCATCTTCCCTCTACTTATCTAATTGCTACCTTGTTATTCAGTTTGTTATTTTTACTTCAAATTACCTGTAACACACACACACACAATCTTATCAGTAGATTAAGATATGCTAACTAACATGCATGGTCAACGATGCGTGCTAGTGACCCCGAGTTCAATTAGCCCTGGCATGCAGCCTAATTTCATGGTGTGACCCCTGCTGCTGCACAGACACACTCACACAGAGAAACCAGCGCAACTCCCTTAAAATGTCTATCTGTGTCCGCCGTTGATCAATGTGTCCTTTGAAGGAAGCACCGGCGAGGGGGTCGAGGGAGCAGACGGCGTGAGCAAATGCAGGACCCGAATAGCGAGTGGGGGTGAGGTGGAGGGGGAGGAGGAGGAGGAGGAGAGATGCAGTATGGGAGAGAGAGGTGAGGAAGGTGACATTGTATGCGCAGTGATGGATGGATGTTCACATAGAGAGATAGCATCTTAAGAGGCTTAATGACCTCCGACCCAAGCCATAAGGCTTTACGCGAAGACATCAACTTCAACATTTGTTTTGAAACCGAGAGAGAGAGGTCATGTGACAGAGACGTGTGTGTTTGTGGAGGAGAATAGACTAGTCTCAATAACAACTAAAGAGAGACGCTATCAGTTCCTGAACCTTTTACTCCTTTTGTCCTTTTTTTTGCTCACCAGTATTCCTATTAAATGCTATATGTAGCACTATATATAGTATTAACATCACTATTTAGTGCATATATGTAAATACTATATATAGTGATATAAATACAGTATGTACCGTAATATATGCTTTCAGAAAATGATGAAAATGACCACTCTAATGTCTTTGTAGTTACCTTCAGAGGCATATTTTGGCAGAGCCAGGGTAGCTGTTAGCTTCCAGTTTTTAAGCTAAGCTTAAGGCCACATTCAGACTGTCCAGACTGGTTCAAAAGTTGAACCCGGCTACACTTTGGTGGCAACACAACGTCATCCAGCAAGTTTACTTCTAAGTTTACTAAGTTTATTGTTTACCTCACAATCGTCTTGGTAAAAATATCTAAAAAAAATTTGCCACAGTAAAAACTTTCCAGTTGTAAAATCCTCTGAGTCTGTGTATTATAAACCACTCAGTTTTGGCGTCTACTAAGCGTTGTTTTAACACAGAGCTGTTTTCAAATTCCCTTTAAATTTCACCAAGAAAGTGATGTATATTTCCCAAAATGTCAACAGAAATTTGTCATAAAATTAAAAGTAGGTAACTGAATATCGAGTAACATAAGGAGAGGAGAGGAGAAGGGAGAGAGGAAGGAAAAAGAGGTATGGGGAAGCCCTCTGCCCTCTCTGTCTCCAGCCAGTCTACTGCAACATCTGGAGCTCACATCAGCCCTCCTCAGAGACTGGCACCACTGGAGAGAGGGATGAGAGGAGAGAAAGAGAAAAGAACAAAAGAAGAAAAGAAATGGTATCGAAGCTGGTAAAAGGCAGGAAGGAAAGAAGGTGAGAAAGAGCTAATAAGTGAGACGAGAAAGGTTTCAAAAAATGAAGATAAAAAAGAGGAAACTTATTCTCTATTATCTGATTTTAAAAATCTGTTGTTTTTTTTTGATGGGACAAAACTTTATACGTTGCTTTTCTGAAACAATTCAAACGCAAAATAGAGCTGAACAGTGACTGTATTTGTGTTCACACATCTGTGTTTGTGGTAGGTGTTTGTGTACTTGTGTGTGTGTGTGTGTGTGTGTGTGTGTGTGCATGTTGTGTTGTGCTGATGATTTTCCAGTGATCATCTTCAATGCAGAGCAGAGAGAGCTGGTTGTACACTGTTACATGTACACTGGTTAGCTTCTGTGGCGAAACACTCTGTGGCAGGAAACAGAACAACCTGTGATCTCTGCAAAAACACTAATGGAAAACCTCACTCAGATAAAAAACGTGGGTGTGTATGCATAAAAGCACAAGTGTGTGTCACTGTGCATTCAGATACCTGCATGTGAGTGGAGGATGCCTTGCAAGATGTCAAAATTATAATTTTTCCAAAGACTATGCAAAGTTATGTTAGGTTTTCTGACAGAAGAATAAATGCAACACGCGCCTGCTTTTGCAGCAATTAACTCGAGAACCACAGACTTTCCTTTACAGATAAGAAGTGAGACTTCCCTTAGACGTGTGCAAACAAAACAGACAAGATCACAAACCCTAACCTTTTCACAGTATTACGTCACTGATTTTTTTAAAACCAAAAAATACCACTCTGTTTTCAAAAGTTGATCTATATTTGGTTTAACAGACGATTTCTATACAAGATAAAACATCACTGCTGAAGCCTTGTTTTTTTTTTCAAGTTCTCGCTGTATTCTTAATCACAATAACTCATTCAAACCTTGATTTAATGTGCTTACAAATGTTTTGTGTAGTCTTTTCATGTTCTACTCTGGGGACAAGCTAGTGATATATGTCATGTAAGACAATAAAACATGTGCCTGAGTGTTCAGACAATCACAGGAAATACTTCTTGTAATAATCAACTGTATAACCCAAACTGATTGTGCCGTTGCAACTTCCTAGCAGTTTAAAAAAATGCTCCTAATCATTTGGAAATTCAGTTTGACCCTGGTTTCTTGTAATTGGGTGCAGAAGGTATTATCCCTCTGTGGTCTGAACAGAGCCACACTAATCTAGACATTGTCATTGGCCAGGCCAGAGATGACAGACCACAATGACTGATTTAAGTGTTTTGTTTTTCAACTAAAAGGTGCCGCGAGTGCTTGGAAAATGATGGAAATGAGTAACGTTTGACATGACATTGTAAGAATGATTTCCAAGCAGGCTCAACTCATACTGGTCGTTAGGAGGAGATTTTACTGGGTCAACAGTTGGGAAATCAGGTTGACACAAAACTTACAGGTATACCAATGCAAGATGTGATTGTGTGTGTGTGTGTGTGTGTGTGTGCGCGCGTGCGCGCGTGCGTGCGCGCGTGCGTGCGTGCGCGCGCGCGCGTGTGCGTGTGTGTGTGCGGGTGCGTGTGTGCATGCGCATGCAGGGGTGGGGGGTCACAGGGATGTTCTTGACTGTGTCATCTCCAGCAGCTGTTTCCCTCAAACCCTGCCTCGCCCGCTCCTCCCCCTCCCACCCCATCGCCTCACAATGAAACCAATACAAAGGAACAGGAAGTGCCTCCCGTTAACTGGGGCCCAATCAAAGCCATCATTATTCCCGTGTCAGAATTTTTACAGGAAATAGCTTCTCAGAAAATATGCCAGCTGTGCAGGGAGTGTGGTATTATTGTCTTATAGGTCTTGTCTGTTTTTGCTTTTTTTTCACTTATCAGTTGCAGCTAACAAAAGGACACATAGACCCGTCTCGACCACGTGCGCAGCACACTGTCACTGCTGTGCGTTCACAAGGCAAGCCAGGCACTGTGTTCTCTGGGGCTGGGTAGTTATTGTGCACACTGTGAAAAGGGCTCCCCTGCTGTGCCTGCACCGGCTTCTTTGGTTCCCATCCTGAACCAAGTAATTGTCTTTTTAAACCCTGCGAGCGGAGCTGAGCCCAGAGAGCGCACAGATGCAAGAGCACATACATGATCGCACACACACACACCAAGCTTTGCCTACTGAAGCCGCATCTGTAAGAGCGCTGCTCAGATTACAGCATAAACGGTGGGTTCAGGTGAAGCCTAACGTTTGCCAGATGCTGCGCTAAAGTCACCAGGAGGTTAGCCTAACATTGGAGTGTTGTTGTTGGTCGAGGAGGGTGGAATCATCTGCCTCCCTAACAAGGGGGGCACACATCTGGCGTGAACAGAAAAAGTCATTTATGAGCATTATTTTAAATAAGCGTGAATAACAGCACTGATGCTTTTGCTTAGATGTGACATTTAAACTACAGAATGGAACTTGAATCTTGGGGATCAATTTGTCTTGTTGTTGAAAGTAAGTCTCTGTTTATCTAATCTTCTTCAGTTTGTCCTCAGTAATCTCTCTGTCTCTCTGAGGCCTCGCAGACGTCTGGAGGACAATAATTAACTCAGTCACTCAACGCGTTGACACAGGTGAGCACTACTCAGGTTGTTAAACAGTCATTACAGGGCCGTTGTGATGTGAATGAACACACAAATTTGATTGACATTGTCATAGCGTGTCTGTCACATTAGGATGATGCCTATTCAGTTACAAAATGCCACTGTTGACTGTATTAACACTGATTAGATAAAGGTGACATCTGACATGACGCCTTTGCTGACACATAAAACCCACATGGAAAAAAAAACCTTACATGTGTGCCTTTTGTGAATACAATGCAGAGACATGGTGATCAGTTTACTCCGTCTCAATTACCATAAACTGGGCCTGTCTCTTGTTTTGGCCAAAGGAGCTGCTCTGCGTCCTTCACTGTGAAGCTTATCAGTGGTGTTTGAAGTGCTCGTCTTTATCTGAGCTCACTGTGTTGAGGTCATCAGCCTGACCCAGTGATCTCTATCTCCGCCCTCACTATTTCTCTGGCCCCTCTGCTTTCATTTACGAGACTCACATCTAGCCGTCCTTGTTGTATTTGTCTCCCTTCCAGAGTATCTCTCTGCATCATAAAACTGACTTCTAATCGATGCATTCGCTTAATTTTATTCTTGTTAAATCTGCTGTCATTTATTAAGGTTTAATGGAGATTACCCTCATTTAAGGCTTTTAAAGTTTTGGCTCACCCAAATTGGGGGGGGGGTGAGTACACAAAAGTAATCTACCAGGTATGTGTGCTTGCAGATATTTGACTGGCTAACACAGGCAGCCACATTCAACTTCTTTGCCAGGCGGGACTCTTTTTTTGTTTGTTTTTGACAAAGCTCTCTGGGATGATATCATTGAATGATTCACTAAAGATGGGGCTTTGTTGTTGATTTTCTAATGTTGGTCCGAACAAGATGTCAGACTCAACCACTAGGACACCCTCTCTGAGATTTCTTCCTCTATCCCAGTACAACGGAGATAAATTGAAATTTGTTTGTGGTGCCAACAGCGTCGTGCCTCTCCAGACACAATGTCCTGCTACTGTGGATAATTCATCAACCTCGTTATGAGCTGTTTTCTGCCAAAGAAGAAATCCCTGTGTTGACAGCGAGGTCCAGAGTAACGGGTACATTGTTTCTGGAAAGTCACATTGTTGAACGCTGTGAGCACCACAAATGAGATTCCATTCATCTCCATCATCCTGAGCTGGAGGCAGATATCTAGAGATGACTATCTGAACGACATGGGCAAAAAAAACCAAAGTTATCTGCAAGGCAAAGAGAAAATGAGAAAATATTTATTTTATCATTTGCGTGAGCCAACCAATGAATGCATCTTTTGATATATCTGTAGGCTTTCACTTGACTTTCTGTAGTGTTTTTGTGTGTTGCCATATAAATGAAATTCTTCTCCTTTTTAAGCCTCAGTGCTTCCAGTTTGTGAGAACTGGTTTCCACTGGCCCTATTCCTCTTTTAATTATTCTGGAGGATTGGAGGAAGCAACATTTTTAGAAATCTTGAGTGGCTTTGACCCTCCACTTTGGCCAGACTCTTAACTTGGTGGTGCAGGGATATTTTCAGTAAATTACAGAGTAGCCAGAGAATGTTAGCAGGAAATGTCCATAATACAATACACACAGACCAGACATGGCTAAACAGATATAGGCATTTCCTGGTAGTGTTACTCTCTTTTGTGAGTGAGTCATGGTTGTGTTACTTCAGCTTTTATTCTCAGAAACAATGCATTATACAGATTTTAAGGCATTTTTGCTTTGCGCTGTTTATACTGAGGAGCAATGGGTCACAGAGTGGGAGGATGATCTTCTCAAACTCTGGGTCGAGGCCTAAAATGGTTCACAGACAGATGAAGAACAGCAATAAGTTTTTTTTTTTTTTTTTAATTCCCACAGTGGAAGACAAACACACAGGAGCATTTCGACCTTCCTTCGTGACGTAATATGTTTATGATGGTTTCACACACAAAGCCCAATTAAGGCTCGCTCCATAATGCCCAGCTGAACATGACAATGCAGAGCTGACCAGCTGGCAGAGTGTCCATTTTCCCTGAGTCTTTATGTCCATCCCATGATGCTGTGTACGTCACAACACCCTGATTAATGCCACCTTAGAGGAAGTGGTGGGGAGCGGATGCGGGGGTGGGGATGAACAGAAAAATCACTCATCACAGAGAATATGAATCACAGTAAAAATGGAGAAGGCATATAATCAGACAAGTATCTGACAGACAGACAGATAGAGAGACAGACCAGTAGCAAGGCCAGGGTGTTGTGTGTGTGTGTCGTGTTTGATTGGCTACGCAGCCCAGTAGTTTGTGTAAGAGCTTTTAATCAGGTCACCGAGAGCCCAGACCTCTCTTCTCCCACTCTGCCCCCTCCGTCTGAAGGGCTCCGCCAGGGGTGACCAAGAGGGGTACCACTGACCCAGATTAGGAAAGAGTAAGTGTATGTGTGTGTGTGTGTGTCTCAGGGTGTGTGTGGGAGCCGGGGGAATCAGCTGTGTATCGTGTCCCAATCCCCACTGTTTCAATTCATTAGCAGCACAAGGAAGAGACAAGAGAGATGAGGAGGGGTGGCAAGTGTGTGTGTGTGTAGTCATGCATGTGTGCTTACATATATCCATTTGTACATGTGCTGGAACAAGAGAGTGTGTGTGTTTTGGGGGGGGGGGGGGGGTAAAGAAGAAGTGTTAAAAGAATACAATGTCAGTGACAGAAGGAGAAAGTCACTGCTGCGGCTCATCTTAGGGACCCACTTGACCTAGAAATGCATGACACACACACACACAGGTGCAGAGATACCCACCAGGGACCTAATGGCCTCTGTCTGCGTGTCTCTGTGAAGCCTGACCAGCTGAACCCCTGCAGCAGAAAACCGTAGCGTCAGGCTCCTCTGCGTCTTTCTTTCTCTCAATCACTCTCTTTCTTTCGCGATCTTTAGCGTCTCTTTCTCCTTTTTGTCACTCGCCCTCAAGTCTGTCCTGAAGTTATTTTCCGCAGTAATGTTCTCCGTCTCTCTTCAGCCTGTTCTCTTCCATGGACTCTGTTTCCTGATCACCCGTACAAATTTCCTGTTTGTATCTCTCCATCTTGCTCCCCCAGTCTGTGTCGTCTCATCACTAGGACAATGCATGAATTTGCATGGTGTGGGGTCCGGCAAACAAAATGAAAAGAACTTGATCACCAGCTGAATATGTCAAAATATTCACCCAACCACATTCACTGCACCTTAATACACCATTGTAATTGATAAAAAATCTTGGGTTTGGTTTATTTCCATTTCCTTCCACCACAGCACCGGTTTCTTCTCCATCTAGCTTGGGCGTCTTTCAACTAACAGATCAAGTTGCAGTCAGAATATTTCTTGCAGCGCTGTATTTCAGAGCAGTTCAGCAGCCAAATTGGATTTCGTTTGGAGTATATTGGCGCTATTACAGTGGATTTGTGTCCCACTGTCAAACACACATATTTAAGGCAGAGTACGGGCCACACTGCGTGTGGGATTTCACAAAGTATGGGCCCAGACAGTCTTTAATTACAAAGTCAACATTCTAGTTCAAGTGAGTGTATTTCCCGCAAATGTCCCACTTGCAAACAATAGTAAGAACAATTGCACAATAGTATTTATAAAAAAGAAAGAACAATTATGTAGTTATGATTTGAGTTAATTATTGAGGATGTCGCACCACACAGGGTGAGACCAAGACTGGATGTGGATCAGGCTCATTCTTCCCTTGCAATATGGAGACAACTAACAGACACAGCCAGTTTGCCTCGGTGCTGTCCGCAGACACTCACTCTGGTGTTTATTTGCAGTTTAGAAAACAGAGCAATGGTTTTAGACGAGAGATTAGAGCCTGCAGTGCTTCCATTAATGGTCATCCAATCGTACACTTACAGCAGCAAGTTCAGTGTCAGCTCTAGCGAGGCTATAAATCATTCCAGGTCTCTCTGCTTGACAGTCTATTCGGCAGGCCAAACAATGCAGTGGTGTCTCTTTTGACAAAGTAATTTATGGAGGTATTCAATTATAATATGTTAATCAAAGATGAACATATATAATTTCCATTCCAAAGTTTTTGGAAGTTGTTTAAGTGGGATGATAGAAGGTGTTATGACTAATCAGATCACCCTCAGCAACACCAACTGCATGGCCTCAACCACAATCACCAGGCCTGGCCTTACACAAAGCCAGATGTTTAACCTCATTCAATGGCTGCAGAATAAACGGACCGTTCCAGTCAGGGTCGATGAAAACGACAAAACAACAGTGTGACCAACAGCTGGCAGCCTCTCCACTCACCCAGTCACGCTGTGAGCAGAACAGTCAGCTTGTTTTGGCCCTAAACGGCCATGGGTTTTATGGCCTTCTGTGGCTTGTGTCCCACCTGCCATACGGTTGCATTGCCTCCGTTTATTCCTGCATGAACAGACCAGTAAAATACTCACACCCAAGGACATGGACAGGGCCGCCTGACAATGTCCTGATGATAATGACAACAGAATCATTCCCACAGTGTGCAGGCACTGTGGTGTGAAAATATAGCTTTATTTTACTGATTTTACTTGGTATTATGGTTTAAGGTGCATTTTTATCTTGAAGCTCCACTTTGATTTAATATGACTGCCAGATACACAGTATTTCTGCCAAGGTATGTTTCGCAGAATAACTTTGCATTCACTCAATCTAATCTATCCAGACTGTGTTCAAATCCAGTCGAGACAGACAGTAGTTCGCACTTAACATCAGAAAGAATCTTAAAGGGACACTCCAGAAATTTAGTATTGCGTCTCCGTGAAGTTGGGAGAGTTGTGAGTAACAAACAAACAAAAAAATAATGATCCAAATTGATGCAGCAGAGGCCGCGATATCCTGACTTTTACACCACAGAATGAGTCAAAACTGCTGGATCCTACAATTCCCATAAATGTACCTTACTAGCCTCTCTTCATTATACATTTCCTGCCTAGTAAAAGCCTGAACCTTTCAAATTCCACACCGCCACTGTAATGCAGACTTTCTGTCAAAAAATGTGTAGTCTCTAAACCCAAGCCAAGACAACCCCGATGACATACCTGTGACATCATGAGTTATTCCCTCAGACTTGACAGAGCTCCTCCACAGCCACAGAGCACATTATGCAACGGTTTATACCAGCTTTGTTGTACTCTTCATGATGCATAACCTGGCCTTTATGTGTCACAAGTGACCACATGTAACAAATGGCAGACAATTACAGACTAAAAACCATGTCCAGGCTGTTTTGCATTGGCAGATTTACTGTATCCAGCTATTTTTGGAAGTTAAGTGTGCAGTCAGACCTCAATACGTTTTAATGCATTTGTGTATTTGTGCATGTATTTAAAACTACTTGCGATCCCCACAATCCCAGTTACACACAAGAGGCATATTTATAGTCCTGATCCTGGTGTGTAGAGTTTGCCATGCCTCCTACCAGCCACAATGGACGCATAGAGGATGAGTGAATGAAATAAATGAATGAAGTATGTGGGTGATTTTTTTTTTCTTGATACGAGGTGCCTTTTTATCTGAAATCAAGGGAGATGAATGAATAAATAATTAATTATGCACAGGCTTGAACAAGAGACTCAAACATAAATAACAAATGTCCTGTACAAATGAACAATATGCATAAAATGTCATGCCCTTGCCTGGGTCACAAGGGAACAAAAGCTCGGGATCTGTAGGCCGTCCAAAGCTGATGGAGAAGACTGTAGCGTCTTTGATGAAGAACAGAATGCAAACAGGGAGCAGTGGAGGAGGAATCCTGCATGACACACTCCAGGGATACAAAGAAGTTTAAGTTTCACTGTGTTTCTTGCCACTTAATTATCTCCCCAAGATGGGCCTGCACTTGTGGATGAAAAAGATACCCTTCTGTATACAACACTGCCTCTCCACATGACAGTATGGTGGTTTACCCCCTCTGTCTCTCCATCTCCCTCTCCCTGTCTCATCTCTCTGGGTGACCCTCATTACACTCTGTTCTGTTGTTACCAGAAGTAAAAAGAGATGCTTTGTTTATGTTGAGTTAAAAGAAGGTGCTTTGAGAGGTAAAGATGAGTGGACTAGAGGGGAGAGACTCAGATCCCTCAGGTAGGGAAAAGCACACATTCAGTCATGAAAGTGTAATTATTATTATTATTATTATTATTATTATGTGATTGGATTTTCCTTCCTTAGTATTTGGTTGTCAATAAAATATATTGGGCTGAAATTTAATTGAGAGAGAAGGAGAGAGGAGGAGAGCAGGGGGCGCTGCTAATTATGCATGGCGATTGTTGATGGCTTGATTGTCTGCGTCCAGCTGCACGGAGGAGCGGGGAGAGGGAGAGGGAGGGCTGGGAGAGAGGCAGACTCACTGACGCCAGGCTCGAAATTCTCCCATCCATTGAAAGAGAGACCCGATTGTGTCCGGGGCCTTTCCGACAAGCACCTGATCCCTGCCCAGACACACCAGTGCATGTGTGTGTGTGTGTGTGTGTGTGTTTCGCACAGATTTACGCACTGTGAACTCTGGAATCCGCAGACAAGCGCTGTCATGGTCACCAGAGCACTCTGTTGGCATTTTTTATATCCCAGAAAAAGCACGTATAGTTCCTAAAGATGACAACGACTTCGGATTCGGTGAGAAACAGTGAAGCAACAAAATCAAATGGGATAGTAATTTACTTCAGCTGTTATCCCAAACGTCTGTTTTGCCCCTGAAGTTTGCTTAGTCATCAAACACAAACAATTATTTTCCCACCAGACCTGGGAAATTCAGAGCAATATTTGTCCTCCCCTTGACATGTTTAAGAAAGATATTTAAGGTCAAAGTCTTGTTTGGATACTCGGCACCGCTCGCACAATATATCTAACTAAAATAGCACTGGACCTAAGTCCTGTCTCACAGTTCAATATTGTGGTTAGCTCTAAAGTGAGGTCGCTGAGTAACTTGTCATACAGGGTCAATGGCTATGGGGAGGGAGTGGGAGGGTAGTGGGGAGGGGGGGCATGATTGCCAGGAGGAAGGCAGTGACTTGAACATCTGTTAAACCTCTGCATAATGGGGAGGATATTTTCAGCCGTTGCGTATTTACGCACAAATGTGTCCAGGATGAAGATAAGAATGTAGTGCGCTTTTAATTGCTCTCATCTTGAAACACTGTGTTATGTTTAACCCACTCCTTTTGTAGCCTGTGAGGTAATACAATGCCACATTTGCTGACAGCCTCGCCAAAATTATAATGCAATTTAACCTAAAATGGATAGTTCAACTTCTCAGATCTGAGTGGGTGAGACATTCAAAGTGGTTGCAAAATAGCTGATGAACACATACAGACAACAATTTCAGCACCCACAGGCCGTTGAGCAACCACTTTATTTAGCTACTGTTCAAAAACTACCTTGTTCAACAGTGTAAAGTTTTGTCCTGCCTTTAATAATACTTTTATTGTGACTATTCATCATCACATTTTAGGATTTGTGTCCAGCCCATGTTAGAGTATTTATTATTGCAAAAGTTGTGGAGTATTTGGAAGGCTTTCCTCTTTTTCTCTGAGTGCAACTGCAATAGGCGTGGGGGCGTCGATCCATGTCCGTGAGTGACAGGCTCAGTGAGCCAATCGGGTCTTTGAGCGCCTCTGCTTCTCTCCCCTCTAGTGCTGGACGGGGGAGGGCGGGCCGTCTGCCAAAGAGGGGAGTGCGCGTCGGGGTGAATGGATGACGTCGGGAGGCTGGCGCCAGCATGTCTGGGACTGGCGCGTTAGATCAACACAGCTGGGCCGGGATAGGACACACAGCTGGCTCAGGCCTGCATTCCTCTACAAAACAGGATTGTGAGAAAAGGGGAAAATAAGACCCAAATAGGAGCAGTACGGGACGTGCTTTGATGTAAACTAAAGGGTAGCAACATTTTTGAATTGTTGAAATATATTTTTCATAAAACAGCTTCATCTAAAGGGGGTTAGTTTTTGGCAGTAAGTGACTTGACAGCTTAAGTTGCACTCTTATTATTATGTGAGAGTTAGAGACATTGTCGACTATAATAAGCATAGGCAATGAGGCTATAAGAATAGGAATATAAGCTACCAAAACATAAATGTTCAGTCAGTTAATCCATATCCAGTTATTGATCGTCATAATAACATATTCGCAGCAATTAGTTCATGTAGAAATAACCTTGCCTTCCACTGACCTTTTACCTATATTATATAAATATCATATTTTCAATAATTAATATTTGTATGTGCATGTTTTAGGGTTGTGTGTCCTAAAATAAGTAGATACACTGCTGTGAAATGTGGAAAACCCCGTAAGATTAGATATCTAACTATATAAGGCTATATTTGAAGAGATTCAGTTTTGCTGAAGAGTTTGTGGTTTGGGATTTGGCTAAATCAGACTACAGTCGAACATTTTCATGAAGGACATGCAGTAATTAATAATAATTAAATCATCTAAAATGAAATATTTTCATGATAACGTGTCACAAAGATCTCTGTTGGAGAAAGCTTTCGTATGGAATTAACTATTTACAAACGTTAAAGTATGTAAACTGATGTTGTTGTTGTTGTAAACAAAACTATTTCTCTTTTTAATAATTTTACAGGAGGATTCTTCAAAACTTCTACCGTGTCCTACTTTGTGAACCTTAATTTTCTTTTTCAAATAAACGCACCACCTGAAAGAGGTAACTGAAGTAATTGATTGACAATCCCCTTCAGGCATCCCAGCCTAATTTCCTCATTCTTTCCAAACCTTCCACAAGGTGATATCAGCCAATGAGAATGAGCATGCTCTTTACACTGGCCAATCACAACGCGATGCGAGAAAGGGGGCGCCAGCAGGCGCGCAGTGTAGCTATAAAACCTAACTGTAAGTCACTGTCACACCACTGTAGCTCTATACAGGACAACGTTAGGGAGACCACCACAGGGAGAACCCCACCATCTACATCTCAAACATCACATCGAGTCTTGTTGTTGTTTTTTTCCTTGTTTCGCTTCTGTTTTCACCATGAAAGCCATCAGTCCCGTCCGCTCGGTGAGGAGCTGCTACAAGGCCGTGTGCTGCATCTCGGAGCAGAGTCTCGCCATCAGCCGGAATAAACACTCGTGCCTGGAGGAGCCGGTGAGCGCCCTGTGCGACATGAACGACTGCTACTCCAAGCTGAAGGAACTGGTGCCCAGCATTCCTCAGAACAAGTCGGTCAGCCAGGTGGAGATCCTGCAACACGTTATCGACTACATCTTCGACCTGCAGATCGCGCTGGAAGCAGAGGACGCGGCCGCGCCGGAGATGGTTTTGTCAATAAAGGTGAGGGGAGATGCGGGCGGCAGGGTGGACTGATGTCTTGTCCTTCAGCGTCACAGCACACACTGGCTTTCCCCTAACAACGAGCCTCTTTAATCGTCTGTTCTGTGGATTGAAGTTTATCCAACTTGAAGACGCTTTGCTAAAGAAGTAACACGATATGCAGCTTCGCCTGCATGCACGGCACTGTACTGTAAACTATTGTGATGCATAGCAGATGATGGTGTTGTTGGAAAGCAAGCTTACGCCCATGCACAGACACTTAGTCTCGATTGTATGCAATTATTGTTTATTTGGATGTTGCAAAAGTCTAAAGTCTGCTTCTCCCCTTTTTGCTCTCCATCCAGACTGCGGACCTTACTCGCAATTTCTCCAAAGAAGAAGGGCGGTTGTGCCATTAAGATAAGGATAACTGATTATGGTACGTATTGGTCTTCTTAGTCTCTTCCTACATTAATGACAATCACAAGATAAATGTGCTTGGAAGTAGCCTATCTGCGGGCTACTCTGTCAAGCAGCCTATAAAAAGAGTGCTGTCTTCTTTTTTTTTTCTTCTTTTTTTACTTTCACTGTGAAATAACTTAAAAATAAAACATTAAATACCCGCGGGAATAGTGTAGGCATTGATGTGCTTGGAAGTGAAGGTTTCCTTACCCTCCACATTCACCATGGTTGCCAATTAGACAGGCCAGTGAATGTGTAGCGGATTCATTGCTATCTGCCTGGGGTTAATGAAAGTTCCATGCTAGGCGCCAGTCTGTCTGCTCCCCTCTGCAGGGAGGGAGGGGAGGGCGAGAGGGAGAGATCTGACTTCACTTTTCTTCCTTTCTCTCCATGCAGGTGCAGGGAAACACATGTCTCCACTTCACTCCGGGCAAGAGGACAAGAGGGGCAGAAAGGGTGGGATAGGTATTTGGGAGAGAAGGAGAAGACGGAGGAGGAGGAGGAGGAGGGAGGTGGAGGGTTTTAAAGAAAAGAAAGAAAAGACATAAAAAAAAGTGGACTGTTTCCTAGATGAGCGGGGATCAACAGTGGTGCATGAGCACACAAAAAAAGAGACTCATTCTTTGGCCCCTGGACAGACAAATCAACACACCAAAGCAGACGCCAGGATTGGAAACTGAAAGCGACCAGCTTTGTATGCCCTCCTCCCCAAACCTGGGATTCCCTGTAGGTAGAAGTAGAAATATTGGTACATTGTTCTTTTAACTTTTCCATGTCTGTGTTGCATTCCAAACAAGCTTTTTTTGTGGGTTAAACTCCACAATATTTAGCTACACCCAAC
Source organism: Scomberomorus guttatus (assembly GCA_038419695.1). Lineage (NCBI taxonomy): Eukaryota > Metazoa > Chordata > Actinopteri > Scombriformes > Scombridae > Scomberomorus > Scomberomorus guttatus. The sequence continues at coordinate 13,299,522 of CM076455.1, forward strand.
CTGAACCCTTTCTATACCAAGTCTCACATCATCTCACACAGTTACCCCTGCATTATACCACCCCTCCCCCTCCCCCTAATTTGTTTTCTAATGATCTGGAGACTGTTACAACTTCATACAAATGTGTACATATCTGCTGTGGGTATATGTGAGGTGTGAGTTGATTTGGATGTTTGTATTTTTTTCTGAATGGGAGTTTGGGTTTTCTTAGGTATAATCAGAACTCTATACTAGAGTTAATTGTAAATGTTTGTAGGGATTGTGTTATTTCTACAGACAATGTGCTGTGAGTTTCATAAACTCTTTATTATAAAGTTTGCTTTGTACGTATGTATGTATGTATGTATGTTCTTATGTAAAGAAATAAAAAAAAAAAGTGAAACAGTTTTGGCGGGTATGGTATACTTAATATGAAATATTGAAAGTGTAGTGTTCTTCAGAAAATGAGCGTTGATGCTGACATGAGTGTTTGTGTTGGGATGACAATGAAATGCTGATACAACAGGATGTATTCAGATGAATCTTGAGGTTGAGTGGTTGGAAATCAAACGAAGGGAGTTTCCTGTGAGCGCTTCTATTTTTCCAAAGAATGAGTTTACCACCAGTTTGAAGCAGCTGATCTTCCTAAGTGATGTAGAAGAGAGGATGTTGCGTGATCATAAAACCAACAAACCAACTAATCTGGTCATTCACAAATCTTGAAAGCCACGATTACGAAATGTATATCAGCATTTACGGCATCATGACCTCAAAAAACTGAAGAGCAGCATAAGCTCAGTTTCTCGTTTCTTGTTTATAGTTCTCTGTAAGCCAAATGTGTAATAGTGATATATTTACTACAGAATGGATAGAAGCACTTATCTCATTATACATGGGAATTTATGATGTGACTGTTACTACTTAACTGGTCTTAAAAGGGGGAGAAACTACTCCACCTTTTGGGGTTACATGGGATTTCAGGCTTTAGATGCTGCTACCAGTGTCTCAACTGGATAATCAGCAACAATAAAAAATGTCTCATGATATATTTATTGTCTTTATTTACAGTGTTACCAACCTGACAGACAATACACAAAGCAAACACATATTCTCCAATATGTGCAAATTGACCTAGTTCTAACCTTCAGTATACTGCTAATAATGGGGTTACAACTCCATCTAGTGGTGAAATTGGTTATTAACTCAAGAGATAAAGGTTGCAAACCAGTGTAAACTGCTCCAACATACACACAGAGATTATTAGGAGATAAATTACAAGGCTTCAGTATCATGGGCACCTGTAGAATTTGATTCAATCCAAATCAATCCACTCTTTCTGTAATAAATACTGCCTTTGTGAAGTTCATATTGGTGTGTGTGTGTGCTTTAGGGCTGCAACTGGCGATTATTTTCATTGTCGCTTAATCTGTTGATTATTTTCTCAGTTAATTGATTAAATGTTTGACTTATAAAATATGATGATCCCCGTTTCCCAAAGCCCACAGTGACGTCCTCAGATGTCTTGTTTTCTCTCAATAACCAACAGTCCACAACCCAAAGATGTTCACTTTACTATCAGTGGAGACTAAAGAAACCAGAAAATATCATTTTGTATTATATTATATTAATTTGTGAGACTGGAACCAGAGAATTTTGTCTTATTTTTCTTCTTAAAACACAACTAAAAGCGATGAATTGATTATCAAATTAGTTGCTGATTAATTTTCTATCAATCGACTAATCAAATAATCATTGCAGCTGTAGTGTGCTTAGACTTTCAGAGAGGCGGTGAACTCTGTTCATTTAGGGACATAGTTAAATCTGGTGTTGTACTGTAAGGCATTCATTGTATCTCTCCCCTTACCTCATGTATGTAAATGAGGGGGATAGTATATTATAATTATAAATAATGGCCTAAAAATATATACTTACTTGTATATACTTAAATCAACACCTTACTGACTGACACTGTATCACTAACAAACATTACCAGTTTACAAAGACAGTATTTGTTGCAAGGTTATTATATTAGACTATATTATACATATGTTTGTGGTATTGGTATCTACTCCATACATTTTGTAATAATAAATGGATCCATGTTTAATGGCCTGTATTATATGATGAAATAATGAAATGAGAATAGCAACATGAAATTTAAAATGATGTTTGTGGCCACAGTAATGCAGATAAGACACCAGTACTCACCACAAGGTGGTGGTGTTGGATGAGGATACAGTAACTTGTGTCCCTGTGACATCCCAGGAATGCAAGCTTTCTAAACACAAGATAAGCTCGTTGCTTTGGATGTTAAAATGAATTCCCAAAGGTCAAGTGCCGCTTTGACATAGAAATGCAACCCTTTAACCTTGCAACAAATCCAAATCCATTCGTCAGTGACATGAAGTACATGCAACCAACTCTGGATCGGCACAGCAATGCCACGGACAACAAAATATGTGTCAAATAAAAGCCCGTCATTGTTGTGAACATTATGCATGTTTATGTGATGGCTCATTTTCTGTTGGTCAGGCCCAAAGTGATCCTCTGGTGTTAAGTGTTTCACACTACACTCACAAGGCCCTTAGACGCACAGGGCATATTTACACATGGCACCATTGAAATTCCATGTGAGCATGAGGTTGCTGTTTTAGTTTGGAAAACAGTGCTCAATGACAAGTAATAATATAAAAATCATAATAATATCATGACTTTACTGACTTACATATGCAGTATTTTGTCCTCGAAGTACCATAGTTATCAGTCGGGTCTAGTTTGATTGTATAACCCAGCGTGTCATTGAGCTTTTTAGTAGCATATCAGTGCTAGCTCCTGACCCAGCCTATGCTCTATAAGAAAGACGGAAAAACGCACTAAAAACTTCAACTACTTCAAAATTTTACTAATATTTCATTCAGACCACATTTTACTAATTCAGATCAGAGACAGACACTACAAACAATCTCATAAGTATGAATCTGATTGTAGATTCTGCAACATCAATAATGAGTTGTACTCCATTTTATAATGTAGTATGAAAGAGGAAGAAATAGAGGGCGGGGGTGATTTACACTGCAACTTCTGCTTAATGTTAGTATGTGATCTACAAGGTAATTTTCTCAACCAACAGACTATAAAGAATTATCTTACCTAATCCAGTTTAATAAGCAGGCAACTGTGTCAGCTTTCCCCCCCCTCACTCGTAGTCCTTTACATATTAAGTCCTGAGGAACTGTCTTAAGTGAGCAAATCATACTTATCATGTATTCCGAACATATTTATTATTTGATGATTTCACATGAAATGTAGTTCCAGTCAAGGCATGACAATAGGCTGGCTTTGGATGGGAGTCTACTTTGCCAATGGGGGTCATGTCATATGGCTTGGTCTGGTGGCTGTGGATGGGGGAGGGGTTGTTTTCTTTCAATATCTCCTCTGAGCCAATAAGCAAGAGTGGAACTGAATGAATCCAATTATCACATACAAACTATCCCTGGCAACACCTTGCAACAGGCCACACAATTGCCACTTTGTGGTCTGTGACACTTTCATCGAGTGGAATATTAATAGTAAACAATAAAATAGCTCATTTCCTCTCATTCATGCAAGGAGATCATTTCTATACATAATTACATCTTATTTATAATTACCCAATATGTAAGCCACTTGAAGACGATGTTCCCAGCATTTTCCTTAGATTGCTACTTCAGTATCACCCAAGTTATATAGAACTTTTTCACAATTGTTTGATCCTGCATCTTCTCTCTGAAACTAAACTTATAATTAACGCAAATTTTAATGAATAATGAAAGGAATTAACACTTTTGTGGATGCTCCAGTAGCCCTTGTACATGTCTTGTACATAATTTCCCTAAATTCATCTTAGAAAAACTTTTGACTAGAATTTAAACTAAGATCTGTTGGGTTTAAACAAATGTCCACACACCACATTAATGCTGTATTTATCAACTGGGCAAAGTTGTTGAAGTGTGTTACTTTATGATGCAAGATATGGCTCAACTTTGACTATTGTGCATATCATGAGCTGCTATAACAACAAACAATATAGCAACAATAAAGTTACAACTCTCTAATTACATGTTTTTATTATACAGACTGGACAGCTCTCCAATTATTCAAATTCCACATAATAAGTGGTCATTGTTTCGAGTCCAGCCTGGCAATAAAAGAACATTGTGTCCCAAAATTACGCTACTGTCCCTTTAAACCGGCTCCATTTCCATAGAGCTGTTTTATGCAAATATGACAAGCCGAACGTGCCGTGAGCCAATCAGAGGCGAGTTCTAACCGCGGGAGATCCAAATTTCGCGGGACGAAGTTTGGCGCTAAAAAAAAAAAGCTGTTCTTCCCCTGCTCTTGTCCTCTTGTATGGAGAGCGGAGCTCTGAGGTGGACGGACAGGAGTCACGGACCGGGTCGGATTCCGCATCAGAGGGAGTCACAATAAGCTGTAAATCTCAAGCTAGAACCCGATCTTTATGAGAGCTGGTAGCCTTCAGTATTGGACTTTAAAATACTGGATGTTTGAAACTGTTTATTTATTTAGAGAGTAATGCTTTACAACTTGTAGGGCAAGTTTCAACTACACCGGACAAAGGATATCAACAACGACCAGTCAGCTGGATTAACTGAGTGTATATTAATAGGAAACAGACTTTTTTTGCATGCTGAACTCATGCATTTTGTATTTAATCGGCTGATTTCAGCTGTGTGAGTTGCTCTTTGCTCCTTTGTTGTTGTATTCGCAGGGTAGACATATTTTTTTTTATATATAGAAAACCTGCGGCAGCAGCTTGCTAATAACATTTCGCAGAGCATTAATCTGTGTGCTTAGCTCTCAGCACATCGCGTATCCCCCTCGCACTTCCCTTCATTTAGTTTCTTCGGGAAAATGATGCGTATGCCTAAAGGCGTCTCTCCGGCATCGGCTCGGGCAGCAGCGGGGCCGCCTTGCTCGCAGCAGAAGATGAAGGTTTTGTCCACCGCAGCAGTGAAAACCGAGTTCTTCAGCACCGGACTGTCCAGCCCGCCGATGAGCACGGTACCGGCCGGGTATTTCACCCAGATCTGCAACACCGCCGCGGCCGAACAAAGAGCCAACAGCCTGTATTCAACCCCCCACGGACCAGAGGCTAAACCCATCAGATCATCCTCCGGGCGACTGCCGGTAAAGAATCAAACGCACACTAAGCCTGCGCTACAAATACACAGGTTTTAAATAATTAATAAGCGCGTCAGTGTCCAGTATAGGGTGTCGTGTGTCTGTGTGTAGGCGGAATAATTCTTGATTTCCATTGGTATGTATGTTTTAGCAACGTTTAGGACCCATTCAAATATGTTTGAGCCACAGAGGAGCAGCTGTGACTGCTGCAGGACATACAGAACATGAATGGTGTCCTCCCCTCTGCCTGCCATGTTAACTTGTGTGACATCTTTCCCCGCAGTCCAGCTGTAGCTCTCCACCAGACGCTGTGGGTTTTGGTGGCTTTAGGGAAGTGGGTTGGGGAGGGGGCTATTGGTAGTGTTTGGAGAGTGTTTGGGGCCCCCTCTTTTGTGAAAAGGAAGGATGAGTGGCCACCACAGCAGTTGGAGATAGGCTGTGGTGACCAAACAATGCCAGGGGGATGATCAGAAGACACTAATGTAAACACGGCTTAACTATTGTGGGAACTAAAAAAAAAAAAAAAGGATCATTTTGGGAGTAGCTCAGCTCATTGCTCAACAGTCTGTCACCTCTAATTTGACAAGAAATGTTCCCGAGTTGTCGTTTGGACATTTGGACAGCTTTTTTTTGTTGTTTTGTGATCACACCTGTATGACAGCTGCTCCAACTGCACCTGTCATTAAGGCAATACAGGACCCGTGTAACCTGTTCATGTCACTGTAGGAAGGAGGGTGAGGTCAGAGGTCATAACCAGACAACTGGTGTGTTTTCTTGAGAGCTGATGGTGGGAAACTCTGAAAAACATCATTAGCTGGGGGGGGGGGGGGGTAGAAAAAAACTGTATGATTTATTTATGTAAGAAGAATATGAGATGTGAGTTTTATTCCATGTATAAACAGTACGCTTCCTATTGCTGAAAGATTATTTGAAAAGCTTGATGATCTGAGAGGATTGCGTCGCCGTCAGCAGTGTTAGTGCTCCACACCTGCTGTTGTTTGTTATATTGCTCTCTTCTTTATTACCAGCCAGCCTTGCAGTCCTTCTACATTTAGTGAATTGCAGTAAGGCTAAATGGGTTAGGGGTTAGAGTGGGCACAGGGTCTCCAAATCTCATGCTAACCCCTCGCCCTTGGGCCTGTATTCACTAATAGGCCCTACAAGAGGATTAGTTCGACATAAGTAAAGTGAGAAACAGGCTACCACCTGGCTTATCATATGCCAAGGTGAACTTCGTCACAATTCAAGTCTGTGTAATGTTGTTGGATTTGTCTGTGTCACATGTTTCCCCCTTTTAAGAAAGTGTTGAGATCAGTTCATGTGACAGATAGATTGCCAATAACTGGCTGAGAGCTTTATAAAAGTGCAGGATGTGACGCTGATAGGGTTTATTATTATAAATATACAGCAAATGCTACGATCAGGAGATAGTGACAAGCTCCTGATAAGGAGCCAATATGCTGAGTGTGTTTTCACACTGATAATGGCGTTGTCTGCTCTGGCTCCCTGCTATACATACTGTTCATGTTTGGACTTGTTGTGACAATGTTAACGTCTGTTTTTAAAAGACATGAGGAAAAACCAGGAAAAAAACACACAAAAATCATTTATATCACCAAAATGAGAGTTTAATTGAGGTGGCAAAGTGTGATGCCCTTTTGAAATTATACAGCAGGTTTCAAAAGTCCCAGAGTGCCATGATTATGAAACTTCCTCAGCACATTTCAGTAAATTAGGTAAATTTTCAGTACTATGGGGAGAAGCATTTTACTAACAATTGTCCTGAAACCTTTCGATAACTAAGGAAACACGAGGAGTTGATGAGACCAGAATAACACACCCAGTAGTCCCATTTAAGTACAATTTCACTAAAAATGTCAGTGAGCTGAGAATCTTTAAAGTATTTTTTCCCTTCCTTTAAAAAAAATCATCGTTTCAGTCTTGTTTTTGATGTTTGAAGCTTCTTCTCCCTTTGCGTTTTTTTTTTTTAAATCCTTGAATGACCCTTCTCATCGCCCTGCAGGATCATCGGTTGTATCATGTAAAAAGGGTTGGGGGGGGGGGGGGGGGGGTGGTTGTTGAGGGTTTTCAGTTCTTTTTTCTGGGAGCTTCATGATCTCTGACACAAACCTGAATCTTTAAATAGCTGAGTCATTCAGGGTCATGTTCCACATACTAAGACATTTTGTCCAAATCAGGTTTCCTGAATACAAACATTTAGATGCACAGAAAGTAAGGTGAGCTTCATTTTTCAGCCGCAGAGTATCACTGTGGCAGCTGTGGACCTGTGGTAAAAATGAAACCACAGTTTTTGTGAATCCTGTGGAGAAGTTTTCGGTCTTTGATTCAATCGTTAATTATTCCTGTGTCTTTACATACTATAAAAGACATTCCTAATAAAGAGACGTGTTTTAGCAGGGTGATGTGTGCAATAATAGTTGCACATGAATAACACAAGACACAAGTATGTCATTGTTATGATCATATTTAGAGGGAAAGAATATAAGTGAATAAATAGTAGTATGTCTGACTGCCACAGGCCATAATGGCACACTATTTGGCTCATAGTTTACGTTGTTGTCATAACTGAGGGCACCAAGTATGCAACATAATTTCAGTGCATCTCTGATGGTGGTGACTTCTTCATGTGCTTGCTGACACAGCAGCATGACTCTGGGTCTTGCGTCTCTAGAATGAATGAACCAACAGGAAACGCTGCTCTTCATTTCCTTTAAGAACCACTTTCTTTATGACTGGCTGGCCAACATGATGGTTGAAAACCTGAGCGAGCTAGACAAAGCTTTGCAGCTGCCATACATGACCCCACACTCAAAAGCTTACTCATAGGTCGCATGTTTTTCTAAACACTATGAAAAAAAAAAATGTCAAAAAAGTTGCTGTAGCTGTAGTGAAAGGCAATGTATCAGCGGTTGGCGTGTAACCAGGGTCTGTAAACTGTTGATAATGTTGTGTCACTGTTTCCTTTTGGATTTATAGTGATGTAAATGTGTCACAGGACTTCGGCCTCCCACCCTCCAAAGTCCAGGGCACTTTCAAATTCAACCTCGTCACCGACGCTCGACGACACTACAGATGAATGAATTTGTCTGTTTCAGATACAGCATTTACTACAACCAAATGGGGGCAAGGCTGCATCTGCATAATGTCGACCAGAAACAATGTTCCACTTATTCCCTGCTTATGTCACATGTGCGCCTTTCCCAGATTTTCATGGAATGTGCGCAATCCGCCAAAACTGCATGAGCACTGATATCAGCTCAAACCTCCTCTATGAGCTTTGTCATAGCCTGAGTTTTCCTTTGGTTCCAGCCTGGGAGCCCCTGTGGTGAGCCCCCATTCAGACTGACGCCGCTTTGGGTGTGACGTGGGCCACGTTGTCAACTGTATGCACTTACTCAAAATCTCTCCACATTACTCCCTCCTCTCATTCACCTTGTTTTACCCTAGCCTCAGGCTAGAACTGACCCTGGAGTATAATTTCCTCAATAGGGGAAGTTTTGCATTTCAAAGCAGCCTGCCCCCCCCCCCCCCTCCACCACCAACGCCAAATGGGCAGACCCACCCTTCTCTTTTACCTCTTGAGAGACACGTTCTATCAGTCTCATCAGCAATGCAGTTTTTTTTTTTTTTTCTTTCTTTGACTACCCAAGGGTGTGGTAGTGAGGGGTTTGTATACAGAGGAGTAGATATTTGCAGGCATACTGTAACTTGCCCTTGGCTTGGATGGAATCCGAGTCCCATGCAGCTTGACAGAAAAGGTTTGTTGGTTTAAGTAGAGGCCTGGCTGCAGAAGTCCCACACGTGACTGTGACTCTGTGTGTGTGAAACAGGACTGTGGAAATTTCACCACAGTGACAGGGACGGCGGGAAATCGGGCAAAGAATGCACAGCAAACCAAAAGAGCCACGTGCAGCTCTTGGGTGTAACTGGGCAGGCAGGGTGAGGTTATATAGCAAACGTGAGCAGTGTGATACTGCGAGTTTAGGAGATAAAGAGCTAAGTGTGTAGTTGGCTCAGGCCTGTCCTATTTCCTCTCACAGCGCAAGGACTAAACAGTGACTTGCTGCACAGTAACTGCATGGGAATTTACATTTCCAAATGACTAACATTTCCTCACTATAATAATTATATTACACACAATACCCAACTTTTTGTCTAAGCCTGATCCAAATGATCAGATTTAGTCTTTCAAGAGGTTTTGTGTGTCCTGATATGACAAAGTGTCTGTGAGTTAAACTGTTACAATTGCACTTTTCTCACTACGGACAGCGAGGGAAAGACTGTTTCCACTGGTTGAAATGGTGTTTGCGTAATAGTTGACTTGCCAGAGAATCCCTCATGCACAAAACGGAGCACCCAAACCCCCACCCTAAACCATACAGCTGCAGGGTGAAACCGTTGGTTCCCCTCTTACAAAATGTCACGATGCCTGTGGCTTTGACTAAAAAAGGTGTAGATCTGCCAGCCTGAAAAAATGTAGACATGGTGCAGCTTGATTTGCATATATAACCCACTAAACCCTCACCTTATGTTATGTGAAGGGAGCTCTATGGATGGCAATATTTTGTACAAACATTCATGGTTCCCAGGCAATGTATCCTCATGCCTTTAGTGATCCCCTGACTTTTAATCTAGTGGCACCATGAGGTTGACATTTGTGGTTTTGAGTGAATCATCTGAACAACTATAAGGCTGGATCGTCATGAAATTTGGTGCAGGCGTTCATTTCTGCCACAGGATGAATTGGAATCATTTTGGTGACTTTTCATGTAGCACCCAAGTACAGCGTCACAGAGCTGACGGTAGACTCTTATACTCTTACAGTGTCTTGTTTTCATATTTGTGCTGGCATATTAGGGAACGGACAATCAAGTAAAACCAGAATCTTTCTCTCTCTGTTTAAGCTAACCCTGTCACTGCTTGTTGACAAACCAGAAGACCAGTATCATCTACTTCTTTCCTGTGACCCCTGGTGCCTTTGAGCCGGCAAAAACACAGCTTTTGCTATTACAAGAGGTCTTAAAGGGAAACTTTGGGATTTTTCAACCTGGACCCTATTTTCCTATCATTTCCTGTCTAAGTGACTAATGGGGACAACAATTTTTTGAAATCGGTCCAGTATTGAGCAAGGGCGTTTCAGCCGGCAGCCGGGAAACTGGCTACAGTGTAATCCTTTGGGGCTATTGCGTCAATGTACATCCACTAAAAGTGCTAGTTTTATCCACTGACAGGCTCAGATTGTTATTATAAAGTGTCTGACAACATTATGGAAAGTATACCTACAGAGAAATAAAACTTTTTCTTTAGCTTTCCCTTGATCCGCTCTGTTTGTTATTGTGTCTAACCAAGTCTCGCTCTGAAATCTCACGAGAGTTGAGTTGTCGCAGGAAGACGGCTAAATAGTCGGCTAAATATTCATCCATATCTTTCAGAAAACACTAAGCTACGCGAAAGGTAAAGAAAAAAGTTTTATTTCTCTGTAGGGATCCTTTCCATAATGTTGTCAGACACTTTATAATAACAATCTGAGCCTGTCAGTGGCCAAAACAAGCACTTTTATTGTACATACAGTGACAAGGCGCAATTGCCCCAAAGGATTACATTGCAGCCCGTTTCACGTCTGCCAGCTGAAGCACTCTCGCTCAATATTGGACCAATTAAAAAAATTATTGTCCCCATTAGTCACTTAGACACAGACTGATAGGAAAATAGGGTCCAGGTTGAAAAATCCAAAAGTTTCCCTTTAATAAATATTAACAGCCACCATTTTGTTCAGAAGTAGCTGGTCACTGCCCTGTCCCGTGTTGCCCTGCTGATGTTTCTGCACGTATGCTGTAGGGATTAAAAACTGCCAACAGCTCAAACACTTGCTGTGCTGCTCCAGATGTCGCTAGTCAACAGGTGGACATGTCAGGGAGCATGCTGGGACAATGGCAGCTTTCACTTTCCCCACACTCACACAGGCATATTCACACATGGTCGAGTCAATTCACCACTTTTCCCAACTCTGAAATGGTCAGTTGCCTAAACCAATTAGCTCACTAGCTTCTTGCGCACTGCAATGACAAGAAGGGATTATCATTGCCATGTATTTATAAAAGGAGATGGAGGAACGCAGGATACAAAAAGATGAAGTCACTAACCATATGCTGCAAACTACCCAGCAGCCTAAGTGACGCTCTGTTAGCTCAGTCACCAGTGTGTGTTTTTGAGTGGCCACACTGTGTGATGAAGGAAATGATTACAGACTGCAAACTTTCTTAGAGTTAACAATTCACTGACAAGAAAATCCGCTTTTTTTTTTTTTAGGTTTCCCTTAAAAATCGTCACTCCCAACGTTTGCGCAAAGACTTCTCAGACAGTTGGTCGTTTCTCAATCCTCGGGTGACTTTCACTTTGGTGACGTCAGGTCTATGTAGGTCAGCGGAACGAGTAATGGTCACGTCCAGAAATTGAGTTTTTATTGGGATCCAAAGGTTGTGTGTGTGTGTGTGTTTGAGGTTGTGATGCGTTATAGTTATAATCAATCATCTGTTTGTGTGGAGACTGAGCGTCTGTGTGTTCGAGTAGAAGAAAGGCTTGAGAGGGGGAGGAGAGGTCATTGAGTGATTCCAGGGATTTCCTGGTGTTTAGCAGGCAGCGGGTTGAGAGGCAATCAGCCCTCTTCCCTGTCCGCCCACACACACACACACACACACACACACACACACACACACACACACACAAGATCAGCCCCTCTTGAAGTGCTTGGGAAAGTGTGAGGGGGGGGGGGTTTGTTCCTACACTTGAGGGCTGTTGGCACATTTACGATACAACACTTTTCAACAACCCCCTATTTAGCACTTTTGCCAGCATTGATGTCACAGTTCCGTGAATGGGGTACTCACTTTATTCTCATGATTTAACTCTCAACTTGCCATTATTTAAAGTCGGTGGGATTTGTTAAGCAGGTGATATAAAAGATAGTTTCCAGCAGACTGTAGACCGGGAGGGGATGGGCATGAGGAATATTATTCATACTCTTATGATGACAGAATGGTTAGGTCATTGTGAACACTGCAACCATTGGAAACACCCGTGTTGTTCTTATTTTTTTTCATATTTTTGTGCTTACATTTTTTTCTAATATGCATGAACTCTTTTCTCTCCAGGCCAAAAGGAAGTTGGATCTAGAGGACCCTCTTTACCTCCCAGACTTCCGCACACCAAAAGGCAAAAGCAGCATCGCAGCAAGGATACCAAGTCCAAGGAGTGAGTACATGGCCATGGATCAGAACATAGATAGATGTAATGGGTTTTGTAGGTAGATACTGAAGGTGCACCAAGACTAGTGTTGGTGTATAACTGTCTTTTATCTCTAATTGTTCTCTCTCCTGCTTTTGTCTGTATATTTTTGCTCTCAGCTCCAAAGTCTCCCGGTGAGCGGACGAGGTACGACACTTCCTTGGGCCTGCTCACCAAGAAATTTGTGGGCCTGATTGCCAAGTCTCATGACGGAGTTCTTGACCTAAACTGGGCCACTGAGGTTCTGGAGGTCCAAAAGAGACGCATTTATGACATCACCAACGTCCTGGAGGGAGTCCAGCTAATCCGAAAGAAGTCCAAGAACAACATCCAGTGGTTGTGAGTACAAATACAGAAGAGGGAGATTAATTATTAAAAAATGGTAATGGTGCTAAGGTTAAAAATCTGGTGTAGGAAAGCACTTAAAGGACCAGTGTGCAGGATTTAGTGGCATCTAGCGGTGAGGTTGCAGATTGCAACCAACTGAATACCCCTCCCCCTCACTCTCCCCTTTCAAATGTGGAGGAGAACCTACGGTGGCCACGAAACTTGCGAAAAATGTGAAAGGCCCTCTATAGAGCCAGTGTTTGGTTTGTCATTCTGGGTTAATGTAGAAAGATGGCGGTGCAACATGGCGGGCTCTGTGGAAGAGGACCCGCTCCCTATGTAGATATAAAGGGCTCATTCTAAAACTTACTTATTATATTACATTATAATATTATGTTCAATTTCTGCCAATAGATCCCCCTAAATCGTATGCACTGGTCCTTTAAATCGTTTATTCACGTGTTGTCATTGCATTAGATCGATGTTTCTGTTTAGTTTTAGTTTAGGTTAGCTCCAACTAACAGTAGGCAGATAAATGTGACCTTGAGTTTTTCAGTTTGAATACAGCCAGACAACCCCGCTTATAATTGTGCATGTGTGTGTTCTTGCAGGGTTGGAGATGTGTTTGAGGGCGGCGCAGGTGGAGGAGAGAAGGCACGCGCCCTCAGGAAAGAGCTCGGAGACCTGGAGAAGGCAGAGACAACCCTGGATGAACTGATCCACTCCAGCACCACACAGCTCAAACAGCTCACTGAACATAAAGACAATCAGAGATATCCTTTACATGCGGCTGCGTGTTTATCTGCATTCTCCTCCGATAGTCCTCTGTGTTTGATTATCTGTATTCCTGCAAATATCCGCTTCGTTTCAACTGTTGTCAACCTTGACCCCGCACTGTACGTTGGGCTATGTGACATACCAAGACATCCGGTCCATCGGCAGTCTCCGAGACCAGACAGTCATCGCTGTCAAGGCCCCCGCTGAGACCAAGCTGGAGGTGCCAGACACGGCAGGGGTGAGAGCACATCTTTGTGTTACTTAAACTGTAAACTGTACATTTTTATTATGTGTCAATTCTTCTGTCAGATAGATGAATATGATGAGTATTATATTGTACACACATATACAAAAATGCAACGTAATCAGTTTCCTCTATAAAACCAACACTGACTGCTCTTTCTCCTTACAGCAAGGGTCATTACAGATCTATCTAAAGAGTAAGAACGGCCCCATTGAAGTGTACCTGTGTCCAGAGGAGGGTCTTGAAGACGCCAGTCCCGTTAAAAGCGCCGTCACACCTAAAAAGGAGTTCCCTCAACCCCTCTGCCCTCCAACTGCAACCCCAATGGCGCCACAAAGCTATAGCATCAAAGAGGAGCCTGCTGAATGTAAGCTGGGTGTTCTGCGGGGTTATAAACAGCACAGTGGGATTCTGACTTTACTTTCACACTGGGAGCTAGTGGTGTGTTTGTTTGTTTGGATCCCCAATATATGTACTATTCATCTGGGGTCCACATACTAAATTGAAACACAGTGATCATACAAATCAGCACACACACCATGTAACATCTACACATTTCACATATATACAGTATAGATAGAGAAGGTCTGCAACTAACTATTATTTTCTTTATCGATTAATCGAAATTTTTTTCTATTAATCGTTTGGTCTAATCAACAGAAAACAGCGAAGGATTCCCATCACAATATGTGACGTCATCAAATGTCTTTTTGTCCGGCCTTACTATATTGTAAGACAAAGAAAAGCAGCAAATTCTCATATTTCGAAAATGAAATAGTTGGCGTTTTTGCTTGAAAAATTACTTAAACAATTGATCAATTAACAGGATAGATTATTCAACTAATCATGGCAGCTTTAAGGTACAGTATAGCATACATGCAACATAGGATACAATTGCAAAACACACAAGCTTAGAGAAAATAAATTAACCAGTGTTTAACCGAGTTGAATCAATACTGAAGCCCCAATCCATCAATTACATGATTATAGTATAACTACTTATTACTAATTGTATCAGAATGATCATAATTACAATATCCATTATTCTAGTATAATGTGTGAGACGTTGATTGTACCTATGTGTTGGTCATGTATAGTTCATTTCCTATTTTAAGTATTTGCTTGATACACTCAAACAAAAATTGTAAAAAAAAAATGTACAATCTCAATCAATAAATCAAGTAAACCTAATTTATTTAGCACATTTGATGTACTTAAGTACCAAACATGTAAATATTTGATTTTAAAAACTCAACTAAAAATGATGAAAATGAACGAACATAAAGAACATAAAGAATGATGTAAATGCAAAAGCTAAAGATACGTTTGGAGCTTATGGTCGAAAATTAGATAGAAGCACATGAGCTATAGGTTTTCGTTGTGCTCTGTTCTGCAGTTATTACTCCCACTCAAACCATCTCTCCTGCTGCTCCTCTCTTAAACACAGCCAACCTGTCTACAGCAGCTCCAGCCGCCTCCTCCTCCTCCGCTGCGGCGTCCAGTTCATCTCTGCTGGACGTCGAGGGTCTGCTGGGTTTGCCCCCGAGCCTGCTCCAGATGACCGAGGACCAACTCCCTGGCACCTCCTTCACCGCAGACCCCAACACCCCCTTTGTCAGTTTCTCTCCACCCTTGGACCACGACGACTACCTCTGGAGCCTGGAGGATGGCGAGGGAGTGTCCGATTTCTTCGATACTTACGATCTTGGAGATCTGTTGAAGAGCTGAGGTATAGATGAAGGAGGGGAAAGGAAATTTAGGGAGGAGGGAGGGGGGGTATTTAACTGAATGCCTTCTCGGGGTAGGAAATATTACACTATGAAGCCATCACTCTTTGTTTTTGCCATTCCTGTTTTAATGTTAGTGATTCCAAAGGAGGATTTGCCCCCTTTTGTTTATTTTAATAAAGTAAAAAATCACATTTGTACATATTGATGTAAAATTATCAAACTGGGAGGGAGGTGTGAGGCTTAGATTGATAGTGATGTGGTTACTCCTCAACCAGTAGGAAACAGTTTATAAACTGCAGATTGTTTTGGAGTTTCTGTCAAATTTTCAGATTCTGCTACGGATTTTGCTGAGATAAAAAAAGTAATCTCATACAAATGCAGGAGATATTATGCATATCACATCACCAGCTAAAAAAAAAAAAAAAAAAATGCATTTGGGTATCAGACTGTTTACAGTATGACAACTCAGGAATTTTGTCTTCCTTGTTTCCAAAGTCTAAATGTTTGTGCCACTCTTTGGCCCGTAGGGGGCAGCCTTGTATTGTGTCAGCTTTAACTGCCATGCAGCTTTACAGGATTCAATCACTGGATGAGAGTCAGCTAAAGCCATTAAGAACTATACACAGGGTGTGTTTTTAAGTGTCCTAGTGTCTTCACCACTGACCAAATTAAGCTGTGAAGCCCATCCTTATAAAAACACAAGTGTTTACATCTTTACAATGTAAATAGTGTGAAGTCTGAGCGTAGTTATTAAGACATACAACTGATTTTGAAGGTGCTCATGCCTCTGTCTGATCAGGTTTGCTCATACCTGCCTTAAGCTTTATGTCAAAGCCTTGTACCTGTTTGGCGTTGCACTGCGTGCCAAAATGTGCAGGTTCTGACAGTCGATTCAGGACCCAGAGTTAATGACTGATAATGGGTAACACATACTGTATAATCTCTGACTGAGCAAGAGAATCACGCTCTCTTTTGTTGGTTTGGCAGCTTTGTTTCAAATCCAGTTGCTCCTCTATTGATGTGAGTGTAATGGCTGATTTTAATTGATTATTTTAAATGATTTTTTGGTTTAGTAATGTACAACTACTATTGTATTTCTAAGGAAATATCCCCAAAAGAAATTCTATGCAGCATCTATGTTGCAGGTTGGTTAGAAGGGAGGTTAATTGATGTAAATAATTAGAGGAGTTATTTTGTTTTCCTCTTGTTCTAAAATGAATGAATCTGTTGCTTAAACAGCAACAGAAACAATAAGGAATTGATATCTTTACTGTTCAGATTTTAAGCCAATGAATGCTTTTCCCACATGTTGTGGTGCAACCATTTAAATGTCAAAGACAGGCACCTGAGGTCAGAGCAGCTGTGACTTTTATCTGTTAAACCTTTTTTTTTTTTTTTTTTTTGAGGCATTTTAGACATTTGGAAATTTAATTTTCATACTGATGTATTTTTGGCTTTCCCTCTACGCTGCAGAGATAAGCTGTCCTGTCCTAACAAAACTTGAAAAATGTGTGTTTGTGTGTGTATTTGACAGCTTGGGAAATGGGTGTCATGGTGTGTGTTTGCGTGTGTGTGGTTTTACAATGTAGATTAGAAAATGTGAATTTTCGAATTTGTAGTTTTTTTTCAGTGAGCATTATTTTTCTGGTATTTGTACATAAATTGTTTTGTATTTATACCTATTTTTTCAGATTTGTTTCAAAAGTTGATACTGGCCTTCATACGGAAGGCGTGACTTGTTTTGTATGACATGCAGCACTTAATATTTTGTAATATTGTGTGGTCTGTTTGAAACTATTAAATAAATACTGAAGCCATGGTTTACATTTGGGAATGTGTGGCAATTTTTATTTCACTCATTGTTCGTGTCAGAAACTGTTACAAGCAGCTCCTGGTAGTTTCCGAAGTACAATCTTTAGTTCGATCCTTCCAAGCAAACATTTTTTTAACAAATCTGCAATTGAAATAAACCTCGAGTCACATGCATAAATCTTGGAAAAAGATCAAATTTATTGTTCCACTCCTGAAATGCATTCCTTCACATGACCTGACTAGTGACTCTTGGTGGATGACTCGCTAATGTAGATGCTTCTTGCACAAACATAAGCCTATAGACTGAAGTTGGAGGCTCAAATCAAAACATTGAGAAGCAAGGGTTTGTTTTTTTTTTTGTGTGGTAGGCTTTGGACCACAGACCACTAACAACATTGATCTAATGAGAAGTGACATTCCCTGAGTAGAGAGAAAAGGTTGACATGAAAAGTAACAATGACACTGGTGGAGCTATAAACACACTCAGACAGGTGGACAAAAAACATCCATCATTCTTTATGAGCTGGTTGCTTTGGAAACAAGCTCACAAAAGGGAGCGGACACCCAGAAGGTCAAAGTTCAGTAGGTCACTGAGGAATGTTTTCTTTCTGTGTGTTCTCGGGGGAAGCAAGGATGCACATTTTCAATTTATTTACTAATTTGTAGCAGATGTGTGTATAGATTTGTATGTTTTTTGTTAAATATTACATGTAGCTGTCAGGCTCTGAACACGATGGGATGTGTTTCTTATAATCTGAGCTCATATGTCCTTTCCCAAAGTGGTTCCAAACACCTCGCACAGAGAGGAGCTAAAACATGCTTGCCTGGTTCTTCCTGTAAGTAATTTTATAGAGCACCTAAAATTTATGGCCCATGGCAGACGTTGTGTATTACAGCAGGAAACACAGCAAACACAAATCTATTATAGGGTCACCGCAGATTGTTGCCAACAGAGCTCAGGTGAGGAATATAAAATGCTGAAACACCAAGAAATAAACTGTGTCTGCGTGAACTTTGTCGACTGTTTGCTTCTGTGTCTATTAGTGCTGAGTGTTTATTAACAGATGTTCTGCACAACAGCTCATGTGTTTAACACGAGGTCATAAACTGAAATGTCAGACACCACATACACACACGCGCAGTCTCTGACTGTGTGGTTTACATGCTATCTAAACAGGAGACCACTTCACTGCTGTTACATCACACCTTAAGACCAATTGCTGTGAAGAGGGTCTTAAGTAAATTAGCACTTAAATTGCATAAATACCCTTTTGTGTGCTGGCATGGCATAAATTAAGTAACAGCAATCTAGTGACTCTGGTGGGTTTGTTTAGAGCCACTGAAAGCTTCTCCAGGGAGGTAAAAAAGTGAATTTAATTGCATTCTTTGTTGATGTCTCAAATTACACTGTGACGTTTTGGATTCTATGTAATGAATCGCAAACAAGTTATACCTATTCTCAGACTAAAAGAAAGTTTTGTTGCCATACCAACTGTGATGATAAGCATGCTGGAGAGGGTGGCTGTCTGAGGGCGGGGTTGATGGGCAGGTATGTTGCCAGCTGAGAAGCCAAGCCCACGGAGGACACGCATGACACCAGACTGAGACTGATACTGCTCAGTCAATGAGTCAGGTGTGACGTATTTTTTTCAAAACAAACGCTGTCACTCAATGTCACAGCTCTTTTCGCAGTAAAGAGTTGCCTCCCACTATTTGCAGTGGTGTCTTGATGTATATTGTTTTCAGTAGCGGCCGTACCCTGTTCAAGACACTTCATATGCTTATTCCAGTGGGAAAGAGTCCTCTGTTAAACAATAAATCAAGCCCCCTCTCTCGTTCTCTTTCTCCATTCCTCCCATTTTCAGTCATCCGTGTCGACCAGAAGAGGGGGTATTTTACGGTAAGCCTGGGCCTCCTGCTTTGACAGGGGTAGTAAATTGATAGCAGGACTAGTGGAGCTGAGTCAACAAGCAGAGTGGAGGGGAGGGGAGATATTTGGGGGAGGGAGATTGGAGGACCTTGCATTACTCCTCTGGGCTGCTGGGAAGCAGCGAGAAAGTCCTGGCAGCCCAAAGTCTTTACTGGAAGACGTCTGTTCGACCTCTCCACTGCCGCGTGTGTGTGTGCGTCAGGGAGAAAGAGGGAAGCTGCATTTGGTGTACCTCACTTCTTAACAGCCAACACTCTGCTTTAAAACAAGAAGTGGTGTGTATGACAGAAAGTAGACAGAAAGCCCTGGTTAGTGACATAAGTAAAGAGTGAAATTACCAGTAGCTTTGGCAGGCAGGATTTTGATATGGGTAATAACAATAAAAAGGTATGTGGTGTTTAGGAAGGAAACGGGTGGAGGCATGGAGGGAAAACATTAAGTGAGTCACTGCAAGTTTGTAGACAGACAATGAAGGTTCTTTATCTTTCTCCTTTCCTCTGTCATTCCAACTTTGTTTTCCTCCCTGTGCCATGCATCTCTCGCCCCCTCCACCTAACTATTTTCCTATGTTAAATCCCCATTTCTTTTCTGCCATCCATCTCCCCCCACCCTTTCCTTGCACTTGTGTTCTCCCCTATATTTTAGTGCATCGCCTGAGCAGACCGGTTTGCTCAGTTTTACAATAGGACCCAGGCTGGAAGGCTGGAAGGCTGGCAGATGCACAAAGGCTCTGCTTCTTTACTAGGGGCCGCAAAGAAACTGAAGGAGGGTATTGTTGGGACAAAGCAAGCCTCTGCATTACATCAGCCTAGATATGCATGCACAAAACGAGTGCATGCAAAATGAGCATGCAAACACACGTTGCACATTCAGTATATCACAATAACAGATACCTGCGTGTATTCATGCAAGCTGTTTATATCCATCTGTATCTATTTTTCCCTTTTCCCTCACTGGACTCTCACACAAACACACACAGGGATTCAGCAGAAACAATGAGTGAATGAGGCTCTGGTAAAGTGGGTCAGCAAACCTATTTATTTCACTCTACATTGTTTGGAATTTGTCGCGTGTCCTCACTTCCTTATCAGAGTGGATGTTTTTTTTTTTAATGATTAATAGGTTGAAGATAGAGTTTTCCAGAATTTTCTCCGGAGACTTCATTGCATATTTTGAATGCCGCACAGCCTCAACTTTTAAGGAAAAAAAACGACGGGTATTTGTTTGGTCTCCCAGTGAATTTTCACTTTGTGCTTTCAGAGAAACATGTTTGATAACCACTCCTTAAAGCTTTCACTTTAGAGTTTGCTTGTGTGTGTATGTGTGTGTGTGTGTGCGTGTGCATGTGCATGAAAGTACAACACAAAGATATCACTTGCTGTGCGTGTGCATTTTGGTGTGCCAGAGTTATTTGCTAAGTGGAGGACAGGCAACACAAAAAGGAGTTTGTCCATCTTTGTGAATATAAACACAGCACCACTGTGAGCGCGCACAGTTTAAGACACAACATCTATTCTCCACTATTCACTGAGTGACAGTAATAAGTAGTCACAGAGAAACCCCTTTTACCACACACTGGGTCTATTTTTTCCTCGGATTAATATGCTCAAGACAACCTCAAGTTGCATATAGAGCTGGGACTAATTTTCCCTTTATGAAGCTAATGTTGGCAAATGTGTGGTTTTGAGGGGAAACCAAAGGGAGCCACTGTATTTGATGCGGCTTCCGAAAATCACCCATCTGCACTTCATAGTGTATTGTATCACTGCTCTCCCCGAGGCAAAGGTTCAGTGATACACCTCTTTTCTTTGAATTGACAGGCTTGACAATGCCAGGCATGCAGGGGATATACTGTATGTTCACACAACACAAGTTTTTTTCCACCTCTCTGATGTGCTTTTTTTCCTTTTCTTTCACTCTGCCAGATGATTTCATGAGAAGGTCAGTGGGGAGGGGCTTCACAAGTCCTCCGTCAAACGTCTTTTCATCAGATGAAAAGGAAGAGGAAGCAGATTTGGAGCCTCAGCCAAGAGGATCAAGGTGCAAGTACGTTCTGAGGCTTTACACCTTCAAACTCCTGATTAGAGAGCTGTGCACATACAATTATCTTCTTGAGTTTCACAGCTGCATAGATGTGTTTGAGATGTGATAAATATGTGCAGGTGCTGCATGTTTACATTGTGCAAAAGCCTACAATCTGAGTATTTAACATAAAAAATACTCCTTTTTTTTACTCATGAAATGTTTGGTAAAACTGCAGACTACAGTGTTTGCCTTGAATGCTTCGGTGCAGCGTTCTCCCTCAGCACCATCACCTCATCCATTGACATTCCTCTCCTTTAGTTAAGTCTGTGAATGAGGCTTTCTGCATATCCATGGCGACCACACTGCAGACTCTCCGGAGTTTGCATAGAAATGAGAAGTAAGAATGAAAGAGACGAAGGCAAAGACACACATACACACTCTTTTCTCTCTCTCTCTCTCTCTCTCTGCAGTGTGCCAGAAAGCACAAACATTCCCACGTGATGATGGAGTTTGCTCCCTCCCTCGCTGGGCGCACAATAGCCCTCTGGCGCACCTCCACGCGCACACATTCGCAGAGTCGAGTCTAAACTCGGTCAGAGCTCAGGTCAGGGTTTAGATAACTTTCCACCTTGAAGACGCTGTTTTTTGTTTTTTTTAAGGAAGCAAACACTCTGAGGAATACAGTCTCTTTGCAGTTTCCACACAGATGAGGAGGAGATGGCTACGAGCTTTCCTTCAAATGGGAATTAAACGCGCGCGTGAAACTTTTGCTTACTTTTCTCCTCAGTGATTGTCGGGTCGTTTTGGTTCCAAATATGCCGGAGCGAATAAGCATTTCGGACTTTGTGGTCCTGACGAACGAGGATTTGTCTTCGCCGGGGACGTCAAGTTTTCAGTCCAAAATGAGCGACTGTCGGAACACCGTTTCAGTGGTGGAGGAGGTGAGAAAAAGAGAGAGAGAGAGAGAGAGAGAGGTGGACGGGCGGGCAGTGCAGAGAGACACGCACCTTTTGTCTGTTTACCTGTCCATATTGTCAGCCATATGCGTGTAGCTCAGACTGAATAATAAGGGCTTTACACTCACCTAGCCTACTTTTAGATGACAGCTTTGGCAGAGTTTTTACAGCAGGCAGAGTGAAGAAACATTTTACAGGTTTTTTTTTTTCCTTCCTTTCCTTGTTCAGCATAGTTTCCAGGTGAGCACAGCTGTGCCCCCTGCTTCTTACAAACCAGTAATTGCATCCCCAAAGTTGCTATCCAAAAGTGGCAAATTGCAAAGGGGTAGAAGTACAATAAAATGCAGGTGCAAGATTTTTTTTTTCAGCACAAACTTACAGTATGTAGGGGCAACATGTCTGTGATGTGATGATTTTGGGGGTGAGCAGGATGCTTGTATCTGCTGTTAGGACAGGGGATTAAGATTCAGGTACAGGTTGATAGTTCATAAGTGTGTTTGCATCATTTTTATAAAATGTGACACGCTAAAACTGGTTATTGGCTTTAGCACTGCTGGTCAATTTGTGTGTGTGGTGGCTGCTGTACTGCCTTCAGGAGAGGCTGGATGTTAGCACGCTTTGTGATTCAGTGCAGGCTGGCCTGGTCCGGCTGAGAAGAAAAAAAGGTTACATGAGGTAATGTTGCATACAGAGAAGTTTACTTGGCCCTGTTTTCCATCTCGTGG
Source organism: Scomberomorus guttatus (assembly GCA_038419695.1). Classification (NCBI taxonomy): domain Eukaryota; kingdom Metazoa; phylum Chordata; class Actinopteri; order Scombriformes; family Scombridae; genus Scomberomorus; species Scomberomorus guttatus. The sequence goes on from CM076455.1 coordinate 13,322,513, forward strand.
GAAATCAGATGCAACACACACACACACACACACACACACACACGTCAGAGAGAAGTGTGGCGCTTTGACACACAAAAAAAAAAGATATTGTGTTTGTGAGTTACTGTGCGTGCACATGTTTGCAAGCATGCCCATGAAGGCCAGTTTGTGCATTTTATCTGTTTGAACTGGCACTTTGGCTCAAAGCCTGTTGAAGGTCTTTCTCTCTCTGTGTGTGTGCGCTTGTGTTTGTTTGAAATCTGTTCTCCCAAAGCTTCTCTGGGCAAAGGAGGAAACACAGGGAGGCTGCCATGAACTCTGCCATAAAACAAATAATCCAAGTGTGCACACAAGGCGATCCTTCCTTGTCCGTCTTCCTTGTGACAAAACATTATGGTTCACTCTTCCACTGAAGCTCAAGATGGATTTTCTGCATTCAGTTCTAGCTCACATTAGTTTGAATCATCACGGTTTTGCAGTTACATATTGAGATAAATGAGATATTCACCATGTGGGAAAAATTATACCGTTTCCGATGCAGTGGTTGCTCTACAGCAATAATTAATTTATTTATGTTCATAGTTTGGGTATCTTAATGCTATTAAATGATGGGATCCAAGTGATACTTCTCCTCTTAATGCGGGGAGTCCAATAAAGCATATCAGACATGAAAGGTCTCCAGTCTTTGGACTTCTCTGGCTAGAAACCGTGGCTGCTGAGCATAAATGGAGTAGTGTCCAGGTTTTATAAAGAGACTAGTCTTAGGCAGCTGTCTGATGTATTTATCTTGGCCTAATGTCCTTATTTATGGCCATGACACACTGGAAAATACATAGCTGGAATAGCTGCTCTGGGGAGGGACATGCTGGAATCCTACACATGTGCACACAGACAGACAGACGCGCACACAAATGTAAATCCTTGTATAGATAGATAGATAGATATATAGTTATTATGTTTAGTCTGCTCAGCAGGGACAGGCTTGATTAATAGCTGGGGTAATGTGTGGGCATGATTGTGGTTAATGGCAGCAGGCAGGGAGACAGAAACACCATTTACCCATACACACACTCGGCTGCTTGTTACTCCTGATTAGAGACAACAATAAAGGGAGAAAGACGGGGATAAGGAATGGTTTCATTTACTATATCTATAAGCTATAATGGGTTCCCAACAACTGTTTTAGAAAAAGATGTTGTTTTTTTTAAAAGGTGAACATGTTGACATGGAATACTGTAGGTTTTCATGCAGTTCATAGTGTCATCAGGCCTGGTTAATGTTGTAAATAAGGATCAGATATCAGCTCTTCTGCCAGTAGTCGCACACGGGCCCTGACAGCAGGTGTACACAGCCACCCATACGGGCACAAAAACTCACTGCAGTTTTCTCAACATCAGCAGACTTTCAGGTGGAGCTCATTTCTTTTTCCAGAATGGATGCGTGCCTTTTGTTTACGTGTCAGCTTGTTTGACAGTTTGCGTCTCGACTGACGGGTGGATTTGTCAGCCTGTTTGTGCGTCCGTGGGCTCAGATTGATTTCACAAAATTCAACAAACACAACTTGTTTTGTTGGCCTGCACCAGCTTGTTTCCACTGTGTTTCCAACTTACCCAGCAGAGGAAATTACAGCAGCAGCAGCAGCAGCAGCAGCAGAGGCGGCGACGGCCAGCAACTCCCATCTCCAGTCTCCAGTCTCCATTAAATCACTTTCCCATTCATTGTCTGCAGAGTTACACAACACCCACACCACCTTTTAATTAGGGAACTAACACTTAGGGAGTGGACTTGACCGGCAAGGACTGGGGCACGTAAACAAAACCATCTAACAAGGCAGAGTCTCAGTTAAGTCAAGATTGCTGGCTCATTAAAGCTATTTCTGGTGGCTATTTCTGACGTAGGTGGAGTACCACATGTCTAGCTCGGTGAAACAAGTGGCCTGTGCGAGGAGAATAAACAAGATGTAGTTTCAGACCTTGTTGGTTCAGAAGAGATTGATTATGCAAATACAGCCAATTGATTGTCTGCATCTTGCCTCCATCGCGCGTCGCGTTTATGTGGACGGCTTTCTTCCTGCTGTAAACCCTAGTCTGGTGTCGATGTGAGAAAGCGCTGTTTGAACCTGAAAAGTGACAGTCAGACAGACAGGTGAAATAAATGCGGTGGCATCATGCAGGGTTTGTACGTGCAAGACAGATGATTGTATTGCTGGCAAGCGCTGACTCACCTGTTCACCTTAGTCACACACCGTGAGAAAATGCAGCATAGGTAAATGCACACGCAGGGACACTGTGAGAAAAGTAAAGCACATACGTCAAAACATCAGCATAAGTCTCTAAGTACTTTCCATACTTGTCACTCCTTATTATCTCTGGGTGTATAAGGCCATTCCAGACAGTGTTGCAAATCAACGAACCGGTTGTATGCCAATATTGGATTTACAGGATTTGTGTACCTTGCTTAATCTTTAAGGTTTTTAATTCACCGGATTATTGATGATGGGCACTCCCATCGGGTTATTTTATTTGTAAATGGTTTCTCAAGTGAATGGGAAGGTGTACATTATAAAAGTATATATTCCCTGATACCAAGAGTTGATTCATTTCAAGTTCAATCATGTTTGAACTTAAACTTTGATTTTAATTTGACACACCTGTCCTTGTGCCACTGTTTTTTTTTTTTGCAGTCTCTGGAGATGGACCACACAACTCTACAGAAGATGAAGAAGATGATTAAAGCTATCCACACTTCTGGACTCAGTAAGTGTCAATATATGGCACGCTATAGTCTATAGTCTCATTCACACAATACATCACTAGGTTGACAAAACAATCCCAACTCAAGGTCCAGTTACTAGCCTTTTCTGGAGCTTTTAACTTAGCAAGTTCCGTAGCTGTTATGGTTTCATCCAATGCAGTGGGATTTCTCATCCGTGTTGACTGTAAGTTAAATGTCAAAGTTCATTCTTGACCTTAAGTAGTTTGACATGAGAATCCCAGTTTACTAGCTTTTTCTGGAGTTTTCATCAGTGGATGGACCATGTGATACAGGAGAGAGTTCAGGGAAAAGCTAATAAATGGACCAGTAGTTGGGATTGTTTTGTCAAGCTGTTATCTCCATGGTTAAGAATACACTTTCATGCGTTACGCATTACTACACTACAACTTTTTCATGACTGATAAGAAGTGAAGAAGGATCCCTACAAATGGACCATGTCAACTCAGCAGCCAGTTTCAAATAAAGGTCAGGCTTGTATTATGGCAGGATGAGCTGTTCAGTCCTTAGGGGAGCCTCAACATAATTCATTGCACAAGCCTGGTTCAGATGACATCATCAAGCTGGTGTGGGCCGTGATGTTTATGAGTGAGGCCCCTTGTTATGGGACCAGGGTGCGTGGGTAGATGGGTGATTGTGTTTACATTCATTCAGCGCGGATGGTTTTGTGGCGCGCGCGTGTGTGTCTGCGTTAAGGTGAATGGTATGTGTGGTTTCGGCGATAAACGAGGTTCACACACAGTGACCTGACAGAGCTGTGGGTTCACTCAGTAAATGTTTTGTGAGCGTGTGTCACGTCGGTCTATGTCACCAAATCTTGCCATCGATCTCCCAGATGTGAACACGCATAAGATGTGAGTGTTCACCGCAAAAATGCGCGGGAGAAACAGAGGAACAGCATAGCATATCCTGAAGTTGTTTTTCTGAACTTGCTTATAAGCCTGCTTCCCATTTCGGGGCTTCAACTCATAGTTTTGAGCAAAAATGAGTCAGAGAGCCAGCTGCCCAGAGTTAGGCAACCAGATATGGTCAGCAGGAGTATAGTAGTTGGAAAGAAGTGCTCCGTGATTATTCTCTCTCCTTCCCTTTTTCTTCCTCTGTATCTAAGTAGAATCATGTGGGTTAGTTCCAGTAATGTGACGATGGGAGCCCCTCCCATGAACTCATTATGTTGCCGAACCCCTTAATCAGTCTGTATGTTAATCATGGATCGACAGTCTGACTCACCACACATACAGACACCCCTTCCTTCCTCGCACAGGTCTGACGGCCTGTTGCTGTGTCACACATGCAAAAACACACGCACAAATATATATAGAGATACACTTTTTTTTTTTTTTTTTTTTTTTCGTTCTCCTTTCCCATAAACCGCTAAGCACCACTTTTCTGCCAAGATGCTGTGGCTTGTGCTGTGAGGCTGTGTGTGTTCTGGCAGAGGAGTGAAAGAGTTGAGTTGCTCTGCTGGCATCTGGTAGTTAAAGGTCAGCTGTAAAATCATCCTCTGAGCTCCTCTGTGACTCAGCTGTTTGTTGTTTGATAGATGCGTGTATGTTGTTTGGTACAGTATTAAACTTTATTTTTAAAGAGCATGCAGCCGCAGGGACTCGGTGTTCCTGCTCCCCGCTTGATTTTTCTCCTCTCAGTTACTCTCTCTACTCCGTCCTGCAGTTTGTCTACATTCTTTCCTTAAATCCACAATTTTTCTGTCATACAAAATGTTCCACTTTTGCTTCTCAGTGAGTTAGTGCAAGTCTTTCTCCTAAGCGACGGTCAGTTCAGCATTCTGTGTTTGTCTTAAAGAGTGGAAACTGGCACAGAAAAGATGAACTTGCTTGTGTCTGTTTAGTCTGCTATGGCCACTTCTGCTGATGTTTGGTCCATATGTTCCTTTAAATTCGTAGACCACAACGACCAGCAAAATATTCTGTCTTAACCTTCATGTTTGGGTTTCCTAAAGTCACCTGAGACGTTTCCATATGACATTTTATGTAGTTGTTGGTGCCCATTTTTGTTGGTTTAACACAATGTAAACCAATCTGGTGCCAGTTGGAGTTCAGACTCTTTCCATCGGCCTTTTCTTCACAGAAATTCAGCAGATAGAGTCCACTAAGGTCATGACCCTTGGAAAAGTCCTAGAGAAACATGGGTCTCTATATGTTTTCCTGTCTCTTGCACCAGGATGGGTGGAAACCAGTACTAATTTATCCCACATGCGTGTCTTGTTAAAATACTCTCACTGCAATGGGGCAAGCCAGTCTGCCCTTTTTCTGATTTTCTGCACATCTGACTGACTCTGTGTGCATGTGTGTTGTTTTTCAGACCATGCAGAGATCAAGGAGCAGTATCTTGAGGTGCTGGAGAACATGGGGAATAGCCACCTGACCCAAGATAACAACGAAGTCTCAACAGGCTTCCTCAACCTGGCTGTTTTCACCAGGGAGGTCACTGCCCTCTTCAAAAATCTGGTGAGAGCAGATGAGCAAAGAGGAAGGGAAAGGGAAAGAGGTTTCCTCAAATAAGCTGTCATAACTAAAAAGTTCACCACACACACACACATTCTTGCGAGATACGAGGGGGTATGCATGGAAATAAAAGCCAAAACAAAAAGAGGAAAGAGAAACTGGTCTCTTACCATGTCTCCAAAACCCCCGAATGGTGGTGTGATTTGAAATTTCTGAGAAGTAAGGAATAAATCAACTAAATTTAGATAATGTTTATACGAAACAGCAGCAGGTGGCAGAACCTCAAATCTGCTTGAATAAGATGTCGGGCATATGTGTTTGTTCATTGGGGAAGTGTGAAAAATGTGCGTGCACCCGCATGCATGCATGAATGCATGGAGGGAGGGAGGGAGTTTTCAACAGCTGCAAGCTCACGCCTCTTGACTCCAAAAGCTGGGGCGCTCCGGAACCCTCCCACTGATAGTTTCTATGGCGATGATAATTCATCCCAGACCTCCATGTGTGAGTCAACACACACACACACCGTCTCGTCTCATACTCCCTCTCCTCCGATATGTCAATCAAGGCCTCACAGGGGACTACAGGCCTTTACAGATGTGAAGAGGAAGTGGGTCCAAAAGGCTAACAGTAGTGTGATTTAAAGCTGCTAAATCAACCAGTGTGTCCATGTGTGTGTGACAGCGTGCATGCCCCACTGTCTGAGTGTTAATACAGGCGTGCACTCATTGATCCGTGTCATCTGTACATGTGTTGACACTTTGGGAGTAGGTATGTCCCTGTCTCCATGTATTATATATTGGTTAACTAAGCTTCATGGATGCCAACTTAAACAAGTCTCCAGGCCTCTGTGTCAATATATCCATGTCAGCTCAGCAGTCACCTCACGGAAGTGGTTGGACATTATTTATATCAAGAGCAGGGCGCAGCTTTGTCATCCACCGGGATCCATGGAAAGACTGCAGGGAGAATGGTGAACTAAGGCCATGTTGCATGCCTAATTAAAGATGTGACGTATTTCCTTGGGTTGAATTGAGTTGTAATTACGTATTACTGTAAAGCAAAACCTACTGGAGTCGTGCTGCTTGTTTTGTGATTCATTCTGCCCAGATCCTTGATAGACTAAGTTCATCTCATCTCTAGCCAAGCCTCAAATTAATCTCAACTTCCACTTTACTGTACACGGTTATAAACATCAATGCATCACGCTTCCACTTGGATCCAAAAATCTTTTTTTTTTATTATCAATTTGTCCAGTGTTTTCCTGACTCAGTGACTCACCACTTCAAAATGACTGAATCACCATGTTTTAAGGTTATCCACAATCATTCCCAGAAATGTAAGTCCATAGGGAGATAAGAGTGTAAAACATAAGAGTTTGCCGGTACTGCAGGAGATAAGGGCCACTTGTAATGTTATGCAGGATGTTTTTAACTCTCTTTACTCCTTTTCAGGTGCAAAACCTCAACAACATCATGGCCTTTCCTTTGGAAAATGTTCTGAAGTCAGAGCTCCGGGACAGCAGATTAGTGAGTCTAGTTTTCAGTAGATATTCATCAAAACCTTTGCTGGATTAACTGCTATACACATGATGATGACTTGTTTTCGGTGTCTTGTTTTAAGGACTGAGAGACTACAGTACATCAAATCCACCCTCAAGTTATTTCTGTATTGTCCAGTTTCTATAAAATTGTATAGTCCAGTTTTAATTTGTGAGCTCGAACAGTAAAGACAGTAAAGTACACCGGTATTTACACACAAGTACATTTTGAGAAACGATTCTTAGTAATATGGATGTGACGTCCAAGCAGCCATTGTTCATTTCACTCTGCTACAGCCCCATAATCTCAGCAAACTATCTGTAATTTAGCCTGTGGGATGAGGGGAGCTAATATTGAAGGTATATCCCAGAAGTATGACAACATAACCATATCTGATTTCTTACTATAATATGATATAATATCAAGGTTTTGTCAAGCTATAACATATATAAAGGAACGTTTAGTGCAGCACCCATGCTAAATCTACTGAGATACTTTTTCCAAAGCCCCACATTTAAAAAAACACAATTCAGGTGTAATAATACACACAAAAATCCAGGCACTAATTCACTTTCAAACAGGGCCATCTGATGATATCACATATTCAGGATGCTCTGATTTGCAGCGGAGGAAGACGGATGTCTGTGTTTGTAGATGTTGACTTTAATGTCCAAAATGATTGAAATATCACCATGTAAAATCAGTTTTCAGGGCGTATTTCCTCTGTCAGCAGATAATGTTTTCTGTCTGTGCTGTAGACCACTAGGATATTGGATAAGATGAGGCTGTTGATGCAGATTAATGACCGAGCGACGTTCCAATACTGAACAGATATGTCTTGCCCAGTATTTGGCCTTTTCGATTTGTCATGGCAACAGACTAGTGAGTAATAACAGACTAATGCTTCTGTAAGCTCTTGTCACTGCCCTGTCTTTAAAACAGCTGATTTGACAGGTGAACATTGCTGTAACTGCTTCTGAAATCCTGTTTATCCAGATAGCAGACTAGTTAGCCTAATGTGAGTAATCATGTTGCTTTGCAATAACTGTCTGGTTCCAGATAATACCTATCACCTGTAAAATACTGCCTGATACCGGCTATTTTATTAATCATAGTCTCTTCTCTTTTCTCTTCTTTTCTCTTTTTTTCCTCTTTTCCTGTTTTCTCTCCTTTTCTCTTCTCCACAGGAGCTCAAGAAACAGATGGAGAAGAGTTGGAAGGAGTATGACATAAAAATGTAATTAACCATATTGTTCCACTTATTTGTGCATCACCCCCTCCAGTCACATGGCTGCATAGTGTGTTACGATAATCCAGCTCTTCATTTACAAACCTCAGTGCTTTCATGAGAGATGAAAAATCCCGAGACAGATGCGAATGCTTTAGGAGAATTGCGCCACACGTTTACAGCTCTTGCTAGTCTTACTGGGTCACAGAAGGTGGTGTAATAACAGAGGTTAATAGGATAATAGTTCATTCCCCATGGCAATACTGTTACATCGCTTTAAAATAAAACTGAGGCGCTTGCACTTTGCACACATCAGTTGATCTCATTCCTGACAGTGGTTTAAAGTGTTTTATAATGTAGGGAGATTTCAGCTCTCCCATATTGTATTTCTTTTATCCAACTTCCTTCCACCCTCCCGCTATATAAACAGTGCGAATGAGTTAGTGGGGAGGAAAGTTTGTGGAGGGAAGAAACAGAGCAACATTCACTTCAAATGCTAGTTAGTCATTACAGCAAGAGAGTTACTCAGATATGTAGTTAAAAAGTCTGATTCACATTGTAAAAATGAACGCATATGTATGGATGAAAAGTCCTTCATTCTTTTTTCTCTCTCTTTCTGTTTTTCCTTCTTTCCATCCCCCATTAGAGGGAAGCTGGAGAAGGAGAGGAAGGAGAAGACCAGGCAGCTGGGGCTGATCAGGACAGAGGGATCAGACGGAGGGGAGGACATGGAGAGAGAGAGACGGACCTTTCAGCTGCAAATGTGCGAGGTAGGGGATTAGCGCCAGTCAAAATACCAGACCCAAACACCTTTCGCATACCTGAGGTGGGCTTGAATTGGTTCACATGGGTGGTCGGCCTTGTAGATTCCATATTCCATCCATGGTTGACTGGATGGCCGTGGTCGAACCCTTTTTGTGTCTGTCCAGGAGTTTCTTTAATGGAAAAAAATATGTTTCAGAAATTCAAACATGATACCAACCGGCTGAGTCGTGCAGGGTTGCAGCAGAACTGGGTCATATACATTAGAAAGCGCAGTTCAAAGGAGGATGAAACTGTTTCATGACCCACACCTGAAAGATTAGATTCTTGTGAAATGCGCTGGCAGTGATGTTATACACACAGGTGGTGTAGTCTCAACTGAGTACATGTAGTTGCAGAAAACCCTGAGAAAAAGGGTCTAATCCTGACTGAGACCAGCTGTTGAGATGAAGAGGAGAAGCAGGGAAAATGGAATTTCCACTTGTAAGCTGCTCCGCCCCTCCGTCTTTCTGTCTTATTCTCACCCCCTGCATACACACAAACACTCAGACACACACATACACACACAAATATACACAGAGCAAAAACACTTCGCTGAGTCTCTCTTTGCTTCAGCTCCACGAAGACAGATGGATAGAGAGTTGGGTTTTATGGAGGAAAGACAATGCAGTCATTCCTTCCACGGAACTAAAAACCCCATAACTTGCCTTCAAAGTTTTTTTTCTACCTTTTTTAAAATATGATATAATATTTAGACTTAGGGCAGGATGGAAATTATTCACAATAAGGCGACCACTATGTGTGCGTTCATATTCAAAGTTTTGGAATGATTACTTTTTTTCCAGTTTCCTTCTACAAGGTTCATTGACTGGCTGGAGTGTTGAAATAAGGCACATGACCTTTGAAACAATGCGGAGCAGTTTCGTAGAAACCAAACAGCCACATGCTACGATACATGCTCACATCAGGATCTTAAAGATGTGTATTTTGGATTAGTATTGAATTATCGGTACTAAAAATGCCAAATGTTCACATATAGGCTTCAGATCCATTTGGCTTTTTTATGGGGAACAAGTAGTTCTGTAGCTGTTTTTAACCGTCTGTGTTTATGCTTTCAGTATCTTTTGAAGATCCAGGAGCTGAAGGTGCGTCAGGGCCCTGATCTTCTCCAGAGCCTCATCAAATATTTCCAGGCCCAGCTCAGGTCAGTCTCAGCCAACATCACCTTACATTTATTGGCTTGTTGCCATGGGTGTGAAATCAGAACAAGGGGGGGGGAAAAAAACATGCAGTTTTGACTTCTTCCTGGCCTGAAAAGCATATGGATTTGATTGTACCTCATGGTTTTAGCAAGGGATTTTGTATAATAGTTGAGGTTCTTTGGTTTTTACTTCCTTTTACAAACTATTATTACTGTTGTTAACCATTTACCAATTTTAATCATACCAAGGGTTTTATGTGGTAACAGAGCTGCTTATACAGCTCCAGCATGTGATGTTTTGCTTGGTACAAACTAGGATGTTTGGACTGAAGTTCCATCATGACTCAGCATTTGGTCTTTTTCTCATCTCAGTTTCTTTCAGGACGGCTTGAAAGCTGCAGAGAATCTTGCTCCCTTTATCGAGAAGCTTGCTGCGTCTGTTCACACGGTAAAGATAGAAACGGATGAGGGTTTGTCTTGTCTGTCTACATTATATACAGTCAGTGTTTATGGGGGTCATTTTGTCTTTAAAACAGTAATGTTATTATCCAGCTTTGTTATGAATTAGTGGAGTATTTGTCATGATCAGGGGATCAAATGGTACGGTTTGCTCTAGCTGCTGTCGTCCTGATTGACTCAGCCTGATGTTTTCACAAAACAGACGCACACGTGCATGTACATATTGATGTTATCAATCCACCCACACGCATATTAACAGAGTTTTCATTTGTCACTCGTTGCTCAGTCACAACAATAGGACAAACGGTGTCCAAGGAGGCACTTAAAAGTAAATCACATATAGCACTACTTCACAACAGCCAAAACCTACGTCTCTCTCCTTCTCTGGAACTAACCCCCCCACAGCTAAACCCACAGGCAGAGACTATTATTGGAGTCTATTCCCATAAATGTTTCCCCTATTTCCAAAAGATGAAACTGAAAGGATCTCTCATTTTTCATTTTTTCCCAAGTGCACACCTATTTCTCTAACCACTCGGACTGGTTTTCAGTCTGCACAGAATTTGCCTTTTTTCCTTTCTGGATAGAGCACTGGAAACAGGCTGTTAACTGTGATGTTGGGAACGTTAGAGGTTTTTCTGGTTCTGCATGGGCAGACCAGATACTTGCTCAGACATGCCAGACCTCAGCCTCAAGAAGGGAAGCAAAATCTACGTTACGGTTCCCAGGCTGAAATATTTCAGTTAAACTGGTGTATTTTAATACAAAAAAAAGAAGCACAACCTCCTAGGACTACACACCCCAGTTCTGAGCTCTGTTCTGCATTATTTAGACCATTACACAAAGCTCTGATGTATTGTCATTCCACACCCAATTCTAGGAAACAAACCAAGAAAACAGCGCTTATGATATAACAAACATGGGAGAAAACAAAAACATAGTGTTCTTCCAACTAATTATGTTTTATTGCTGAATAAACAGATTTTTATTGCGTGTGTGTGTGTGTGTGGGTGTGTGTGTGTGTGGGTGTGGGTGTGTGTGTGTGTTGTAGGTGCGTCTGGACCAGGACGAGGAGGTGAAACAACTCACTCAGTTGAGGGATTCTCTTAGATTGCTTCTGCAAGTGGAGGGGAAAGAGGTATTCTTAGTCATAACGCAACATTATAACCCTTGTATATATTGAATAGAGGACCTGTCAAAAGTTTGGACACACTTTCTCATTCAAGTGAATGGGAAACCTTTGACTGGTACTGTAAAAGGACCTGGAATTCGCACTGTCTTCAGTTATACTGAGACAAAACCTGTGTTGCCCGAAAAAGTCCAGAAGGATATTTGCTTTAACTGCTATTTGATACCACCAGATTACTTTGTCTTTGTTTTAAATCCTCATCATCTGCCGAGTAGTCTGCAGAGAATGAGGGCTGGCTTCAAACCTTTGAAGTGAAGACCTAAATCTCTGTTTTGTATCCCAGGAGTACCTGAACAGGAAGAACTCTGGCAACGGGTATAGTATCCACCAACCACAGGGCAACAAGAAGTACGGGACAGAGAAATCTGGCTTCCTGCTCAAGAAGAGTGACGGGTATGTAAAAGCATTAGTTACAGTGCCCAGGTGTCATGTTACAAGCAGTTATAACACAAAAGTAGGAACAAAAAAAAAACAAAAAACCTGCATATTAACGTCAAAATGTACAGAACCTGAGGGTTAGCTGTTCATATTTATGACATTTTCAAAGTGAGGAACACTACTCGCTGCCACTGTTGAAGGCAGCAGCGTTTAGAGCTGGTTGAGGAGTGAGCAAGTAAGGCATGAGGAGAGCAGGGCAGGGGAACTCAAACTTTATCTACCCCAGCTGGTCTTCATTATTGTGAGATGAAGATTCAAGCAGGGGCCCCTCCTGTGGAACTTATTGGCAAACTGGCTCACTGAGCGGATCCAACTTTTGCGTCATGCACACACACACATACACACACACACACATTGATCTAGATTACAGCGTGATAAGGAGAGGGGATGTGGTTCAGTAGGGCGAATGGGAGACAGGAGGAGAGTAAACTTTCCTGAGGCCACTGACACGAAACAGAAAAGCCATTTTACCTGATTCAGTCGAGATAATGAAAACAAGAATGGAGCACTGCGAATAAGCTGGGCCAGCACAGTGTGCAGATTACCATTACGTAAACCAAGGGTACATCACTTATTGCACTGCAAAGACATGATCAAGGTCAGCATAGTTTTATAAGTAGTATAATGTGTTTGAAATCTATATTTTTATCCTGCAGGATCAGAAAGGTGTGGCAGAAGAGGAAATGTGGAGTCAAATTTGGCTGCCTGACCATCTCCCACAGTACGGTGAGGATTAATTATTCACACTCTCCTCTCAAGACATGAGATCAAAGTGCATTTGTCAATTGAATTTTGCCAAAATTCTCCAATACATACTGACACCAGCGTGTGTGTTTGTCTTCAGATCAATCGACCGCCGGCCAAATTGAACCTCCTGACCTGTCAGGTGCGGCCCGACCCAGAGGACAGGAGGACCTTTGACCTGGTCACTCGTAGGTTCACTCTTAACTTTTGACCTTTACACTTTACCCTCAACATATCATCATTAAAGAGTCCTGAAGAGTCATCTGCAGTGCAGCTGTGTGGAAACTTGCATATTTGGTGCTCACATTAATAGAAATTGGGATCAGACACATTTGACTTTGAGTTGAATGCCAAAAATTCCGTTGATTGATCTAAACTGTTGTGAAGTGAAACAGGGCTGATTATTTGCTTCATGCTCGTTTCATACCATCACCAGTCATGCTACCCTTATTTCAACTTTCCCCTGTTAAAAATGAAACCCTCTTTCTTCCATCCAGTTTATTTTTTTTCCAAGATCCAGCAACAGTATCTCACCACCATTTCTCTTTCTCCACAGATAATCGGACATACCATTTTCAGGCAGAAGACGAGCAAGAATGTGTGATGTAAGCATTGAAACTACTGTAGGTTGCACATGAGCTTTATTTCTTTCCTTATCTCTCGTATTTTCACATTGTGTAAGAAAGAAATGCAGCTGCATAACGTTCAGTTAGGAACAGCTAAGACTGATAATTAAGTAGAAAGATTACGATTGTTTAGTAAAAGGGAGGAGTATATAATTGGATGACGTGTGCAGTGAAGAAAAAGCAGAGTTGACAAAAAGGGAGAAAAACTAAAAGATGCTGAAAGAAAAGGTTGTCCTTTAGGAGACCCCTGGTCCAGCTGGCGTTGGGTGGGACTTCTCTCTAGCCACAGACAGCGAGCAAGGGAACTTTTTGTGTTGTGATGTGGGGATGGAGTGGAGTGCATGTGGGGTTTTTCTGTCCCGTGCCCTTCCCTTGTGTGTGGGCCTCCTGGTTGATCCTTTGATGTGATGTGCTGTGTGAGTTTAGGGACAGATGGAACTGGAAATAGTTTGTACGGAAAAGTACCGGGGCTTCAGAAATGAAAGACACAAGGTTCAGTATGAGTCTTGGTGGTGAGAACACATGAAGCTGAGAAAGTGAGAATGATGATGACTTATGACTACACGACTGGGCAAAAAACACATGCAAACCACATGGTGGACTACTTTTGATCTGTAAAGGGGAAAAACCAAAATGATTAATCCTCAGGTTTCCCCAGGTGCCACAACTTCTCTGTGGTTTCCCCCCCTCCAAAAAGAGCCATTATGTGAAAATTGGGAAAACAAATAAGTTTTTGGTAGCTCTATTAACTGTGTTCTGTATGTATGTGTGCTTCCTCTTTAGCTGGGTGTCTGTGCTGCAGAACAGTAAGGAGGAGGCCCTGAACACAGCGTTAGGAGGAGATCAGCTCCACCTCCAGGACAGCGGGCTCCAGGAACTTTCCCGAGCCATCATCGCTGAGCTTCGACACATGCCAGGCAACGAGGCCTGCGCTGACTGCGGAGCCCCAGGTCAGCCAGTTGATGATTATTTTAGAATAAAATATGGAAATATATCACAAGATGAACATTTTCTAACCTGTAATATATTTCTTTAGTAGTATGAATTGATTCATGACAACAACATTTATCAATTTAAGCTGTGTTTTTAGAGCGGCATGTGTCTCTAACAGTCTGTTGACTTTTTTTTGCTTTGTTTATCTTAGATCCAACATGGCTGTCAACAAATCTGGGCATCCTGACCTGTATTGAGTGCTCAGGGATCCACAGAGAGCTGGGTGTCCACTACTCCAGGATCCAGTCTCTCACTTTGGACTTACTGAGCACCTCTGAACTATTGGTACTAAATGCACACATAGAAACACACTGTACACACACACACACACACACACACACACACACACACACACACACAGGGTCGGTAGATTCTTAAAAGTCAGCATTGCCTAATTACAGAACTTATGTAACTGTCTGTCTTTCATTGAAACGCCTTCATGGTCACGTCTTTGTGCCTGCATTGTGTGTCACAGTTGGCTGTCAGTATTGGGAATACCCGATTCAATGACATCATGGAGGCAGGCCTTCCAAATGACTCGGTCAAACCGCTGCCACAAAGTGACATGTGAGTCTTTTAAATCTTTTATAAATCAAAGGGCATCAGTCGACAACAAAGAGATTTTTATATTTATTGTATTTTTTTTAATTAAAACATGTTTCATTAAAAAACCAGGAATGCGAGAAAGGAGTACATTGTGGCGAAGTACGCTGAGCGTCGGTATGTCCTGCGTAGAGAGGAAGCGGATCCTGGCCGGCTGTATGACGCCGTGAGGAGTCGAGACCTCACGTCTCTTCTGCAGCTCTACGCTGAGGGAGCAGACCTGGCAAAACCGCTCACTCTACCTATGGAACAGGTGAAGATACAGTAATTTACAGCCGCAAGTGGACTTACGCACAGGCACTTCTTCCTGAACTGTGTCCTGTCAGAGTGTATGAGTGTGAATGAATGGGTGCGATAAACCCCCTTTCATTTTGTGACAAAGTGGCTGCTCACCCCGGCTTTGTTTAAAAGCGACACATGCATTCGTGAGACATTTCAAAAAGCTTTTGAACTTGTTCCTATCACTTAAAAACAACGGCTGAAATGGCAAAAAATAGAAACAAATCCTCCCAAGTGTTAAAAAAAAAATGTCTCGACATACTGTATGTAGGAGGTGTGTGCATAGTTACAGTATGTGAAGTATGTGTTAATTGTCCTCTTGTGTGCGTGGTTCATGTGGGTGGGTAGTCGGGGGGCCCTCCCATCTCTTTGGCCTCTAATCCAGTCTTTCTCTCTCCTCATCCATTCATTTAGTTTCCCCCGCCTCTGCTGTCTCTTAAAGCCTCCCTCTCTCCAATGCTCTCATCTTTTATCACATTCTACCCTCCTGTCATACACTTCCTGCTCAGCATAAGCAGTTTGTGTGCATAACACAGCTGACATCAGTGTGTGTGCGAGTGTGTGTATATGAGTGTGTTTGTTTGTGTTGGTCAGCCCTCGTTTATTATTCCAGCTTTT
This sequence comes from Scomberomorus guttatus, assembly GCA_038419695.1. Taxonomy (NCBI): domain Eukaryota; kingdom Metazoa; phylum Chordata; class Actinopteri; order Scombriformes; family Scombridae; genus Scomberomorus; species Scomberomorus guttatus. The sequence goes on from CM076455.1 coordinate 13,338,404, forward strand.
CGGTCAGAGCTCACGTCTCCTGAGAACAAGTGAGACAAGCTCATTGAATTACGCATGCACTTATCTGCCTTTCTTCTGATTGTTTTACTTTCTTCTTCTTGTTTTGTACTTCACATAAACAGAGAATGGTTAAAGCTGTAGGGGGGTTCACACAATACAGATGAGTTGTACAAGAATTAGCTCAGGCATTAGCTTCATTGCAGTCTTACACTGTTATTCTAGTAACATGTCTTAGATACAAAGTTTAGCCCAGTGATTGACAGTAAACTTGTATGGAGTCTAAAGGAAAACATGTTTTGCACAGATGGAATATCTCTTTGTGGGTGAACAGTTTGGCCTTACTTGTACTCTTTATTTTTATCCCTGTTTAAGGGGATCAAAGAGACAGCTCTCCATCTTGCTGTGCGTCTAGAAGAAAGAAGCTCTCTTGCGCTGGTGGATTTCCTCTGCCAGAACAGGTCAGACACTAACAAGTCGTCAAGTATGATCTATACCTCATTTGATAGACTCGTGTTGGAAGTTGCTTGTTCTCCTTTAGTAAAGTTTGATATATCATCTGTCTGTATGTTCACTCTACAGCAACTGTCTGGAGAAGAGAACAGCAGAAGGAAACACAGCTCTCCACTACAGTGTCCTGCATCACAAGACTGAGTCTCTAAAGTTACTGCTAAAAGCAAAGGCAGCCCTACACACAGGTAGCTTTAACCTTTCACCTTGTACTCCATTTCTCTTTCAACCACTGCAGTCAGTAATTAGCTAAACCTCTTATTCTTTTACATTTCCTATAGTGAACTCAGCAGGAGAGACGGCCCTCGATATCGCCAGGAGGCTGCAGCACACGCAGTGTGTCGAGCTGGTGAGAACTTCACTTTCCCTCTTTTTATTTAAACATTTTAAACATTGTCATTCATACATTCACAGAGCACACACAGCGAGGAGGTAAGTTCAACTGAGGAATCAAGTTGCAACATTAAAATACCCATCACAAAGTCAACTCAAAAACAAAACAGGACAGCTTCCATCGCTGGAAATACTACCTTAAAACAACTCCCCGTGCAGCCAAGCTTGGCTAAGGACTCACTCCCAGAGCAAGGAAACCTATTCTCATCAGGTCCCAGAGTGTATCATTTATAAACTGGTTTTATTTTCTTACCGGCCATCTGTCCTCCTGTACCAGACCTGCCTTGTGTAATATCCTGTTTTATTGTGCACAACGTGGTTTTATAGCCTTGGTGTGTAGAAACTGAAAAAGGTTACACAAGTAAGCTGCTTTAAAAATGTTCCCTCTTCCTGATGGACTAAATTAATTTAATTTTGTGGCGACTGTTTATCCAAAAACTGCATTTATATCTTCCAGTGGTTTCATTTAACCACTTCTTTTTCATTTTCACTTTTCTGAAACTTTCCCTAATTGGAAAATTGTCATCTGCTTAACCCAAGGCAACATTTTTGCAACCCCAGTGATTTCACCAAAAATGCGCCGCTGACCATAATATAGAATTTCTATTGTCTCATTGTGCTCATTGTGTTGATCTGAAAAGCCCCGCCAGCTAATACGGAAACATTAAAATATTTGTACTTTTCTTCTAGCTCAAACCAAAAAAACTGCAACCCAAGAACAGCCTACAAGCAGAAATAAAACAAGAAAGCTGCAATTAAACCAGCAAAGCTGCGGAGGTCGTTCGTTTGATAGAGCTTAGTTAATTGAAGCTTATCACAAAGTACACAGTTACTGCATCATAGTTAACTCTGACTATTATGTGTGTAGTACTGGATAAGTGTAATGTGTGGATAAGAGTATCCTGAGTGTTTGTGTGTGTGTGTGTGTGTTTTAGTTGGAGCTGGCCCAGAGTGGGAAGTTCAACTCTCAGATCCACGTGGAGTTCATGTGGGAGACTCAGTCTCAGGAGTTCTATGACAGTGAGGATGACCTGGATGAGAAGGTAAACATCACACCCACCCAACCAGCCTCATCTCATTACTGACTTTATCTCTCGTCTAAAAAAGCCTGTAGATAGTTTGGAAAAGTATATTAAGGGGGTTTTCCAATCTAGAAATTCCCACTCCCACTCTCTTCCAGGTGAGCCCATTACTTAAAAGCCGCTCCCCTCTGCCCTCAAACGGAAGTGGTGGAGCTTCCTTCGCCCGCTGGAGTGTGGCCAACTGTGCCAATGGTAATGCAGGTAGCAGGCCTTGTCAGACATATGAAAACCTAGACTTCCTCTACAGAAATCCTCCAGCCAACAGCGCCCCCTCTGGAGCGTCAATGCCACCACCACTGCCGGCTAAATCCATACAGAGGGGTAAGCTGGATCTGAATTATTAAAACCTTCTATCCTCACCAGTCCTCCTTGATCTCAGTTAAACCTTTATTCATCACAACTGTTAACAATGTCATGGTACGATTTGTATAAAAAGGTTGGATGAAATACATGAAAATTGAGTTAAGAAAATGTTTGGTGCCAGTTTAAATAAAAGATCGAAAGCTCAAGGCTGAGCACTGTATCACACTTGTTTTAGAATAAATAAGTGACTCAAACAAATAAAATACACAGTGCTGCTTTTGTTCTACTCCTTCACTTCTGTTTTCCCTCTACAGGACGCTCGGACCCCCAGATCTCGATCACAACACAGGAAGGCAACCCCCTTCCGAGACGCAGCTCTAACCCGGCCTCCCACTCCTCCAGTCCCCAGACACAGGCGAGACACAGCCCTCCTTCACCCAACACAGAGAACCATGGCCAGGGTGGAAGACCACCTAGGTCTCCCCACGGACAGGGAGGTCTGCTCAGGGGACAGAAGCAGACCTGGGAGGGTCAATCTGGTGCTAGTTCTGCATTCCAAAGCATCACGCCAACATCCTCTCAGAGCCACATAGGGCCTGTCAGGTAAGACGGCACAGCTACGGTTTGTGTACACAAACCAGCCTTAAGATAAGCTTTATTAACACACAGATTAAAGAAATTATCCAGCTCATTCCAGTTGTGATCAGTATTGACTGTACTTTCATGTGACTTCTGCACCCTTTTCCAGTTCAGAGAAGACCACATCATACCGTCGGACCAGCAGTGGAGGAGGCAGCCAGGGGAAGTGTGGTGTGTTGTCTCCCAGCTGTGTGGGCAGCCAGGAGGAGCTGTACTGCAGTTTGGTGGGGAATAGTCCGGGCCTCTCCCCTTCTCCTGCTCCAGCCCCGTCATCCTCACCTGCCATGAGCTCTGCCCCACGACCCCGCAGGAACGCCATGGTACAACCACACAGAAACATCTTTCTATTGTGTTCAGTCCCCCCCTTGTCTTCAATTTGAGAGTACTTTTTTTTTCTCTCTCTAGGGATTCAGAGAAAATCTTGTGAGATTTCACAGTCAATATAAATTTGCTGGTGGCACACTGAGAAATATATTACATGTCTCCTCCAGGTTTCTGGCAGCAGGCCCCATCAGAAGTGTGTCAAGGCTTTAGTAGACTGCAGAGCCGTCAGCTCTGAACAGCTTGCCTTTTTCAAAGATGAGATCATTGTGGTCACGGCCACTAATGACTCCCACTGGTGGGTAAGTGCAACTACAATTTCTTGATTTCAGTACGGTACTTTGTCCATTGCTCTTTCTGTCACACTGTGGAAAATTTCACATTAAATTGCATTGTGAAATATATCAACTTTTAATATTTGTTTTTTTTTAACCTAACAGGTTGGTCACATAGAGGGAGACCCATCCAGGGGTGGGACCTTTCCTGTCAACTATGTACACAAACTGACAGACTGACGGAACATGTAAATATGAAGGTACTGTGTGGTATCGTACTAGAGGAACTGAACCAGCTACTAGAGGAACTGAACCAGCCTGGGATGCTTCCTGGAACCTTTTTATTATCACGAAGCAGATTTTATCGACAGGAGAGGATTGTTCTATTCTCCTGGATCTAACTTGGATTTACTCAAACTTGGACTGATATTTTGAGCAAATTCAAAATACTTCCACATGAGGATATATACCAGCCAAGGGAACCTGAGGATATAAATGACACTGTTTTAGGGATTTATACCCTTTAAATTCTTTCTCATCCTGGAAACCAACAAGGGAGCGGAAGGCTTGGACAGCCCCATAAAGACTTTAATTCCAAGGACAGTACTTCCCGTGTTGATATACCCTTGGTTTTCTATCTGCAAGATGTTTCTCCAGTTGTCTAAACCCTGAAACACTATTAATAGGTACAAATATATTTTTAGTTGGGGGTAGAACCTGCTCTCATGTCAACTTAACCATTAATCACACATTTGTATTGCAGATAGTTTATGTAGGATCTGTGCTTAGAGGCAAAACTCACCTGCAGGGCAAAACCCTTTGAGGCACTTTAAACTCATTCAGAATAAATCTTCTGAAGAGTTGGCAGAACTGTAAATGTGTACAAAGCCAGCTGCTGTATAAAGATGTAGCTGCTTTTTGTTCTGAATGGAAACTTGCTAGTCTATCAATCACAGTTTCAATCACAGTATAGTGAGACTTGGATGTGAGGTTCAAACCTGCCCCGGTGTCTGTTACGGCCTGCCCTGGGACTCAGAAAAGTGGCTTTGTGCCTGCCAGTCTGTCTCCTACAAAAACACCAGGCGCCTGGGCAGCCCAGGATTCAGATCTGAAACTTTAGCTCAGCCATCTTGACTCTGGGCACAGCACTCTCTGGCTCTCTGGATAGTGGAGGATCCAGTTTCTGCTGGCTCCAGGCTTCTGTCTCTGGAGAACCTGGAATAACGACATTGTGTTAGAGGGAAAAAAAAAAAAAGACTCTCTGTTCTACCAGGAAATGGCACTTAAAGAGGGCTTGTTAGTAACAGCACCCCACTGCAGTAATTTGTTCAGTGAACACACACTTACTGTAGGCACGTGTGTATCACACCAAATACACACAAGCGCACTTGCACTTACTGAAACACAAAGAGTAGCTTCTAGGATTTGGGAACCTTAAGGGAAGAAAGGGGAGATGGGGTGTGACTTTTTTATACTAGTAACAAATACCCAAATGTAACACATTTCACAGCAATTACACACAATTTGTTGTACATACTTGTCTAAAAATTTCCACTGATGTATATATCTCCTGCTTTCTCATCTGTTCTGCATTTTAAAGGCTGTATTATTACAGATAGTGTTACCAGATGTTGTTAATTTGATGTCATGCCTCTTCGTTTCTGTATTATTAGCAGTTTGAATGGCCGTCAGAGGGTTAAAACACTCACTGTATTTAGAAAAGATCCTGTCTCATTAAACTGAAACCAAACACTGATGTGACAGTGATGAGTAAAGCAGGGGCAGGCAGCAGGTGTTCGCTTCCTTTTAATCATTCCTGAGTTTACACAAACTAGTCTGTTTGCTTGTCAGTTTCTGCTGTTATTGTCTTGCTACAGTGTTGATGATCAAGCAAACGAAGCCCGAGACAGCAGATCAGTGTGAGGCAGTAAGTACTGTAAGTAGGAAATCTGTCAGATGTAGTCAACAGCAAATTAGCTCATTTTAGTGAGTTTGTAGCATACAAATGAAACATGTCTAATAAAGGCGCATACAGTTTAAAGTGTAAATTAGGTGATATCTTTCTGTACCTGGCGTCAATAGAGCCGACTAATGTAGTGTGGCTGGCTCAAAGCCAGAGAGCTAATACAGGCCAAAGGTACTGAGTGTGTTATGCTTGATGTAAGCACACATTGTTTTAATAATTTAGTTAGGGTGGCACTGGGCATGCACAAAACCTACTTCCTAGTAATGTGTATTATATAACTCTGTGACAGGGGTTTTGAGGACATTACTACCTTCTGCACACTCATGCTGCACAGCATGTTGAAGAATACTAATTCTCACTTTTCGAGAGCAAAGAAATTGATTAAAATCTAGCTTTTGGAAATGCTGCTGTGAATGTAATTGCAAGTACAGATAAGCATGGATACCTAAGTATTATAATTCAAAATCCACGGATTCAAACTTTATCAGCTTTAATTACATACCAATAAAATGTAAGCCTGCCTTATTTTCTTCTTTCAAAACAAACAATCCTAAGACTGTAAGACCTGTAAGACTAATTCAAAATTTGGGAGCTTTAGCAGGGTGTTCATGTATATACATTCTGACAGTTGCATTCGCCCTTCTCCCCGTCATTTCTGATGTCCTCCCATCTTTTTCCTTCTCATACCCATTATGCCTCCCTAAAACGAAATCTCCATCCATCTCTCTTGGCAGTTTTCCCTGCAGCTCTCCATCCCTCATTTTGTCTCTGTCCGGATGTTACTTAGCCCTGACCCCGTGTCCCAGAGCCAGGATGATGAAATTCCAACCTGTCACTTACATAACAGTCCACCTCGCTAACAGCCAGGATAATGATGCTGCTATTCTCCTCTGCCATCTGAGTAACTCATACACACACACCCGTATGACCCCATTGGCGTGCCTGTGTGTACTAATGTATACAAAAAGCACTCCCATAACATAATGTATAGTTAATGTATTCACTAATGCTCTCATCCATCATGTGTTTATGCCGGCACACACAGACAGACACTATAACACAAATATAATTTAATTTAATGCACACACTGTGGAATATAATGGTAATCCATGAAATGCAGAGTAAACCCTTTCCTAATCTCTGGTTTTATATGGGTTCGGGGTGGAGGAGAAGTGGGGCTTGGGTCCAATATTAGAATTTTTTTGTGTATGTCAAGTTTGTATGCATCATGATCTGTAATCTCTAAAAATAAAATATAATAGAGGATGTTCTAACTTTCTAATACCCTAGATACTCAGATCTGCCTGTCTAAAACCCATCTGCATGGGTAATGCCCTTCATTATGTGAGCAACAGCTGAAACATCAGCTTAATGTAACTTCACAAATCCTCGCTCGCGATAATGAGCACTTGGAAGTGGGATATATTTCTAGTAATGCTGAATCCATCTGAACACAGCGTTATCTAACCTCCATTTAACCAAATAATCAACTGCAAAGAGCCTGCGGTGGGCAAGCAAATGACTGAATTACACTAAAGTGACTGCGGATCGAACAGATACATAATAAGGCGTGCTAAATGTAGCTTTTTCAGTTTGCTCCTTTCTGGCCTGAAGCATCTTGTTACGTCAAAGAGCAGTTTTCTGCTGACCAGGCACTACACTGCTGTGCTGCTGTGAGCTGCTGCAAGGTGAGCGTGATGCTTCCTAGACCTGCCACGCAACTGCAAAGAATGTAATATTTGGGGATCCCGCCTGACAGATGAACACTTCGTGTTAGCAGTCTCCCGCAGAAGTCTGAGACAGGACACACAATCAATTCTCTGCAACATTTTAATCATTTAGTCAATTTATTCTAATAATTCGGCCTATCTTACAAAACCTGATAATGCTTAAAATGAAATCTACTCTTTAATATTTCTTGTCTTGTACATTGTAGCTCTGTGCTCAAGTAAATGACAGCGTCAAGAAAGTGTCAGCAAATGTAAATATAAAACATAGCAGAACATTCATTCTTTTACAGTGCAGCAGAAAGCAAAAGCCTTTTTTTTTTTTTAGAAGCAGTGCTAGTACAATATAAAGGTTTGGGGACAACTAACTTTCAATTCACTCAAGCTGATTTTTAATTCAATTTGGAAAGTGGAAAGTTTTCCGTGCTGTGAACATAGTCTCATAACCATAAATCTGTCAGGAATTATGTGGTATTAAGGCTCTGTCATTTTAAGAATAGTGTTTTCATTTAACATTTGGAACTGAAAGCAAATTGACTCCAAACCTGCTGTTACTGTTAAGCAACATTTTGTTGAGTAAAATTGAACCTAACATTCATACTAAAGTAGAATATACAGTACAGCTCTCAATCGACAACAAAAAATATCATACTGTGATTAAAAATGAAAATGTGTGCTTATTCCACCAGAATATAAATATATGTACCATACCACATATCACATATCAACAAACACAAAATATTAAAACATTTAAAAGGACAAATCAACATCAGAAAGGTTTTGGACCTGTGTTTGACCAGCATTTGTGTCAGTAAAGGGCTGCGAGAGTTAGTTCTCAGTTTGGATTCGAGGGTTGAAATCTCTTGTATCAAAAGTCATGTGATCTTATGTTTATTTTCAGTAACAGGAAAAAGGATACAAGTGGATTTGTTGCCAACCACAGGTTCAAACAAGATAAATGAGATTATACTGTATATTCAGTCTTGAGGGAAAAAAAAAACAGAAACACTTCAGAGATAATTAACATTACATTCATTCTGCAAGTGGGCCCAGAGATCTTTGGGAAATGTAGTCTTCTTTTTCCATTCATAGAAAAACACAAAAGGTGCAGTCTGACAAGAGTGTATGAGTTGTTTTTGTTTTTCTTCTGCCCAGATAATGTTGTTTCTGGATGAGGTTTATGATGGTCATGAGTTTGCCAGTTTACCATCACCTTCATCAGTGGTATATCACCATCATTATTGTCAATGCCGATGCACAAACACTGCATAAGGCATATGAAAAGCAATATATAGGCCAGCTGTATATTCAGGTATAGTTCTAGCTATATACATAGGACCATGAATACATGTTTAAGGCCTACTAGACCCTTTTATTTTGCACAAGCTTTCTGCTAGCAACTGCTTAGCTTAATATTGTTTGGTATACTTTAGATGTGCACAAAGCTGGCAAGCAGTAGCTCCCTTGGCAATGTGGAATGCTTATATAGAGTCAGTCAACATTCAATGATAAGGTCATCACGGCTATCAGAAATCTGAAAGCTGAGAACATCAGCAGTAACATTGAAGCTGTAACTTTATCCTTGCTTAACTGTGCTCCCACTAAACTTAGGACAAACTGATCCTTTGAGCCCTTAAAGTTAAAACAAGAAATTTATCAAAACTGACCTGCGGCCTCGTTCTATTTGATTTGCATTTGACGTGCGTTTAGTCATCACATCACATTTCACATTGCTTTTTTTTTTTTCTTTTTCTCCTCACATTGCCTGCAGGGTCCCTGATACAGGCAGCCTGGTGTCAGAGCAATACATCAGCTTTATCTGCCGCCCTTGACTCGACAGAAACAAAGTAACATTGACATTGCTAACGCATCTCTAATGATGCAGTAACATGCCCGAATCATACATATCTTTGCAACGGGGAGCAAAAATTTGGAATATCAAAGCGCACACGATGTGTTATGGAAACATAAGCAGTTATACAGTAAAAGCATGTGCCTGTCTTGTGACCAGCCTTGCTCCTTTGTTCTTCAGTGAGGTCATTTACAACAGGAGAGCAAACAAAGCACCATCAGAGATTCTGCACTTTTGCAGAGATAAATCCCCTTTCATTCTTTTGGAAAGTAGCACACATAAAGTAGATGGATATTAACATGCACTCGCATTGCTATACATGCTTTTCCCAACAAAAGCTGAGCTGAGATTGAATGCCTGCCTCTCTGCCATAACCTTCAAATGCCAAATATAGATATCCCTGGTGTATTGGCTGCGCTCCCTACGCACACACATACAGCTAAAGCAAGGGATTGGTGGAAGAGATGAATGCAAGAGATACTTAGTCATTCCTAATCCAAAGAGAACAGAAACACGAGAAAGGGAGAGAAGAATTAGGCCAAAGAATCTGTGTCTATATGTAGAAATCAGGTCACATACTGCATGCAGGATTAAGACATAGCTGTGCATGTGAAGTGTCATCTAACTTAATCTAACTTCCCTAAATGCCACAAAAAAAAGCTGATGAGAACGACATGATATCAGTAAAACTGCTATTGTGCACACTATACACTATACTGGTGCCATTCTACAAGTTTAAATAGCTTGCCATTGTCACAAATTGCGTGTTGCAACACCAAGACCCAATCAGCAAACAGTGATACCTTCGCTTTCCTTGCTAATGCATGCATGGCTTAACCTAAGTGCAACCCTTAACAATCAAATAAATGAGCAGCGTCAACAACAAGCTTCTGCTGATAATATTTTTGACTACATAGCCGGCATCAGAAATTCCAGCTCCTAAATCCCTCGGGTGGATGTCTACAGCTGTCTAGTACTGATGTAGTTACAGTGCTCTGCTGGATACATTCTGTAGGTTTGTGGAAGCGGATTTTGGAGAGATGAGTGGTTGCTAGGTGACAGGATTAAAAAGAGGCCACAGGTGGAATGGTCCCAGCATTAACTCCTCTCCTCCTCTCTTGCCTTTTCCTCCTGTGTGCTACCAAAAACAGACAGCGGCTGTGGTAGCGGATGAGTGGTCACAGAGAAGCCAAGGCACATTTTCTGTATATGTCTCAGCCGTCTAGGTTCCACATTTTGTGCATTCTCTCGTTCTCAGACCTCTCTTTTCCCATTTCCTGCGCCTTCTCCGCATCCTTGGTTTTATATAACAGTGCAGCAATCCCTGTCATAGCTTCACCTCTCGTTCTCTTTCATTGCCCTTCACTTTTTCTTACTTAACAGGTTGGAGAGGCAGATTTGTTAAAAAAGCTTTTTGCTTTCTCTCTTACCCCCTCTCTTCCTCCTCTAAAAAGGTTAACATTACATAATCGTCATTGGCTTTTCGTTCTTTGCTGCATAAGTTAAAGAGACGTACAGTAAAGCTCTTCTTGCCTCGCAGGCCAGACTGAACCTCTCCTCTCATATCACCTGAAAAATGACTCATCCATGCACCATGGATTCAGTATCAATAAACAATCTCTCCTACGCATACCAAACTAAAAGCAGCAAAATGCCTGTGAAAACAATGAGGACAAAAAGACAATCTGTACACTGCCCTACTAGTTTGATTGGTTTGCTAGCCAGAGAATTTCCTCAGAGATACACAGTGCTCTGACCAGGAAGCTCCTTACTAGCATTTGTGATTACTGTAGGCACTCTAAAAACCTGGAGGACCAGCCTCAGGATACAAGAGCAGAAAGGTGGAAACCGGAGAGCAGCCGTGTCAATGAGTGATAGCTAAAGAATGGAAGTCTATCTTCCCGTTTATGTAAAGCACATTTCTAAAGCGATAGTGGAAATGCAAGCCTCCATTTCGTCCTATTTGAGCTTCACGGGCCAGGGGAGGCACGTGCGAAGCCCAAGCATGGAGGAGAAGACAATGGTGGGTCGATGTTTCTTGAACCGCAGGCCTTTCTTTAGCCGTTGGCTGTTCTCCGCCACGTACAGCTCCCCCTGCTGGGCTGCACTGGATATCCGCGACACCAGCTCGCCATGGACCACCACTTCCTGCTCTGAGCGCACAAACACCTCCCTGAGCTCCTCCAGCCGCCGCTCCATCTCTCTGATGACACGCTGGCGCTCCTCCACCTCCAGGAGGCGCCGCCGAGCTGCCTCAAACTCCATGCTGGAGCTGGGGGTGACAAGCTTGGAGGAGGGGGCCGTGGCTGAGGTCGACGGGGGGTCCGAACCGGCTAGCAGCGCCCCTGTCACCCTCCGGAAGTCCCCCATGGAAATGGAGCGCCTGGTGGCTGGGGAGGCCAGTGACAGGAGAGCAGAGGCAGATGTAGAAGGTGGCATGGCTAATGGAGGAAGAGGGGGAGAAGAAGGTGATGATGAAGGTGAATCTGGTGGGTGGAGATCAGGATGAGGATCCATGTTTGTAATAGCTGCTGCCATGTCCTCAGTTGTGTCCTCATGATGGGTGCCCGTGTTTCTTTGTCGTCCCTTCATGGCCAGTGTTGCTTCTGTTTAACTCTTCCTGTACAGCTGTTGTCCTTCTAGTCGTTGTTGATGTTTTCGCCCGTCTTCCTGTGTCAGAGCAGAGAGCGTTTGAGCAGAGAGTGTGGAGATGTGCACTGATGTAGCCTGGGAACTGCTCCATTCATTAATAAGAGATCTGAGCCAGGCTTCTGCTGTCTCTGCGTGTGAGTGGTTGTGCTCGGGAGGAGCCTCCTTGCAGCTTATTGGCTGCTGAGCTCATGAGCATGTCAGCTGATGATTGGGCAGCCTGCCTCTCTGCTGCTGATGCTGGCAGGCTTGTTGTGTCCTCTGCTTGACTGTTTTGCTTGGTCGTCGTCGTCGTCGTCATCTGGAGCTCTGCTTTGATCAGCTCTGCTCAGTGAGGCGAGGCAGAGTGAGGCGAGAGATGCAGAAGTCTCAGGTCTCGCTCCTCTTTGCCAATGCTGTTTGGCTCACTTTGCTTTCCCCCAGCCATCCCTCTCACCAGCTGGTCTCTCCATTTCCCTCTTTCTCCCTTTCTCTCGCTCGGATGGTTGCCCCTAGCAACACCGTCTCGACATCAGATGGCAAAAGCTCGGAGGGAGGGGTGATGCTCCAATTTCTCTCTCCCTTTATCACCTTCCTGCTCAGTATTATCACCCTTTCCCGGTACTCATTCTCTCTCACGTTCCCTCCCTCCTTTGACCCATTTGAGAGCTGGCTCACAGCCTTTCTGCAAACTATATATCTCCATCTGTCAAAAACATACAAATAAACAACACAGCACACAAACATGCACATTTGGTTTCACTCTACTGCCAAAAAACTATTGGTTACTGTAGACATTTATGAACATGAGCACTCAAATACCAAGCAGTGAAGACTTGCTGTTGCTAAGAAACAGCACATTTGTTGGCTAAGAGAATAAAAACAGTATTATTCTAATTCTAATTAGTTGTAGGTTAAGTTCACACTGTTCCCACAACGTTATTGCAGTGCTGCAGCATTCAAAACTGCAACTGTTGCAGCAGTAATACAAGTTTCTACTTTACCAGTTTCAACTTGGCTGTTCTCATTGTTGGTTACATCATCGTGACATTATACCTCAGATTTTTTTTTATCTTCTTCTCCTTCATCCATTCCCTTAACGGCTAATCTTACATTCACTGTCTTGACAAAATATTGACTGGTGGTGCAGTGGCATTGTAGAAGTGATATGATGAGGGTATGAAGTAAGGCACAGTATCAAATACACTCATAACCGCACACACACACACACACACACACGCACTAAGAAGTCATGTTTTAAATAACAGCTGTATAACTGCCTTCAGCCGGAGTGAATCAAAACAATGGAGCTTTTAGCAGGTCAGAGGTGTGCGTGCATGTTTGCGCATGTGTCTATGCGCTTGATTATTTGAGTGTTCACTTAGCTCTGCGCTTTTATCTCAGGATTGGCATTGCATTAGCAGTAGAACTAGCTGCTCTGCCGCCGCTTTTAGCTATACTAATCTCCAGAGAGAAGAGAGAGAAAGGCAGAGATGCACAGAGAAGAAAAAAAAGGATGACATAGATCAGACAGATAGTAGATAGTTGTATGAGCTGTAGGCGGGGTAAATGACAGGAAGCACTTGAGATGCTCTGCAACGACTCCTGCTATTTGCAAAATGATTAGAGTAATAACGCAGACACAAAGACGACTGTGCTGCTGTGAAGCAGAATGAAATTCAGAAAAACAAAAGGTACAATGTAAAGTTAAATGAGAAAGATACATTTTGTGATTCATTTTGAAATATAAGCTCATATGAAGTTTTCATTTTGCATAATATTACATGAAACACTGGACATCTTGAGCACTATTTTAAGAAACAAAAATATTGTTTTGAATATCCACTGAAATTTGAAGTAGTGCATATTGCAGCCTCAATAATGACGTTTACTTGTGTTACTCAATTTTCCCTTAGGTTTATACTGTTGTGCAATATAAACACGACTGTCTGAGTAAGTAAAGATTTTAGGGATCAAGACAAGATGCTTCAGCGGTATATTTTGTGTATTACAAGATGCCCATTTTTGGAAGATTCAGTTGGTTGCACAACATTCTCACTCACTCGAAGCTAATCCCACATGGTGCCTACAGTGCTGCAAGCACAGATTGCCATCATCATTGGCAAACATCTTGGACAGCAGGACTTGGCCTGCCTGCAAACACAGAACAAAACTGTTCTGCTTTGACAAAGTCAAACACACATACTTGGACACATTGTCCTGCATTCAAGCTTAGACACTCAGTCTCTTCAGTGAGTGTGCAGAATTAATTTAAGCGTTAAATCCTTTTGTTCCTCATTCCACCTTCCATCCCCATTTAGTTCTCTCTTCTCTCTCTTTATAGCTAAAATTGTGATGAAAGCCTGCTCTCAATCTCTCAAAACTGCACCCTCCGTTCCAGATTACATTAATCTGCGTGGAGTGTGTTTGTGTGTGTATTTGGGGTGTGCATGTGGAGGAGTGAGTACATCTGTGTGCTTACGTTGTGTGTTTTGTGTTAAAAAAATGACCGTGATTGAGTATTTTGACTTTCCCTGAGCTGTTCGTGTTTTGGCATCCTGCTACGGTGCAATCCCGCGTGTTAGCAGGATTGCAGTAGTTACTGTGAAAAGATTACATCATCAGATCTGAGTTTAGATAAATAATGTCTGACCTGCAGAGGTGAGAGTAGGGAAACAGCTGTGGCTCACATTAGATTGAGAAATAATCTGGGAAGCAATTGAACTGGAGTGGACTTCTTACCCATTATATAGTGAGTAGGAAAGGTTTTGGCTGAATCTATGAAATCACAGAAGTTCTAAATGTTAATAGGCTAATCTAGTGTGTCACAAATTGGGAATGGGAAACCATTGTATCTGCATATTTGGAAAACAGGTTGATTAAAAGCTGAGCTTTTACATTTATTTATGTTTGATTTGTATAGGTGCTTTTGCCTGTTCAGATACAGTAGAGTGCAATATTTGTCACTTCTGCGACTCTAGCAGCAGTGCTTTTGGTCAATGCTGAGTAGCCTTCATAGCTGGTGCAGCCATTATCATATACATTGCATGTACTTTGTCATACAGAATTTTACATGAATCTAGTCCCTGGATAACTGGAGCACCAGTCCCCCCAGTATGAATTATGCTGCATGTGTTGTATGAAGGAAAGGAAGCATTATATCAGTGTACATGTGCAGGTTATAATAAATTACGGGTGACCATTTTGTTACCATAAAAATGATACATTACCCTTGGAGACATGTTCTGCAGAGAGAATAAAATTAAGTGTTAATCTTAGGTTTTTGTCCTTGCTTATACGATTTACCAGAACAGGGACTGCTATAAGCAGCACAACATAACTCACATCGGGTGTAATAAAACCTCAGAGAGGAAATATTCTACGCTCTTATACAGTAGATCAAATCAGACAAGGATCTGCATCCACTCTCACATACACCCACGCACTCTCCCCACCGTTACAAACACCTCCCACCCCCCAAAAATCTGCCTCCATTTGAGCAGAGCTGCTTCAGCTGTCAGCTGCAGTAAACTCAGGAGACAGGCCTTGGAAAAAAAAACAAAAAAAAACGACACCACTTTCTTCTCTTCAGAGACAGATGATGGTGATGATGCTGGTTTTCCGCTGCTCTGTAATCAATATCAGCGACGTTGTTCTGCTGCTGCAGGCTGAGTCAGTCGGTCTGCGTGTGTGCGTGTGTGGGTCTTTAGAAGAGCAGGAAGTCATTCAGAGCAGTGTGAGTTACTGGTATGATGATGTCAATGTGCAGCTGAGCCCAATGGGGATATATCTGAGAATGTGTGTTTGTGTATGAAGAAGTTGAGACTAACTTTCTCTTGGACATGATTTTGTACAGTGTGTATTTTCAGCAGAAATTTTGCCAGTAGAATGCAGATGAGTGAGAGAGACCTGCAGCCTAAAGCAGGAGAAGCAGCTACTGTGTGGTTGTTATGTAGGTGAGTGCTGCTTTGCATACAGTACAGAGGAAGGCAACAGCAGGTTGAAGTATGTGGTGATACTACAAGTTGATGCCGTAATGCAGAGAGAGAGAGCATGAGGAAGAGGAGGAAGAATAAGACGAGTTAAAATGCTACAGGCAAGAAGAGAGATGAAGAGGCAGCAAAGCAGAAAGGATTTTAAGCAATCACAGATGCTACCCCCATCCCATACTTTTCATCATGGGGTAACAATTACACGAGACTGTCATTTTAAGAGTAAATATACATCAGTAGGCCATACTTACTTGCTTGTAACACAGTGGTTAAATGAACAGTAAAGAAGAGATTGCGGCAACGGCCGTGGTCAGTACTGAGTGCTTGGGCAGAAAAGCATTTAACTAGGTGGGCCAGGATTCATTTCACTTTTATATAAAAAAAACAAGCTTGCGCTTTATCTCCCTCCAGTGACCAGTGCAGGAAACACACCAAGCTGAGGGCCCACAAGACGGAAGCATGTGAAGGTCAGACACACAGGTGCATAACTGTTATTTTCATTATCAGTTAATCTGACATTTATCTTCTTGTGTGATTGATGAGCAGTTTGGTCCATAAAATATCAGAAAAAAAAAAAATGCCCGTCACAATTTCCCCAAACCAAAGCATTCAAATAGCTTCTTTTATCCAACCAACAGCTGGAACCATTACTTTTTTTGGCTTCTTTGCTTCAAAAATTACTTAAATGATTAATGAAATAGTTGCCATAGTTATTTCCTCCTTCTCAGTCAAAATGTCAAACCTGGTTTACGAGAAAGTCGTCAGTCAGTAAATGAGAAAGTGTTTTCATTCAACTGCAAAAGGATTTTAAGGCACAACTAAAACAACATGAGACGGTTTGTTGTAGCAACTCAATTTTTAATATTTGTAAGATATAAAAATCTTCATCTTTATCATACAATAACATCTTACTATAGATTTTGTCAAAGGAGGGAGGGCGTTGCCATCAAACAAGAATTATATAACTTTGATCCCTTTTGAGGTAAGACAGCTGGTTCATAGATTATTCAGCCACACGTCTTCCCTTCCACACGTGTGTAGTATCTTCTGGCTGTTTGGTTGGTTATCATGTATTTTCCATGTAAGACATTCTGCCTCACGTGTAGGCCTAGGCACCGAGCTGAAAGCAGGACCTACACTGTGAGGCTACTTACAATGAGACACGTTGACCTCTTACTTTTCTTTAGGATGTCTCAGATTGATTGTAAATAAAATGAAAACAGGTCAGCTGATCAACAGAATCGATGGAAATTCAAATAGCACGGATGAAAAAAGTTAAATACAAGACCGCTGAAGATACTCCACACTAAGGGCAGGTCTGCGTGATATTAACAACCAGTGACTTGACAGAATTTAAAGGGAGAAGAAAGGCTGCGTTGGAGTGCTCAATTCCATAAAGACAACAGTCAGCCCTGCCTCCCTTTTTACATTTCAAAACAGAAGAACGAAGCAGAAGAGACCTGTACTGCGTTAAGTCCACAGACTGCGATGTGCTCATCGTATCTTTCACTATTTTAAATCACCACTTTCTTTGGACGAAAAGAAAAAAAACAAAACAAAACAACAACAAAAGCAGCCAACACAGGAAACAGCATTCAATATGCATTATCTGAGAACCACAGTGAAAAAAAAAAACAAACAGCAACAACAGAAAAACAAGAAAACAAAGCAAATATAGATTTTTAACATGCCGCATTGTTTCTTGGGCAAGTTTCTTTCACAGAAAGCCACCTATTTTACTAGATTTTGTAGTAATAAAAATAATAGACATCTCAAATGGTTGCCAGCAGGTTGACCAAGCAGAGAAAAGGGAGAGGAGAGAAACAAGTAAGCCACATGACATCATCACGTCGGACCATGCACATGACCCTGCAGCATCCCGCCAGACGGTACACACACACACACACACACACACACACACACACACACACACACACACACACACACACACACACTGCAAGTCATGCAGCTGGCACACACACAAACACACACACACTCTCTCTGTAAAACAAAATACAAGCATAGATTGACATTAACCAAAACATCAGCGTTTGACATTTCCCAGAATCCACATATTCTGGCTGTACCAAAGCCAAAGAGGCATTTTTGGCGGAAATGTTTTATATTCATATTAATAATGCTCTTTCAAAAACATTGAACAGCAGTTGGACAGTACTGTGGGTTTTTGTGCTGTCGGCACAGGTTGATTTGGCAGCACAACTGGTCATATAAAGCTCATCATCTTGACAAAAAAACAGGAAGACGGACAACGAAAACAGGCGGACAGATAGGCGTGCAGCAAGCTGAATGACAACCAATTACGGCGATGATGAGGAGAGAGAGAGAGAAACTTTCATTGTCACAATCCAAAGCGTGGCTGCATCGGCTCTGTGGCAGGTCATGCACGGAACGCCCTCACACACACACACAGTCACACACTCACACAACACTAACACATCTGCCAAAAACCTGCACCCTTTTTTTTTTTCTTTTTTTTTTGGCCCTCATCGCCCCCATCAATCTTCACGATCTTTCGCTAGTCCAGGGAAATTGGACTACTCATGAGCCCGAACAAGGAGGATGATGGCAAGAGCAAGACAAACTGATGTCACAAGATGGGGGCAGGACCACAGTCAGTGTTCCTTGGCTGGTAGTGGCGGGTGTCCCCTAGCAAGCTGACTGAGTGGTTGGAGCCAGGAGGTGCAGTTTTGGTCAGTCTCCAGTGAGCTGATTGGTTGTTTCGAGTCTCTACAGGGATGTGGAGGGAAGCTTCTTGACACGCCTCTGGGCTAAGAAGGAGCTCTCGATGGGCTTGAGCTCTGGAGTGGGTTGGGAGTTCTTCAGGGCGGAGTAGGTGGCTGCCATTGCACCCTGCACATAAACAGATGATTGTAACCATCCAAACAACGGCCATCAGCTAACAGTATTTTTTAAAAATAATAATAATTTGAATAATAATTTCAGAAGAAATCGAGATATTGCTTATTTTACTCTAATCCTTTATATTACCCCACTGTGGTCCGTCTATACCAGCTGTCTAATGCCAGTGTTTTGCAATGTAGCAATAGCAGCTACTTTTACCTAAGCCAATATAATGTAATATCACTTTAAAGTCAAACTGTCTTATTGGTCTATGTCAGAATTTTTACTTTTTGATCACAGTTTTTGTATTTTCAGAAGATATTTATGAAATAAAAACAGTTTCTTTTAAAATTATTTTTTTTCATTCTGTCTGTTCCCACCACTGTTTGGGGGGGGGGGTGATAAAGACTATTTTGAGAGAATGCATTCTGCTCTCTTACCTTGACGAGTTTGGGGTCCTGGTGTTGGAGCTGACTGTTGGGTAGTTTGTCTCTATAGACAATCCAGGTGTGTTGGCGGACCTGCCTAGCAGTCAGTCTCTGATGGGGGTCCACATGAAGCATCTTGGACACAAGATCCTAGAAGGAGCACACATTAAATATGAAACTGGTAGTGGGACAGAGGGAGACCAGAGTCATGTCTAAGGAACAGGAGAAAATGAGCTGTCAGTCCGGTTTGTAGATTCTACCTTGGCAGCATCAGACACGGTGTCCCAGTTGCCTCCAGTCAGGCTGAAGTGACCGTTTCCTATCCTGTTCAGGATCTCATTTGGGGTGTCCTCGGGTCCATTGGCGAATGGAGTAAAACTGGTGGAATAAAAGGAGACAGATGATAGAGTGAATATGAAAGACATTAAGAGGGAAAAATCTTAGAGAGGAGAGAGAGGAGTTTGAGTGTTGCTATTCACCCAGCCAGCATGGTGTACAGTAAGACTCCCAGACTCCAGATGTCACATCCTTCATCATAGCCCTGACGCTTCAACACCTATGATGAAGACAGATAAACACACATTTTATTTCAGTGTCTAAAACTGTTTTAATTTAGCATCGTTCACGGTTCAACCTGGATGTGAACAAATTTCATCACTTTGTACTAAATTTCTGCCAACTCTGATCCTGACGGGCATGTGGCTGACTAGAGACTCTGCTCACCTCAGGAGCTACAAAGTTAGCAGTGTAGCACGGGGTCATCAGCAGACCGTTGTTGGCGCGCAACTGCTTAGCGAAGCCAAAGTCACAGATCCTGATTGACTCTGGGTTCCCCGACTCGTCGACGTAGAGAATGTTGCTGGGCTTTAGGTCTCTGTGCACCACCTGGAGGATAAGAAGACACAGATGAGTGAAGTATAAAATATGGGGAATGGGAAGGTGTGGCCAAACTTTTCGACTGGTACTGTATGTGAACAATCCTCATCATCCTCACCCCCTGTGAGTGCAGGTATTCTACAGTCTTGGTGATGGTGTGAAGCACAGCGCTGGCCTCTCTCTCCGAGAAGAACTTCTGTTTGAGGATCCGATCCAGCAGCTCTCCTCCACGCATCAGCTCTGTCACCAGGTACACCTGCTTACCGATGTCATACACCTGAGACAGAAACACAAGCACACATTATCACTTAATGTCCGAAGCAAATCATAGTGTGATATATATGTGTGTGTGTGTGTGTGTGCGTTTATACTCACGTCCTTCAGTGTTATGATGTTGGGATGCTGTCCATATCTAAGCAGAATCTCAATCTCCTCAGAGGGGTCTGTACTGGTCTTGTCAATCATCTGCCAAACACAAAAACAACAGTGACAAGACATGAAGCTGACATTTTAAAGGGGGCTTGTTCAAGATCGTCTGGATGAATGGTCTTTCTTTAAGTGCTGTATCAACATTATTAAACAAATATTACAGAGATACAGTAATGATTGTTGTGTGCATTTGTACGTGTATGCGTGTGGGCGCATACATGCGTTTTCATACCTTTACAGCGTATTCTGTGTTGGTGGCTTTGTGGATACATCGTTTACAGACAGAAAAGGAGCCCATGCCGATGTCTTCCTTCAGTATGTAGCCGTCGCTGAACAGCAGGTTCTTCCCGTGTAATTGCTGCAGAGGAAGAGGAAGAGTCGAGGAGAGCGGTGGTGAGTGGAAAATGCGGGGGACGGACATAGAGCAGAGGAGATAGAGGGATGTTGGTGGTTTTCAGGGAAGGATGTGAATCTATTTAAACTTTCAAGCAACGTTCTCTCTCTCTCTCTCTCTCTGTCTGTCTAACTGTCCCTCTCAATCTACCACATAGCGTTAATTATGCTTCTGCCAGGCATGAAACAGGATCTGAGGCAATTCACCACACTTAAGCCATCTCATCTCCTCGCACATTGTCTCAGTCATTTTCCTCATTTGCCTTTCATGTCAGCCATCGAAGAGAACTCAGAGCTGCATAACACCACCAAAAAACTTGCAATGTAACATGTTATACTGTGACTTTCATCATTTCTTACTACATTTCACTGTGCATCCTCAAATAAACAACAGTTTTATCACGTTTTCTCAAGATAGCTGTTGCTTGCGTACTCAGTGATGATTGCAACACAATAAGAGTGAAGTAATCACTAGAGTTATACTTAAAAAAAAGGTATGTTTTTAGTAAAGTTCATCTGCACATGTCCCTCCTTGGAACAGTGTTGTCCTCTCCTGCTCTCCTCCTCCTCCTCCTTTGAATCAATAATGGACATGTCCCCTTAGAGACTGAGGACTCACCTGGACCACCGGGTGCGGCGGGGGCTGGGCTGGCTCCGCTGAGCCTTCCTCCTCCAAAAGAGTTGACGCAATGAAGCTGAAGCCTCTGAAGAGCTGGTGAGCTCCGGCACTGGGGGGCACGCCAGGGGAGTCTGGAAGATAATCAGGAAAGTTGAATATTGGAATAAGGGAAATATATGCCTGTTGGAGATGTCATGTTCAAATAAGCTAGAAAAAACAAAATAGATAGATAGTAGTTGACATGGAGTCAACCAACAGCGCAGCACTAGGTAAACTTTCAGCTTTGACCTCTGACCTTTGGGGGTGCGGGAGGTGAACTCAGAGTCAAAATAGAACGTGTCGTCTGGACGCGCCACCGCCGGTCTGAACGGAGGCTTTACTTCTCTCCGGAAGAGTTTCTGAAAGGAATAAAGTACTTTTAGTCACACCGTACAGCTGAGACGTGACAGCTGTTCTAACCAAAACATTTTAATTGGACTTTGCATATATTAAAATATCCATTAACAGTCAGACACTCACATTCCAGTCTATGGTGGAGAAGAAACCATGCCGTTTGATCTCTTCAGCACCGTCAGCACCAGATCCTGTCAATAAAACAACAGTTAGCAATGTGGATCTCAACTAAGGCACGTTGAGGGAGCATCTACAGAAACAGAGCCAGGCTTCAGCTTTCTCCAACTGTGTATATGCAGCCATTTGCGAAAGCTGTGTTCATGAGTTGGTACTAACCCAGTCTGTTGGCAGGGTTCCTCTTGAACAAAGCCCTGAGCAGAGACTGGGCCTCCGCACTCAGGAACTGAGGCATTCCCAGACGCGCCCTGCAGGGAGAGACGGCGCACAGCTTAAATTATTTCACCAGATATCGAGCGAAAGCGTTTTGAATAGCTGCAGTAGGTGACAACTGAGTTGGAGGTTCCTTCACTTCAAACTCACTTCAAAATCAGGTTCATCGTTTCTTTGCGGTCCTTCCCTTGAAATGGCAGCGCCCCAGTCAACATCTCAAACTGAAAGCAGAGAATATATAACTCATCTTTATGCACATAACGCAATAGAGTGTGTGTATCATTGACTATGATTATTTTGCCCCCCTTACCATCAGTACTCCAAATGACCACCAGTCGGCACTGTGGGTGTGTCCCTGCCTGTTCACAACCTCTGGTGCCATGTACTCCACAGTACCACAGAAGGAATAAGCTTTCTGCTCATGATCAATGGCTTCTTTACACAAGCCAAAATCTGGAAAACACACCACACGACACCAAATAGTTGCAGAAGGTGGCGACTATACAGAATTATTTACAGTCTCTTCATGTTTGGGTTGTGCTGTCCTTAAAGAGATAGTCTTCCTTTCTTTGTAGCTGATTTATGTGGTTCTTTTGTCTCTTATTATACAGCATGATTTAATGTCTTTAAGTACCCCTATTCTGAAGTTAACCAAATGTCACAAACATTATTTCACATTTTCAACAAGATGCAAAAAGCAGCAAAACTAGCTTCAACATCAATCTCATGTTTCACCTCACAGCACTATATCTTTGGCAGCATTTGTCCCTGTAACTTCATCAACTTGTTCTATTGCCTCTTTAAAACCTACTAAGGTCACCTTTTGTTCAATAGCAGCAAGATTGGGGGGGGTGCATGAATGGCTGTGATTACGGATGATGATAAGATAAAGTGTAATAATTAACTTGAGAAACATATACAAGCTCATATGCAGATATCTGAGTCAGTAAGATAAGGCCTGTCAGCACACTGTGAGTAATGAGGTCAACAAGGTAGAGGAGAGGAAAGTGTGGGTGTGGGTGTGTGTGTGGGTGTGGGTGTGAGAAAGAGAGTGTAAAAGGAGTGAAAGAAAGAGCAGGAGACTAACCTGTGAGTTTGATATGTCCCTCCTCATCCAGGAGAATGCTGGAGGACAACATTATCAAACGTTAGAACAGTGATGTGTATATAGATAAAACTAATGTGATCTAAGAAGAATATAAAAATAAAGAAACTTTACAACATGATGTTAGTCTGTGGAGTTAAAAAAGGCTTTGCATATGTTTTAAGAGGTAGAAAATGCCTTCATAATGTTTCGGTTAGAAATGACAATTGTAAATATTTCTAGTGCAAATTGAAAATTCTGCAGGATTCCTTTAAAGTGCAATAACAAAAGAACAACTTGTTATATAATAGAAAGTTTATAGTTTTATAAGTTATTATTTTTATAATTCCAAGCATTAAAACAAACAAAACATCACTGTTTGTCCAGGTTCTTTGTTAGTACATAATTTATTAGATTATTCCAAATAAAAGCCTCTTCTGAGAGCACTGCAGCAGGGCTAAAAGCTTTTTCATAAAGCCTGCAAGAATTTATGTATATGTCTGTTCTATTGTAGATTTAGTCCTCTGGGATTTGGCATTACAAATGTGAAACTGTGCCAACTTTGAGGAATTTTTTTTTGATTGATGGCCAGCGCAGTCTAACATATTTACTGGGTAGAATAGATGGTCGCTGATGCTGTAGTTCAGCACACAAATCCATCCGGACGGTTTTTGATCCACAGAGCACGGTTTATGAAATATGCACGGCTATGTGTGCGTCTATCTTACTGTGCTTTTTGTATGTCAGTTTGTTCTTACTTCTCAGGTTTAAGGTCTCTGTAAATGATGCCCAAGCTGTGGAGGTGGTCCAGGCCTAATGCCAGCTCTGCAAGGTAAAACTTCACATCCTCCTCTGTGAACATCACCTGGGAGGCACGGACACACACGCACAAGAGAGTGAAGAGACAAACACTTGTCAGGAAGGGAGATAAATGACTTGACTTATGACTGAAGAAAAAGAAAACCGACCTGTACCATAAACACACAATGCTCACCTCTTTAGAAAGCCTGGTGAACAGATCTCCTCCTCTGAGAAAGTCCAGGATCAAGTACAACTTCCCTTCAGTCTGGAATGCTACAAAATACATAGAAGGAAAGTCTCAATCTCTTCCACTTCACTGACTCTAAATCAGGCAAAATGAGTGATAAAAGCTTCGACAGCATTTCTTCTAGGTTTGTGAGTTAAGGGCGAAATAAAAGTGTCAGGCTGACTCACCATAGTGCAGTTTGACAACAAATGGGTGGTTGACGTCTGCCAGGATGTCTCTCTCCATCTTGGTCCTCACACGGTCTCTCACTGAAGGATGAAATAGAGCACAGACGTTAGTATGGCTGTGTTTTTTTTTTTTTGTAGAAGCTTCCAGAGTTTCAATGCAAGTTTGGTAGAGCTGTCTGACTTGAAGTTTTGGATGAAAAATGGAATATTTTGTTATGATATCAAAGAAAAGAAAACCCACAAGTCACATTAAGTAGACGCTGACTAATTCCTATACTACTGCACGGAAGATGCTTGTGCCAGTATGATGCTAGAGAGGCAAACTGTGTGAACAAATCGAACGCCCTGGTGTTTGTCAAGAGAATGAGACCACAACACCTGCGTACAAAACCGAAAGATCCACTGCAAGCTGTGGTGGTCTTACTTAGCTAACAAAGGTCTACTGTTCTTTTTGTTCGCTTTGGGTTACGGGAAAAGCATCCACCCTCTTACATGAAACTGAGGGTATTGCCACAAAAAAAAACACAATGGTACAGAACCACAAAAGCCAAAGAGAAAGCTTTCTGAAACTGTAAATCTAGGGCTGCGAGTATTGATGACTACTTCTGATGATTTACTATTGATTAATCTCAGTGATTAGACTAACTGTCCAAAACCCAAAAGTATTCAAATACTCAGATATAAAAAACAGAGAAAAAGTAGCAAATTCCCACATTTGAGAAGTTTGTTGGTGTTTCTTGCTAAATGACTTTATACTGTCCCACTGTACTGACACCATTCAGGCACATCACAGGCTCCTCTACCTTTGAGTGTGGCCTTCTTTAGGACCTTCATGGCGTAGAGCTGGTTGGCATCAGGAGGGGTTACCTTTCGTACCAGGAACACCTGCAATTAGAGCAACAAAAAAACATGTTACTGTATATCAGATCAGCAACTGAGAGTCTGAGAGTGTAAAAGAGAAAAAGAAATATGCAATGATAAAGACGGCCGCATATCAAGCAATTGTGATTATGGGTGTTACCTTGCCAAATGATCCCTGTCCCAAGACTTTGAGCAGTTCAAACTGAGAGGCATCAGCCTTCTCTGAGCCCTCTTTGACCACATGGGTGATATTGATCTCCTTGATTTCTCCATCATCCTACAGAGTGAAATAACAGAGTGAAAAGTTATAACCAATCAGTCAGTGATTACAGACCAAATGGCAAAAAGGATGAGTTGTTTTGAGTATGAGTGCGTTTTAAAAAGGGTTGTCTGAAGGATAGAAAATGTCAGAGATTCTTTGCTTTGCAAAAGGCAGCAGTTTCACGGGAGTGTCTTCTACTGTAAATAGCAATATATCAAAATAAAATACAGAAAGAGGAAGCACAGTAAAAAAAAAAAGTGAGATGAGTGTTGGAGAACAAGTGATGACAGTCAGTGTGGTGTGGTGTTTTTTTAAAGAAGTTTCTGGAAATGACAGTAACTGTACAAAACTGTGACAGTAAACCAACGGTGCACATTTAAAACAGCATAATGCTTTCTAGTGGTTAGTTTTCTGTTCGCGGACACAAGTTGTCCGTGATTTTTTTTTTTTTGCACTGAAACTTTTAAGGCAACAACTCGGGTTTTTCATAGGGTGGAGCACTGGCACTGCTGACAGCTACACCACATGAACAGTTGCCGCTGACCTGGTGTCAACCTCAGCCACAACTCACCAACACCCTGCAGAAAAAAGCCTCGCCAGCAAGTACCAACAACATCAACAACAACTCTCTTTCTAGAGATCAGCTTTCTCAGTTCTCTATACCCATAATCATGCCCCCAGGCCTGCATTGTTGCGAGTTACAATAGTTAACCTGCAGTTCACATTTCAAATTCAACAGTGTGGTTGGAGAGGAAATGTTTGTTTTTCTACTTCCACCTGTGAGTTCAGCTACTTGCAGGGTTTAATATCATAATTTGTGACTTGAAAGTTGGACTTCCTGCCTGTTTGACAGTTTGTCCCTTGAATTTGCAGATACTGTACCAACATAATGTACATGATTATTATGCACGCCAAATTATTTACAAAACATGTCATGCGGTTATGATATTCAGTGAAATTGGCAATGGCAGCTCATAAAACACAATAAAGTAGTGCTGAAATTATTACATGAAGAAAACCGTACTGAAGTGATCAGTCAGTTAATTAAGTAGTTGTAGGAGAATACATTTATTTTTTATAATCAAGTACAGCATTTAAGTCAAAATACCACAGCTTCTCTGGGATGTGCTGCTTGTTGTTTGAACCACAATCCAAAATGCAGCAAACAAAATAAGCTGTTTAAAGGCAGAAATTATTTGTCGATAAGTCAATCAACAGCAAACATTTTGATTATTTAATCATGTAGTCATTTGACAAGACAAATAAATGACAAACATTCTCATATTCCGGCTTCTCCACTGTGAGCATTTTCTGCTTTTATATCATTGCAAATAGAAGATTTTCTTTTTTTTGAAGACATCATCTTGGGAACTGAGAACTGTTTTGCATTTTTCAGTATTTTCTGACATTGTTAAGACAAAGCGATGAGTTGATTTACTGATAAAATAACCTCCATAATTAGTTGCGGCCTTAAACTAAAACAACATTCTGTTAATCTCAACAAAAGGCTGATAATTCACTAATGATAATGCTTCAATCATACAGCCAACACCACAGATCACTGAAGCCTTTATTTGACAACAGGAAACCAGAGTTGGTTGAACATGCGAGCAGCTGCACCTTGTTTCTAAACAACCACCAATGACAACAAGTACCACAGTAAACCCTCATCTGCACTTTGCAGTTTTAAGAAATCCCACTTCTCTGCTTGTTTATTTAAAAACGACATGCTAGCAATAGCTCTCTTTAGACTACTCAAAGTTTATCAAAACTATTAACGAGGATTGTCATTTTACCGTCCAGTGGTTCCTCGGTGCAGGTGGAGTGTCTGTGCTGTTGCTTGTTGCAGCTGTTGATCTGTGGTTGTTGCAGTGAGCAGGGCTGCCAGTCAAAACTTTGTTCTTTTTAGACAGGTAGAGGGTCAGCAAGCGGCTCAGGTTGAACCTTCTCTTGTCTTTCTCCATCTCAGCATTGCCCAAACTTCTGCTTCATCACCATACCCATTTGCAAGCCAAAGTAAACACCCTACTGCCTCACATAAATCATTTTAAACCTCACCTCTTCTCACCACACGTACACTTTAGACTCATTTGTGCAATCATGTTCGGATTAGTTCTGGAAAAAAAAAATCTCTCAGCCCTTTAACTCTTCTCTCTGCAGGGGCCTCCTGCTATCATTTTTAACTCTTCATCTTCATTTTCTCTTCCAATATCTACCCTGTCCTCCCTCTCTCTCTCTCTCTCTTTCTTTGTGTTGGTCTGATTAGCGCTGTGTGTCCTGAGTGAGTAACTGCAGCTGAAGTGAACGGGAACCAAAGTGGGCAGGAAGGAAGAGCTCGCTCTTATTCTCAGAGTCCTGCACCCAACAGGTCCCACACACATAAACATGCACACACACACACACACACACACACACACACATATCTGTGGCTGAAAAAGTGAGAGAATGATTTCGGCAGAGAGATATATTGAAACTGAAACACAAAAAAGCGTGTTTGAAATAGTGATAAAAAAAAAAAGTGCTTTTCTGCACCTCTGATTGCAAACCATACAAAATGTTACTGCATATGTTTCTGTGGCATCAGTAATTTCCTTGACTCCAAAAATCTTCTCTTTACCCACAACCCAACAGAGAAGCTAGAGGAAGGCAGAGAGAGGATGAGGTGTCCCCTCTCAGTGTCAACACGGCAGAGACGATTCCGACGACTCAGTGCCTGCGGATGACAGAGATTTTCCTGCCTGTGGCCCGGCATGTCCCTCTCTTTCCTCTCATAATGGTCTATTCCTGCCCATCCTGTCTCTTAAAACAGCCCTCACCAGTCCTCAAGTCCCCTCTAATTATTTTTCTTTCCTCCATTTCTCACTTTATTGCCCTTTATAAATACCTCTTTAAAACAAGAGAGAACAGGTCAACAGGATTAACTTTTCTCTTGACCAAATGGTAGCGTAACTGAGCTGTCATCAGACCTGCATTTCACAAACATCTGATCACACTGCGTTGCAGTCTTTACACAGAAAGATGTTGCTGTATGTTATTCATAAGGATGATTAAGCATAAGCAGCCAAAGCAGTAAGCTGGAGTGTGTTTGCTTTGCGAGGGAGGAGCTGCAGATAGGCCTGGTATAAAGTAGCAGTAAAGTGGTCAGAGCTTACCTGGACTCTAAGATTGGCAAAGTCCTTCTCTATCCAGGTGATATGAGACTCGTTCTAACAGGGGAGAATGGTGGTGTTGGAATGGAGATGTTAATATGGCTGACAGAGGACAAATTTTAATACAATACTGTGGCGGTACTGATTCCCCAGACTTCAGTAACCTGAGAACTAGTTCCCCAACCGCATAAAAATACAAAAAATATTTACGTGGAGAAACAAACCTCACAAGTGCCTTCATGATGACAAAATGCCCCCTTAATAATAATGAAATGCCTCTTCGATAATAAGTAAATGTGTATAAAGGAGGTTTCAATGAAAATAAACAAAATAAAGCCTGCAGGTGTTAGGCTATCACTAGGCAAGTAAAAACTCTTGCACTAATAGCACTAAGATCTGCCTAATGCAGGTAAACTAGTTGAAAGGTGATTTTTTTTAAATATCCACTCAAACTAGGCTGCAGAATGCTTAAAATCACAAAAAGGCCTAAACAGACCTTCTGTCAGATATTGTCAGCCAGAAACTCTGGCTGACAATATCTGCTAAAATGAGGTCTGCAATAAGTCGAGGAAGGATTAGAATGACATGGGTGTGCAATTCCCCACCCCTTTTAACCCCCCCCCCCCCAAAAAAAGGCATCGTCACACTCTGACTGGCTGAGATGGGAATGCATCCAGCTGCTCTCAATTATTATTTAGGAGCCGTTCCCCACACCCTGCGCAACAGGTGATCTGAATAACCCTCTCATCAAGTCAGAGGGGTTTTTGACATTCAGCTACAACGAATTGAGAAAAGGGAAATGACAGCTACAATACGTGTTCAATACGGGTTCTACAGAAATACAAATGAATTGCAGGTACACTTCATACACACACATGTACCCAGCCACCCACCCACACACACAGGCAGAGGGGGGTAGAAAAAGACAAGATGGTTTATGGTTACCACACTAGTGACAGGAAACCCCTCTTCCCTCTTATTTCTAACTTCCCTTTTTTCTTGAACCGATCTCACTTCCTTCCTGCTTTATAACTCCAACATGGTAGCGGTGGGGGAGCTGCGTTTCCTAGCATAACTGCTACACAGTGAGACTTTCAACTAACTGATGTGGCGTGAAAAAAAAAAAAAAAAACACACACACACAAGGGTGTTGGCAATATCTAGAATCTAGCATATGTGGGTAAGTGAGTACGCTCAGTACTCATTTGACAGTTTAATGGTGTTACTTTGACATGCATGATCTCTAGACTGTGTTAAACTGGTTGCACATTAGGCTAGTGAATCAGGAGGACACTGAACCATAAAAAGGGCTTCGCCGGATTAGCAATAGCCTTGAAAATGAAGTGGACGTGAGGAAAGAAGAAACAGAAGTTGGACCAGCAAAACGAACCGCTTACGATATGTTTTAGGGTCAGAGGCGGTGGAAGTTAAAAACACGTGCGTTTCCACTCACTTTACAGCTAAGCATCACATCCACACTCACATTAGAAACCCCTTCCTCTTCTCCCAAAAATATCACACCACACACACACACACACTTGGCTGCCCGCTTCAGGCAAGTCCCCAGTCCCCAACACACCCATCACCCACACTCACACAGAGACACTCAAATACACATGAAAAATCACACTTGCCTCTCGTGTGCGGGTTTTGACGCGGAATATGAACCTCCACATGTCCAGATATTTCCATGTCACTGATGTTGTCACTGGTGTAAGTGACTCTCAGTGACACTTGCCGACTTAGAAATACACAGCATTTGCGTGATAGTTAGCTAACACTTTCTGTATGCAATACCACAATGACAGATGCAATCTGCATGCACACACACCAAAATGGGAAGTGAAGTGATAAAAATGGATATGAGCAGCTGACTTACTTGTATTAAGCAGGAGGAAATGGTTCCAGAACAGCAGGAAAAGGATATTAATTAGACTGACAAAGGAATACTGCAAAAAGACACAGTTGCAGGAACACAGAGCGGTTCCAGACAAGTCAACCCAACTGCTTCACACACTTTGATGTGAAGTCAAATGAAACAAATATTCACTTTATATATTTAGGCACTCTGTATGATGACACAAGCCTCTGTTAGCGACCACAGGAGTCCCCATAGAAGGGTGGAGAGAGAGACTGCATGCTGATGCATGCTGGTCAAGACTCTGTGTTATAACTGCCTCCAACAGACAAGAGAAAATGGCAGTCCTGTTTGAAGTTTGCAATATCCTTTGGAATCTCATCTGGCTAAACTCCAACAATGGCTGTTTGATACCTTTCATGACAAGGTTCTTGAAATTCTTTCACTACCAAATCAACACCAAAACAAAATAACCGAATGCATCAGTTGAAATGAAAAGTTATATTTGAGTCATCTCTTGCACCGTCAGTAACTTGTGTCTTTTTTGACAGCGTGAAAACAGATGTTCCTCCTGTCAGAGTCAGTGGTGATGTAATGCTCTTCAGTAGACACAAGGGGCCAGTGCAGGTCTACAGCCAGGCTAGTGGCCATTGTTCCAAACAAGAGTGTATAGGGAATAGGAGCTATAGCCAAGTAAGGGCATGTTCACATTGTGAGCTCAAGCCTCCTCCAAATCTTAGTGTTGCTTCTGACATCAATTACAGCCAGGCAGACAAAAAGTGGGACAGAAAGGGAACATGTGGGAGGTGTAAAAGGCTGGCCTGCTGCTCAAAAACTGTCCAATCACAGCAGCAAAGGTCAGACAGGTTTAAGCCCTGCAACAGCCAGGCCTTTGTCAAAGTGTCTAGAGGTAATACACTGGAGCCCTAACCTGCTCGATGTGACAGAGAGGCAAACACAGAAAAGAAAGAAAGCACCTGTTTAAGGTCAAAATGGTGCTTGAACATTTAAAAAAAAAGAAGGTAATTAAGGCCTCAGCTGTCTGAATAACACGAGACAATTACAGTATTTGTCTCTGTGTGTCTTCGCTGTAGCTTCTCCTCTTTCCTGGAAAACGGAGCAGCGGCACCTGCACGTTTTCAAATGCATGACAGCTCTGACTGTTGGAGCAGAGAGGAGGAGAAAAAAAAAAGAGAGAAGGTCCAGAGTGGGAGACAGTGAAAAAAGACTAGTGTACACAGAGGGAGACAGAGTAGTCTAAACATCCATCCAACCAACCGTGCTCCATTCTCATTACTGTGAAAACAAATATCCTACACTAGATTTTGTCTGCGTGAGTACACACACACGAACACAGGGGTTAAATAAACTGCACAGGTACTCTGCAGCATTGACTAAAATTACATAATAATAGCTGAGGAGCAAAAGAAACTCTTAATAATATGGTAGGCAGGATGTCAAAATGAATACCCCTATAAGAATAAGGGGTGTAACGGTACATGTATTCGGGTGCATTGCAGTCGTGTATTTGACGAAGAGAACGCTCCGTGACCCAAACAATTACTATCAAAATAGTTTAACAATCCACTTAGTCCGACGTGTGGAACAATAATTCTAGAGCGCGAGTTCCACCCGGAACGTTTTGGCAGCGCACCACTTACCTGTAGCATGATCATGGTGGGTATGCTAGCTATGGATGTGCTAGCTGGCGTAGCCAAGGTCAGGTAGCCTGGTTACCCTGGTTACCCTGTAGTGTCGATGCCGTCAGAATAACAAACGAGAGACCCATAAACACTGACTGAGTGCAACACTTATTAAAATATGCTCCGTTATCTCCGTAGTGAAACGATACGATACGTCTCCCCCCTACTGAAGCATCAGCAGCATGTTACTATTGTAGCTGCTGGAGGTATTTTAACTACTTTAGTTAGACCAGAAAGCTTCTTTTCCTTTTCCACTGCAGTACAACTAAACAGTTTCAGTAATAGTTACACCCAATGAGCTATTGCTGGATGTTTACATTTTTCAAAATGAAAGACCAAAATGTTATTGTCTACTTTTTTTTTATGCTGTACCGAAAACACACCGAACCGTGACCCCAAAACCGAGGTACATACCAAACCATGGATTTTATGTACCCCTGATAAGAATATGCATCATATTTTTGGGTGCCACTTTCTAATTAGAACCCTTTCTAAAAAGTTTTAATTGGATAATAAATAATTGACTAATCTTTTGTAGTAGATCATTAACCATTACTAAGAACAACTTTGAGTTTGGTTGGTGTTTATCCTCCAACACAAGACTTGCTGTGTTTTTTTTTAGCTCTTTAGTTTATCAGGAGGACGACTCTAATGGACTTTATCCACTTACCTTCTGCACAAGTCAGTGCAGCTTGAGTAGGGTGCTTGGACCCCAGTATATTTGCTTGCAGGTCTAGTTTTTAACATAACATTTTAACACTTATAAACAGCAGACTTGATCACTTATTTGAAAGTAAAAACACCGCTCTTCAGTTTGACTATATATATATATATGCACTGACTGATGTAGGAAATTCTTGTCAGTTCCCAGAATTTGTGTGTGTGTGTGTGTCTATACGCTCGTGTCTTTGTGAGCGAGCGTCCACACGTCTCCAGGCTGGCACCCAAATCTGTCAGATGAGTCTCAGGAATGTCTCTCTCTGTTTTTAATCAGACTGAAACTCTGTCCTCTCTCTGCCTTCCTGAACTATGAAGACACAGACCAAAGAGTGCTGCTATATTTTGGACGGCAGGGCTGACTCATTCATTCAACTAGTTTCTTTCCCTTTCATTATCTTTTTTTTCTTCTCTTTTCCACTTTGATGAATAGGCTGCTCCTGAGACACACCTTCTTTTCAGCCTCTCCATCTGTCCACTCGTCTCTCACTTTCTCTTTTTGCCCTCTAGGAACACATGCTGTGACAGCCATGACTGACACAGGAGTACAAAAAAAAAGAAAAAAAAAAAGGGAAGGTTGAAGATGAAGAAGGAAGTGGAAGAAAGCAGTGCTGACAGACAGACATTCACCTGGTCCCAATCCAATTCTCAGACTTCCCATCATGGTGCTTTTAATACTAGCTTTGCCTGGGGTAGACAGGCGGAAAAGAGATTTAAAGAATGTCATAAAAGAGACAAATTGAGAAAAAATAGAAAGTTTAGGTTGAAGCTGGTAGACTAACCCAAGGGGGTCACAACTAAGAACTAGCAGCATTGCAAATACTTAAAGTCTTAATCCCTCACTACTTCATGTGATTTCCTGTGTCTTTGCCAGTGCAGCCGTGTTTATCCCACGGAAAGAGATGAAAAACAAGAGCTTCATCTACAGTATAGCATTTGGAATAAAAGTAGAAAAAAGACGATTTCTTAGGAGGATTACAAACAGTAAAGAAAAACTGATAAAATTATAATACTGACATTCATTACATGTGACAATATCTTTTTTTTTTTTTTTTTAAGTCAATGTTGTCACAGCAGCGAATTTCATCTACACACACAAAAAAAAAAAAGAAATGCAGATTTAGAATGAAAGGATATTAAAAAAGTAATTTGGAGGTTTGAGACAAGTCACAGGTCACTGTTGAGAGGTAACATGTTTTGACCTTCAACCCACTGGGGCTATTACCCATCCTTTAGCAGACCGCCACCTGTCCCATCTATCATCCAAATACATCTATGGCATCCACACATTCTCAAATACACATGTACTTTCATAAGCAGATTTTTTAATTTAAAAAATACTTCTAAAACTAGGCTACCACTACCACTACTACTGACTACACTGGCAGAGATGCTAGTTTTATATCAAATGCCAAGTTGAAGGTGGATGCTATGGCAAATGTACCAGAGGTAGCACAGGATTAGCACACATGCTACAGGAAATTCCTGTGTTGGCATCTATAATATTAATAGCACGAGCAAGGGGAGCGGTAAGATGATAGGCATGATAGGCAGTTCAGTGCTGGCCGGGTTGACATGAGGCCATAATGGCCTTGTGTAACATCTTCAGTGGCAGGGAATGGTCAATAAAAAGAAATTATAAAAAAAAAGGAGAGGACAGGAATGGCAGGAAGGAGTAAGAGAGAACACGAGGGAGAGAGATAGAGATAAGAGGGAGTGAGAGAGGAGGCAGAGGGAGAGAAGAAAGTAGATGCTGGTAATAAAAACAATGAGTTAATCTGAGTTTAAACTAAACTGGCTGACCTGCAGTGGAAATGTGTTGCACTCTAGGGCATGTTGCAGCGGCATGCATGTAATACAGAGCAACACCTGCACACACCACACACACACACACACACACAGTACAACCTATAAACACACAGACAATAACATTGCTGAAGCTTCATGTCTCTAATCTCTAATTTCTGTCATCATGTAACCATCCTCGCTCTCATAGTTCAAACTCTTCACACCAGCCAGAGCAGTCGAAAATAGCAACCTCATATCTCAGTCAATACTTCCCGCTTCCTCCCTCTCATGGTTCTTCTCTTTCCTTAAATATCAACCTATCTGCTTGCTAAAAATGCACACTCAAAACACATATATATGGGGGAAGATTTTGATTTGTTTTGATGACTAAAATAACAGCATATATATATATATATATTTTATTTATTTTTATTGATGAAATATTTCTCACTGAAACCTTTATGACACAGGGAATGTACTTATTCATTCCCTATTTAATTAATACTGAATTAGTTGATTTTTTTCCCCTCTTTTGCAGCAGAACAAGCTGTAAACACAACATATTATCAGCTTATAAAGTTGTTATAGTGAACGTTTACTATTCACACATCCAGCAGATACTTAAAAACATTCAGTTGGAGTTGTGTTTCTGCTGAGCCGATGAAATAAGGTCAATATTCACTCTCTTTTTAACTCTGTTTTGGTCTCCACCTACTCTTGAGGGAAGTTTGTGGCTCTTTAGCTGCTAAACGCTCCATTATGTTCACCAGCTCGTTTGCCAACTGTGCCTGTTTGTCATTTGGTTGCTGTGCAGATACAGCGTACATGTGGTTAATCAAAGCTTGTTAGCAGAAAAAAAAAAGCTGCCTTCTGCGGCTGGAAACGGAGCTGATAAGAGCATTGAGATTGAACCAAAACAGATAAATTTGTGGGCCAATAGAGCCAACTAATGAGCTCAAACACACTAAAAACGCTCCATAAAGCTGAGATGGGGGTGGCGGGTGTTAATTCTCTGTGTTTTTCATCATCTGCTTTCACATTACAATAGTAATTTGACCCATTGTTAATATAAAACAAATGAAATGATTTGTGCAGCTTTAACTTTTCATTTAGTGACTTGTCTACTTGCCAAAGCTGCTAGAGATATGACAGATGGGGAAGGCACAGCCACAATTTTGCCAGCATTTGGTTGGTGGCTGGTG
The DNA here is from genome assembly GCA_038419695.1 of Scomberomorus guttatus. Taxonomy (NCBI): domain Eukaryota; kingdom Metazoa; phylum Chordata; class Actinopteri; order Scombriformes; family Scombridae; genus Scomberomorus; species Scomberomorus guttatus. Next base: position 13,374,318 of record CM076455.1, read on the forward strand.
AAAATTTGGAGCCGTGCCGTTGGCCATGTCAGGCTGTGTTAAATCAGTGTGAATGAAGTTGTGAATATGCGGCTCTGACACAAAAGGGTAAAAAAGTTCAGGAGTCTATTTTGAGATGCCAGAAAATCAAGTAGATGAAAAAAAAAAAAAGCCTGAGAAATAACTGCAGCATGGCTTCATCTAGCAGGGATAAACATATCTGTGGGTTTTCCAACTCGTTTGGGAGAAGTTGTTACTGGAATATTTTACATTTCCTCTACTGCATGACACTGCTCCCATGGCAACAGATGTCAAAAGGTTATATACCTACTCCTGGGTGCAAGACTTACTGCCGAGAAGGAGAAAGAGATGAGAGAGAGAAAAAGATGAATCAAACACAGAGAGAGACAGAAATGCAAGACTTTAATGTGGAAAGTTAAACCAGCAAATGGAAATTTTTTTATTGAATCCAGAGAGAGAAGAAAGGGCAGAGCAGAGAGAATAAACATCCATAAACATCCATATTGATGAGAACAATAAAGGATGGGAGGAACCGGTCGGAACATTTTTTCTTAATCAACCCCGAGAGGGAGAAGCATGAAACTATGGCAACTGTGTTTTCTGTCTCCATCTTCCAACATCCTCTTTGTAAGACAAGAGGTGGTGCAAGAGGCAAGACCATACCACACACACACACACACACACACACACACACAAAACACTTTTTAGATGGTGCTTCCAGGTAACCAGTCTCCATCTTCACAGATGGAGCACTTCTGTGCTTTCACGCACTTCAATATGCAATTTGATGCCAGAATTCTCCTCTCTTCACCATCTATACTGCATGAGACTGAACTCATCTACATTTATTCTGGAAGTAATATATTATGATGGCCTTTAAAAGGTTGGTAGCTTGTGACTATAATATCAGAGACCTTTCAGATTACACAGACTTATCTATGAGACAATGCGCACACATGCTGGATGATTAATGGGGCTGACTTTCTGTCAGAGTAGGCCTGTGTGTTCACTGTACTGTACTAATGTTTGTGTGTGTGTTGTGCGCACATATGTGCTTTAAGCCCAACTGATATATGAGTGAAAATCCCTTTAAAGTGTGTGTTTGTGTGCATCTGCTCTTATGTGTATACACGTTGTCATAAACCTTTTTTCCCTCCCGGCAGCACAAGTCGCGATCTGGGCTTAGCGACGCCGAGGACACAGTAACCATGACAACTAGGCCCATAGCAGCCATGAATGGATGGAGGAGGGGATGAAGTGAATAGATGGATGGATCATGAGTCTGAGGGGCATCTGGTTCAAGCCTAGTAGGTTTTTAGTCTGCTCTGGGATGATGAAACCCACTGATATCGCCGTTTTGGACCTGGACATGCTCAGCACACTCACATCGCCCTGCTGCACCCGTTCACAGAAACCCTCTTTGGTTGTGTCCTAAGATTTTTTTATTCAAATGTCAACATCAGTCTGACTAACCACACTCATGCACACATTATGTTGCACTGGGAAATTTTATAGTCTTCATAGTTTTGGCCATCAGTAGAGAGGTTTTATACAAACCGCCAGGTTAGTCAAACTTACTTGGAGGTGAATATTGCCCAAATTGTAAGGGATAATTACAACATTTCAAGTGTGTTATTTTTGGTTTGACCTCCAAATCAAGTGGTTTAGATTAGTTTCCCAACCCCAAGGTGTGGACTGATACCAGAGCATGGAACTTTTGCCACTGAGCTGCAAAGAAATGATCTGATTTGGTGAAAAAAGTAATTATGAAATGAATCCTTTGAGATGTGAAACACACTTTTTGAAAAAGTGTGTTTCAGTGAGTTATTATATAGTGAACTATGTAGCTGATAAACCAGAAGGGGGGGGGGGGGGGGGGGGGGGGGGTAACAGAGGTTATATTGTGTACAATAGAATCCAAGATTTAGAGCCTCCTTCTAGCACAGAGGCAGGCTGGGTAATTGGACTGTAAACCATCTCCCAGCCTGTGTGTGACTGTGTGTATGTGTGTGTGTGTGTGTGCCCGCGAGCACCCCATACCACCTAAACTCCTGCTGCCATTAACATCAGTATCTGTTGATGATAAACACAGATAGGAGGACACCTGCTTGCCAGACACTTCATTCAAACACTACCAACCCCCCCCCCCCCCCAGCACACGCACCAAATTGCACGGACACATCACTAACAATTACCCGATTTACTTCCATTCGAGCGCTACCGCACATGGACACACACACATTAAAAATGCACACACCGCTCCTGGGCCTGCAGAGGCAATCATAACAAGGTCTGTTAGCTACTGCAAAGTATAAGGAGCCATTTTAATTTGTGTTAAAACCTTCTGGAGAGGCTCAATTAACTTGGCGCATAAACACAACTCTATGACTCACACTCGGTGAGATGTGAATGACGGTGTGTGTGTGTGTGTGTGTGTGTGTGCGTTTCTGTCTGTGTGTGCCCGCATTCGGATACGCCTAGGTAGGTAACAGATTTAGTTTTATTGTACCCAGAAGATTGTGTGTGAGGGTTTTGTGTGTGTTAGAACAAAGTCCGTCCAGCTTGCGTAATGACGCTGATTTTCCATTCCACACTCTTGGTAAGTGACTAACTTGCCGTGTAGAAGTAGGAACACTTTCAGTTGTTTATACATAACAGATGAGCCAAACACAGCTCCGACTATTCACCAAAAGCTATTGAATTGCCAAACGCCATTCATTCAATCAGCCGTCACAATGTCAAACATCCTTTCTGCAATGCTTTATATGACCTTGCTGAAATACAGGCATTCAGGATCTGACAAAAGGCGTTCAAGCCTAAACTGATTTGAAGCGGTCCTCGCCTTTGACTGACGACCTTCACAGAGAGAAGAGAAGTTTGGTGCAGAAACTTTTTTTTTTTTTTTTTTTTTTTTTTTTTTGCAAGAACAAAAGCGAGGAGGATAAAATGGGGCAGGACAAGTCAAGGACACCTGCTTGAGAAATCGTTAAGTAGCCGAGCTTTATCTCGACTAGAAGACATTATGATGTATTGGACTTTAAGGGGGAGTGCTGAGGAGCAGTGATGAAAGATAGGTGGGGAAGAGGAGAGGATGATGTACTGGAATGTACTGAGTAAAATGATGAGGGGCAGTGAGAGTGAGAGCCTCAAAGAGGGCATCTTCAAGCCTCAATGCTTTTTCTCATTTAGGAGGTAGGGGTGTGTGTGTGTGTGTGTGTGTGTATGTGTGCATGCACGTCATCAGAGTTTCCTGCCGGTCGTCATCCAAAAGGCCGCAGGAACACCACAGTCCACTCACTGCGCCATTTTGACAGTTCCACTTGTTGTTATCACCGTGATTTTTATCATCTTATCAAGCAAGAAGCCATAACTGGCAGGTCTGGTTGTTCTTCATCAGCCTGCTCAGGGAAAAAAAAAAAAAAAAAAAAAAAAACGAGCCAGACCTCTCTGCCTTTGAAACTGACACATTCAATCCCATTTCCATGTGTGACGTAAGGAGATGAAGAGGCAGAGAGTGAGAAAGTAATGCCAAAACAGACAAAGTACGGAAGAGAAAAGAGGCATTGTGGACATATTCAGTGTCGACACCCACATAATGTCGACACCGATAATGTCAAGGCTTCGTGATCAGATCTTAAACACGTAACTGAAAATGATAAGGTCCACCATATACAGGCTGAAATGTGGTAATCATAATCTAAAACGCTTAAAAATGAAAGTGATCATTCTAGGGCTTGCACTAAAAAGGACTATAACTTTATATATGTTAAATCATTTTGTTTGGAGTATATATAGTTTAAGTTAAAGGCATCTCTTGTAAAATGTACTCAGACTGGAAGATACTGATACACTGATACCCTCTTAGAAAGAAGAGGGCTCAAAAGGCTGAGAGGGTTCAGTTCAAACTGTTTTACATGGAAAAACATGGAAAAGAAAGTCAGATTACTTTTCTCTTGACTGATTGACGATTCACAGAAAATGGTTCAATAGTTGCCTGATGCTTATGCAGACCTGCCAACCCTGGATGAATTTTTTTGAGTACCACTTCAGCGACCTAGATGCGTCAGATGCATATCATTGCTGTTGGCACAATGCATTATTTTACATAATGTGCAAACATACGCATAACAGTACATCATTTGCATACATGCAGCAAACAGACAAAAAAAGTGAGGGAAGCATTGATATGAAAATTCTTGATACCAAAAATAGATTGTTAACTAAAATATCTGCAGATGCATTCTCATATAGGTAGGCTATTACTTAATGGTATGATGACCTAATAAGAATGCATCCCTCCTTACATATTGGGGGTTCCTAGAGTAGGCAAAGTTATAGACTACAGTGCCCACACACACACGCACACACCTCCTGGTAACTTTCTGCGGCACTTGCACTGAATATAGTACTATTAAAAATCACCTTTAACAATCTGTGACACAGACAATATAACTTAAAGTTACTCTGCCAACTTAAATGTCTGGGGAACAAGCAACCTAGCTTGCAAATTATGTAACGTAATATTTTCCCAGGGTTGGCAGGTCTGCGTCAACTTAACTCAATTCACAATTTCAACTTTCCACATCCAGCCCAGTCAGTTTACCTTCACAAAGGAGTTAAAAGAACCGTCCTCTCTTGAGGAACCAGCCAGCTGGAGTGAGGAGGGGGAACGAGAGGGATAAAAATCACGTTTGCAGTCTCTTGAAATGACATTACGCATTTGTTAATCATGATAATCCCTGCTTGATATTTGGGTGAAGGCAGGGGGGAATGAATCCGGCGCTATGATTGGTCGAACTCTTCTTCGTCTTTTGCTTTTCGGCAGGCTAGACGCTGCTGGCTCTTGCTGTTAGACTCATGCACATGCATAATTAAACTCACAGGCTTCACCAGCTTTTTGCATAGTTTAAAGTGACAAACTGTAGCAGTGTACATTAATATCTTAATGCGTACCTGCTATGCAAAATGCGTACAGGTTGGCAGGTTGGCTGCTTATGGAAGCCAATTTCTGCCAGGAAAAAAAAAAGAAAAGTAAAGTAAAAGATAAAAATAGAAATACTCATAGCAAGTCAAAAGTTTGAGTGAGTCATAATTTGGACTTTATATCTCATAATTCTAACAATAGCGTTACAGATCTTGACTCAGTAACTCATAATTCTGACCTTGTATATCATCATCATCAGTCCTCAACATAATTACCAATTTTACCAAGAAAGAAAAAAATACATGAAAAGTTAGGTATGAATAGTCCAAATCTTGACTTAGTAAATAGCAAATGTCATTTTTTTTAAAGCAAAAATGACTCAAGCAATTAATTGATTATGAAAATATGAGCAGTTTATCAACTAATCCTTTCAGCTCCTTTATCAATATTACTGATAGTGTCTCTGCTATGAAGCAACAGTGATACGGTGTAGTTCTTTCATTTTAAAAAAACCAATATAAAATTTTATTAAATCATTCAAGAGCAGTAATGATAACAAATGATAAAACAAATCCTGTATTTCGACTATATTCATCACAGTTTAAATGTTCCAAATGACTACATGACTACAAAAATTTTAAAAAATCGAACACCGGGGTTTCTATTAAGAGGGTATCCACCCCTTTTCAGTGAGCACAGAACAAAAACAATCTAATATCTGAGTGGGCAATCATGTACCCGCTAATTCATGACTCAGACCACATCATTGCCAATCATTTAGGAAGCTGTTCCACAGTTAAATGTGTTCTGCTGCAGCACAGATGCTCTTAGCAGGGCAGTAATTAACTTCCGTAGAGGCAATACGCGTCAGATTAACAGTACAGTACATTACCGCTCAATACAACACAACTTCCTGCAGCGGCAGCATTAAAAGAGGAAAGTCTCAGGTACATTTTGGTTGGTTGAAATTTTATGGGTGAACTTTGGATCTGTTGTCACCATCATCTGTTACCACTCGTCTACAAATGAAATCTAAGTGTCTAGTCCTCGTTCTTTCACAGCACTGGTACAGTATACACAATCATGTTGGTATAAAAGTTTAAAGTGATTGCTGCTCTTCAAGGAAAACAAATTCTCTTCTTGCACTTTATTAAATAAAACAAGCACACAGATTAGGTGTGAATGAAGAATAAGGTGTGCGAAAAAATAAAGGATCAAGATGCATTTCACTTACTAACCCCTGCATTTTCATTTCATAATCCTGATTTATTCAACCTCTCTTCTCTTTCGTAAAAGGTCACTTGTTTTGAACACACACACACACACACACACACACACACGTCTATCAAACTTCTTACCGAACTTTGAGGTCCTCTTTCAGGATGTGGTTGACTTGTGTGGTGTAAGCATTTGTGCAATATCTATGAGAACTATTAAAGCCTGATGATACACATAAGCGGAGCTCACTATGTGATCTTGAAAACGAAGTTGACTATATTTTGTAGCAACGGCTTCAACAAACATTTCTTTCTTCTGACGATTACCCATCACAACTTTTCATCCTTTAATGCAGTATTAAGGGGGAGTTCCAGTGCTGATGTTATTAACTAAAATGATGTAAATAATTACAAACCAACTGATACAGTTTATTTCAATTACTCAAGTAGAAATTGAGACGTGTGATTGCGATCACTTGACACTCATTTCCTACATCAAAGTATCTTATTCACTTCTAAATGGAGGGTCTCATTAGATCATTGATCAGTCTCATTGCTGATTCTCTCTCAACTCCTGCACTATTGACAGAAATTACCATCTTTAAAGAAATGTGGGGGTTTCTTTTTAAACTGCATCTTAGTTTGAGCTTCTTTCCAGTACAACAGGGACAAAAAAAAAAAAAAAAAAAAAAAAAAAAAATTCCCTCATGTATCATTAACACATAATCTGTCACCATCTGATTTCTGATAACATCATGGACTGCAACATTTTAACTCTTGTAAGCCAGTTAGCAGCTAGAAAATTGAGGTACTCTTATGACACATCAAATCCATCCATCATATTGGATTTTAATGTAGTAAATGCTTCCTGGGGGGAAAAACATTACATAAAAACCTTGTAGTTATAATTACAACTGCAATAAGTGGAAATTGTTTTGCAAGATCCAATATCTACCACATGGCGGTATGAATGGAAGAGAATTGATGAACTGATGTTAGCAGACTGAGGTAATTAAATTCAAAAGGATCATGTATTCACACTTTTATTAGACCCGACCCTGCTTACATCATGCAAGCAACACCGGCACATCAGATAAACTATTAATAGGCTGTCATATTGATATAAATGTTCTCTCAGACCTTCTTAAACACAGTGCTACTGTTCTGAAAGGGCGTGTTGTCATGGCATTTTTGGGGCTTTCCATTGGTCCTTTTCAATTGATAGGTTTGCAGATATAAAGTCAAAGTGGTGACATTTTGATCAGAACACAGCAGCAAGGTAGTTTAAAAAAGGACCTGAATTAAATTGAAAAAAAACCATTCATGTTTTCCCTCATCCTTAACACCACTAATATTGTAAAATCTTTCACAGCGCTCTTACAGCAGCAGCATGAGCTGCATTAACATTCCTGACTTATTTCAATAAAAACAACAACACCATTAGCGTACTTGTCCATTTATTCAAATGATGTCCTGTGAGAGCAGTGAGGACAGCTGGTCCAATTAAGGTAGCAGTACAAGGAGTGAGGCTGAATAAGCACCAATGTTTCACCGGGAATTTTCACCAGGAACGTATCATTTTCCTTACCATAACTTGAAAGACTTGGAAAGATTTGGTGACATTTAATTGTTTCACTACTGTTCTGTATGTTAATGTATGTTAGGTCTCAATTTGTATATTATATAAGACCTAAAACTGCAACCAATCATTGGTAATATATAGCTGTGCATGATCACTGTGGGTAATAATACATTGGCTGCTTTAGCATTGTTCAAAGATGTGGCAAGATGACAGCGAGCATAAATCTTAAGGCACTGTGTTTACTTTCTGGCCTAAAACAGAGCAGAAAAGAACACAGTGTGTAACGCCTGCAAAGTTTCCAATCTCAGTGTAATCTCAGTCTTAAAAACTGTTTTCAAAGCACCATAATTTGTTCTGTGAGGCAACAGTTAATGTTGAGCAATCTCACCCCCTTCCAGGGATAAAAAGTACAACTGTGAGTTCTTCCACACCCTAAGAGTGTTCTCTCTAGCCCACTTGTCTTGTATTGTATTAATCCGGCCTGACACGACCCCAGAACTCCTATGGCTTCAACAGACAAAAGGAGTATATCAGCTGGTGGTCTTTTGAGGACCTTTGCCCATATTGTGACAAGAAGGTGAAATGACAAGAAAGAGAAATGACCAACAGGGAGGCGAAGAGTCGTGAGAGAGGGGCTCCATCAGTCTCTTTGATATGCCCAATCTCATTTTAAGGTTCTTACAGCATGTGCACAATTACAGTATTCTGGCTGGTTTAACTGCAGGATAATTATTTTCTATTATGTCCAGGGTTAAATGATAGTCCATCATTGTGGCCCATGAGGGTGACTGGTATTTAAGTGCAAATCAGGTTAAATTGGGTTGTGTTGACACCCATTTATGGTCAATTGTTGGTGCCGGAACCACGATTATGCATGTGTACAGTTTTAGAATAGAAGTGGAACACAGCAGAAACACTCAGTGAGCAACGTTTTATTATGATGATAAAATACTTTTAGTTTTATATATCTTGCTCAGTGTGTACCCCTGCACATAAAGACATGTACTGTGTATATATATATATATATATATATATATATATATATATATACCTAAATCATTCGAAAATCCCTTTATTTACCTTATGTTGCATTTATACACTTTGATCTAAGATTTAGGTATTCAGAATGCAGAACAAAAAGATATTTTAATCTCTAAATCTAATTTTATGGAAGCATAATCCTCAAAAATAACAAGCTTTTTCTTTAATCTGAAAATGTTATTTTGACAGTGAGACCTGCAACATCCATGTTCTTTAAAAGTTTAAGAGCAAAGCAAATAAATAAAGCAAAATCCAAATAAAAAGAGAGAAACCTCACTATGTATTAGGATATGGTTGATAACATTGTTATTGTGTAAACTAAACTAAGCTACTGGTTTAGGTGTATCTTTTTATGAACAGCAGCTCATTAACATGATAGCTAACTAGCAGCTAATCACACACACAGGAAATGAAAGGAGCTGCTAAAAGGTATGAACTGTAATGAAGTATGTTACCAATGGAAGAAAAACAGACCAAGAAAAAGCAGTGGGTCATAGGGGGACTGTGAAGAGCATTAAGCTCTGTCAACTCTGTGCCAAGCACATAATCCTGCTCAACAGTCATTTTAGACGCTTTTTAACTGTCTGAGTCATGCACGGACGGGAAGACGGTGCACTATAGTGCACCAACAGACGAGAAAGGATGAGCAGTCCAACAGAAACAAAACAGAGTCAAATATTCTTTCTTCAGAACACTGCACTGTCTGTGTGTCTGCTATATCTGGGCCCTGTGTGGCTATAAGCTGCCTCCTAGGTGTCCTGTCACAAAGTGTGATCCAAGACAATGCTCTCGAACCACTGAATGATGACAGAGCCGTCAGCAAAACAATGCTATAAAAACACCCTGCTTACTATTCTTACTGGCTGTCAGGGCGTGTGTTTGTGTGTGTGTGTGCTGGAGCCACATCTGCGATGGACACAACCAATGTCACCTCTGAGTCTGTGCCACAGTGCTGCCATCAGCAATTCCCCCTATTAGAATGTAAAAGTTGACGTTTTCATTTCCCCTACTGCTACACCCTGTCCAGTCAAAGTCACTTATTTTTTGGAAAAATACATATGTGCACAAAAAACACACCCACACACATAATGGACCAAGTTGTGAGACACTAACAGATCTGCACAGCTGCAATATTTTAGGGTTTTATTAGGAAACAGGAAGAACACTGATATCAGTAAATCAGTCATAAACAGCCCTTTACCTCCAGCCCCTTTCCCTCCAGTAATAACCCCTCCTTCTATCCCTGCAGAGGAATGTCAAGTGTGGAGCTCCAAGGCGTGTCCAAACCTTGTTAATACAGGCCTCTGCTCACCGGGGATCGCAGCCAAGCATATGCCGGCATAATGCATTACTCCTCTAGCAGGATGATGATCAGGTTTTCTAAGAAAAATACTTTCCCGGCTCTGAAAATGTTTCTACAATGCTGCGCAGAGCAGGAAAACAAAATAAAACACAGGCTCAAGTTGGAATTATAGCTCAACAGCCTCCCTCTGTCATGATCGCCGCTCCTTCCATAAAGTTTATTCGTATTTATTTAACCTTTATTAAGCTCAGGAGGGCCCACTGAGCATGCATGCCCTTTTTCAGCAATATCCTGCCGCACAGTCACACACATTTACACCTTAAAGCTGCCCAGTGCAGGCCAAAATCTTTCAGTCTTGATCGCAAACAGGACAACTTAAGGCTGAGTTGCTTGCACAAGAATGAATCAAGGTTTTTAAACTAAAATAAATGTTAATATAGCATTAAAAATGAGCTAAAGTCAAATTTAGACACCAAAAAAATGAACTCAAATTCAGATATTAAACTAAACGGATCCAGGATAATAGGTATGGTCATATGATCATTACAGTATTTGCAAATAATTCTTGGCATTCACTGAACTTGGCAAACATGAGCAGCAGATGGTTGGTGAGTAGTATCATACTTCGATAGTGGCAGGTTATTTATTAAACACAAGAAAACTGATGTATGTGTTCCATGTTGCAACCTTCAGCTATCTGATAATCCAAGCAGGCTGATGAAAATGCTACGATTTGTTGCAACACAACAGTTCTTTATCCTGTTGTGAATATGAGCTTCAGTAGGAGCTCAGAGCAAAATTACACACCTCTGCTCAAAACTGTCCCGTGCACATGCTCAGTTTCCTCACATAAATCCTACTATTAGTCAGCAAAAACCCAAAAGGAACAAGAGAGGGAAGCTTCAAATGATAGGATGCATCTAATCAAGAAGTGAAATGCAAACAGCCCCTGCAGGGATGCGAGCCAAGAGAAAAAAAAAAAAACAGCTCTATGGAGGGAGGGAGACAAGCAATTGAGAAGGTAGAAAAGAAACAATTCTGCCTTTCTTGTCCCCTAGTCTTTCTCTGAAGAGAGTTCAGTGAAATTACCAGATTGAAAGCCCTAAAAGGAGCAATACTTGCTGTATGCCTACTAAGGAGAATGCTCCTCGCAACAGACACAGAGAAGAAAGATAGGAGCGGACAAGGAGGAGGGCAAATCCCACATGAGGAGACTCTCTACGGCTGCAAATAATAATTATGTTTCTCACCGATTAATCTACCGATTATTTACGCGAATAATCGATGAATTATTTGTCTATAAAATGTCAAACTAGAAATACCACCTCGCAGTTGTATGCCTCTGCCAATCAGTCAAGTTGCAGTTTACATCCATGTCTGTCCAGACTCATAATATTTGTAGACTTGAAGAAGGAATTTAATAAAAAGGTATTAACTGTATTTTCCTTGTATGTGTTCACATGCTCGGCCAATAAAGCTGATTCTGATAGAACACAAAATTGTAGCCATGACAGGAGACAAAGCTTCGGATATGGATGTTGCAGCAAAGAAGCTACAAATTCTAAAACGTGGATGCTTCACACACATCTTCAACTCGGCAGCACAGAAGATCTTTACAATCACCACAGTTTCAAGGTGGACACCCAAGATTAGTGTCACCATTTCAGTATCCAACCAAATGTGAAATATGGTCATAATCTCCCCTTCTGTTCCTGAGTTATGACATTGAATAATGGCCAGAAAAGTGTTCATGCAGAACATTATGATGTCACAGGGAAGTTGACCTTTGACCTTTTGTACATAAAATGTAATCACTTCATTATTTTATCCTATTAGACATTTGTTTGAAACTTTGTCATAATTAGCGCAGGAATTCTTGAGTTAAGGCCAAAGACGTGTTTTGTGAGGTCACAGTGACCACCAAATTCTCATCAGTTCATCTTTGAGTCCAAGTGGACATTTGTGCAAAATTTGAAGAAATTCCCTCAAGGTGAGATATCGCGTTCACAAGAATGGGACGGACGAACATATAGACGGATGGACGTACGGATGGACAGCCCAAAAACATAATGCCTCTGGCCGCGGCTGTCACCGGCACCGAGGCATTGTTTTGTCCTACCAACAGTCCAAAACCCCAAAGTATTCAGTTTACTACCATGTACCAAAGAAAAGCATTAAATCATCACATTTATGAAGCTGAAACCAGTATATTTTGGGCATTTTTGCTGAAAACAATGACTAAAATAATTAATCAATTATGAAAATAGTTACCGATTCATTTTTTGTCAATCAACTAATCAATGAATCAACTACTTGTTGCAGCTCTACTTCCCTTAAAGTAATAGTTTGACATTTTGGGAAATACACTATTTAGTTAGCTTATCTTAGCATAAAGACTGGAAATGAAAGGAAACAGTTAGCCTTGCTTTGGCTAAAGCTAACAAAATCTGTACACCAGCAAATCTAAACCTTTACTAATTAACACATAATATCTTGTTTCTTGCAGTCGAGAGTAAAATCAACAAGTAAAATACAAGTTAGCTGTTTGACCTTGTTTCCTGGCTTTATAGGCTAAAGCTAAGCTAACTGTAGCTTCAGATATGAGACAGATAAGAGATTGTGTAGTATTGTCTCAAACTCACTGACTCAATTAGTGTCATTGGCAGTAACTTAGCAACCACAACTATTTGTGAAGAGGCAGGGAGTTGTATTTCTCATATTTTCACATAAATCTGACTATCTGCACAACATATATACACACACACACATACTGTAAGTGTTAGCAGTAGCATGCTATTGCTATGATGTGCAGAGTTAATTCCTCATCAATGTGACTTTAAAACAAGACTTTGACAAGACAGGATACACAACCGATCACAGCAGCAAACAGATGGTCCATCAATGTATTAAGTCATCTGGACGACCTCCTGTACAGTATATAATCCTAACTCCGTCCAGGCTTTTAAGATTATACGCAGACTGATACAACAGGAATTGGAGAGGAGGGTTTAGTGTGTCTACCTCTGCATGTGTGTATGTTTAACAGTTCCTGTGTGTGGGGGGTAGGAGGTGGGTAACGCCACATAAATCAAGTACAAGGTCACGTTTGTGAAAGAAAGAGAGCGGTTGCCATGCCTACAATATGCAAGTGCACACAGAGAGGCTTTATGGTTACACAAACAAACGCTGCGAGGCTACACAGCCTTGACTTTCCCATTTCCTGACTCGCCAGCCCTACGGTAGGCCAGAGGTCAAAAAGCTCATTGTGTAGGCCACAATCCCTGCCTACACACTCTCTCCACTGGTAAATATTTAATCAATCCTGGAAACGCTCAACACCAAGGCTGCACTGAGCCCTCCTTCTAATTAACACACGCATGACCAGCAAAGGGAAAGATGCACAGAAACACTGTATGTGCATGCCTGTGGTTATCCCCAAGTGTGTGTCTGAAAATGTTGAGTTATTCTTTCACTTCCTCTTTTTTTGGTTTCTTGCACGCCGACTCTTTCTTCAGCCATAAAACTCTGAACTGTGCGACTGTGTCTGCGTTCACATCTGAGTGACTGGAGGGAGAACTATGCAGGGGGAGCTTACCGTTTGCTCTCCTCTCTACTCCTCTCTGTGCCTCACTCCTGCAGCCCTCCTATGCCGTTTGCTCCTCCCTCTATCCCCTCACGCTCTCGACCATTCCCTCGCTCCCATCTCGGCTCCGCTGTGCCCACTTGTCACTCGGTCGGCGAAGCACAAATACCACTCGCTCAGCACCTAGCTGAAGTAAAAAGCCCTTATCTACAGGGGCTAGGGGCTACAAAAAATGTCACTGACACCAATGGAAAAGGCTTTACCTACTTCTGCTTTCTACCCTCAGGCTTGGTAGGTAGGAGTTTATACTGCAGTCGGAAATGCAGCAACAGAATTGTGACATAAAAGCACACACAAGAACACAACAAGCATACAAAAAAAATTCCATACTATGAATATAATTGGCAACATATTGTGATCTTAAGATATAGTGACCATATATGCATATATAACCATGCTTAGTTACGCCCCAACCCATTTTTTGACTATGAAACCATGGCCTCCTGTAAGCTTGCTATAAAAGTTTGTCGTTTCCTCTTTAAAGAGAATAACATGGAAATTGAGACTAGATGATGTAGTCAGCCTGTTTGACAGCAGTTAAGATTTTTTGTATTTGAAATGATAGAAGATTATATCAAAGAAGTACTATGATTAGCCTAAAAATGAACAAAAAACAAAAAACAAAAAAAACACACATCACAGTTTCCTAAAGCCTAAAATGACATCCTCACATTGCTCGTTTTCTGACCAACAGTCCAAAATCCAAATATATTCAATTTTACTATGATGCACAACTGAGAAAAGCCACAAATCCACACATTTGAGAACTTGGGACCAGTGAATGTTTGGCATTTTTGCTTCAGAACTTATCAGAAATGGTTGTTTATTAATTTTCTGCCAATTGACTAATTAAGGAATAGTCTTGTGAAAATAGGACACCACTCCCGTCTTGATCCTCATGCACAACCACGCCAAGCCAGCAGCCACGTGCACACCTTGGTTTATGCAAATACCAAAGTAACCATCTACAGTGGGAGGAGCACATACAAAATGTCAAATATACACTGTAACAACCCACGTTGCTCCATTAAGGAACCTTCCTTCCCATGGGTGTCTTCTTCACCATTATTTAAGCTATAAAGAAAAACACCACAATGTTTCTAGCGGCTTCCTTGTGCTTCCTCCCCCACCTCCTCCCTCCATTTACAGTCCAATTATAACCCTGCTTGCTTTTGCCGGGCTGGCTGTCAGTTGCTTTGATGGGTAACCATGACAACCAATTCTCCTCACACCGAGGGGGTTTTACAACTTCTTGAGTTGGGTCGGACAATTATTTGTAGTATCTGTAGTAATAAAGGGCAGTAATAAAGGCCTAAAAGGTGCATCCTAACTGAGTGAGTCAAACACTGGCTAATTCAACATTTTCATTGGGTAAAGTATAAAAAGTTATATAACATTTGCATCTTTACTAGGGCCATCATTTTTGATCTGGTTCTGCTGTCTCTTTGTCGGTACTTCTGTGAGTTATTGTGTGATGTTGATTGGCTATCATTTGACTTTGACAATCAAATCCTTCTCTCATTAGTTCTGCTGAAGAAAATCTCATCGCCAAGGCAGAAGGTTTGAGGGATTAGGGCATCAACTATTGACTGTTTTCATGATCAATTAATCAATTTTAAAAAGTCAGAAGATTTTGACAAATGCCCGTCACTGTTTCCTAGAGGGGATGTCTTTAAGTAGCTTGCTTTGCTTGACAAACCCAAATATATTCAATTTACAACTATATAAAGCAGAGAAAATCAGCAAATTATTATATTGGAGACGCTGGGACCAGCTGTGTTTGCTTGAAAAATAACTCAAAAACGATTATTTGATTATCAAAATTGTTCCCAATTCAATTTTTTTGATCAACTAATCAATGGATTGTGTCATTTCATAATCATTTCAGCCCTACAAAAGGACACCGCTATTTTTAATAAGCACACCTGCAAAACGATTGCCAACAGCAGCCACCAGACCAAATGAAATTCCAAATATGGCTGCCAGCCAGCTTTATGTCCTGTAGACCTTATTTAAGGTCATTCTTGACTGCTAGGCTTATTAAATCTTGCATTCCTGTGATAGACAGACGAACTCTCACCACATACGGTATTTGATGGGACTTTCTTTTGCACTTCCTTCTTGAAAACTAAAAAAGCTCTCATGTCCATTGTCTCAGCTTCACCAACAAATCCTCCTCTCAGGTATCCTTAAGGGAAATGAGGTTGATGTGTTTTGTTGCTAGAAATAGGCCAATTTCCACACTTGTGTGGGAGCAGATCATGGTAAAGCCTGGCTTATTGCCACGTGGTAAATTGCTGGGTAATATGATCTCCCTGCGACGAGACAGATCAGTAAAGTACCCTCTCAAGCGTCTGTGCTCTGCTGTCTGATCATGCCATCAATACAGCTCACCAGAGGCCAATTGTCGTTTATGGTGACTGCATTTTTACACCACAATTTTTTTCATATTTTAAACTGTATGAGGATAATGAAGATAATGAGAGCTGGGGGGAAAACCTAATAGAGAAATGTGCAGTAAAACAAAAAATGGTTGTTATTACCATTAAAGTCAATTATCGAGCAAAAACACATTTCATAGTAAACTGAATATTGTTGGATTTTGGACTGTTGGTTGGACAAAACAAAGAAAAGATGAAAACATCTTGTTCTCTCTCTCTCTCAACATCTCGTTCTCTCTCAATAGGATTTTTTCACTATCTTTACATACTACAGCATTGGTTCCCAGTCGTATTTGCTTGTGATCCCTATTTTTGAAGCGATATCTTCTTGAGACCCTTCGTCAAAGGTTGCATGTATGTAAGTTATGAGCAGTTCAATCAAAGAACGATTTTTCCATCTCAGATTGTTTCATCCAAGTCATTTTTGAGGCCTCAAGAGCTAAAACTTTATAGTATATGCTGCCCCTCACCGTCCTGAAACAGACGACTAAAGAAAAAAGGCTAAACGTGCTTAAAAAGGCAAAAAAATGGCAACAGAGACACTGTCTTGGAACCCTGTCAACAGCAGCCTGCAGGGTGCCTTACCTTTGCTATCAGGTTAATGGCTCAGAAACAGCATGAGAGGGACTAAAGCAGCAGTACTGGGCGAGTAATATGCTCTTTAGTATTTGCCAATTTTTACACCATATGAAGAGACGGGGGGGGAGAGAGAGAGAAATGTCAGGAGACAATAGATGGCTCATTAGTGCTGTGGATGTTTTCTCCGGGGGCAGAGGACTGACTTAACCTTACCACCTCCAAACACACACACAGACACACACACACCTTAATGCTGAGGATCACTTTATTGTATTTAAGCCTATTTCAAGTTTTAACATCGGTTTAGCCAGCAAGGCCTCTCTCCTTTGGTCTCAATCCTTACCTCTGTCCCCTTCCCCCCTCTCCCTGTCCCTCCCATTAGGTCTGCTGGAGCCAGGTAACTCCCATGGCTAGAGTAGATAACAGCAGCCATTATCAGATTCCCAGCAATTAAACAGCTGCTCAGCATCGATCGCTGTAGCGCCTGGTTACAACTGCCCTGACTGCATGGTGCCAGAGCGGCCGGGTGCCGGGGATTATCCCATTCCACTATTATAACCAGGATCTGGTGCCACATATAATTTAAAAAAAAAAAAGTTATTTAGATACTATTTACTTATTTTCACCACATGCAAAATCCATTATCACATAGTCCTATCTCATACTGTGATCTCAAACTCGATCTACCACTCTTGTAGAGTCACAGGCAGAAAATCCACTCGCCCATACAGAGGACGTCCTAATTGACAAGATTACATAAATGATCAGATTACTGAAATACTCCCCAATCAATTAGCACAACATGCAATGTACATAATTACAAAACTGCCCAGCGATAATTAAATATTTTAGGCAGAGTCATATTGTGATAATATGATTAGGGATGTACCAATCGCAGATGCTGACCTCATCGTACAGATCAGGTATCTTCCATGATGTGATCGATCCAGGTCTTTTTCAGCTTCAAGTATGAAATTTTGTGTTTCCGTTTTTAGTACCAAAGCAGTTAGGCCTGGCCTCATGTTACCACACATAAAAATAATTCCAATCGCTGTGAAGTATATAGATTTTAACTCACCATATTGTATATCAATATTGGAAAATATATTATTAATATTGTTATAATTATTTCAATGATAATATTAGTTAAATCAGTGGGGGGATTCTTATCCTGAAAATGAATTTTCTTAAATGCTGCAAAAGCTAAGAAGCCTGTATCTTTTTTTTTCTTGCCGTCAAAAGTTAATGGCTTTGACCAGCGCGGCCCTTGTGTATTGACTCTGACTGAAACCCCTCTTTCTCATCCAGCGCACTCAGCTCACCCTCAGTCACAGGACGTTGTTCAGCACAGAAAGAAAAGATGCTCAGCTTTGCTCTTCAGACTCTCTGCCCCTTGAGAGCCAGGACAGAAAAAAAAAAAAAAAAAAGGAGGCGAAGTGAGAAGGAACATTGCCTTGTCCTCTGCTACATGGCTGGAGAGTAATAGTCACCAGCAGGGAACAGGATCACGTTTCAGGGCTGGACAATAACACACAGAGGCCAGCCAAGAGGCAGGAAAAAGGGCTGACTCAATGATTCTCAGCAAGAGTGTGTCTGTGCGTGCAAGCTTGTGTGTATTTGTCTTTGTATGACATGTTAACATGCTGACAGGAGAGATGAGGACATGCACCATGTGTAATACTATGGCCCTATTATATTGACTCAGACTCATCACTATACGTAGGAGCTGGACGTCGCTCGACCTGCCTCACTCAGACAGTATTCAACGCATTAAACTCCAGCCAGCTAATGCCCTCTGAGGCCTGTCAATGCAATTGCTGAATTAATAAATCAACGCACAGTCACACATTTGTGTGCACACACACACACGAGAGCTTTCTTTTCCTGCTTAAGCAGAAATGGAAAAGTCTCCAAATGAAGATTCACACAAGAATTTGCCCTTTAATGGAATTTCGCCTTCTGTTTCTCGTCTTCGTCGAAAAGCACTAACAAAAGCAAAGAATTCAACTGAGTGCAGAGTTGTGTCCAAGTCCTCCGTCTAATTTATTGGATGTTAAGCTGCATGAATATTGAGTCACATTTGTGTTGTGTGTGTGTGTGTGTGTGTGTGAGAGTGTGTATCTGCATTTAAAGAGTGTGTCGCTGTTTTCCAGAGATGCCGTGTACCTTGACAGCAGGCGTGACTCCATCCTCAGCCGTGCTCTGCCCATTCTGTCAAGAAAGCAGATGTGAGAAACAGTCAGTGTGTGTAAAAGTGCATGTATCACACGTGTGTGCCTGTGTGTATGTGTAAAAGGAGGGAGACACAGAAAAAGAAGGAGAGAGAGAGAGAGAGATGCAAGAGAATATTTGCAAGACTGCGTGGGAGGCAACAGCCCATTGTATCCAGCACTTTGCTCCTCCGCTGGCAAACCTAATAATCTTAGGCTGACACACAAATGCACATCCTTCATCCGTTCCCCTGTAGGTAAGTCTTGCTGAAAAGGGTAATCATTGTTATTTGTAAAACAATGGCTTGCCGAAGGCTATCCGAGAAATCAACATGTTGTTCAGACAGCAGAAGTGGGTGGCTAACTTTGAACATACAGCAGGATTTCAGTCAAGAGTAGATGACTAGATGTGCATCTTACTGTCTTGCACACAAAGCAAAAGAACAACAAGGAGAATGAAGAGGCAAGAGGTAGAGGAGATTATTAAGATACCTGTGATGATATTTCAAACAGCAGTGGCCATTATGATGTCAAGTCATATCTGGATCACCAGAGGCCGGTCAGACAATGAGGCAAAAATACATCAGCATGGGTTGTATCGCTGACTCATAGCTTTTAGACTTTTAGAAACGATTATGTGAAGATACAGGAATACCTCATCACATTCGGGACAAGAGAAGAGGTTTTGTCTTTTTTTCTCTGGATTTCAGCCTATTTGCCCTGAGAGTGTGGTACTAACCGTATGATATTGTATGAAAACTGTTTTATAACTCAGGTGAGGTCTAGAAAACCAGTTTTAAGTCCAACCACACACTGAAAGTCAAACATTATTGGTTGAATAAGTCAAATAATGACTTATCACTGTATTGTTGTCAAACTTATCCTTAGTCAAAGGCATTTATTGTTAATTTATTAGTATACTATCACTTTTTGCTGAGTATTTGATAGGTGCCTTTTTAATAGGCAAAACTGTACTACCCAGTTCCAGAGAGCTGAAAGGTCAATGAGCTCAATTTCATGGTTCAAGTGGTGAACCACACACCCTGGTATAAGTGATTTACATCCCTGTTTGCATCATGTTAGTGGGAAAACACCTTATAAAATTATAAAGTTACCTCATATATGATGTTAAAGTGGCATTCCAACAGTTAAATATTTGCATTTGCATAAAATTTGATTAAAAAAACGATGCAAATGTCAAGATATCCTGACTTTTACTCCCTATTAGAAGCCACGATGATGTCTTCAAATTTCTTGTTTTCTCTCACTAACAGTTAAGATATTTGATCAACTGTCATATATGAAAAGAAAAAACAGCAAATCTTCACATTTGAGAAGCTGGAACCATCAAATATTGGCATTTTTGCTTAAAAAAAAATTGCCAGTTAAGTTGCCAATTCATTTTCTGATGATTGACTAAATGACTAATCGTTGCAGCTCTAATCTTTTGTCACACCCACCCTTTTTCTGCTAAATGCCCATGTCTTTCAAACCCCGCACGTCCAGGTTCTAATGCAGGCTTTCCGTTAAAAAAAAAAAAAAAAACTTCTCTCTCCAAATCTGAGACTCAAGCAATGTCACTTGAATAACTTTCTCAGTCTTACAGTATCAAAGCTCCTCCGTGGCCACAGAAGACTTTACACAGCTGTTTTCACAGGCTGATTAAAAAACTAGTAAATTGACTTATAAATCATGTTAAAACGTTTAAATCAGCGGAGTGCCCCTTTAATGATGTGTTGTACCGCTGATACATGTGAAAATAAATCTCCGATGATAGTTGACCCCTTCCAATGATCAAAGAAACTGGCCTCAGTCCGGATTTAAGCATTCTGTCCAAATGTGACAACACCCTAAATAACTACTCCCCCCCCCTTTTCCGCTTTTTTGCTTTGTTTTTCCATCAAAGAAGGGCGACCCCGAGGTTGTTCACTTCCACTATGCCCTCTTACCTCTTCCTCTTCCTTTAGACTGTACAAAGTAAGACAGGCAGTCAACACAATGATAAGCAGTGGTCTTAACAATCAACCACTAAACAGAAAGGCTATACAGTGCGAGACATTGAAGGAAGCACAGGCAGTGACAAGAAAGGGAGAAAAGGGGGAAAAAAGACCTTCTGAACAGAGAGAACACATGCTGCAGATCTAATTTACTGTTGCTGTAATACTTCACAACACATTCTCTTCTGCGCCCAGTGATTGAATGTGTTTTGGCAACTGGATGTACTTCCTTATTTTCTGCTTGCAACAACCCACAGCTATAAATTGGATGGGTTCTTCAACTCCCGGGCATTTTTACAGACCAACAGTTCATCTGGTTGGACTTTAATCATGATTTCGAGGGAGGCAATTTAATTTAGCCAAATTGTGCCAGTCATAAAAGCTGCAAGAGCCGTAATGTGAGGTGACACGGCAGAAATGGAAGCAATTAAGCAGCAAAGTGCAGTTCGAAGTCAACCACAGATGTGTTTTTAGGAGTGTTAATTTAAAGAAAACCGAGACGTTGTGTGTGTGATCTGACTTTCAGAAGCACTAAGTGGAATCTTCCCACTTCACTTTCTGACTCTTGCCTTTCCTTCATCTCATATTCCATCAGTGAGGTGTAGCCTGCTGGTTTTATTTAACCCAATATAATAAGGAATCCTAAGTGTGTGAGTGAAACTGTGAGTTTGTGCGTGCGTGTGCGTGTGTGTGGTCAGCAATGCCTTCCTGACGATGCTGTTCAACACATTTCAACCTCATTAGCTCTGCATGGCTGATCCAAGTGGCCCAGTTAATGGTGCTTTCCCCTCCCCTGGGCTTCCTCAATGAAAGCACAAGCATGCACACACACACACACACACAAACAGCCCCATAAATATGCCCAAAGTCGAATACATTAACGTGATTTCCAAATAAAAGTGAGTACACAGAGTATATGAATTGTGCTGCGCAAACACACACACAAACAAAAATGCGCACGTGTTCACTAGGAGAAATTTACAGGCCACAAGCATACTGTACACAGATTTACAGATCAACCTATTAAAACCAGCCACAGCCAGGAGAACTTTTAAGTTCTCATAGGACTCCTATATGATTAGACAAAGTAAACAATCTCAGGGCAGTGCTGGTGTATGTGTTTGATAGATAAATCTGTGTTTTAACAGCGTGATTAGAGCAGTGCTGCTCCGTATCCTGGCAACTAAGAAATACAATAACGGTTCTTTTGTTGGTGCCTGTAATCCCATCTGACTGAATTTCTTGTAATATCAGCGAGTATTGACAGGAGGACACTAATGTCCTCCTCTGTTCAATGCCAGAAAATGGACATTTGCTATGTCTATTTGTGTTTTAGTCAGTGCTAAAAAGGGTTCTCACCAGCATCAGCAAGCTTTCAACTCTGAAATTCAAAAGGAATAAGTAGTGACTTTCTCAGGGCACCTTTCAAGCAAAGGGCGCTGTTATCACATGCCTACCCAGCCCTGCTCAGGTGTTCCACAAGGTCACACCCAGATTAGCTGCAGCTCAGCCTACACGCACACACACACACACACACACACACACAGAGAAAGGCATGAACGTGAACTTTACATGAGCACAAGTACTTAAGTGTACAGTGCTGACCACGCCTGGCTAACAAACATGGCACACATTCCATCTATTAACCCTACTTTCTCCTCCACGCAGCCAGTTACGCAATAACCAAAAAGTCTCGACTCTCGCTGTATCAAGTTTCTGTCTCTCTACTTCATCATCTGGGCTTGTACAGCCTCGCGCTATAAATCCTGGCTTGTTCAGTCCTGCTATATACAAACCCTTTTTGGAAAACACACTTGGACTTTTTAATGTTTGCGCTGTCACGTCTCCTCTATCCAACCACAAAAGTGTGAAGTTACAGAGTTTCAGGGTTGACAGGAGAGCAATTTTTTTGAGGATTCAAATAGCTTGAAGGAATGTTTATCCATGTAGCATATCTGTAGTGGAAATCTGCAATTACTAAATATTGACAGAGGTGTGATTCATATCTTTTGGAGGACTTCCACTAACCTAGTAATAATGCAGGTGGTATTGACTCAACTGGGATGGGGATGATTTGTTGAAGTTGCTTTATCAGAAATGATTCACCGAGGATCAGTTAATTCACAACAGGCGTTGTTTTGTGATGAATAAAAAAGGGACTCAATCAAACAAATATTATTGAATAGCTCTTTGCACATTTTCTGTCTCGCTTGCTTGCTTTGCCACAGCATCCATCTGATTTCCATTCATGACACCTTCTCTTTGATGACTTCTCACAAACTGGCATATCATTGCACATCATTCTGCGCCGCGCGCGTCTCAGTTCATGCAAATGAACTACTGTATGTGAAATCGTTTTGAGAATGGTGGTTTAATAGTAAAAGGTGATTTTTTTTTTTTTCCTTCCAACTTCTGATTTCCAAAACCAGCCAAACAGTGCGTCTCTCTGTCTGTCCCATCTGTCCATATCACGAGGCAGACTCCCATCGCTGCGCCTCTCTTTTGACTCTACCAACATGCTCGCTGGCATGGCCTCCAGTCTCACTCTCTCTTTCTGCTCAATCAATCTCAGCCCCAAGCCGTCTTCTCTGGTGCGCCATCAGGAACAAAAGTGTGCAGCTTGCTGGTAGGTTGGTGACAGAAATAAATGGCGTAGATCCCACTCGGACTGGCAGTGACTGGTGCAATCAAATTAATTACAGCGTGACCCATACTGGATTTGGGGGGCTGATTCTGATATGTGGGAGCAAAAACAATTTCTCCTTATAAATAGACATATATATATATATATATATATATATATATATATAGTCTAACATATTACACACATATGCTGCATTTTTAGCACGCATCTCACAATTTTGCTTCTCAAAGAGTCGCAACCGACACACGTAGCAAAGGCAGGATATTTTTACACTATTAAAACTTAACACTCTTCACAGTCTCAGCAACACCATCTGTTCAGCTGTGATACGCTACTCAGCCAACTCACATGCTGCAGAACAGTGTACAAACAAACTATGTCATGATGACACCGTTTCAAAAAAAATTACCCAAAGTGCTTCTTTCTGCCGGTTTTTCATTCATCATAAGCACAAATACTGATATTTGTCTATCCCGAAATTAACTGTAACATGAGTATCTGAAAGTGCCAATCAATACTTTCTACATTGTTGATAGTAGTAGTCATGGAATCAATTGTGTGGCTAAATGAATCAAGACTCATTAACGGTCTTTGGGATTTCATGAATTAGGTCCAAATGGGCCAATTTTTCTCTAAAATTTTCAAAAATCATCTCTTCAGAAGCTTTTTCTTCATGCTGCAGCCATCGAAATTTTCACTCCCATCAAATGAGAAAGGTTACCGAGGCTGAGAGATGGAAAATGAGCCTCAATTATAATCAGACTAATGTTGTGCAAAGCTGATTGAGGACACTGTGTAATATTGTGCACGGAGCTATTCATCAGTGAGATCAGAGACACAAAACGTGGGTATCACATACTCGCTTCACCTGCTTAATTGACTGATTCAAAAGAGCCTGTCCTTGCAGCCGGACAATCCTGCAGAGATCATATTACAAACAGGGAAGTGATTTCCTCTAAACCACTGCAGCCTTATGTGCCACAGGTTGCTACCATGCAAACGTCAGAGTGAGCAGACAGGCCATGTCCTGCTTTTCTGCTATGCAACAAGAGGCTTTTTAAAAAGTGCAAATTTTGTCATTGTCTCCAAATAATATGCATTTACTTCACGCTGATCAACAACAGAGTCACAAATTCCTCTCTTTAATGTCCTTTCTGAATTTTTTTTGTCAGTTTTTAAATAAAAATCTTTACACATTCAGGTAAGTATACACTCTATGAGACTCCCTGCTCGATAATGTCACCCTTTACCTACTGTGTGGTAAACACTTCTGTAAAGACAGGTGACACCACTACCAGCATGTTTAAACTGTAAATTATTAGCAAGGAAAAGAAAAAGAAAAAAAACTAATTCTGCAGCCCACTGACACTGAAATAAACTTAAAGTTATACATTACTGATTTTTTTTCCCCCATGTGCTGCTCAGCCTGTAGGTTGTTTAATGGCCCCTCATAAGCAGAGAAGACCTTGTCCTATACCCATAACCTGAACAGGTGAGACCAGTAACTGTTGAGCATGTTTTTTGACATCACACACTTTTATCCTCTCTGCTTCTGAGCTTTGAAATAAAGCTCCTCGTGAGCTTAAGTGACACTAGAAAGTATCCTAGAGAGTATTTGTAAATTGAGCTTTGTAAGCTACTTTTGGAGCTAAAACTCTCAAATAAATGAGCAACGAGGAAACATCTGCTTATTGGTTAAGACTGCAAATCATGTATCTTATTAAAAAAAAAGGCTGTTTAAAAATGCAGATTATCTGTGTAGTTTAAGTATCAAACTGACATTTCATCTGGAAAATGGACAGCCTATATTCATTCACATATTGACTTACCTCGATTAAAAATGCATATGCGTTTAAAAACATAGACACACACTGTGAATTATTTATGGTGTCTACACTGTACACCGCAGCTGCCAGCAGTTTAAAACAAACCAGGAGGATATTCAATCATTTTAGTAGCCTAACTTTCTAGAAAGTGACTACTGGACAGCTTAAATTGGGGGGGGGGGGGGTTGAGGTAAAACGCACACCTTGCTCGCCATTTTTTTTTTCACCTGTACCCCCCCCCCCCAAAAAAAAGATCCAACAATGACACAATGATTTCACCTCTCATTACCTCCGTCTCCAGCTGCACTAGTTCCATTGTGGGCCATGGCTCCGCGATCTGTGCGAGAGGCATTTTCGCAGGATTCTCAGTTTCCCCTCAGCTGGATTGTGGTCTCTCCCCCAGGTTTCTCGTCTCGGCTCCTGACAAGTGCAGTTCACTGAGAAGCTCCTCTACCCAAGTCCAGGTGGAGCAGATTTATCAGCACTTTTTGCTCTCTCTGTTCAAAGAGGAGGAGGACGCGCATACAGGCGCCGCAAGCACCACCACAAGAGCTTTTACAAACAATTGTAATCCCTTATTGACTTCGGCGTCGGCTGGACACTGCTGAATATTTGTGGAAAGTGGTAATCCAGTTGAACAACACAATAAACACAAACTAAACCCTTGTTCCTGCTGGTAAGCGCCTTGGCCACTCAGGATTGGGGTTTGACAGGAGGGAGAGGAGAGAGGAGAGCAGTGCCCAACAGTGTGATAAAAGCTCCTTTAATGAGGCTGTGCAGGAGTCTAATGCCACCTAAAGGAATTAGCATTAGGAGTCCGTTTGCAGTCGGCGTCGTGTCAAATCTTACGTATTCCTCCTTGTGTGACTGTGATTTCTGGTTCCCAGCAGCGCGATGCGGGCAGAGACCTCAGTGTGGCTCTGTAGTAAGAACAGGCTCCAACTCGAGCTGTTATTGGCAGACTCCCAACAGGATTTTATCCAGCCCCCTTTTTTTTTTTTTTTTTTTTAAACTTGGTCCGCCCTGGGTCTGATCCTGCCATCATCTGGCGGAGAAATGAACTGCAAATACGTAATGCAGACTGGAGCCTTCCATTAATGAACGGGCCTGCTATCCTCTGCTTCAATTAAAGGACAACCTGCCAGTCATCAGTGGCTGGTTGCATTATGTCTCCTGTAAACTTAGATTGATCACAAAAGGTGTAATTGCAGGGCAATGCAGCGTGCAGCTGACTTTTCATGTCTGGAGTAGCACTGCTTTGCTTAAACTGCAGCATGTTTTTTTTTTTTTTTTTTTAATTTCATTTATTGCACAGCATTGCCTTTAGGCACAGCATCACTTCCTCTGAAGACAACACACACAAAAAAAGACAACATAATCCACTACACGATAAATGCAATATGAAGACTAGAAGAGACTAGAAAGGAGGAGAAGAGACTAGATTTTAGGTCGTGACCAGTGCTGTTTGATTCTGTCTGTTACATTAATGCAGCCCTCCTTTCATTGACAACAGCTCTTATAACGGCAGCTTGTTATCCTCAGTGATATAATACACCCCTCCACCCTCAACACTTCTCTGTTTCATTCACTGCCGAGTGGATTTTGCTCCTGGCCAGCTTTGGTTACTATTGGCAACTGGTGAGCATCAAACCGCCTCGCCGTGGATGGATCAGATAGATTTTTTTTTTTTTGATTCAAATTAAGATGAAGGCTAGCATTTCATGGAAACAAAAGTGAAAAATTAAGTGGACTGGAAAAATGGGGAGCTAATGATTTGGTGCCTGTCTACTGTGTCTATATGCAAAATGCTGCTGCATCAGTAGCTAAAGCTACTGCCAGGTTAAACACACTGATCTATACTGGAGAGTGAAGCATTTCCTATCTTGTATAATTGAATATCATGTTCCTGACACATCTCTGACGTTTTTTGTTTTTTTTTTGTATCCAAGCTGTTAACATGCAACACCTTGTCTACTTACTCCAGAGCAACTGTCACATCTACTCATATATTTAATCTGTGTATCTGTAGATGGTTTACCAGTATCTCTACGTGTATAACCATCCATCAAGTGATGCTATATATTTGTGCATTTGGACACAGCACATGCATATTAATGCCTGTTTGCTGGCATATTGCCCTCCATATTTCCACACACGGGGAGCAGAGAAGGAAGATAAGGGGGGGAAAAAAAGCTAACATACTGTTTTCCTTTTCTCTTTAAAGCTCTTAGCTAATTCATTTTCTAACAAACCCTCCTTAAACAGTGAGCACACACCACCTACAGTAGGGCGTGTAGAGTGTTATCCATCACGCTCACATTGTAACATTCAAAGTCACTGCCATCCCAAAGCTCACATTGACCCATCGATTTGTCTCTGTGATGGATAAGCAGCTGCTAAGGGAACACTCATGGCACCTCATAACGCTACATCGCTCTCCTCTCTCATCCTCCTTCCTCTCTTTTTTTCCTCGTCCATTATGTATAGGACAAACTGGCTCTCTCCAAGGATACCAGTAGATTGATGGTGAATCTTTCTCACTGTTTATAGATCCTGCTGTGTGGTTCCAGACTTTCAGTTTTGATCCTTTGGAGAAAGTGAAAGCGCGTAATAAAGACAATTTATGAGAAGAAATGAAAAGAAGACGATCGAGAAGGGTGAAAAGTCAAGTCAAGAGGCCTGAGAATGGAAACAAAAGCACTTTTAAAGCTATTCTCTTTTCCAAAAATCAATACGCTACAGATGCGGGTCATCGGTAGCCAGGAGGAAGCACCTTTTTGTAAAAAAACAACCAATCAAAAAGTGCATTAATATTGATTGACAGGTTGATACCGGAGCTGTTGCTATTCTGACTGCAGGAAATCTTGTCTTCTAGTGATATCACAAGTGACAGCCATGACTCAGAGGTGTCTCCCATCCAGTGACAAAGACTCCAGGGATACCCTACCCCCACCTTCATCTTGACATGAAGCATCATGGGTATTATGACTCAGTCCAGCTCACCATGCATGTGCAATGGAGCAAGACTCCCCCCCCGACTTTTTGGTGTATTGACGCAGGAAAGAAGTGTGTGTTTTATCGACGAGCTGTTAAACAAGGACATTAGCCGAGCTGCTTCTTGACAAAATAGACGGCAGATTTAGTCCCCAAATGGCAGGCTGCAAATTAGATAAACTGATGCAAAGATGGCAGCGTTGTCTAGCCTCGTTTTCAGTTTGAGTTGAAAGCGCAGAGGTGGAGAAGAGGGAAAGTGATGTTGAGTACGCAGGAGAAACAATGAATCATACGACGTGAAGTTCCATCCTCTCTAAATAAACACAGCAGTAAACAGAGCTATTAAAATGCAAATACATTCATACATAAAATTGCAAAGTGGCAGCCAGCTCTGAAACAGCATCTCGGAAATTCATCTGCTCATTTTTTACTGTAGCTTTTCTGGGCTTTGTCATTTCCTTTAGGCTTTGTCACACTCATATGTGTACAGGGATGTTCATCTGTGTAGCTGTGTTTGTATTTGTGGATACGATACTCAGTTGCCTGTGTGATATTCAGTTTATTTCTGAACGTGATGCTTATGTGTGTCTGTATCTCAGAATACAACGTAAAAGCAGGATATGAGTGTCTTATTAAGCAATAACCGATGGTGATGCTAACATAAATAACATCATTCTAGACACAATAGACTAATCCGAGGTAATCCAAGCATGTTCAGCCATGAGCTAAGATGTATTCTTATGGATTTCTTGAAGGTGGAGAGGCTGGCTAGTTTTTTTGTTGTTGTTCCATTCTGACAATGCTGTGAAAATGACAGAGAGTTTTTTATTTAGGAAACATGTGGGATAATTATGTATGTGGTCTGGATATTTTTGTCAGAAAATGAACAGGGTGTACCCAATAATATTACGTTTTTTATAAATATGAGTACTATGCCATAACAAAGTCGAACTTCTACTGGGAACCAGGACAGTTTGTCATGCACTTCAGTAATGCTGGTGTGATATGGACATCTTAGCATAACCTGGCAGCCTTGTTCTGAACAAGTCTGTTAAGGTGTTTCTTATTTGCAGCAGACCACTTGCATATATTCCCTGAAAGTCTGACAACTGCAGACCCACATTTATTTTAATGCCATTGAGATGTGCACCAAATTTTAATCTGTTCCAGGAAGCAGCACAGTGTATGTGTTTACTATTTTGCTCCACTTTCCTATCCACCATTATAAGGATGATTAAACCTGCAATGCATCTAAAGTAGATTAAAATAGAGTTTATGTGTCAAGCGTCAAGGTTCAGTTAATCCAAGGGATTAATTTATTGATGCAACAGAGGCAATAGGAATTGACTCCACTTAAAAACAAGATCCCAACATAAAGGCAATACACTAGATATATCCAGTATAAATAAGTACAGGACATGCAGACTATTGGGCATCCCAGTAGACTTCATTTCAGCACTAAATTTAATATGCTGGGTGTGTCAGGTTTCAGCAAGAGCACTTTCAGGCATTTTGAAAATAATTCCTGCTTAGCTCAGCTCAATGAGGACATGTCTGCGATGCAAGGATCAACGCCAGCAGTGAGGCTGCAGCATAGAGCAAATTAATTAGCGGCTCAGTAGAGGAGCAAGGGTAATTATCCAATCTCTGCCGACTGACTACGGCGGGAGAAGATGGCATTGTAATAATTCAAAATTCACTCCGGCTCTGCGCCGTGCAGAAATGATGAGCAAATAACGTTATTATGTTTCTAACATCAGTGGAATTATCATTTGTCACAGAAATGGCTGACAGTGTGGTTGCAGATGGAATGGGAGGATAATGTTGATCGATAATAGTAATAAAAAGAGGGAAAAGGAGAGAAACTGAGAGAGGCTGTATTATTTTCCATTGTTGGTTGTTATCTAGTCTTTGTCATCAATACTATGTTTTGCAGTAAGAGCTTCTAATGCACAACAGAGACTTCTGAGTCCATAATCTGATGACTATAGCAATGTGTGCGCTGTCAAGCAAAACAGCATGTCTGGACTTGAATTTGTATCTCAGGTATTCGGGCTGGGCAAAAAAAAAACGCAGGCCCAAGCATTAAGTTGTGCAAAACCACCTCTGAGACCAAGTGCAGCACAAACAAGCAGAACAGCACAACACATCAACATGTCATTGATTTTCACTGGAAGATTGATCAAGCTATTGGAAAGTATTGGAACTGGAAGTCAATAAGTATATGTGCAGATGGAGACTGGGTTGTTGTAATTGTTGAGGCTGGAAAAAAAGAAGCAGCATAAACTTGTATCAATATGTTACATAAGGTGCTGCTATCTTTGGAATGAAACCGATGCAAAATACACAAAAACATGGGATAACATTTCATAATCCGCTGGTTTTCCATTATCCAAGATTAGTCAAGCTCAGTTATTTTCCTCTCACACTTTCAGCGGGGAACATCTTGACTCAACAGAAGATCGATAGTGATTCAGCCAGCATTCATAATGACTAACATCCTTTTTTGAGCTGCAGGTTTCCCGCTTAACTTGTTTTTAACGTTATAAAAACATTTAAACATATCCATGACTAAATAATGAAAGTCAATCCACGATAACATTTCCTATCACGTTTTAAATCAAGCAGGTTTAAAGTATTATAAGGATGCTACAGTATTTCATGTGAACAATTCTTCCCCAAAGACAAATAAACAACAAAAACAGATTTTTTTGTCTGTGACCTAACATATTTTCTCTATATATTTAAGGATATTGGCATGAGACATCCTGTATATACCACCGTGCCATTTCGCCTGCTGACACACAAACCCGACTTTCCTCTACACCCGTCCCCTCTCTCTCTCGGTTGAAAGGGAATAACAGCAGGGGGTGCCAGATATCAGAGGGCAGCTCTTTCATGACTCACCAGGCGTTGCCCTCTACTTCTGGGGGAGCATTCAACATCAGCTTTTTTTTGTGCAATATATACTATGAGACATTAACATAGATTCCCATTTGTAGCTCACAGCAGATTCCACCATTCATTCATAAAATCCCTTCAGGTATTAGGATTACTGTAATAAGCATGAATGGAGCCTATAGTGCTTCATAGATGTATTTTATGGTAATTATTCAACATAGTAGGAACTTTGAACTCTAAAGCAGGTGATTGCTTAACTGCTTCTTTGTTGTAATACTAAGTGCTTATGGAGTTAAAGCTCTCCAGGCCTTTTAATTCCCAAAGAGACCAAATACCTCACAGTGAATAACCATGAAACACAATTAACATTAACATAACATTAACATTATGTCCTTGTGTTTGCTCTTTGGTCAAAAACTGTATAGATAAATTATTCATGAATTAATTCCATCAGTAGCATGATTCTGATGTAATTATTGATACCATAAATAATTCAACAACCAGAAATGTTCCCGTGAAAACATCAGACATGAATAAAATATTGATAAAGAGGCAGGCAGGCAGTGTTTTCTTATATTGGAGAAGTCAACACTGTTCAAAGAGAGCAGCCACAGCAGGGGACTCAGAAAAGAGGATTATCTGCTAGTCTTTCCAGGGAGAACAAGTTATTTTCCCCTTTAAATCCCCCTTGTGACAGTTCATGAACTTAAAGGGAAACACTAAAAAGTTGGCATCAGCAATTGTGTGTGTTTTTGTGTATGGGGGGGGGGGGGGGGGGCATAATCACTCAAAAATGGCCACAGAGTTCAATTCAGGATCTTTCTGACACAGTCACAGCAGCATTGTTACATACTTGTTGTACTGGTTCACACATACAGGTATTGCAATTATTGACACCCCCTTGTAATAATCTTTTCGTGACGTGATTGTCCGTGAAAGTAAAACTATGTTGTAGGGAAGTTATGAAGCCTTAAAGCCGCAGCACCTTGCACTCATACACTATTCTCCAGGTAAGGGGGGTGTGTGTGGGGGGGGTAGGAGGGAGGGGTCTTTGCTCCTGGTCGAGCTTGAGAGTTCCGCACTATTGGCTGACAGCAGGTGGACTCTTACCTGTACCTGTGCGAAGGAGTGCCACTCGTCATCGTCGGACTCCAAATCAGGCTCGACTTTTCCTTCTTCCAGTAGTCCAGTAGAGAAGTAGAAGTCAGCCAGGACGGCTGAAAACTGAACGAGCGACTGCAGCAGGACTCCGAGCATGGAGCCTATAACGTCGTGGAGCGAAGAGAGAGTCTGCGAATGGCTCCAAGGTGAGGACCATTGCGCTTCTTTTTTTTTTTTTTTCTTTCCTCTCACGCCTTGATCGCTTCACAGGTACTTTGGCTCGGACAGTAAAGTCAGAAATAGAGGCGCCACACAAATCCTCTTGGAAGTGAAAGGTGGAGGTGGAATGAGGAAGTGGCCTGAGCTGAGAGAGAAGTCACAACAGTCTTGTTCTGATCAGTGTCAACAACTGAGGTAATATCCTCAGACACAAAAACTACAGGGCTGTTTGTTTTCTACTTCTTGGACCTGTTGCGATCTGCCGATTGATTTATGTATTATTTTACCCAGTTTGTCATATAACTGTCTGGAGAGTAGGAACTTATGAAATGCCTACTAGTGCATGGATTAACACTTTCTTATGCTATTATATAGGGAAAATATATTAGAATATCTGCTTTACAGTACAAGTGAGCTATTACATGTAATGACACATTTATGACAGTGAACTAAGAAATGGTTTTATAACTTCAAAACAGTATAGAGACATGATCTTTATATGTTCATCTAGCTTTAAAATCACATTGAACCTCTTAATATTTTTAAAAAGTGCAGATTGTTAATACATAAGTGCAGTATTAACTATTCTGTGAGCAAATCACGTTTCATGTTTTTACCACAGAGCAAACCAGAAGTCTTTTTTTCAAGCTTTATACTTTATTCAGAATACCACCATCATTAAGTCCATGCTTCCTCTGCATGTCTCTGCATGCACGCCTATGTGAGGTTTCCATTAATACTTGTGTTCCCGCATGTGGTTGAAGCCTAAGTCGTATGTGCTTTTTTTTGTCTCCACGCCGCCAGGTCTGGATGCCCCTTTGCATCAGTACCCGGTCTCTGAGTGGCACTTGTCGGGTCTGGACCTGCTCCAGTTGACCTCTCGGGACCTGGAAAAGTTGGGAGTCCATAAGATCGGGCACCAGGAGCTGATACTGGAGGCCGTGGAGAAGCTCTGCTCTCTGGTGAGGGAGGAAGTGTGTGTGTGTGTGTTTGTGTACACGATGTGTCCATAGCAATACACTGTGTATCCAAGGCTGTTTGACTTGTGTGTAGTGCCGTTAGTGTGCGAGGAGAGGCACGCTAACAGCACTGGATATTGACTAGGCAGTCATCTTTTTGTCTTGCTGTGGTGTTGTGTAGGCTCCTGCTCTCATATTTTTACCATCATACACTCTTTTTAGACCCTGCTCTTGTTTGCACAGTGAAACCAGCAGCTGTTCAACAATCTTTTGCAAATCCAGCCAGAATAAACACCAACTCTTGTTGCCATATAAGTCCTGCTTAGCTGACGTACACTCACAGGCTTTAGCAACATGCAGTAAGTTTGAGTTAATTGCTCCGCTTTGCCCTTCACTTTTATACCAAAATTCTCCCTAGTCAGGCATATCATAGTAAAATAATTATTTTACTTTTCATGCCAACATCAAAGCACAAGTCATGCTTCAACTGCAACCAAAGCAGATTTGGTATCCGAAAGCTGCAACTCTTCACATGCAAATACTGCTAAAGTTTGTAGTTGACAGGAAAAAAAACACAAATAAAAACGCTTCCACCTCCCTTTTGATTCTCTATCCTATTTTTTTCTGCTGCCTAATAAATTTTCCTCCCCGTCTAATTTGGAGAGGGAGGTTTAGAACACTTCAATAATCGTGTTGGTGTGTGTGGGGGTTGTTTGTGCGTCTCCAGAATGGCCTTTGTTTCAATGGAAGGACTAATTGAGTAGGACAGAACCAGGCAAGGTTCCAGCTCTGGTGGCGTAACAGCCTGTGAACATCAGGCTCAGGCTCAGGCTGCTTTAACTGCTTCATGTTGAATTGTTGAAATAACTGTAACACTGATTGAAATAGTCATTACAGCATTAGAATTAGCCACAATTTAAATGTCTGAATGAATGTATGGATGAGGTATTGTGCATTTGTGTAAAAGTTAAATATAGAAAATGCACAAATTGTGTCGCAAAAGACAGATGTATATTTTTGCATTAAGGACAGTGTGTATGTGTGCATGCATGTATCTGCCTCTCCTCTCTCTCTGTTTTGATGCTCCGTGAAGTGCTAACACTGCGCTCATTCATAAAAACAACCATCAGACGCTCACATGGAGCAGACCTTTCAAGTGCACGGTTACATAATTAAGGACTGCAGTGTTGAAAAGGCCATGAAAAATTCATGGCCACTTGTTGACAGGGGATTATTCTGGCTGGTTGATATGTACCAACAAAGCCTGATGGGACCAAACCTCTTGACCACTGATGAGTGGGTCACGACAATAACATGCCCCTTCCTCAGTGGCTGTGAAGAGTCACATCTCACACCGCAGGACACCAAGCTGTGATGACAGGCACATGAAAAAGACACGAGAGGCTCTGTCTCGTTCTATGAGGGAGGTTTTAATGTTATTTCAATTTTAGGGCTGCTGATTATTTTTATTATCAATTAATCTGCCGATTATAGCAAAGTAGATAATATGATAATAATTCATCTACCATTTCTAATAAAAAATAGGGTGGACAAAATATTAGAAACACCTCTCAGTATAATGGAAAACAATTCAAATCTACCACAAACGTCAGCATCCAAAATTGCTTTAAAATTGAATCAGCACCTCTCTAAAACATTCAAAATATGAACATTAAAACCTTCATGAAGATATTATCGGCAGGGCTGCTGTAGTAGATTGTGTCAGTAAGTGTACCTAACTGACATGCAGCATAGGGCGAATATGGTACAATATGGTATATGTCTTAACCACTAACCCACCATGACGCTTGCATTCTGGAAGAGGGATTCATTAAACATCTCTGATTGATTGTGTGTAACTAAATGTTAAGAGTATCTCAGCAGTGGACTTGTCCTTTAACCAGATTGGTGTGTTTGTGCTCTGCAGACGTACGGTATAGGTGGGGAGAACCTACAAGGTTTAACAGAGAAGCTGCGTGCCGTTGCCCACACCCTCCAGATGGGCATCCAGGGCCGCTGGCGCCTCAACAGCTATGATGGACAGAGCGCCATCAAGCTGCCTCCTGGTGTCCTGCAGGTTGTAGTGGAGCTCATCGCCTCTGCCAAAGGACTCTTCTCTTTGCTCAACAGGTCTGTAAAGAGGGAGTTATCTAACTGTTATATATACAGCACTTGAAATTCTATTTTCACCCAGAAAATGCTATGTGCTGTGTTTTGTAAAAAGTTTGGCTGTAGTTTTTTTTTTTTTTTTTTTTTTTTTTTTTTGCTGCAGGTTTTATGTAAAAGGCGCAACAGTGTTAAAGTCATTTAACAATGTAACCTTCCAATCTGAATGTTTTGGCGTACGCATTGTCATGCTGTTTACACGTCCTCGTTGAGAAAGCCGATACCTGCTCTTTAAAATTCCACTCCACACACTGTCTGTGCCTGCTCTCTTTCATTTTCTCTTTGTGTAACTTTCTGAGAACATCCATTTGTCTTTGTTCCTTTTAATTACCAGTGTGAAATTAAATCATTGTAATCACTGCTTGCGAGGCCTTTCAGTCTCGATCCACTTTGAATAATACAATTCCTTGTCTGTTCAGGTATCAGTTTTCCCAGCTCAGTGGATACACCAGCAAGAACATATTCGCCTTCTGCAGAGAGCTGGGAGAAGTTGTGCACAAGGTTAGTCTATTCAAGAATCTCCTGCTATTGTTACATTTATACTGTTATAACCTGAAGTGTGGGTCTGGGCAGCCTTTTGCGGCAAAATGTGGCATTCAAAAATGTTTCTCCTGCATGCACACTTTACATTTTACTGCACACATGTTCATGAAAAACCTGATGTGTTTTATCTCTGGAGGAACCTCACGTGAGCAAAGCACGGTTGTCGTGCTATTGTCATGCGCGCTGAATTTCCATAGGAGGAACTACAACCTGTTGTGCAATCTGTCTTGTTTTTTTTTAATCAAAAAATACAGAAACAAAAACAGAAGCGCAAAAACACTCCCTGTTCCTCAGCTTAGCTTGGGTAATGCATTCTTTATCTTTACATTCCTGGCATATTTGAAGGCAGCTGTACCTTGAGGAAGCTTGGGTTAAAAGGAATGCCAAAGTCGAGGGTTTGTTTGTATTTACTCCCTCACGGTACGGTGAAATGTTGTTTCGGAAGAAATGGGAGGAGAGGTAGTATTCATAACCGCATGAATGTTAAGTAGGTGAAAAGTGTTCACAGGTAGCAGAAGGGACAGGCCTGGATATGTTGCAGTGCCTAGGGGAGGGAAGGGGGGGGGGGGAGGGCAGAGCGGAAATCAAAGGGGAAGGGAGAGAAAGAAGGAGGAGACTCAGTGAGGGATTACACAGTGACTGTTAAATGACTTTTGACTCCTGGGGGAGTGCTTGTTGCTGAACACACAGCAGAGCGCTACAAGCAGAGGGAGACTATTAACTCTGAAACGACACTGTAGCGACTTAAATAGCCCGACAGAAGTGAAGGGGAGAAGTCAGGGGGACAAAAAGAAGATAGAGCCCGCAGAGATAGCAGCAAAATGAGAGGTAATTAGAGGAATGCACAAGAGGAACAGAAAAAAAAGGTGCAGAGAAGATGTGGGTGAAAAGAGGAGGCTCAGTGTTTAGAGGAGTTTATATATAGCCCTCTGTAGCCAGCTCTGGACGCCTGCCCAGCACGACAGGTACGGCTCTCTCCTCTTTGATTGGATAATTCTCCTCAAGGTGATGTTGCTTTTTTAGCTGCTTAAAAATAACACAATTACATAAAACAGCCAAGTGCTATTTTTTTTTTTTTTGCTTGTTAGTTATCATTCAAAGCAAGCATTTAGTGTTGACATTTTATAATCTTCTGTCTTATAATAATGTTAGAGATTGTTCAAGCCTCATTTGAGATGTATCCTAGCTGTATAAGGTTGGTCGGAAACCAGCAGTTTCACATGTTTAGCTGTCGTCAGGTGTTGGAACAAGCTTTTGGGTGTGAGAAAAGGTAGTTGCAGTGTCTGTGTTGGCGTACAGTAACAGTAACAATATTTTTATAGACTCGCCATGTGGAGGAAAAGGAAGGAAGTATTGATTTCAGAGAGTAAAGGAGCTGATAGGATGTTTTGCCACCGTGAAGTGAATCAGATTTGTGCCTGTCGGCTGTTGTTTTCATTCAGTGTTTGCTTCATGCGCACGGAGGAAGGAGTGAGTGATTAGCGAGAAACCTTCGCAGCTGCATCTGAGAATGTTGTATCGTCTACCTCTCTCGGAGGTTGATCATGGTTTGGTAATGGCTGGCTATTGTTAGCTCAATTCCTGTTTTTGAAAGTTTTGTGAGCGTGTGCGCGCATTTCGTCCAGTGAGATCAGGGTCATTTGTTTTTGATGGGCTCACCTCCCAAACTGGCTTGTCAATCTTTGAGGTGAAAACAGCCGGATGGCTCATTTTTCGGACTTCCCCTGTCCTTGAACTTAACCCAATGAATGAGTGTACACGTTTTAAATTACCGTCTATTAACAAATGCCATTCACAAAAAAAAAAAAAAGGTTCTGCACAGACATTTATTAATAAATCAGCTCTTGGCAGATGAGCTAAAAGGTCAGTTTTGGAAGGCTGAGAAGCAATATCACCTGTTTAACAGATGGATGAAAAATCCTCACACACATGGGTTCAGGCTTCATCCATCCAACTGTCATCATAGCATTATAAACCTGCAGGCTGCATGGAAGAACACATTGATTGACACACACTTGTAGCATGTGACATCACACAATTCATGTGTGTGTCCATATACCATAGCAGTTACATCAGCAGCAGCGCATTTTATCAGTCGTGGCCTCTCTGAGTCGCTCGCGGCTAGCTGAGGCCGGTGTCGCGCCCATGCCGTGATGTTTTACGGTGCTGTCAGGAGGCTGCGGGTTCATCATGACGTCCTTTTCTGGAGAACTGCTTTTCACCAAAGCTGCACCACATCTCTCACACTAAAGAAAAGAATCTTATTTCCTTTTTGTCTCTGTGTGGGAGTGTTTGTGTGATTCTTCTCACACCCCGAGGGCGATCAAGGTCAGTAGTCAGCTGGTGTTGTTGGAATCCCTCACTTGCATTGTCAAGAGTTTCGCAGTAGCACAAGCTCTGCTCTGAGTCAGCCCAGCCGCAAGCAAAGTCCACGACAGACAGAGACAGAGGGAAAGATAGAGAGAGGGCTGTGCGAACTATGAACTTGGATATGAGAACAAAGATGAATTAGAAGGGGATTCCACGAAGGTAAATGAGTTTAATAATAAATGAGATTCGGGGAAATGAAACAGAATCTAGCATTTGAAAGTGTTTTTGACATAAAAGCAACATGTAAAAATGTAACTCTAAGTGAATTTAATGTTTAAGCTCCGTTCGAGGAATCTGTGACTGTTTGACTTTGTGACTTTCTGTGACTTTGTTTAAAAAGATACTTTTTGGTTATGCAAGGTTTTTGTTTGTCAGTTAAGGTAAGACAGTGCACTGCTTCCAAAGTTCCCGTATCTTTTCCAGTGTCTCCCCATTCTCATCCCCAAATCCTTTTTAAGGCCCTTGACTCTTTAATAATATCCTACATTTGGTAAACACCCTTGGTTATGAAAAGCATTCCTTCAAAGACCCAAGCAGGCAGGGAGGACGGCTCTGCCTCATTTCCAATATTATTACTAGGCAACGAATTTTTTTGTTGTTTGATATATTGGATGCAGTTCCACCTTGAACCCTCATGCCCAGCCTGGGTAGCAATGGAGGTCTAGTGCTAGTGGCCCAGTTTCTCTACCTGCCCTTTTAGGCGCTGCACTTCCACTTGCTTCTGATATTTCCAACAGTAACCCAGTCATAAAGCATTCCCTACAAGTCCTCATCAAACGGCACTTATGTCTAACCTTTACAACCTTATTTCAAAATTACGCTGCCCCTCAATGGCTGTAAGGACTGCTTGGGAACAAGACCTAGATTCTACCTTTACGGTTGACACGTGGGACTTAATCCTTAATCAGACGCACTCCTCCTCCATGTGCGCTCGACGTGCACTCTTGCAGTTTAAAGTAGTCCATTGTATCCATTGTGTCTTAAAACCAAATTAGCTCGAATGTACCCTGATGTCGGCCCTACATGTGATAAATGTAAAAGTGCAGTTACTGCCTCACTTCTTCATGTCCCTTTTTGCTTAAGTTTTGGACTTTCGGTCTTTCAAATCATTTCAGAAACCCTTCACCACCAAATTGGGCCAAATCCTTTGACTGCCGTTTTTGGCATTGCTCCAGACATGGATTTCTCTAAAGCAAAACTGAACGTATTGGCTTTTACTTCTTTACTGGCTCGACAAGCTATTTTGCTTAATTGGTGGGATTATGCTCCTCCTTCCCACTCACACTGGATTAGAGACATTATGTCCTGTATGACTCTAGAGGAAATCTTAACAGAGAAATCCCCCGCCCCCCCACCCATTCTTTCGTATTTTATTTATTATTGCTTCACTTATTCTTCTATTCTGGTACAGTTAATGTCTATAATTTTAGAATATATCCTCTGTGGTCAGCTGTGGTTGTCTGTGTGTTGTTGTTTGGGAAGATGGATGTTTTGTGACACGGGCGAGTGGTGTTAAAAAAAAAAAATCCTTTCTCTGTACAGCGACTGTTCTGTTCATTATTGTCAATCAATAAAAAGACCTTAGGGGGGAAAAAAAAGAAAAATTACCCTTCAAATTAGGAAAAGGCATCATCCATGTGAGCTGTCAGAAGTTAATGACCGTTAGAACTTTAATTATTTGTGGGGCTGAAAAGAGAGCACAAATTCAAGGTTCAAGAGTGGTAAAAGGCGAGAAAGAGGACATGGACAGGAAGAGAGGAAGGAAAAAAAGGGAAGTAAGGTTTGAACAGAAAGATGAGGAGCGGGTGTAAAAGAGATCTGATATAGTTATGTCTCAGTCTTTTTATAGCAAATGTGTGACCTGGTAGCAAATATAAAATAGCTCCTGGGGAAGTCCAACTATGTAAACATACACACACAGATCGACAGAACGTTATGTGGCTTGACTTGACAAGGTTTTGATATACTGCATTGTTGCCACATATTAAGTTACAGACAGCAACAAATCAACAGTCTGTGTTCGAACATGTATGTGCATTCATAGGTGTTATTGCATCTGTGTGTGTTAGTTTCAGCCCTTTTGTTTGCCGTTTGTGTGTCCATGCATGTCCGTGTACATTCTTGTTGTGTTGCTCTCTTTTTTTTCAGGATGTTACAACCACATAATAGCTTGTCTTGTCTATTTCCTAGACAACTATCTAGAAACAGCTTTCAGGCACAGAGCACTGCTGTAAAGTTAGCTCGCCACCTGATCAAGCCGCACACCATGCTTCACAACACAACACAAGGCCTTTCTTTTTAGCGAGTGAATAAATAGCCGCATGTTACTTAACAGTGCAGAACTGAAGTAAACAATTTGCACCTTTTATAATAATGGTGCAAATCCTTGTTGTCATTTAACTGAAAGGTAAAAGATTAACCTCTGAAATTCTGTTGAGGTAACTTGAATCTTACTGTAGCTCATTCTGCATGAGATTGTCTACCATTTATTGAGGCAGTAGAATTGTGGCTAATCTATAACTACACTAGCTACAGTCAAGTTGAAGAAAAGGTCATTCTTGAAGTCACAGTCGGTCTGTGGCGTAAACTTATTGTGCTAAAAAGGTCCGTGATTTGATTATTATTTCTGTTGATGGTGAGAGTGATTTAGTGGTGATGAGCGACATATTACACTTACAGTCGTGTATGTAGGGCTGCAACTAATGATTATATTCATCATTATTTATTAATTAATCTGTAAAGTAAAGAAATCAGAACACATTCATGCGTTTTATATTATATTCATTTGAGAGGCTGGGACCAGAGAATTTTGACATTTTTTCTTTAAAAAATACTAAAAATGATTAATCTGTTATCGAATTTTCTGTCAATCGACTAATCAATTAATCGGCTAATTGTTTGCAGCTCTACTTAACTCAAAGGCCGGAACTGTATTTGTTTGAATGTTTCAGTTTTGAGACCGAGCACCACTTGTTCTGCTTTGGTTGATGGAGAACTGAAAGTGGTTCATCTGT
Organism: Scomberomorus guttatus; assembly: GCA_038419695.1. NCBI lineage: Eukaryota > Metazoa > Chordata > Actinopteri > Scombriformes > Scombridae > Scomberomorus > Scomberomorus guttatus. The sequence continues at coordinate 13,415,992 of CM076455.1, forward strand.
ACAGTAGCATCCCTGTTTAATGTTACAGTTTTTAAATCTTGTGTTTCAGAACCTGAGGGGTTCCTTTAAAAAAAAAAAAAAAACAGCAGCAGATGTTTTTCAATGAAGGGTTTTAGTTAATATCTTATTGAGGGCGAAATGAATAGAAGGGCATGAAAGTGGAGCGTGAAAATGCTGGAGGCAGTTGGGGACTAAACATGTTTGTCCCACAGTCGAGCTCGTCTTCTCTTGTCTCATCTCTTCCCCTCATGCCACACCCTTATAACTGCTGCAATATCATATCTTTCAGAAGTATGATGTACTTACAGCTTACATATCTATGTATGTGTGAAAATAACTTGTATGTACTTAAAAATTGAGTGTAGTAGCGGATATTTTGTGAATGAGCAATACAGTATATTTTTTCATACTTTTAGATGTTTGTGGACACTTTTATTGAATAACTGGTTAGAAAGTGGAGTTGTGCTTGTAAGCATACGGACACAATGTCTCTTCTTTGTGTCAACCTCACTGAGGAACCAGCAATGAGAAGTGTAGATTTGTGCGCTCTGTTTTCCCAGCACACCCATCAGTTTCAGGACGAAGTGTACCTGTGGCCCACCTCACTTGTCATTTCCTGTTCTGGTAGAGCTAAAAAAAAATGCAGAACAAGCTGTACTGTTGTAGGGAAGCCTCCTGTGACAGAAAGCATAGATGCTGGGTTTTTACCTTTTGTGAGATGCTGGAAAGAAAGCGGTGTTACCAGTTAAGAGAAGGCGGAAGTGATGATGCATGGTCGGATGTGACAATGACATTAAAACCTTAGCTACTTGCACTACAACTGCCTCTACTAGATTGCACTTACAGCGTGGATTTGTTGAAGTCATAAAGGTCTGCGCCATGTTCAAATCCTTGTTTCAGCATTTACCCGCCCTACTAAAGTGTAACAGTGAATCCTACCTGCATCCAGCTTACCCCTGCAGTCTGACCTGTCTTTACAGCTGGTTTGTTTTCCTATCCCTTTTAAAATAATGCCAGTGGTGTGGCTCTTGGGATGGCAAAGTCATTCTGTCGGTTGGTCTGTCCGCCATGTTGGTCCAGCCTGAAATATCTTAACGATTATTTGATGGATAAGATGGTGGACATAGTAAACATTATCACTGCTAACATTATCACTGTGAGCATGTTAGCATGCTGATGTTAGCGTTAGGTCAAAACATTGCTGTGCCTATACAGCCTCAAGCTGCTAGTGTGGCTATAGTCTTGTTTCAAAATCCTTTCTTGTGATTGACTGAAGTTTCTTATTGGCAGTATTATGTGGGACAAACTCCTCTCAGTGGCTGAAATGAACCCTAAATCTATTTTAAGATGTATTTCTCCAGATGTAGTTTCTGCCAATGACATGGTTTAAACAGCTCTGAGAAGGGCAACCTCAGTTTTAGCACCCAGCTCCCCTTGATATTTTATAATATTTTTATAACTCAACCAATGTATGCCTTTTAAATTCAAGTTGCTTAACTAATTGTCTTTTTTCTGCTATGAAAGAACTAACTGGCTAGCTAACTAACTAGCTAACTAACTAGCTAGCTAGCTAACAGAAATAAATAAATCTAGCATACAGCCAATTTGCCATGACAAGACTACTTTGCTTGAGTAGGGATAAAGATAAAGATCTGGAGTGAAGGTCTTAAAGTGTTTATACACAACATTTTGCAGTTCTGTCTCCCAGTAGTTATCCACACTCAAACTAATACCTGAGGGCAAAACACAAACACAAGCAGACAAGTTGAACTGACCAGCAGTCGTGACAGAAACCTCCCCCCGTCATACCCCTCCCTGCAGCCTTGTGTCACAGCCTTTAATTAGCCCAGAAATCCAACCTTGGTCACTGTTGATCCCTTGTTACATTTCACAGGGATTAGTTTCCCTTTACAGTCCTTTATGTAACTCGTCACGTCATCAGGCGTTGCAAATTAGCTTTGGCAATAATGGTATGTGGCGTCTTTTCATTTAATATTTGGTGCTGTGTGAACATCGACCCTCCTCTCCTTCAACCTTCCTATTTTACCTTTCATCGTCCTCCTTCATTCAAAGCCTTCCTGTCATCATTCAGCTCTCAGGTCAACTCAGTTGCCTCGTAGTAATGCCTGTAGGAGAATTATCAACACCTGCCTACCAGAAACCAGAGATTAAGCAGTTTAGTTCCACTGTGTTGACTCTCAGCCACGCTTAGTAACTGTGCATGTATGTATAGTCTTGCACAGGCATACTGTATATAATCATCTGTGCTCTTGGGCATTAATGTGAATCCTTAAATTAAGTGGACATTATACACTGTGTGGGAGATTGCTTATTTGCTGTACTGCTAATTTTGTAGAATATGTGTTACTTTTTTATGTATTTATTCATTTCTACAAGAGCAAAGCTATAATGAAAGCCAGTAAAATATCACTACAGTTCTGGAATGATGCCTCTCTTGCCTCTGGACTTCCTGATTCATGCTGCCAAGAGGATATAGGACATGAGTTTTGAGTCAGATTGTCTCATTTCCACAACATCCAATCAATATCATCCTTATAAAGGCCGCTGCGGGGTCCTCTCTGCTATTGTGCTTTGTGAGCTGTGTAGATGTTACTCATGTCATGTTGTTTCACTCGTCCAACAGGACACCACAGTCTATGAAAAGGAAAAAGACATCATCTCTGTGGTAAGTCTGTTTATTATTTGTGGATTTTTTTGTAAATCTACTGTATCTATTGGTAATCTCAGTAGTTTTTATTTTATTTTTTGCACGGATTGAATGAGATATTCTTGTCAGTATGCCAAATATACTGTAGTCCAAACCATCCTCTCCTCCAAGTAAATCACGGTTTTGTTTCAACGTCCAGTGCCGTCAGTTGGTGGCAGTGTGTGACGAGATCCTGAACTCCAGCCCTGAAGAACTTCTTACTCACACTGCTCAGCTCGAGAGTGTCGACCTAGTGCCTGTGTCGCCTGGTGATCAGCTGGTAAGCACGTCTTTTTTTTTTACTTTTAATAACTCTGACCTTTTGTCATTGTTCCTGTCATTGAACATAAAACGTAGAAGTTAAACATTAAAGCACATTTTACTTCAGCACACATGGAAAAAAAAAGTCTGGATGGAAATACTGAATTAGAAATCATAAGTGGTCAAAACAGGGGCTGTGGTCCTAAGAGATCCAAACCAAAGCAAGGAATTGTTTTGATTTCACTTTAATTAGTTAAGTAGAAATAATAATAATGTGGATAATATATAAGAAGGAAAATGATCATTGTTTTCACCCTTTCCCAGTATTATCTCTACATATACAAATTTTCTTTTACAATTGATCTTTAATACTTAATTCAAAATAACAATCAGTGATACAGAATTTGAGTAATAACACCAGTAACTCCAATATGAGTGATATGAAAAAGCCATTTAAGATTCATCAGAATTAGTGACCGTTTTCTTCATTTGTTTAACTATTTTCAAGCTCTTTCCTAAGAGTTCTGCCTCTTCTTTACTTTCCTGCTCACCTCTGTGTGCGTTTCTGTTCTCCTCATATGTGCAGGATCTTACCACCTCATTATTACCATCATTTTAAAAAAAAAAATTCTCTCACCACGTCACCAGTTTCTTGACAATCATCTCTTTCTCTGTGTCTTATTTTCTCTCGCTCTCTATGTCATTTTCAGTATTCATTTTCTGCCTCTTCATCATTGCCTGGAGGTTTCCATCATCATTTGGTTCCACTCATCACTCCTTTCATCTAACTCAAGGTCCTCCTTGTACCCAGCTCTATTCTTTTTATTCTCTAAAACCTTCTCTCACATCTAGTTGTTCATAAACAACTTTGTGTTCCTGCCTCTTGTCCTCTCTTAATGACTTAGGCTTCAGCTAGTACATTGAGTACAACAATTATAGCCCTCTTCTTTGCGTGTTACCTGCATCATCTAGTGTCATTTTCATTGCTAAGGAGCAATTTTGTTCAGTACATTTCCCCAACTTCCTTCCCTTTTGTGTGCTCATCCCATTAGGTAAAAATCTCTAATGTTAGATGATAATAGCAGTCTGATTTCCTTGTGCGACGCATTTACCTGTTTGTTTGGCCCCTCCAAATCATCTTCAGCGTGTTGTCTTTACAGCTATTTGCACGTTATCTAGCTCCACTTCATCATCTCTGACAGCTGCCACAGACAAATACAAATACAACAATATGTTTTGTTTGTGTTTGTGTCCATGGATGCGTAATTTGCGTGTGACCACAGGTGTGTAGGAGGAAGTGGGCTTAAGCTGATCTGTTGGACGTAATTCTGTGTAATTTTTCTGGAGCAGAATCGTTTTTACAAATGCGCTCAACAACCCGGCAGCAAAACCCAATTATCCTTTAAAGACAGAGAGAGATTGATCGGAGCACAGCACAGCGATAATAAGGTGAGCCCTCGGAGAGATAGAGAGTAATGGAAACTAAAGACAGAAAGGGAAGTGAGAGGCAGGAGGAATTATAATTCACATACACCGAATGTATTGCATCTTGTCATTAGAAAAAATGTGAACATAAAAGTAAAACATAGCATATACATTTATTCTGGTCACGAAGGAGAAGGTGGAGTTAAAGACAAGTGTTTTTAAAAAAAAAGGAAAATCTTTGTTATGTTAAGCTTCACAATATACCACAGGGAGCGATGATTTTTCTGTTTTCCATTAGCTTAAAAGTACTTTATATGGTCTAAAGAGAAATAACTGGTTAGCTAGCATAAGTGATGATGACATTACTACCTTGTTTGCTATGAAATTGTATCTGGCAACTACTGTACATTGCCAAAACACTGCAGAGTTAATATATAACACCCAAAGTCTATAAAAACATTACCATATTAATATTTCTTATCAGTTTTTGAATTGTGTGTAAAGGCAACACAGAACCTAAAGACATTTGCGAGCTCAAATTTGAATTTTACAGCTTTTAAGTACAAGTAATAGTAATGTCAATTAGTAATGTCAATGAAAATAAAACCCAGAGTAGAGTGATGGGAGGAAATGATTTTTTAGTTTCAATCCATTCATGTGTCTGTTGTCATGTGATAATTATTGATTGTGTGATCTGGGCTTTCTGGGGTGTGATAAGTTGCTTCTCCCCATGCCTTACTTAAAGTAATCAATCAGGACAGGCTGGCAGGTGATTACAGATTGAGCCATCAATACATCTGGAGACAGACATCAATATCGCAGCAGAATCCGACAGTGATGGCAGTAACAAGATAGAGTAATGTTTTTGTGTCCATTAGCGTGAATCAGTTTGACTCGGCGGTGTGCAAAAGTGACACAGTGTACAGCAAAGGTCTTTGTATGTGTCAGCTTGAAATGTATATAAAATCTCTCTGTCTGTCTTTCTCTCAGGGCATCGAGATAACGTCCACTGGCTCCATTAACCACTACGTGACCGGAACTGCTGCTGAGGTCAGACTCTCTCAATTATTTTCCTTTTTTTTTAACTGTTGACTCAACCCACAAACCACGCACAATTAACCATCACTGCCGTGTCCACGCTCTTTACCAATCCTCCGAATAGCAGCGTGACGCAAACGTCTCATCCTCTTGAACTCCAAACCAAAAGGCTAATTCAGCGACAGTTTGCCTCTTTGCAAAATCCCCAGTGAAAGCACTGTGGGCTGCTGGAGTCTTATACATGATTATCAGGTTTTCATTTCTTAACTGGTTCTGTCTTGTTGAAAGAGTGGCAGAGCACTGACACGTCAGCGCACTGAGTGTAACAAGTAACAAGGTATAACTGTGACTCATGACTATCACATATTTTCTGCAGGAGAAAACGCTTTCACTCTAATTTACACTTCCCCTATTGTAGGATTTTGATCTGCTAACCACAGACAGTTGTCTGTCTGGGTCTCTTACCTAGAAGGAACTGAAAGTATATTCGAGAGTAGTAAGGAACAAACATTTTAATTTTCAATTGGCTCTCATATATTATTTCTAAACTACACCGACTCTCTTGTGTTTTTGACAATGAAGATTCATTTAGTGTTTTTTTCTTTCATTGAATCAATACACAATGATGTCTTTTTCAACAATGAATGCTATTCTGCACGGTTGAAGTATGAAAAGTTCATTTTAATTTATTGGTTATGAAACTACTTGGTAGAAAGCCCCTTGGAAGTACTTTTGTGTGACACATTATTTTTAGCTGATAGCTTATCTTTGCTTCGCTGTTTTGAAACTGATACGAATCTAAGCCCTTGTGCTGCAAATACTGCAGATTTATAAATATCTCCTCTAGGGTGCTGCTTGTTCCAAATGCTGAAGACTCCAAACTGTAAACATGTAAACAAAGACACAATTTGTACATGACACATCATTGCTTACAATATCCATGAGTGCGTATCAGCTGCAACTGTCATCTGCCATGTTTTATATTTATAATAAACTAAGTATTTGTCCTTTTTTTACACTTAATAGAGGAAATATATTAAATAAATGTTTAAATGTTGGGGCAGCAAAGTGGCTCAGTGGTTAGCGCTGTTACCTCACAGCAAGAAGGTCCTGGGTTTGAAGCCCAGTCGGGTGCTCCAGTTTCCTCCCACCGTCAAAGACATGTATGTTAGGGTTAATACTCCTGTCAGTGCCCCTGACCAAGGCGATGACAAAAGAACTGGAGGTGGTCCCCGGGTGCTAGACTGCGGCTGCCTACTGCTCCTAGTGTGTGTGTGTGTATAGGACGGGTCAAATGCAGAGGATCACTTTCCCCACAGGGATCAATAAGGACTTCTTGTTCTTCTTAAATGCATAACATTATCTGTAAATCTGAGATATATTGTTCTAAAGTACTCCCCCTTTCCATCTGTTTAAAAGCTGTATGTGTTAAACGGATCAGACACATAATTTGATTGTCATACCCATAGTAGCTGACTGTTAAACTCAGCAGAACAACAGCACAGAGGATTTATCTCATTTAAAATGGTGAATTCCCTCAGTATGTTGATTTTGTTAACTTTAGTTTAAAGTGATTCGGCTTTTAATGTACATTAAGTCTTCTCTGGGAAAATTAAATCATCCCATAGAAGGAGCACAGATGCATGATTTTCTGAGAAACATCACTGAGATCAGGGGACTTGTTAAATAAACAAGGAGCGATGGAAGGATGGCTTATTAGCCAGAATAAGGAGGGCTTGTAAAATGAGTGCAAGGGTAGCTCTCCTTTGGGACAGGAAGATGGATATGTTGTTTTTCCATGATGTCAACAGCAAAGTACCCTAGGCTCCCCTGCTACTGCGGTTTCATCACTGTGGCTGAACGCTGCACACAGATACACACACAGAGTACATGTATGTGTGTGTATGATCTGTACTACCTCACACAGGTAGTAGCTGTATAATCATTAAATCAATCTGGGCACTATGACTGTGCTCACAAAGTGTCAGGCGATAACACAATATCATGAGACAATATAAATTTGACTACTACAGATTTTGCCACACTGTGGTACAGTAGCTATCCCTTTTAGTATTTATGGGTGTATTAAATCCTCATGGGAATTGCTGGATTTTTGTATAATTTTTTCATCAATGTAATTTGATTTGTATTGATTTGATTTGAAGTGTAATTTTACGATGGACATGCCCTGTTAGCTGTCTCACATCTGTTGATGAGGCAAAACAAAAATTAATATGCATCTAAGTTGCACTCATGTACTGTGTGTGGCAGGGGTTGACGTGTAGTTTGTTTCTCCTCTTGTAGCCTTCAACTGATGCCTATGTAAAGATCATCGCTGGTGATGAAGTGATTAAAGTCAATGACCAGATAGTGGTGAGTGTCGCGTCTGTGGACACGTGCTTGTATGTATGTTGCACTCGCTTCATTTCACTGTGCGGCCCTGTCAGACTTTATGTCAGACTCTGGACTCTGAATTATCTTAGCTTCAAAGTAACTGAGACAAGGTTCTGCACATTTACTTTGCAAATAATGTTTCAGTGTCTAATGCTAGAATAACCGTGCATTTTGGTGCTTCAGGTGGGCTGGAGCCGAGCTAACCTTGTGAAGAAGCTGCGGGAGAATCCCTGTGGAGTGACTCTGGTCCTGAAGAAGATCCCTGGGTCAGTGAGGCGCAGAGACCAAGAGCTCTCCTCTACACAGGTCAGGGATCATTAAAAACCTCTTCCACTCACCTCATCACCCCACCAACTGACTGTATGAAATCTTCACACAGTAGAAAAGCGTGAACATAACTAACTTTTTGGCTGGACCAGCCTTGGACCCGCCCTATAACCGTGGTTGGCCAACTCTCCGGCTGGCAGTTCTGTCAGCAGCTGGCAGGAGAGACGCTCTGCTGTGCGTTTGGATTTTAATAACTGAACTAATACCAGGACGCAAGCTTTTTTTCACGTCACAAATAATGAACAAAAGCATTAAAACACATTAAAAAGTCTTGCAGGTAAAACATGCGACTCATGTAGGCTGTTATATCAGTGTAATGTGGGGCGGCTGCTGTGAGGGTGCGCTTGATTTGACTGTAACTGCGGTACCTGGGCGGAGATAAGCCTCCTGAATTTGCACCCAAAATGCTGTCAAGACTTCTATTTACAATTTCCACCGCAGCCTCCATGACCCGAAAACAAGCAGAAAAAAGGTGCATGCACAGTTAAAGAACCCCAAAAAACCATCACTCTGACACTTTTTTTTTTTGACTCAAATGTAGCTTAACCATGTCATGTGATGCCACTTCAGTACGCCTTACCAGCAAATTTTACTGGGACCACTATGGAAAATTGCAGATGAACATTAATATCCAGGAATTCACATTACAGACACAACCACTGATTATCACTGTAACAAATTGGCCACAGTCTCACACATTGGCCACACAAGGTCCAGCCATATACTAGGTTATGTTGAGTATTATGTTGCTGTGATAGGTTGGTATTGTTATATTAATAGTTCCCAGAGGATGACACGAGCAGATTTCCTTGAAGACATTCATGCTGCCCAGAAGATAAACTCTGTCTATTTTGGACACTCAATAAGTTTTTTGTCTTTTCAGCCCCAAATTTCATTTTTTAGCTGAAGTACTGTATCTTAAAACTCAGAACATTCTGATAGTTCATGTACATTTTAATGACTCCATGGCCTTTCCTAAGATGCCAACCCCAGGACTCTATGATTCATTTGCTTTCTCATCCATGTGTCACACACAGTATCTCAAACACCACCAACCACAATTTGGACAGAACATTAAGAAAAACTGCATATCATCACTGTTTGCTAGTGTAAGTCATAGTTAATCAGAATTAGTATGTTGGGCCCACATTTTTCAGCCATTACTTTTTTTCTGGTTGCCTTTTTACTCATACTTCGCCTCATAACCATGTGGGCTTGCAAACTTCACTTGAACATGTTCTAATTGTTTGTAAAGTCGTTAGAGGAAGCTTCAAGCCAACAGTGTTGTTGTTGCACACATGCAATTTTAATCACCTACCGCTGAATTTTTGTTTAGGATAGTTAGATCCAGGGGTCGCTCTCGGTAGTCACGATGCCGACTGTTGTTTGTCTTTGAGCTGCACACCGAATGACACACTGCATCCGAGACAAGCACACAGACACACAGACACTGTGCATTTCACACCCCCTTGTGACCATTACCATGTTAATCTCAAATCTAGCTGGTGCCGTAGGGTTAGAGAGCGCACAGAAGGAGACGTGAATCAGCTGCATGTATCAGCTCCTCGTTGCTCCCACAAGTTGCTTTTAGCGAGGGTTTCGCAGACTGTATGTGTGATTGTATGTGCTGTTGTCTCGTCTCCTGAGCCACACAGTGTGCGGGTAGAGACCTCAGGAGACAGCTACTATCACAATCCACATGACATCCGCTCCCTTACCCCTTTGCTAACCCCTAAATACACATACACACATGCTAGTGTGCACACTCACATCTCTCTCATATCGCTCTACATATCTGCGAATTTCTTTTCAAAAGGGGGGCGAGGAGAAAGACGAGAGGTCGGAGGAGGAGGAAGAGGAGGAAAAGGACGAGGAGGAGAATCCAAGACACTCCATATTTGAGAGGGTAGCAGCTTCTGTCAGGTCCTTGTCTTTTAGGTGAGAACATAAATCATTCTTGCTCGTATCAAGCCTTTTAATTTCCTGTGTAACCAATAAAAAGATGAACTTTAAAGATGGATAAGTTAATAAGTTTGAATACATGTCAGCATGCAGACAGAGCAGAAGCCCGTACTACCAAGCAGTTAACCTGCAGAGCGATTGGATCACAACCTGACCACTGACTAATCAGATCACTGGAAAAAAAAGAGTCTTCATTCCTACAGGATCCCGACATGGACAAAAGTCCTGAGTTTGCAATAAAGTGACAAGTAAAAAAAGAGCAATATATATTTTTATAGGTCAGTAGAAACATTTTATTGTTCTAGGCTTTATATTTCCACTCTGGTTTTAAAACACAGCTTCTGACAATTGTGCAAAGTTGATTTCATCCCCGGAGTGATAGCTGACAGTGTGGATGATTTTAAACTCTGATTCCATCGCTGCAGCTCAGAATAACATGAGACAACTGTATGATGATAAGTGAAAAAAACAAACAAAAAAAATATGAAAGTTTGTCTTTTATTAGAAAAATAATCCACACACTGTTAATTGGCTCCCATTTTGCTGTGCCTAAAACAGAAGCCTCTTTCACATGAACGTGCTCGTAGCTGGATAGGAAAACCCAGAGTTGACTGAGCTAGTTGATAGCCAGCTTCGTAGTACTGGTCATCGGGACGGCCGATGTTAGGCTCAGTGAAGCCAGCTAACGAAAAGATATTCTGGGTATGTTGAACTTGCTTCATAGTACAAATCCCCAGTTGGAAGTTTGGTTCACAAATCTACCAAGGATTTACTCAATAGATCTGAATCTGAACCTCCCACGAACCCTTTGACCTTGTTAATCTGCCATGACCCTGTAGGTTTGCAATGAGGTCACACTGCAGATGCCATAAATTACACTACGCACAAACCTCAACCCACGGCTGACTGGAAATGAGAGAGAAGGAAGAGAACGATGAGAAGATGAGGGAGTTTTGGACAGATGAAGAAAGACACAAAGCAGCAGGGGGAAGGGAGGAAAAAGAGCGATGGAGAGGCAAAAAGAGAAAGTGAGAGCTGATGGAGAACAGACGTACTCAGACAAATGGAGGCAGTAGGCGGGGAATGAAGCATTAAAGTTATTAATAATCCTGGCACATCCTAATACAACTCTACTCCTTAAGGAAAAATACAAGTAGAAACTTTAATACTACTGGCATATACAGTCATATTTCATCTCTTTAAAGGACAACACAAGTTGTTTACACTCTTTATAGTATTGTTTACCTTTTAAGCACTGGTTTTACCTCATACCAGTATAAGAATCAACTTGAAAGAGATAAAAATCACCAAACACTGTCGCCTTTATTTTCACATGGCATGATTTTCTATATGTTCTCTGTTCCAGGAAAGCCGTTCACGGCCCAGAGGTAAATCAGCAGCCTATTGGACAGGAGGAATCAGAGTTGTCTTCTGATAAGGAGCTCGAGGGGAGCCTGACTCTCACTTCATACCAAAACCAACAGGGGGGGCTGTCACCACTGTCAGCTTCAGGTAGGAAACATAAAAGCCTTCTGCAAAATGTCTCCTTTCCTCAGAAGTCCTCAAGTTGTCCTTAGCTTGTTTTTTTCTTGTTTCAGTTGTGTTGCTTGTGTAAAAACAAGCATACTGCAACAGTGTCAGATAAAAAAAAAGTGCTGCTTGGATCTCAGTATAGAACAGGCAGGACAGGTAGTCTCTTACTTTAGTTTTAATTGCGCTGTGACATTTGAAGGAATTCAATTCATCTGTGAACTCACATGGATAAAATGCCAACAAATACCATCAAATTCTTCCAAATATATATCTATCAGCTGAATGATGTAGAAAGAAAATCCACTATACACTGTGTTACATCGGCTACAACAAGGGCCTTGAAATCTTAATCATGGTAGACTTCGGCTGATGTTAGTGGGTCTATTTTAATTGTCTCTCTTTAACCCATGTAGGATATGAATTTTCAGTTTTTACTTTAAGACTGTGTGCCTAATTATCTTCTTTTGATCACCTTTTTTTTTCTTTATTAAAAGAACAGAATGTTTGATTGTTCAGGTGAAAATGTGACATTAAAAGCTTTTCAAACTGTGACCACAGACGGTTGAGATGCCAACAGATCGCAATGTTCTTTCTTAATGGACGCCTAATCAGAGGAATTGTTAAGCCAATGTTTGGTTGGTTGGTTTATTAGCACTTGCACACACTTGAAATTTGTCACCTAGATACAGTGGAGTCGGTTGTATAAAAGAGTATTCAATGTAGATCACTAGCTGCTGATGCAAATTCTGCGGGAATTATGTTGCTACGTTGTAATAGTTTTATTGTCATTTACCTATCAACATAAATCGTACAATCATTTGCATTTTCATATACTGCTTCACTGCTGTTGACAGTTGCTGGATGCAGGATGATCACCTACATGTGTGTTTTTCCAGGGGACTTTGAGAGTTTTGAAGGTTCGAGGCTCTCCCCAAGACTCCGAAGAGACCGCTCGCTGTCACCCAGAAGCCGTTCGCCCGTGGGATCACACAGGAGCTCTTCACCTCAGGGAGTCCACCAGGAAACAGCAAGCATCAGTTCCTGCCCTGAAATGGTGGGCCACACGGTGAGAGGGAACAAGAAAGACATGCAAACGTTTACCACCAAGACACGCAAGTTTGAACCCTGCTAGTTGATGTTTTGTTTTTTTTTCAAACTACACTTGAAACACTGAATAAACTCTATCGGCTTCTCTTTGCAGGGAAATAAAGACTCAAGGAAGAGTTCTACAAAAGGTAAAGTTATAAAGACTCATACCAGAACCGAGTACTACAGCCCTGTTCCACTGTTTAATGATCTCTTTCAAAAACCAATTACTCTTCTTCTCTTGTACTCTCCTTCTTGCCATCCTTTCATCCTCTCAGGAATGACGACAGCTCTGAGTCGGCGTCGCGTGTCCTGCCGTGAACTCGGCCGTCCCGACTGCGACGGCTGGCTGTGGAAGAAGAGAAAGGATAGCAGTGTCTTCATCGCCCAGAAGTGGCAGCGCTTCTGGTTTGTCCTCAAGGGGCCTTCCCTTTACTGGTACACCAGCCAACAGGTGGGCATATGGGAATGAAATGAACTCTTCAGAAGTACCCTTGAAACACCAAGCTTCAAAAACCTATTCAGCACTGTTGTTTTAGTATTTTTACTGTGTTATAACTTTAGTTTAGTATGTGCTTTAATATGTGATATATTACTCAAGTCATTTTATTGAAGCTTTTTTTTGTGCTAACATTCTTTTTGTATGAGTTGGAGTCAACTGCACAGACTATTTAAATATTAATGTGCCTCTTTACTTTCTAGCTTTCTAACTCTTGAATTGTGTGTGTGTGTTTTTTATTACAGGACGAGAAGGCAGAGGGTTTTGTCAATATAGCCAGCTACAGCATAGAGAGCGCCGGAGAACACAAGCGAAAATAGTAAGGATGAACCCCCGTGATGGAGCGTATTGACAGGCTTTTTAGTAATCTATCGAGGTATATGTGAGGCTTTGTAGCTATTATGAAAGATACAGCGCTGGATTGAAAAGCAGTTTCAGTGTTTTATTCATAGCTGAGTAGATTGAAACAGAAGCTTTATTGTCTCCGCGCACAGTGGAAGATCTGTCTCGGCTTTGTGCAGCAAAGTTACATGATCCTAGAAAATATGCAAAATAAAACCTTTTTTATTTTCAAAATTAACTGTTAAACTGGAAAAGTGTATATTGTAACGAATAAGGAGGTTTTTTTTGTGTGACACTGCATGCACTTGTGTGTGTGTGTGTGCATATCTGCGTGATTGATGTTTTAATTGATCTGTGCCTCCTTCTCTCTCTCTCTCTCTACACAAGCGTGTTCAAAATGTGCCACCAGCGATTTCAGAACTTCTTCTTCGCCGCCGACAACGTCAGTGACATGAGCAAGTAAGTCGGATGAATTACAGAAAGTGTTCAGCATATCTGTCTTCTCTCTCTCAAGAATCATTAGAAACAAGCTAAGGCAGGTTTAGCCACCAAGACTACATTTCTTACATAAATGACATGTTCTTAAGGTGTTTTTTGGGTGCTCCAGCTCGGTTATAGTGTCTCCGTTCATTTTTTTTGCAGTGAGAACATTAGAAGTGTCAAATCATACTTTAACAGGCCTGCACTGCCCTCTGCAGTTTGATTTTCAGGACACTTGTTTTGTGTGAAGTAATCACTTGTGTTGAAATCTAAAGATGAGGAAGCCTAAACCTAAACATTACCAAAACAGAAATGGTGAATTGCTTGTGAAAAGCTTTATTGTCGATGTTGACGTATTTGTCATTTTGCTGTTGTTTTGACGTATTTGTTGTCATTTTATTTTCTCCAGGTGGATTAACTTTCTTATTACAGCCATACAGAAGCACAAGAAGTTCCATACAGGCCCAGCTAGTGAAGAAGGTGAGGAAACATTCTCTCTTTTAATATCAATTTGTCGGACAGTTCGATCCAAAATACCAAAATGTATTATCTGCTTGACCCATTATCTTTGATGGGTTGTCCTAGTATGCCTAAATAATCATGAAGGTCATGGCATTTCCTCCCTATTCCCCAGTCCATTATTTTACACAGTAATACTCTTTGCATGTATATTTATAAAGTATACAAACATAAAACATTTAATATTAAAGTTTTTTAATATTATTATTATATTATTATTAATAATAATATTTCTGATTAAGATAGTTTCACTAGACAGAGTTAAACGGTAACATACTGTGAGATTAAGCATAATCATTGTTGCTATGGTTACATGCAGTACAATATATTCATTTAACCAAGTCCTGACAGCCAGTTAAAAATGATCAGAAAAGTTGGATGTACTACACGTGTCGGACTGTGCCCACATACCAAATAATGGCAATATTTTAAACATCTGTGTTTATTTGCGAATAGAATGTTACAGTGAGACCGAGTCGGAGAGCGAGGGATCCCCCTCGCCCCGCAGGAAAAACAAGGTTAGTACAGTTAGACATGTTGTTTACGCATGCATAAACACATGACAAGCACACACACACACACACACCATTGGGAGTACCGTTCAAATCATGATGTGTTTTCAGAAGGTGCAGTCACACACTCTGCCTCGCCCCAAGGGGAAGACAAACAAGGTGCCATTTTCAAGTCCTGCAACAGGGGGCAGCAAAGGAACAGGTATACAACCACTCTGTCTCTCTCAACTCCTGCTCTTGCTTTCCTTAATGAATAATTTCTTTCATCTGTGAAGACTGAGCCTCTCTGATAAAGGTTTTAATAATTGGTGTTTGGGAGGATCATCTTCCCCATAACATGTTGTTTTCTTGACTCTACTCTGTGGATATTTTTCCCCAATAACTGCTTTGTGTGTGATGTCATTAGCTAAACCCTGCTGCCCCTTTTTTGTTTTTCATTCATTCTTCCCCCTGCCACTTTCACTTCTGTCTCTCCGTCATTAACTTGCTCCTACTTTCCTTTGTTCTCCATCTCTGTGACAAGGTGGCCCGGTAGATGAGATGGGCATGATGTTAAACAACATAAAGGAGGGAGGTGTTTCTCTGATCGGACACGAACAGCCGTTTACGCACGACCACTTCAGGAAATCGTTCATTCGACGTAACAAGAACCCCGTCATCAACGAGAAGGCGCACACTCTCCGGGCCCTGCAGAGCACTCTGAAGGTGAGTGCAGGTCATCAGGAGTGAGCTAACACACACGCGTCCACATGTCTCATGTCCGAACACGAGCCATGTGATGAAATATTGGCTCACCTTCACCCTGCTACATTTGCTTTCGTCATTAATACACAAAGTGAATGTAGCATTAGCGACTTACTGGTGATTGTTGTTGATTTAAATCTTGAGTCAAGTTTCAAGAATTGGTCTTAGGCTTATCTTTTGATTTAAGTAAGTAGTTTAGCTATGAAACAGTGACAAACATCACATTTTTTTCATTTTGTTAAGTTAATTGCTCTCAGACAGTTGAATTGAGACAGTTTCATCTGCATGGTCACTGAAGCCACTTTGCTCTGCAGGCCAAAGAAGCAGAACTGCAGCAGATCAACAAGATCCTGGAGGACTCTGATCTGACAGCCTCTAAGTACCGTCAGTGGAAGGATCAAAACGAGGAACTAGCTCAAGAAATCGAGAGACTGGCCAGACTCAGGGCCTCCAAAGGAGGGGAGGACGCGGCAGTGCAAGACACGCCTACTGAAAAGGTTGCCTTGGAAACAGTAGCTAAGGAAACAGCCACCGCAGAGACAAAAGGCGCATACAGACTGAGCCTGAGCGACGGAGAGCAGTTAGTGGATGCAGAGCTGTCTGATGTTCTCCTGGAGATCCCGCAGGGTTCTCCGACCACAGAGACCAGTCCAGTGTTAGAACTCTCTCTGGGATCACTGCAGGAATCAATAAACAAACAGCTAAGTGAAATGGTGGAGAGCGGAGAAGCCGCAGAGAACTACTTCTACATTTAAGGCCACGCTGGAGCGATCACACCCGTGCAAAGCTGCTCTGTTTACCAGAATCAGACAAACGGAAGATGTTGGTCGTGCTAAAGTGTGAGACAGGAGCATTTCACATGCTGACATTCAGAGATTAAATCAGCTCTTTTAATAAAGTTTGTCAGTGAAATGCCTCAGTGCAGATTTGTTTGTCTTTTTCTATAGAAGCAAATTTAGACCTAGACTTGCTCTACTAACAACAAGTTTACAACTGAGAGAAGAACAACTTGCCAAGTGTCAGTCTGAGTTCAGTATGTATTTATGGGATTCTAAGGCTGTCTTGTTCTTCTAACGATACACATTTTTAGAAGAGATTTTCTTAGAATTCTTTGACAGTTTGTAATATAAGTCATGCATCTTGTAATGTGATATGTAAATACAGTTTTACTATAAATACTGTATGTATTTGTTTATTTACATTACCTTAATAAAGGTATACAGTTGAAATATTTTGCACAAAAAAAAATGACTTCAGAGACACTTGTTTTTGAGTGTTTTGGCCCCCTGTGGAGAACACTTCACCACAAACCTGGGTCTGTGTGTGTGTGTGTGTGTGTGTGAACCATAAGGCAGAGCTCCTAATTTCAGAACTATAATGGTTCAGTGTTTCTTGTTGCTCAAGCCTGCCATGAATGCGGCAAAACAAGCGAGGACTCCTCAAGTGCTGAGATGTCAGATGCGGCTCTGCTCCTTTTCACTGTAATACTCATCGGCTTAATAAAAAAGGGAGCGTGATGATCACTGAAATGTGTCGTGATGTTCCTGTTGTGGTTAATAGTTTATCAAGTGGACTGAAAGGGAATGACTGATGCATCTTGATGTCTCACTGCGCCTTTTTATTTCTTTATCATCAATGATTTTTATGCTTTTGTTTTATTTTTTATCTATGTGGTTGTCTATTTATTTTCAGATTCAGTTATTTCAGTTCAAAGTCTGAACTATCATTTGAAAAATACTGATATAAAGTGTAAGTGTTAATATATAGTGTTAAAGCACTGAGTTGGTGCAGGTTTGTGTAAAGGTTGACACACTCTTGCACACAAATTGTGCAGAAATACACTCAAATACAAAGAAATGCTTTTTCTACTGAAGTACAAAGCAAATTCCTTTCTTATAGTATGTGTGACTAATAAGAAAATGCATTTTCCAGATTACATTTACTGCACTTTCAATGCAAGACTCCACTTGCTGCCTACACTTGTTTTGTCACATGTAGCTAAAGTGATTCAGATTGGCGCTAAATGCTTTGTACACTGTACTGAACTCAACTAGATGCTGTGTGTCAGTCGCTGAATGATGTTTTTCTACTGATTGAAGAAAGTCAATTGTTCGCTCTCTCGTCAGGTCGTGAGCCGTTCACATAATGGGGGCCCATTCTGCTAATTCAGTGGTTTAACCGCAGCGACCTTGTCCGCTGCGCGTTGGCTGAAGTGATCTCTCTGCCTCTCAGCTTTGTGCGGAGACAATGAATTTGAATTACTGTCCAATACTTGAACAGGATCTATAAAAAGCCTCAGTATGAATACGGATAGCAAAGGCGTACACATAAAGAGTAACGTATGAAATCTCTGTGACACTGAGTGCAGGAGCAATATCTGTGTACACTTAAAATAAATAATCAATTTTATTGATTTCTCTTCACTGGGGTCTCTAATAACATCTACCTAGATCTGCTTTCATTTAAAACAGGAGGACTAGGATGCAGCACACAGTGGTATATTGTTGAAACTTGTTTTATTTAATGCAGAATGCACCACAAGTATGAACACACTAAAACAACTTGATATCAGCAAAGAATTTACAAAGAATAAACAACAATCTGCTGTGCAAATCCTCTTCCCCAAACGCCTTTTTCTCCTCACTGTTCATGTCATCAAGTCAGTAATATAACATTCATTAGATGAAGGCTCCTTAGTGAAGGTATCATACAAAGGTTTACCTGACAGACAGGCTAAGAAAATGACAAATTATTTGTAATATGTTTACAAGGCTACTAAAACTGGTCTCTCTTTTTTTTTTTTTTTTTTGCTTGCAATGACTGAATCAAGAAAACATTACAAGCAGATTGCATTCAATGATTTAAGATTGTTGTCTGCATTTCAAAGAACTAAACATTGCTCTCAAAACTCAAAAATTAAAAAGTACTGCTGAAACCCAGTGTCTAAAATGTCACGATCATAATCTATAATAGAATATAAAACAAGCTCTTACAACCAATCTTATTTAAAGCCCTAACATCATCTAAACAACTGTTCTTATAATCTATCACAAGTATTTTACATTTCACAGTTTTGTTCGGGCACATAAAATGTTTTTGCTAACAGTACAACCGCATGGCTACAATGTAAAAAGGCAGCACAAAGAGACACTTCAGTCATGTTTTACTACATTTATGCAGTTAAAGGCAGCAGGAACTTGAGCTCTTTGCAACCATGATGCTCTTAGAAGATGTAACAACCATCATCATTTATCGTTCATCGCTTTGTATTTTAAAGAATACTTCTGAGGCAATTACATCAGTCACGTTCATACCTGGCGTTAAGAGTTAGAAGTCTGTTAGTCAGGTAGAGGCAATGATCTGTGGTTCAGTCAGTTATGAAGTGACTTACTGAATATTTATTTGGCAGATTTAATATTGTAGCGGATGAGTTATAATATAAGTGACTTTAAGAATGCTAAAGTTGAAATTTGCTCATGTTTTACTCATGTTGTCTTTAAGTCTAAGGTTCACATTTTAACAGCTGACTTCATAAACATCCGTGTCTGGCTTGTTAATCTCTGGGCATGAACGACAAGCAGGGCAGACTGCTAGCTCTGGGCAGGACGGGCAGGTTGGGCATTTTGGTCGTTTGAAACTGAACAGCAGAGCACTGCCTCCCAGCACCTGTAAACATGACCCCAACCATCCAAAGTAGAGCGAGCCGGCTGGATGCAAGCTGAGGTGGGGGAACCTGGAGTTATTGATCCCTTGACGTTGATCCTCCATCCCCAGCCTTCTAAGGTTGTGGGTGTACACCCCTAATGCGGTCAGGCTCAGCAGCCCAGCCATCACTACCAGGAGACCACCTGTAGCTGCGACACCTCTCAGAGGTAGATCCGTCCAACAGCGGACCCCGATACAGGCGAGAACAATGCCAGTGCCGCACAGGAACAAAGAAGTCAACACCAAGCCCTGTGCCAGGCGAACCCTTGGGTCTCTCTGATATGGACCCGCCACAGGCCAGCACTGCTTCAGCTCTGAGTGCTCTACCTGCAGGCAGCTCTCCCACAGTCCATCAGAGCGCACTAAGAGCAGTGCCTCCACCGACCCAGACCTGACCCCCATCCCTTGACCCTTCACTCCTGACCGGAGAAGTGACCCCGGCCCTGACATTCCCAGACGTGTCTGTCCTTCTCTCCACTGAGGGGTGATGGCAGCAGTAAAGAGAAGGACCAAACCCAAAGGGGCAAAGACAATCCCCATCACCATGGAAGCTGGAGTGTGCATCGTAAACCCTGATTCTTCGGGAAATGTATGTAGTTCTGATTAAAACTCTCAAAACATGTAAAAATAAAACATACCAGCCGTAAAGTGGCTGCTACTCCTCCGGACAGGGACGCTGCTGTTTATAATCGTATAACGTCTTGGTGTGACCCTGCAGAATAGTGTGGATCTAGTCTAAAAATCTCTTCTGTTTTGTCTTCTGTTTCTGAGTGTTCACATTGAAGAAAATCCAGTCACGTCTCACAAATGTCTCCTCTGGCGAGACACTGACGATCTAACTGAGCCTGTAAAGAAACACAGAACTTAAATCATAAAATCTTTCCCTCCCAAATTGGTATAAATCAACTATCAGCAAAATCAAGGTCAAATAAAAGTTCATCCATTACCTCTTCATTGTGACTCTCGTCTCTTTCAGCTGAGGACTCTTCATTCTGGCTGAGAGAAAGAGGTAGTACACAGTCAGATCGACGAAGTGATGGAGAGAAAGAGACAGAGATACGAGAAATGGCAGAGTGGTGTGAAGTGGAGCAAATACAAGCGCTCAAGCAGCCGGAGAGAGCAGAAGGAGGTTTGGCTTCACCGCTCCAGTGCTGGACAGGAAAAGACTGAACGGTCGATGCCTGTCTCTGTTGCTAGGATACGATAACCTGGCCAGTCACACACCGTGTGTGTGTGTGGTTTTATTTATCACAAAACCTAGTTAGACTGCTCTGTGTATACAAATGTTGACGCACCTGAGTTCAGCTGTGAATGTGTGTGTGTGTGTGTGTGCAGGAGGGTGTGTTGTGTTGTTTTCTCAAAGCCTGACGTTTGATGGTCAGCTACGACCTTGGAAGAATTCAGTTCAGTTAGGAATTATATCAGACCAATGTCTGGATGCAGAGCGAGTCCATCTACAGCGTCTGAGTCTGCGGAAGGAAACAATGCCCTCGGGGACGGGGGATGAGACAACTCGAAAACGTGTGAGTCACACAGACTCACATAAACACAAGCAACCACAATCAGTACACATCTCTTCTAAACAAACACCCACAATGGTGATAATATGATAATGGCTTCCTTGTTATAATGTGGAAATCACCCTTGTGCCATTTTTTGGGTCATTTTCCACAGCAGGTACACAGCCGTTACTGATTTTCAGCCGTCACAGTCACTATCACACTAATTTCCCCCCAAAGCTGCTTTCTAAACAAATACACAATGTGATGAGCAAATATGAAGCAAACAATGAACTGTTGTTGAGGTTTCTGTCATTTTTGGCTATGATTTAATCCTAAAACTTATTAAAATTGTAAAAAAAAAAAAAAAAAAGAGAGAGAGATAAAAAAGAAAAATCAAAAGTAAAAGATAAAACATAACTTGACATAATAGAATTATTGCAGTTTTACAAACAGTTTTATGAACATTACCTGCTACTAACTGAAGACAAATTTCTAAATTATAATGACTGGAGACGTTTAAAGATGCTTTCCGCATAAAAAAAGAAAAACAAAAAAGATGACTAAAGTCACGTCTTTGAAGCAAAAGGCTACAACAATAAATTTGTAAAAACATATGAGTAACCCCTATAGACCGGACATACTGCATAATAAATGGAGGAATGTTTTTGTGAACATGTGCTTCAGTATGTGGTGGACTGAGAAAATCTTGTACAATATTTCTTTTACTGCAGTATTGCTGCACTATGAGAGTCACAGTGCAGTATGAAGTACTGCAGAGGATATTCAGCCTGTGTGAGCTGTAAATTTGACCTGATTGATGGGAAAGATTTCGCTCCTAAAAATGTCACTGGAGCTTTGATGACATTTAACTCGAGAAGACTGGCCAATCACTCTAATGACAGTGATGGGAAATTTAAATTTTGAAAGGATCAAAGACAATTGAACCGGTATCAGCCTACAATACTGGCATAGGAGTGTATTTCCATAAACAAATACATGTTGTCATCTGTCATCATGTCTAAAGAAATGATAAATGGTAAATGTGGCAGTATTTCCTGTTTGCCAATAGTCTGTTGTGACTTTATTGACATGACGGGAAAGACGGAAGATGACAGACGCACTGATCTGAGACCTGACGCTGCTGCCAGGACATCATTCACTTCTCTAAATTAGGGTTTGACAGTCAGCTTCATTATAAAAAGTCTCACCTCCATCAAGGTTTAAGGTGTCCTGTGTGTTTTTGTGCACAGGCATCACTTTTGTTACCACTTGTTACAATTTGTTTGTAATTTTTATGTCTCGTTTTGGTGCTAAAATTAGAGATGCACAGGCTAGATCAGAATTTTTGTGCTTCCTTAAAAAATGAATAAAATTCATTGAAGTGATAGCAAAATAAGTGCTTTGTGATACGTGCAGCGATTTAAACGCAGTGACTTTCACGAGATGCTGGATTTGTTTTCGATGCAGAAATGGCAAGAGGAAAAGGTGTGGAAACATCTGCAGAGATCACTGAAGAGGCTCGTCATGAACTGAAAATGATGAACATACTGTAGGTTATTAATATCTCACATACACGCACTTTCTCTCACACGGGCACATCATTTTGAGCGAACGCAAACACACACGCAGACACAGTCCATGAAAGTCACTGTCACTTACCATTCAGGAGGGGTTGTGGGTATCTCACTGCGGATCGCTGGCTGCCTCCCTGCTCTCGTCTGAATTGCTAACATGTTTCTCTCTTTGGCAGCAGATGGTGCAACCACCTCTTCATTATCCTTGCTCTCTGTTCCTTCTCATCTATCCTCGCTTCAACAGTCTCCCCACCTGTCTCTGCCTCTGTTTTCATGTCTCCGTCCTTGTGTCTGCCCCCCCTTTTTTTTTTCTGTTTGCCTTGCTGCCTCTCCCTCTGTCTGCTTCTCTGCTTCTCTATCTCGCCTCACTTTCTCTCTTCTCTCTCTCTCTCTCTGTCTTTGACTTGCTGAAGGATGTCTGTGTTATATCTAGGACAGAGTGCCTCTCTTGTTTTCCATGTCAGTGTCACCAAATAGGGAGAAGCAGTGAGCTCTTATGCATGTGCCAACACTTCAGCTCGTGTGCGATGCCTATTTTGGAGCACATGGAGATGCCAGAAAACAAAAGCTGTGATTTGCTTTTGTTTGTGTGACCATTTGCATACGACCCTTCTTCCCTGAACACCCACGAAAAACACAGAAAATAACACCGGACCTCTCTTAAGCAGATGGGATCCTTGATTTTGTTTGATCTGTTGAGAGAGCTGATAGAGCAATCATCTGTTTCCACATTTCCAATATGCACTTCACCTCAAAAGACTCATTTGTAATCACGCACAAACACAGGCGCGCGCGCACACACACACACACACACAGATTGATCCGTTGACAACTTATCCTGGCAAAGCTGTGACTGGCTGACTTTTCAATCACTGTAAGCGTAGTAACGAGAAGACACAAAACCTATTATGCATTTTCTTTATTTTGTTACAAAAAGGGCAAAATTTGACTGATACAACCAGAACTGCCATGGTATAATAATGAAATATTACAGGGATACATGTTCGCTTTGAAATGATGCGTAACGTATAAGTATAACGTATAAGAAAAAAATCCTACAACTTTCCTTACACACACACATACACATGCACACCACGAAAGTTCTCTGGCAGGAGGCATCAGGGGGTTGGGGAGGGCAGTTAAATGTTTCCAGGAAACTCTGTGGTTACACCATACAATCAGGAAATGTCCACAGCTTTGGGCTAAATGATGGCCAATACTAACGCTGCATGGTTTTGCGGAGCGAAATGTGTGACGTGAGGTTCTGAATTTGTGAAACTAACAGGAACCTACAGGTTTGGCAGTGAAAAACATTGTTTGCAGGTTGTGGGTAAGAAAACACACCATTGGCTCTTATGGAAGAAATGATGAATACATTGAAAGCAGCAAGAATAGCAACCTCTGAAAATGCTGAAAATACACTGTACACAGATCATGTACAGAACTCTGTAAAAAAATTGAAATACATGGCAATTTGTGGAAAAATGGATTGCCACAAGCACATGTCTAGCTCATAAAACACTGTCATATTAAAATCTATTTACATTATATATATACAGGCTATTCATCATAATTGCTCTTACGTTACAATATTAAATTCAAATAACATGATCATAAGAACTGGGGCGAACAGTATTTACAAAATCTAGAAACAACATTTTCATCTGAAATCCCAGTTCAGTCCAGTTCTCTTAATGGTTTTTCGGCAATCCACAGCTTACATTGTCTCTGATTGGGCAGTGCTTTTAGAGATGGTTTAAAATGGCAGCTGGGATTTGTTTCATCCATCAGTGGAGCGGGCGGCGGGCCGACTTGTTTTCATACTTCAATGAGAGTGACCTGGAACTGACCGCCGACCGCCTCGGACATCTCGATGAGGAAAGCCGACTGGTTGGTGTAGTGTTCAATGATGTTGTTATCCATGTTGACGAAGATCCTGAAGGGAGACACAAGCAAACACAAAACGGTTACTCAAGTGTTTTACCGCATGCTAGATTGTCTTCAATAAAGGTGCAAACTGGCTCGAAATCCCAACTTTTCACTCTAGAGTGACATAAACAACTGGTTTCTTGTTTGGATTAAGCGCAGCATGCCACTTCTTTGGAAGAAGCTTCGAAAAAAAAACACAGTGGCAGTATATCTACTACATCAGTAGGGGTAGTAAATCAGGTCACTCACTTCCTCCTCCTCCTCCCCACCCTTGCCTAAACACAAACCTTTAAGTCTTTAAGGTTTTAATGACTGAACTAACCAGCGGGTCATGCTTTCTGCCTGCAGGGACAGGGCTGATTGAAGACAAGAGCGAACGAGGAGGGAGGGAACTACAGGGGAGAATGTAACCCAACCTGTTAGCTTAGCTGCTCCCCCTGCAGTGATAGCTGCCAGCAAGCAGCAGGAAAGTCACCTAGAGGTGTTTCAGCCTTTGTCAGGAAGGTTGTACTAACATTTCAAGAAATGCCCTCTGATCGGATCTTATTGTACAGAATGTGAAGCGGACTCACTCGCTTACAAAGCCATTGACTGAGTAAGATACAGTAGATGCATTAGATTGTTTTGTATATAAAATGAAGGCCTTCTAAAAGATGGCTAGGTGTAAATGCTTCGTAGCTATGATGATAAGTACTTTACAAGTAGATCTTTGCGAATCATCAGTAAGGTGACATTTTCATCACCACTTTTTTGGGGAAATTAATCACATAAAGTTCTTTTTTTGGTGGAGCACCCAACTGTGATTCAGCACAGGAGAACTCACCTGACCTTTCTCAATGTTTAGCTGATGTAAATGTGACATGAGACAGTTAAAAAAAAAACAAAAAAAACCCAACTTGACGGATGACCTATATGATACATCGACATATCTCTTTCAACACAACTGCCTGATGTTTCGATTAGATGAGATTATGAAAGCCTAAATAAAGTACAACAATTGCCCATGACTCATCTGCAGGACTTTGAAATCTTTTCATCCTCCCTCAGTCATGTCGTTCTATTGGAGGAGCTGCCATTAACACATTCCAGTAGGCCGAGCCAACTAACTGACCTACCCGGTCTGTCAACATTAGCTTCCTTAAAGGAGGATGAGATTAAATCACAAACTAAGCCGTGGATTTATGCACACCGTTTGTGTCAAACGAACTATCTTAATCCAACTTCTGTGTAAAACCAGTTGCAAAATAAGAGAGCATTAGGCATACCAAAGAAACAATAAGATACTCACCCTCTTTTGCATTTTTTGTAGATTTTCCCAATGGTATCTTCTTGCATACCATACTTCTCTGAAATCTGAGGAAGGAAAGGAATATGAGATGACAGTAAGCATTCGATCTCCTGCTTAAAGACAGATGATACAGTTGCGACATAGCATACGGTTAAATTAAAGGTATGTGCGCATGATGTGTGGCACGATTATGTGTTGTTGTTGGAAGGGCACAACAGGGACGAGGTGCTGTTTTATCCCCGCCTCAGTAATCAGGTCCGATAAATAAGGAATTAGTGTTTTTGAAGTGATCACGTGACACTTACAGCTTCCCGTAGGCCTGACAGCGTTGGCGAGCTGAGCATGAGCGCATCAAACACCTCTTCAGCGCCTGTCCTCACGTACAGAAGAACTTTGGGAGCACAGAACAAACAAAAAAAAAACAACATTTAGCATCAAAAACTCTTGACGAATGCTCATTTGCTCATAACGGTGTTACTAATGGCAACGTTTGTTTTAAAAAAAACATTAGAAAAACGAAATGTTTTGCTTACTTCTCTGTGAGTCATCTCTGCGTGGCTGCTTGCTGGGTGGAGAGCTGTTCTGGTCTCTGTCTGGATACAACCTCTTAAGAGAATTCCTGGCAACACAGAACAGAACAGACAAACACGTTAGCCAAAAACAGCCATTAATTTGTTAATTAATTAATTATGTTAATTTGGAAGTAACTGCGACGGACAGCTGCCTTAGCAAATCTACGCTTACCTGTCGATCTCGTCCTGAGGAGCGACCTAGAGAGACAGACAGAAACAGAGAGGAGAGCAGAGATCTGATTAGACACAACTCGACTGATAAAGGCATTGCTTAATGTCCCCCTTCTCACAACTGACTTTCTGTGCGTAACACCCTCAAAAAGGAATGTTATCATTACTTTTTGGCTGCATTTCCCATAACCTCTAACAGAGCAACATAAGCGTGGACACTGATGGAGAGACACAGATAGGACCATCCCTAGCTTTATCATTCTGGCCAATCAAAGGCATTTCCTGCCGTAGCGTACTGTGTGGTATCTCATTATAATGAATGTTTTTGTATATTCTCTAAAGAGATTCAATCACTGTAAAACATTTTTGTTGTGTCTAAATCTAAATGATGTGTTTTTATTGTAAAGCACTTTGTAACTGTGTTTTTAAAAGTGCTATATAAATAAAGTTATTATTAAAAGTAAGTCTGAATGGAAATAACATTTTCCATATGCACAGTTTCTTTTTGTGTCATCTTTTCCCCTCTACACACACACACACACACACACACACACACACACACACACACACACACACACACACACACACACACACACAGAGACTCCACAGTGTGGGAAAACTGACCTGTCTGAACAGCACTCTCGCCTCACTGTTTTTGCAAGTGTGTGTGTGTGTGAGTGAAAGGCTGAAAGAAGATGAGGGTGGCGCATATGTCAGGTGTCTGTGTCTGAGTGCTGATGTGCCAGGTGTGTGTGTGTGTGTGTGTGTGTGTGTGTGTTTTGTGTAAGCCCCCATAGCTTAACCTCAGTGTCAGAAGCTGTAGTGCCTTGTACTTGTGCCTGGTTTCGGCTCCAATTAGCTCATCTGATCTCAAGGTGGTGTTTCACCTTGCTTTCGCTGATCCCCCCCCCCCCCTCCCTTCCCAACCCATTTTTCCCACTACATACTTTCCCACAGTTTTTCCCTGCCTCTCTCGTGCCTGTCCTATTGCCTGCAGGGATACTGTGGTCAGGAACATGACTGAGTCAACAAGGAGAGGAGAGGAGAGGAGAGGAGAGGAGAGGAGAGGAGAGGAGAGGAGAGGAGAGGAGAGGAGAGGAGAGGAGATTGTGCCGGAAATATGCACAATAATAAAACAGTAAAAGTGGGACCTACCATGCGCTGTAAGCTGGAGAGATGTGTCTCTGGAATAAAGAGAACTGGCTGGGTGATGTGATCATCCAGGGTCTGGAAGAAGGTACAGTCACTGCCCATGGAGCTGGTCACTAAAGACTTGTTGGCTGGAAATAAAGCAGGAAGGTGCATAATGTTAGAAACAATCTGTTCTTGTATATATATGTGTGCTGTGTAATTTCACAAAAGATGCAGTGCCTATTTGCAACACTCACTGTTAGCATCACTAGTGTTCTTTCCCCTCCTCTTGGATCTCTTCCTCTCCTCATCACGCATCTTCCTCTCCGCACCCTGAGGACGACAACGCACACAATCACACGGTTGCAAAAATGACTCCGCTGGATGCCGGATTATATTAGTTTGATGAAAAAAGGTGAGTGGAGTGGAGTGAAATGACGGTGGCGTACCTTATCACAGAAAATCTTGACCTGGCAAGCAGCTCTGTGTATGAGGTGGTTAGTCCCCGAGCTGTAGTCGTAGGTGTCGATCTGGATGTTTAGAGGCAGGCCTTTCACTCCCTTCTGCGAGGAGAAGTCTGTGCTCAGGGAGTTGATGCCAATGTACACCTGCAGAAGAAGAGGAGCACATATTTTAAGTTGGCGTCAGGTTTTTGACTGTTGACATCCTTTGTTCACATCATTGTCCCAGTAGAGACGTAATGACAGATTGAAGCATATATGGGGAAGTAACGTATGCCAATGAAAACAAATGAAGAAGCTACTGACACTCACAACATCATGAAATGTTTGGAGCCTCGTTTGATATTAAAAATAGATACTGATTGTTTGTAACAATTAAGAATACCTCACTGTCTTTTCTCTGTCATGTAAATAGTAATTTATTTCTCATATTTCCTTTTTAATCATCGCAGCACTCAGTCCTTTCTATCTTCCTGCTTCTCTCCACCTGCAGCAGGTTTCGTGGCCCCACCCCAGCGCCTTTGGGCCACAGAGAAGCGCAAATTAGTCGCTGTGGCTCTCGCCTGCTGTGGTGACAGGAGCCTCAGGGCCAAACACATTTCTAGGATTCCTCCCCCTCCCTCCTCAGCCGCTCCTTCTCTCGCAAAACCTCTTTTCTTTTTACCTTCCCTCTCTTTTCCGCTAAATCTTCCACCTGTTCCGTTGATTAGCTCTTCAGAGAAATGGCCTTACGTTACATAATCATATCTATGCTTCCGGGTTTGATGTGGGTGAAAGAGTGTGTTCTTACCTTGGCCTCTTCATTGGGGTTCCAAATAAAGGAGAG
Organism: Scomberomorus guttatus; assembly: GCA_038419695.1. Classification (NCBI taxonomy): domain Eukaryota; kingdom Metazoa; phylum Chordata; class Actinopteri; order Scombriformes; family Scombridae; genus Scomberomorus; species Scomberomorus guttatus. The sequence continues at coordinate 13,444,980 of CM076455.1, forward strand.
AGCATTGAAGGCCACCTCTTCTATGTTGCTAATGCCACTGAACACTTCTTTGTAGTCCGCTATGAAAAGAAACAAAGACATTTTTAATCTTCCTTCATAATTATCTGTAGAAAATTCCCTCCAGTTGTGTAATCAGATAAGAGTGACGGCTTATTTCTTTTACGCAACACAAGATAGAAAACTGAGGGACTTTTGCTGTTGTGTATTCGGTGAACGCGTACAGGTGCACAGTGACTTTGCGTGTGTATTTTTTATGCGTGAAGAACATACCGATGTCAATGACCCTCTGCTTGACAGTTGGCTGGCGGGCATGCCAGTGATTCCAAAGGCGGAGCTGCATTTCTGGGCTCTTGTCATTCTCAAACACAGCCATCACGACTGTCTGAAGTGGAGGAAGAAAGAGAAAAGGAGAAAGAAAAGTGTGAGGAGAGCAGCAAAGAAGAGATTTAGATGCATTTGTCTGGCTGAATGTGCTTCTTCGCAGCTGCCTCCATTTTCTAAGAACGACTGACTCTCATTTAAAACCCATCATTTTTCATTCATCATTACAAATCCCCCTTTTCTCCTCACATTGTCATCAGTTATTTGCAGTGAGCTGGTGTGTGTGTGTATATTCTTATCCTCCGATTCGCTCGACAAAGAAACGGGTTGTCACCTTTTTTTTTTTTTTTACAAACCACACCACACCTCATTTTTTCACTCTGCATGTGTCAGATCAAACAAACGGAGCTGGGCTGAGCTCTGCTGCACTCATGGCCTCATTACACCACCGTAAGAATAAATTATACGGGGGCAGGACACTTGTCATTTTAATGGTACCAGCCCAGTGTGCAGGGTGTCAGCAGGGAATTAGTCACCAAGGAGCTGGCTCCAAGGGAGGGACAGATATATGGGAAAGGTTGGCTTGGTGGCACGCAAAAAATGTATGTATTCAAAGGCTCATGAAAAAAGCCTGGAGGGAAGAATGCCGCTTTGAACAATAGTCACAAATTATTTATGTAGCTATTAAAAATACACACAGCAACATGCATGAAAAACAAAGCAAGAATAATTTCTAAGATAAAAATGAGGCTGTACTCCATACGACCCTTTTGTTCCTGATGATGTCTCACCTTGACTTTAGTGGCGGTGAGGCAGGCACTGCTGTCCACTCCTTGGAGAGTGATGGGGTAAAACTGCCCCTTGTTCAGGTAGACCGTGGGCAGCTCGCTGGATCTGTAAGGGGACGCTGAGGGAGCTCCAAGGGAAAACTGGAACTCATTCCTGTATCTCTCCGGTGGGGAGCCGGTGTAGGAGCCTGAGTAGACGGGGCTGGACTGATCCTCGGGGAAAGGGTCGCTGTAGGGAAGATTCTGACATCCACACAAAACACAAGGACGTGTGTTAATAAAAGGAAAAAAGGGGAGGCGTAGAGACAGAAATACCTAGCCGCACAGGAAAACATGGCTCAGCTTTCAAATAATGAGGCTTACCTCGGTGCTGGGGTCGGGGAAAGCCCCGGGTTCTGGCCACTTCTGCAGCAAAGAGTCAAAGATGATGTTGAGCTCCTGCTTGTCGTAAGTGTCAGCCACCACGCTGGTCAGGGTGGCGTAGGTGTCTGAGTTGGTGGGAGCAGAGATGGGCAGGGGGGTGTTGTGCTTGGTACCCAAAATTTCCTGGGGGTGGCTGATGGGAATGTTCTCCGAGAGGATCTTCATGACGTTGGCGGACGTCTCCAGCGACACAAGCTCATTGGTGTTGGTTTGAGTCCTGGCATTGTTGGTAGAAAAGAGGGAAAGGAGGAAGCGAGAGGGAAAGAGAAAGTGAATTAATTACAACGTCATAACCACTTCGGTCAGGTCTGCTTGCTCTGTAATACTCCAACCAGGTATCAACAAAGCAAGGAAACAAACCTGAAAGTGACTGACTGTAGTACAGAAGCCTGCAGACTGCCATATCTAACCAGCATGTGCAAACGTACAACGATCAGTAAAAGCACTTCAACTGTCTTGTGTCTCTAAGCACACACAGCTACTGCAAAGGGAACTCGTCTGGGTGGGTACTATTTGTATCTTAATCCAGCTTTTTTTCTTCTCTGTGTTTGAGTTTCTCTGTGTTTGAGGGAACAACACTGAGCCCCAACAATGGCCATTTCTCACCCACCTAACAAGAAGTAGGAATAAGGAGCTCAGGGAGGAAAAACAACTGTCTGTCCACCTGTTGTGAAACTCCTTAAGCAAGGCAGAGATGATGATAGAAAGACTGGAGAGGCAGACAATAATCCCCTCTGACTGTTTGACTTGAGGATTACTCACTCACCTGCTTCTGCCCTCACAAAGCTTTACCTTTCTCTTTCTGTATTCTCTAATAAATTCAGCATCTACTTTGTAAAATTGCCACTTTCGAGTTTTCCTGCTCTTACCTTTCTGTTGGTTTGCAGACGTTGCGGTTGCAGGCGGCCATCTTCTGCTCTTTCTGGTTCTGGAAAAATAAAAGTAGTTAAAAAGTGTTCAAATTGAAGAGGTTAAAATGTAATGTAATTATAGTTTGGTTTTTTTTTGGTATTGATTCAAAATGATCTACCTTGCACTGCTCATAAAGCATGGTTAAGGCTGCCAGGTCGTCTCCTGGGTGGAGTCTGGATTTGGAGTGGTTCTGCTCGGGGACGGGGTTCTCCAGGTAGGACCAGGAGTCCATGATGTAGTTTGTGTAACGGTTATAGTTGAAGTTCTCGCTCTGAAAGACCAGTCCCAGAGTCCTGCACAGAGGGTAAAAGAGTTGAGAGTGGTTAGATTGACAGTTTGACATAAAATTTTCACAGATAAGTATAGATGTAGAATACTACAGTAGTCCAACAAGGGAAATAAATGTATTTATTTGATAAAAAAGTATGTTCATACATTTGATACACAGGGTTTGACAGAGCAATAGTGAGCTGGAGTTCACCAGCAGTGGCTGAGCCTCGGGGCACTGCACATACTTGCCTCTGAGCATGGAGGGTTTCGATTGCAAAACCACAGAGCTGAGTAACATCCCTCAGAAGCAGTGGTGTCAAAAAGGTTTAAAAAGCCAAGGGCCACCCACTAACAACTCCCCCCTCAACCCCTCCACCTCCACATACAACGCACACACAATCACACATCTAGTGTTTGTGGTTTCCAATGCTGTGAAAAAAAAAAACCAACAATCAGCATTCTTGAATCCTGTATTAACCCTCTTATTTGATTGGATCTCAAACGAGATGACAAGATTTTCTAAGTAAATAGAAACCCACAACCGTCACTGAAGTGAGATCTGGTTTTCCACATCACTTGTCAGAAATAAAATAAAACCTGGGATTGTGAGGACTGGATTTGTTTGGAAAGACTTGCGGTGACATTGGATTGTAAATATCCTGCCTACCAGGATAAGCCCCCCTTTTGGAGTTTATCTGAAGAGGCAAAAGAACAAACAGCTGCAGTTTACTCTGGATAAACAGCTAATCAAATGTGCTGACAGGAGAAACAGACCACAGGTATTCAGAACCATCGCAGTACCAAAGCTTAAAGAGAAATCAAAGGACTTCTCACAGGGATTAATGAAGGAGCATTTTAACAAGGCACCTGGACAACTAGAAATACTGTATTTGATGGGATTCTGTACATTTCAACAACTTTTCACGCCAGATTGCAGTTTGCTTCCTTGATATTACTGCTACATTAAATGCTGAGACAAAATAAAACAAAACTCAGACGCCTGCTCTAAGATGCACCTGTCTCCTCCTCTCATACTCCCATCAGCCGAGCGCAGATGCTTTTACACAGAAACAGAAAAGGAGGGCTGGGGGGGGGGGTCCTGTCTAAGGTTTCCCCATTATGTAATTCAATGCATTACATGCTGTCATTGCCCTCTGTCTCTGTCCAACACCTCAAGAGGAGATTCTTATTTCCCGGTCTCCTTTTGTACTCTGTGGCCCCTAGGTTAGTGAGTACACAACCCGAAAACAGACCCGCTACAACCACAGACCCGACTTTTTTGTGTGTTTGTGTGTGTGTGTGTTAAATCTATCCATATCAATTTCCCCTCCAAAACACCCCTCTCTTAAAACAGGGTTCTTTCACATGGGGGTCTCATTGCAAACAGGAAGAAAGGGGGGGCTTCTGTAACCCCAGCCTGGAATCTAAAATGAACCACTTACTGTATTACACCAAGTCTAAGCCAAAATGTTTTACCTTAGTGGATAAAAGTCACATTTGGAAGAAAAAAAAATCTTGATGAAGCTCAATTTTATACCAAAACAGAAGAAAATATCCTGACAGAACTTACTCAGTCTCTTTGGTCATGTCTCTAGTCCAAGTCAGCCGGAATAGGTTCCTTTAGTTTCAACACTTCGCCGCTTGTATGTGTTTTTCTCCCTGTGTTTAGCTGAGAGAAGCAGTGACGAACAGATGAGTCAAGTGTTGTGATTCTCTCTGAGCGGGGCCCAGATTTATTTCATGGCAGCAGAGCATTTCCCTCTCTCCTCTGATTGGCTGAGAGGCCTGAAACAGGTGTCAGATAGGACAGGTGTAGGATCATTAACTCTTCCCAGGCTGGAGAGAAACTGGCTCACATGTGTATGAATGTGTGCAGCGAAGAGACCACTTTGCAAGACAATCCGAGGCAGGAGTCATTTGAATCTCATTATTGTGCCGGATAAAAGAGTGAGACTGGGGATCCCAGAGGTGTGAAAGGTTTGGTAATGATTTGGAGAAAAGACAGGAGAAGCCTGGAACTCTGCTTTAAAATGCTAATAGTATTTCAGTATCATTTTTCACTCTCTCCCTCTATTACCATGTCATACACAGGTTGTGGTTTCTTTATTTTTTGGGGATCATAGATGCAATTGCTCTACTGTTGTGGTCAAAACTCCTGAGGGGAGGTGGGTTTAAGGGAAGCTCATAAAAAACAACAAACAAGAGTGGAGAAATTCTTTTAATTTAATTTAATTTAAAACTTTAGTATATTTAGGATTTAAACAGGAAAAAAACAAAACAATATCTAGTTATTTCTTAAGCTTAGAATTGTGCAGATAGTGTTAATTCTTTAAATGCATTGTAAAGTTTTGCTATTTAATCAATATTATTGAACTCCCATTAACACAGCAAAATATGCTACACAGGATTTTCTTAATAAATATAAAACTCTCTAATTACAGTATAAATGAAGAATTGAATAAATTGTGACAGAAAAACAGAAAAGAGCAAAAACAAATTTATATATATAAAAAAATTCAATACAAACCAGTTTATTGAAATCAATAAAACTGTTACAAGAAGAAGGTGGAAGAAGTACTCACATTCTTTACTTCAGTAAAAGTACCATTAAAATACAAATACTTTAGTACAAATAAAAATACTACATTTAAATTCTTACTTAGTATCAAAAGTAAACGTTGTCATTATGCAGAATGGAGGTTTATATTATCATATATATATTATATTATATTTTATACTATTGAATATTATAGTTGTTACTGATGCACTGACATGTACAGTAAGTAGCAACTGAATGTTGCAGTTGGTCGAGCTGCAGCAAATTTTAACTTCTTAATATAGTGCATCATATTTTATAGAATATGTTGTTTATGAAAACATTTAAGAATGTAGTGAAGTTGAAGTATCAAGTAGCATAAAATGAAAATAGTCAAGTAAAGTGCATGTACCTCAAAATCTTACTTGAGTAAATATACTTACTTTCCACCACTGCAATTTACTGATATTAAAATAACAGTAAAATAGATATTGACATTTTCCATGACAACAACTAAATTATGTATATCTTTCTTTCCAAAAGTATTTTGAATTAATAATATATATTTATTTGTGTACATCATAACTACAAGATGAAATGTTCACTTTCACAATGATTTAACAGTAAAACACATTTTACACACTTAAATCAAAAGCTCACAGCTCACATTCTCACAGAATGAGAGTCTTCATGTCAGAGATAATATCTACCCACACACTGGTACATGCTTAAACACACACAAATACTCACATATGGAATAATGGGCATGTGTATAATTGCATGTAACTGTTTATCTGTTTACTGGTGTGTGTGTGTGTGTGTGTGTGTGTGTGTGTGTGTGTATGCGAGCACCTCTTGCAGCTGACACCTAAGGGAATCTGGCTTGGTAACCCAGAAGGGTGCGTGCTGTACAGCTTGCCTTCACACTCACACACACCCTCGTAAAATAACATACACATACACGCGGAGACCCTGAGGGCGAATTGGCATCAAATCAGAAGAGAAAGAGAAAGAAGGATGCCTTTCTGTGTATGGCACACCTTCATCACTACACAGTACATGTACTGAAAGTACATCTACACTGTTGAACTTAATTAAATTAATTGAGATGAATGCTCCATCCCTGACACATGAGCTTTCTAAATGTACATGTATGTGTTAATGTCAACAAAAATGTGTTTTCTTCCAGGTTTGTACATATCTACACTTCTCTTAAGACCCTCTCTTAAGACTCAGATATAGTGTCATGAGGACTGGAAGAGAGAAAAAGGCGTTAACAGAGCAGACATGGTAACATGGATGTGGGTCTCTCCACTTTTCATCAGCTCGTTGAGGGTGTGAACATCTCTTCTCTCACCTGCGGTTTCGTTCTCTCTCATCTGGTCTGCCTTATATTTCCTCAATCTCCCTCATTAGTGATCTGAAATTAACACATCATAATGTTACCTCTTTTATCCTCACTTCAGTCACTCTCTGTTTCTCTCTCTGCTCCACAAGAAAAAACCTATAAGGGCCTGATGCAGACATTTAAATCCCATTCAAATGCTCACTCAAACACACTGGATGTTTGCGATATTGGTCACAACCAAATCTATATTTCAAGATGAATTTGAGTATATTTTTTAGAAAAATAAGCTGCTTTGAAAGGTGCAGCAAAGGATAAGAAGCAACTGCTGAATACTTTACTGCATTTTTCTCCCTGCTGTCTACATTTATGTTCAATTTTATGATAACCCTAAAAAGTTAGAAAAGATGAAAGTTAATCATGAATGATTTTATGATCTAGTTGGGATTAGAAAAAGCTGAAAGACTGAAATTTCCAAATAAATTCCTGACAATTAAAAAAAAAAAAAAAAACATTTCCTGTAATTTTGTACTCGTTATGAGGAAACTGAAGACAGCTGGTTCAACTGGTCCACTTCCAGTTGATTCATGTCAATTTATTGCTGGAAAATAGTCTTTTAGTTACATCAGCTCAACATGAAAAAAAATTGTCTACAAGCAAGCATACATTTAAACATATATGTAAAATAAAGTTTTCAATAATAAATTATTAATGAATTTGGAGGAAGGAACTATTTTTCCTATAATTACAAGGGAAATAATTTGGAATGTATGTCCTGTTAAATAAAGCGTTTCATATTTGGTGACTCTGAGTTTACAGGTCGAGAATATGAGGACATGAATATCTAACAATATCTCAAGTTCCTGTGCGTCTGTAGGTCTTCCTAATTTACTAAACTTACTAAAAAAAACACACATGTAAAGAAAATGTATCTTTGCACAAACTCTAACCCAAGCATAAGTAAAGTTCAATCAAACTTATCTTCTGCTGTTCAGTTTAGTTTGTAATTTTGAACATGTGTTAATGGCCCCATAAAGACCTCTTTCCCAATCCGACAGGGTGGGAACGATGGGGAAAAGGAAGACGGATGGCTGTCACGAGATGTTCAAACGACTGCCTGTCATGCCTTGAAACTCACTTATGGGGTAAGAAACCGAGACCCAAGTGTCCTGGTGCTTTGGTCTGTTGTGCATGTGTACATGCAGCCATGCATGGCAGCATACAAACATGCGTCAGTGCTGGCTCTACGCACGACTGCTGCTGAGAAGGGGCTCTCTCATCACCTCCCTCCTCCCACTATATATCTCTCTTTCTCTTTTTCCTGTCTCCCACTTACTCTTCCTTTCACCTACTTTTCCTGCTCCTCCTTTCCCTTACGACTGTTTGACCACTAAATCTTATCCTGATCCTACCACTTGTGAACATTTTCAACATGACCTAAAGCCTAAATGTAAAGATCATGCAAATTCAAGCTCGCAAAAACCGCAGTGAATAAGTCATGCCAGGTGAAGAAACTAACGAAAACTTTTGTTCTGCACGTGATCCTTTTCATCAACTCCTACACGGCTTACATCTCTCTACATCTCTTTCTATCTTTCTATCTCCTCTATTGCCTGGTTTGTCATGGAGGAATGTGTGCTGAGCGTTGACAGAGATATAAGGAGCCCAGGGCCTGTTACTCCCTTTACCATAAGGCCCTGACATGTTCCCTTTAACTGCACTGCTTCCGCTTTTCCACCAACGCTGCTCCTCTCTTAACTACCTTCATTTTCCACCCTTTACCCACAATGTTCTTAGAACAATTTAGTTTAATTAAAGATAACAAATAATAAATATATTGTTAAAAATGAAATGTCTCAAAAATACTGAGGATTCAGGTTGTAGATTATACACTGTATTAACACATAACAAGCAGCTATAGTGAGGCTCTCAAGACAGTAGTTTTCTTGTATGTAACTCTGGATATTGTTTGACACCAACCTGAATACCATTTTTTTTTTTTTTGAAGAGATGCTGACACTAAACAAATAAGTTTGTTTTGAATATCAATCATGAAACTGGAAGCTTTACACACATTATACTGGTCCAAACCATTACCCTCTGCTCCCCTGACAGTAATGCTACAATTTTAAAAATCATAAATTCTGCATTTTAAAAGTCATTTTGCACGGCCTGACAACTTCAGTTAGGCCATCTTAACAAAAAGGAGCTTGGCCGCTTCTTCTGATTGACAGCATTGTACATTTTTCAGAACATTTTGTTGGCAAAGCAGATATTCAAGAGGAAATGGACTTCATCATGGCTCTGAAAAAGGCACAAACGTGGAGTGAATGAGAAAACCATGTATTGCAAGTACTGGGTAAGAAGCGACTGCTTTAAGAATTTGGTTGGCATTGTTGTGATGCTATTTGCCATCATTTTGATTCAGCCAAGTACTGATACCAAGCCCTAACTGCAAGAGTGAGTTGGTGTGTGAGTTTGATACTAAAATCAGCTAACCCTTTTTAGGACACTCTGTTGTTCTCTGAGCTCTGTGTGCAGCTAGTTTGCCAATGTGTGTGTTTGCATGATTTGTTGACTTCTGCCAGGTGCTCTGACCTCAGATTTGTGAAACTGTGGTGAATGGGGAGACCTCTTTCTTATTTTGTTTGGCCTGGACTAGAGAGGCTCCAAGAGTCTGGAAAGACTCCCTAGCCCCCACCTCATCAGCCCCCCTCTCCTTTCTACTATTCCACCCACCAGCCAGCAGCAGCCACTCCCAGAAACTCCACATTACCCCGAGTGACAGATCAGAGCTAGGGGGGAGGAGAGGAGGGGGGAATTGGGTGTAAGAATAGGGGAAGAAATGAGGGGTAAGGAGGATATGCTTGCTACCAGGCAAGCCACCATATGCTTGCCTGGTGGCATAAGCATATGAGTTTGGGACCTCTGCAGCCACTTCAGAGATTAAGCACTTTGACATTTACATGTTGGCTATTGCAGGTTAGGACACTACATGCCTGGGGCAGGGGAAAGCTGCAGAGGCGAAAAATGGGTGTCATTGCTCAACATGAATGCATTTCACTGAGCACTGCTTGGGGGCAACTGTGTTGACAAAGTAGCTAAAAGGGGATTTTATAGTCAAAATAAGAGGCCTGGTTTCCTGCAATTTGATTCAATGAGGGCAAAGTTGTAAAACACAAATAGATCTTTGTGCATGAAATGTTAAAAAAAATGCTTTCCCTCCATAAAAGGTAGAAAGTAAAAATTACAACAAACTGTTAATGTTGGTTAAGGTTAAAGATGGCATTGTGATACATGTCTTAAACCGATGATTCAGGTACGATGAAGTTTTCATTTTAAAGGTTCTATATGTAAGAATCACAAAATTTCTTCTCATTAGTGACACCGGTGGCCGCTAAGTGAGCTGCAGTCAGCATCCTCTTGCTCACGCTCCCGCCCGCGCTCGCACTCTGCCAGCGCAAGTGAGCAGCAACGCGAGACTATTGCAGGTGATGTCTTTTTCCTCACTTACACTCCTCATAATAACATAAAAGATCTCTAACGTCGTGTTTTGCACCATGCTTCAGCAAAACATCTCTCATACCCTGTCCGTCACACCCTGCCCACTGTATGTGCGCACGCTCAGACAAAAAAAAACACACACAGAGCAAACACACAGCATCTCCTGCTTTTCCAAGAATTTTCCTAACTGTAACCAATATATGAATTACCTAAACCTAAATCAAATTTTAACCAAAATACCTTGCCTGGCTTAAGTTAGCTAATCTTATACATATGTGCACATATGTGCAAATGCATTGTCAGTTTGCACAAAGTTTTAGGAAAAGCCCTTTGTCTGGGAAGAATTTATGATGTCCTTTTAAAGTGTGGTATTCTTTTTTTCCACAGTAAGATGAGCTTGTAGGCTTATTCCAATAATTCCAACTGTTTGCTTAAGACAGTGGAAAGTCTGTTGGTATTTGTAGTCTGCGTCATGTTTGTTTACAGTCATTCCTCACTCATTTCTGTCTCACACTACACTTTTGTTTTTGGGGCACTCGTATGAATACACCAGAAAGAGCCAGTAAGATAACAGTAACTGTGAAATGACACATGTATGCTGTACCATGGGCACACACACACACACGTGCACACACACATCTACAAATAAGCACACATCCGTACTTTCTCTCTTTCTTAATTATAAACATGCTGTCTCCAAGCATATACACATGCACAGCAACAGACGCACACACAAAGGTGAGAGATATAGACAGGTGATAATGTCGTCTGCCACATCTCTGCTTCATCTCTCAGTTCTCTCCACTCTGCCATATCAGCTAACGGATAAATTAATGACGTAATGCCACTCGGAGTGTTGAGTGTTGAGATTTAAAGAAACACTATCTCTGACAGAGTATTGCTTCAGCAACTAAATCTAGCACCGTCCGCAACTTGAAAACAGATCACACATAAATGGAAATTGTAGAGCTGTGTGAGTGTGTTTGTTTTTAATGAAGAATGCAACAGGTTGACATGTGAGACTTAACTAACATCCATTTGGAGCTAAAACATTTAATGCCAGAGGTAAGATGATACACACACACACACTGCACACTTATGAGCCAAACCAGGAAGGGAGGCATACTGTAGTGAAAATCTGGTTTTGGTAAAGTCACACAATCAAGATAAAAAGGTCAAATAAAAATGCATATGATAGGTTGTCACACATACGCAGCCACTTTATGGTGTTAAGGCCACTAATTGCAGTCCCACCCAAACAGAGAGCAGGTATTGAGCTCATCTCCATATCAGGTTTCATTCTGGACCCCTGAGGCCAGAGGTTGATACAACCTCACTTCATAGTTTGCTTCTGGAGGACACTCTTATCTGCAGCAACTAACAATCGCTTAGAAATGTGCATAATTGCACTCTGACCGGGGTTGATGCAACATTCCCCAGTGTTTGCAATCAATAGCGTGCTTCAACATGACAAAGTAAAACATCTGCTGTATAAAGCAATTGTGTACAAAATGTAGGACAAACCATAGTCTTTTCAATTAAGGGTTTAAGGCTATAGCAGCAGTTTTAGTGCATTACTGGAACAGTTTGACATTTTGGGAAATAAGCTTATTGGTTTTCTTGTCGAGATGAGAAAATTGATACCACTCTTGTTTATATGACAAATATGAAGCTACAGCCAGCAGCCGTTAGCTTAGCTTAGCTTAGCAGAAACACTGGAAACAAGGGGAAACTGATAGCCTGGCTCTGTCCAAAGGTAACATGTTATATCTCTTTTCACACTTTATAAAATAAAGAGATATTACATGTTAATTAGTGAGCTTTAGAGCTGTCGATATGGTATGTGCTGGGTTTTGTTAACTTTGGACAGAGCTAGGCTAGCTGTTTCTCCCTGTTTCCAGTCTTTTCTGCTAAGCTAGGCTAACTGAGCTGCTGGCTGCAGCTTCATATTTACTGTATAGACAGGCAGGTGGTATTGACCTTCTCATTTAACTCGTATAAATGTGTTTCCCAAACAGTCAAACCTAAATTTACTGCGGACCATTTAAGTCTGGCGCTTTTTCTAGCCGATGTACCATACAATACTACTACAATATCGTCTCTATAGGCACTGACTGGATCTTTTTCTTGTTTTAACAAGTTTATTGTTATAATAAGTTACCAACTTTTCATGTCATAACGAGAAAAGTTTGTTTTAATGAGACATTCAATTTGTAAAAAACAAAAAAGGTTGGCCATATAACAAGATAAAATGGTATGTTGTTATTAGATATATAAATAGATATAAGAAAAGTTTCTTGGTAAAACGGAATAATTTAGTATCTAGTAATAACGATAAAAAGGTAACATTAAACTATCTTGTAATAACACAAAAAGGATTGCATTAAAACAAGAAAAGTTTTTCATTATAACAAGAAACTGAGAACTTTCTTTTTGTCGTGGTGGCAGCAAAATGCAGCCGTACCAAAGCATACCATAGTTTTAACATTGATGGATTACCTATCTCAAGCTAGTTTCAATTTTCCACAAGTTGAACATTTTAAAAAAATATCTCTTTTGCTCAAGTATTCTTAACCATCACACGTCACATCAGTGGTCATTTAAATGTAAAATGAATATCTGCCAGGTGAGTTTGATCTGTCCCCTGGAGAAGAGTAGAGTCTGATATTTTGGTTAAAATTTCCTGCAAGCAGTAATACTACACGCATGCGGTGTGGGTTTACAGCAGATACACTGCAGCTCATATTCTTCATGATGAGACATGATATTGTCAGCTGTCGCAACAATCTGCCCTTTATCTTCCACAGAATGATGAAAATCTTTGCATGAGTCAAATGTGGGTGCATGATTTTTGGGGTGTGCGTCTGTATACCATGTTATTGTGCTTTTATGCATGCAGTGTCAGGGTGTATACAGGCATGGATGTTCACTTGACTCTGAGGGTGCAGGTCAAAGTCAAGTGGAAACGGAAGAAGATGAGGGCAGCAGTGAGAATATGTTTCTGGGAAATGGCAGCCAACCAGGCATGTGTGCAGGTTTGATCAATTATCACTCTTTAATGAGGCAGGAACTATTTTCTCGACACATCCTTTCCTTTCCCCACAACGATAAACATCTCTCTCCCTCTTCCACCCTCCCATCACTCCTTTCCTTCCCTCCCTCCCTCCTTCTTTTCCTCATCCACCCCATCCTTCTCCGTCCCTCTTCCTCTATGGATGAATGGTGATATTCCCGTGGGATAGTGGAGGAGGAGAGCTTTCCAGGGCCTGTTGCTTAATCATCTCAAATAAAACAGGGAACATGTTCAGACCACCTCACCGTGTCACTGTTGAAACCCTCAGACAGAAACAGATTTCTACAGGCATGCCCGTCTTGTGCACATGTTCCCTCTTTCTAAAGTGCTCTTACACTTGTTCACTGTCTTTCCTCTTGCATCATTCACTTTAATCATCTTTTTATGACACTTTTATAGGTTTATTTTTGTGTTCGTCTGCTTACTGTCAAGTCTGGTCATATTTGCGTAATTTTTATTATCTCAAAACACAAACAATATCAAAAAATATAATGTCAGAATAAAGTTCACGTTGACTTTCACCTATCAAACTCCTACCGGGATTAGAGGGAAGAACAAAATTTTCCATATTCACCTGTGATACTTCCCCATAATCTATTTCTCTCTCTCTCCCTCCCTTTTCCTTTCTTCGTCTCGCGCCCAGTTTCAGTCTACATGTCTCAGCTCGTCGGAGAATTAGATGAACCACACACTCCTTTTCTCCTCAAGCCTCCGGAACAATCACAGCATGCCCTGCTCAAGGGCTGCAGCAGGGTGCGTCCCATCGCAGGTTGAGGGACAAGGAAGATTGACATACTGGCGTGCAATCCCTGTGACGTTTGATCCTCAGCCAGAGTCAATTACCATAGAAATGATTAATTATTCAATAATAAATGTGTGTAAAGCAATAATAAATGTGTTCTGAGTTTTTCACACCACAGAAAAATGTGTCATTAACCACCCAGTCAAATTTGACTGATTAAAAAAAACACCATGTATATAAAATTAGGTTGCAAAATCATGGAAAAACAAGCAGTTTTCTCTGCTATGAAACGTTGGAGGCATGTCCGCTGAACTGAACCGTCTCTGAGCCTGTGAACTTAACAACGCTCATGCCGAACTCCCTTCAAAAATATACAATTTAAAATAGGCCTTGTTTGTAGGCGTAAGACAAGCAGCTGCAGGAGTACGTCTGTAGTGACGGCGAAGGCGGCGAAGGCAGCGGAGTACCAGTTACAACGGCTAATGACTCTGGTAAGACCAGAGGAGTATGGGGGACTGTGAATTTATGTAAACAAAGCTTGGTGGACAATGCCATTTATCTAGAGGCACTGCTCTGCTAACCTAGAATATCTCTTAGTTAAGTGTAAACCTTTCTATCTGCCCAGAGAGTTTGAGTCCTGTTGTGACTGCAGCACACATCAGGATGCTAATGCTAAGCTTGCAATGAAAGTATTGCACGCTGCCATTAGCAGACAACAGACTCCACAATTCAGTACTACATAGTTCACAGTCTTTTCATGTTTTCAGCAATTATTTTCTAACATGTATAATGTGTTTCAAAAGAAATCTCTGACTTTCCTTTACACAGACTTTAATCTCATAGGCCTGTTGCCTCCATCTTAAGTCAAAAGTTCACATCACTTAAGTCTAAAATAGCATTTTTCTCTACTTTCTAAAATTATTATATTTAAAGTATTCTTCATTTCTAAATGTTACTGAATAGTTAATAAAGATAAAATTAAGGTTTTAGAAAGTTGAAACACTGATTAATACCATTGATTGGCTTGTATTAAAGTAGAAATATATAATGTATTTAATTATCTAATTTTGTGATTGATTTAAATTAAATGTATATGTATATTAGTATCAAACACAAGAATAATTCTTTGTAAAGCTGCCTTCCCTCTGTTTGACATCTAATTAAAAAACTGGGTGAGCAGAAATGCTTTGATGAAATTTGATCTGATTTGAAGCAGCATTTATTGGTGGAACATTTTATTTATTCCCTCAAATTGCAGGGCAATTATTGCTGCAAACCGGATAAATTACCTCTCCGAAATTCTCAAGAAGTCTCAAGTTCTCAAAGAGGGAAATGACCGTTGTTGCTGTGGGCGAAGCAATGAATGGTGAGAGATGTCTGTTTGCCAAAAAATACAATGAGTGAATAAGGGTGAAACACCCACAGTTTCATGTTCTGGTGATTTTTTTTTTTTGAGAGATTTTAGGCCACAACAAAAATTAATTTGCGACAGCAGCAGCCGCCAGCAGGCACCATCATCTTCTCACTACCTGGACTGAAAATTTTTGATTTGGTCACAATTAAGACAACATTTTCTGACGACCTTAAATCAAGTCAAAGTGGAAAAATAGGGCTTAAGGTGGAATATATAAAGAATAATTACGCAATGTAAAAGTTCAGATGCAGAAATGTAGATGTGTGCGCGTCCCGTCTTACATTTAGGCCAGTGACAGTTCAAAAGTGACAGTTCAGAATCTAAACACTAGATTAAAAACAGGAAATGTTTCCACCCTAACAGCTCTTCATCTGGCAAACGTTGCCCTTTTCAGTCTAACACAGTCGACAGCTTTAATCCAGTGATCAGATCATTTTTTCCAAAAAGTTCAGTCATCAACACTGTAAATGGGAAAACTGTATGCAGGGAATATCTCCTTTAAATATTGTTTTAATGAGATTGATGATTGGGTTGCATCCATCCATATACTGTAAACATAATCTTAAGTCATATCCGGCAGACATGCACCTGTTCCACCTATTGTATGACTTAAGTCACTCTTGAAAGACAATTCACCTGCCAGTGCAACAAGAGGGGGGGGCGGAGAGGGAAGGACAGAATGAATAAACGAGGCCGGGAGAGACACTCATGCCTTCGAGACAAATCCTGCTTGTCACCCGTTTAAAGGAAAACGCAAATCAAGGCAGAAGTGTGAACGGAAGACTGGAGATGTGAGGAGGTGGAGGAGGAGGAGGAGATGAGGAGGGTGGAAAAGACAGAAAGGGGGGGGGGGGGGGGGGGGGGGGGGGGGGAGGGAGGGAGTTGTCGTCTCCCTGCAACAAGTTTAACCTGAATCCAAAGCTAACAAGATGCAGTGATTGCAGGGTGCTGAAAATATGAAGGAACAACCAAAGACAACAGGAGGGAAAAAAAAGAAAGAAAATTAAACACAGCCTTTTGTTCACTCTGCTCCCCTCTCTCTACTCAGGTTTCAGACAGACAAGAGCGATCTCTGTCTCTTACTCTTTTTCTCTGTCGCTGTCTCTGACACAAACACTAATACACACACACACACACACACACAAACACACACACAAACAGAAAAACCATCACTCCCAAAAAAAAGTTTTTTAAGCCCGGAAAGAGATGTGGCAGACGGGATAAAGTTGTGCGCAGTCAACCGTGACTCAGGTCACGCTGCACTGCCAGACAGCCAGAAAACATGCAGGTAGCATCTGTAAGATCAGTGAGCAACCCTACACACACACACACACACACACACACACATACATACATTAAATAAAATCTTGCAGATGCCGTGTTCACTTAAAGTCCAACACGCAGCCAAATTCACATGCATTCATACATTACTCATTCATAAGTAAATACAGTACACACACCTCAACCAAACACAGGTGTAGAAACATGTCACACTCGGTGCACCACGAGGGCGTCCTGGTGGGAAAAGGTGAAAGATGTATTTAGATCCTTGTAGCAAAATCACAGTGTGAAAATACAGAAAAAATATTACAAGTAAAAATCCTGCATTCAAAATCTTACTTAAGGAAAAGTACAGAAGTATTATCACCACAAGTAAAAGTAAGCACAATGACCCCTTTAAGAGTGTAATAATATCATATTATTGAGTTATTATTACTGATGCATTAATGTAGAATTAAAGTGCAGTATTATAATGTTGTTTCTCTGTCAAATACCTGCAGTAATAATGCCAAACATGTCAGGAAAATAACCTAAAACAAAGAGTACACTCTGACACAGTATGCTAAATCACATATACTGAGAGAGTAGAAAAGTGTCCAACTGATAAATCATCACCTCTACTTGTATACACAGACACTCAGGGTATTTCACTGTGACACTCACAGGCGTGTAACTTATACAGCACGTCGGGGTCAACAGTTGAGACAAAGTGTTATCTTACTCTCCTCATAACTGCGGGTGAGAGAAGTAAAAAGGCCACAAACCATGCGCTGTGTTGAATGTGGGTTCTCACAACATTGTCTTTTTGTTATCCTGTTATTCAGCGTTTGTGGTCAAATTAATTCACCCCGTTTGACTGTACAACACGCTTACAATAACCAAAACTAAGATGAAGCAGAAGCTCTGCGAAATGGTGGTTGAATTTTACCTTTTTGATTGTTTATGTGTCATGAATGAAGATGAAACAATGACTAAAAAATACAGAATGTGAGGTGAAATGGCATCTAAATGTTCCTCAGTCTCATCTCACCTCAGTGCGCGGACATCAGAAGCAGAACTGGATTGTCATAATGCATCATAATGACACTGTCACTACTGAAGCCCTGAGTCACAATAATGTGTCATGACACAAATATGTTGTGAATTATCTGGAATTCTGACTTAAATAATAATAATTATTATAATTTTTTGTTGACAGAATTGACTGTTCTTTCTCTACAATCTATTTGGGCAATATCGCAGCTCATTTTTCGATGCAAGACAAATATCTATTGAAGATATTATTAGCAGCCAGTGAGAAAGCTGTAACACGAAAATGGTTACAGACCGAACCTCCAATAAGACTGACAGGATAGATGTTGTGACTAATGTTCAAAGTATGGAGAGACTGAATCTACGGGTTAATAAATTCTGGCAATACTGGGAAAAAAATGGATTGTGTTTGTGACCTCATGAGATGATTACTGAGCCATTACTGTATGAACTGATACCTATTTCCATGAATTTCCATGAAACCTGAAAAGCGCAAATGACTTTAAACAACATAACTTTGTCATGGCAGATGCTTTGTAATTTATTACATTTCCAGATGTAATTGTTAGTTTTTTTTTAATCTGTTATCTCGAGATCACAGGTTTATTATCACATTATACTGGGATAACAATCAATGAATTATGTGTCACAAATGAGAAATCAATTTCCAAAATGCAGACATTAACTGTGGGGGATTATTTTCATTTTGCTGTTTTTTTTCTGAAAATAATATAATCTTAAATTTTAAATGGAAGCATGACACAATACATGTTGAAATGTTACATTTGCTATTCCTCAAACAATCACAGTTTTGGCTCACACTGGAATGAGTCTTAAATACCTCGTTAAAGCTTTATTATCACACTGGTTGTATAATACCTCAATGACAATTGAAAGAACCGTACTGTACTGGTATCCTAATTATTCATGAATTACACTCTGAAACGCCCCCTTATTAAAGTCTTCAAATGGAGTCACGGCAGAAACGTTATTTAAAGCCTTTGTAACCTTTCGTCTGTTTTCATGCAAAAGAAATCCCTAATTACAGAGATTAGCGCGCTGTAATTGTCCTCTCACACGTAATAGCCAGGTATGGCGCACAGTACAATAAAGCACCATCTGAGCTGAGGGATGCACAGGGCCAGTAGGAAGTAAGATGGACAAAGTTTTGTTGCCAAATGACTTTAATTTGATGTTTTGGCGCTTGCTTCCTTCAGAAATAAGTCAAAAGAGGGTTTAGATTTTGTGTAATTTAATAGGCTGAAAAGGGCAATCACTGTTAAGTTTCACAAAGCTGGAAATGGATTTAATAGGCTGAGGGCTGGTATGAAAGAGGATTAGTTAATAAGAATCTTTTAAACACCCAGAATTAAATTACAGTGCACTCTGGCTCTAAATGTGAACTGTGTTTGAGAGATTCGCCATCTATTTAATTCCTATTTTACTAGTAAGAACAATTTGAGTCATAAAAAGTGTGATTCATCTGATGAAATTTTAAAACGACACATTTAGTTTCCAGCACAAAAGAGACTCCAGATACTGTTGCAGGTATACCTTTTCAGCCTTCTCTCATTGTTAGATATTTATGTTCATTCTCGGTCGATATATCCTTGTTATTATCCTGACTCAAAACTGTTTCTGAGCATGTCTTTTGTCTCACATATTTCCTTATCCTGTCTGGCTGATGGATCAAAACACACACCGAATGTCACCGAAACCAGTATTCTGGAGGGATGCCCAAAAATCACAATAGTAAGTTGATTTGTTAACACAATCATCATCACACCGAACAGTCACTCGCAAGTACAATCACACTTTAATATCCCAAACCATCCAATCCAGCATTTTTTATAATGTTGTCATTGTCACTTAGGACTCTAGATGCTAGACGTGTTCCAACAAGCCTGGACACGCAGAGGATTTAGGAAAAGCCTGCTCTTCCACCATCACTTCATAACGTGTTAACATTCCTTTACAAGATGGAGTATCACCTCGTGAAAGAAATGACTTCCTGTTGCATGGTGCCATATAGTAATGAATACATCCCCTTCGTTCCCTGTTCCTATCTAACGTACACACATTCTTCAGTCATTACAAATGGATGCTGGTCTGTTTGGTTTTTAAAACAGGCCTGACAGTTATTAAATACACATTGCCATGCTTGCCGCTAACGTTCGCGCATTCCTCTAGAGATGGTGAATGGCGCCCACGCATCACAAGATACTGGCACAAGAGACAGACACCAAGAATATTTTGTTGATAGTAACCATAAAGTAATTGTGAAATACACCGTCTTTTAGGGTGTAGGGTGTAATGTTCCTTTTCTGGGTCAACAAAAATAGTTGAGAAATTTAAATTATAGGATGCGTTAGCAACTGTAAAACACTTCTTGTCTCTTGTAAATTACAAGACTTGAACTTTGTGTTGACTTCTTTGTAACCTGAAGTAAAAAAGTAAGAAAAGCCTATGACTCAGTTGTTCCTCTGAGGGACTGGACGCTCAGCTAAAATGATTAGGTGAGTAAATGATTAGTCGATCGACAGAAAATTAATCAGCTACAATCTTGATAGATGAGCAATCAAAAATGGCAAAAAGTCACTGATTCCAGCCTCTCAAGTGTGAATAGTTTCTGTTTTTCTCACAGTCTCCTATGATAGCAAACTGAATATCTTTAGGTGGACTAGGCATTTTTCTCTGTTTTCCAAATGATTAATCTAGAAAATAACAGTCAGATGATCTGATAATGAAAATAATTGTTGATTATAGCCCCATGGATGCTATTTTTTAAAAATTCTGCTCCAAGAACGCACACACAGCAAGGTGCAGACCAGTGTGAGCTTCAGTGGGAGTCCAGCAAAATTAAAACACGTCTTCATCCAGGTGAGATAGCCAAAAACATTACGTGAATAAAGTCCGGTGTGCAGGAGAAGTGTGGTGTGAGACGTGTTTTAATTTTGGACTTGCTATTAAAGGTTTGACAAATTTGGTTGTTGGATTTGCTTCTTCCACTGATTTATCAGCATGTTAATCAATTCCTTCTTCCTCTGGGCCTTCAAAGCACACACACACACACACACACACACACACACACACACACACACACACACACACAGGTCGCAGTGAACAGGTCCATCCACTATGCAGGATGACCCAATGTGCCGAAGAAGGGACACACCTTTGCCTTGCAAAAAAAAAAAAAAGAAACTGTTAACATCTTACTTTTAGTATCGTGCAGCATGCTTTGTTGAGATTTTGAATATTTAATGACATGAAGGCACATTAAACATATTTTCTTGATGTTGGTGATGATGGTTGTCTGTTGATTGTATGACGGGTTTGTTATTTAAAGTAATTAATTATTGCATTACATCCTGAACAGGTTTTATTGATAATGACGGTTGCATCGGTTAACTGGGAAATGCTTTTCTAATATGTTTTTTTTAAAATTATTATTTATTTCTTTATGCTGCAATTGTTTTCACTATATTGTATTAAGATATGTTATTCAAATTTAACTTGTTCATTCACTTATCAACATTTTGAGATATTTTTTTAAAAGATCCTCATAGTTTTATCTATTACATTTTATCACACTTGTCATTTTTCAGTTTCACTGATCTGTGTTTGGTAATCACATCACAAGTAAAACGAAACAAAACTACACTAAACTAAAATGAATCAAGTAAATTAACCAAATTAAAACTAAACCACACAAAAAAATCTAAGCAAGAAACTTACAAAACACTTTAAAACATCTGTGTTAAATATGCATCTTTATGCAAGGTGTTAATGCTATAATTTGTCTGTTTTCTATTATCAAATTGTTGACAGTTTGATTGTGAGGTTAATTTAAAGGTGTATTCACCCTGAATAACATGATTCGTACCTCATATGAGGTAATGCAGTGGAAAAAGACATTTACCTGAATACCTCCACACACCTGTTAACACCCCAGGGAAGAAGCACCTGTTCACTGGCTCTGTTTACTCCCCCTCCCCTCAGTCTGTGAGTTGTAATCAGTGTCTGTGTGATGATTATCTACGGCCCATAACGCCATGTCTCATTCCAACAAGTCATGAAGGACATTATGTTGTAACAGGCGTGGCAGGCGAGGGAGGCTTTGTAGTTTGGAGGAAGATGATGATTTAATCTGCACAAATAATTTGACTATTATAGAATTGCACCAGTTTCTATTATACCTTCATGAATTACAGATATGTTCACCACGTCATGCAAGACCTAGCTGCAATCCACTTGAAGAACATCCAGATCCAATCAAACAGTATTCAGTTGTATCACTGATGAAAATGCAATCCGACCATCTACAGCAGAAAGCATCAGCTCACAGCTCTGAGCAAATAACTGCCTCTCGCTGCATGCCAGACAGACAGTTTGCTAAATGTACATAGTGAATCTCTCGTATTACTTTCATATGAAGTATGCATTCACTTATTCATGGTGTCAGGCAGAGAGCAAAATTAAATGCAGATCAAAATGACAACAGATGATTTGCATAGGAATGTCTTGGCTTTGATTTGAGCACAGGACAGGCTGATGGCATTCTTTGAGCAGTGGTGTTTCACTCCCTCTGCTGGTTAGCAAATGAAATGTAAATTGGGAATGTTATTCCAGATTTCATGTCAAAAGTTAAGAGAAAAGAGGTCATTTTGTTGCCTGATACCAAGCTCAAGTTAGGTTTGGAGACTGGACCAGAGTAATAAATATAAAAATTGTATACTATTTTTGTTAGTTTGTTATTTCAACTTAGTTTAAGTCAAATCTTTCGCATTAAAAATCTGAGATACATGGAAAACTTTCTTGAACCAATGTCCACAAGAATTACCACAGCGACTGCACTTTGCCATATTTCTTGCCAATATCGCGTGTGGAAGCACTGACTCATCAGTTGCTCGCATGATTTACATCTGCTTTTGTAATATGAAAGAAAAACATCTCTGCTTTCTTTTAAAACAGTAGCTCACACCCTTCTTTGACCTACCTTTGTTTTTTTCCACTGCTCCTGTTATAGACACACTGCCGCTGACGTACTATGTCCCTCCTTAATTACTGCAACGACATAAATAGAAAAGAAAACATACCATTAGTGTTAGTCAAGATTACAATATGATAATATGATTGTCATTATCACTCTTTTTTGGGGGTGGGGGTGAGGGGGGGCTGCCTTCATTCAGTCATTTTTTTTTAAAGATGTGTTTATGTAAATAGTGTTGCCTAATTCACACACATGCAGTCTGTGTAAGAAAGCTTAGACAATAATTAGGCTTGGATATTAAGTGTCTGAAGGATGATGAACCACTGCCCTTTAAATGCAACTCAAGAATTTAACATTGGAGTATCAAATTAAATTAATCAATATCAGCTGTAAATGCCTTTGAGGCACAGCCTACTGTCCTCAAGTGGTACTGCAGCGCCACAGGCTAAACAGTCTATGGACTGCTGCAAATAACAGGAAACAATACATGTATTTTATTTATGTATGTATCTATTTGTATTTGTTGTCAATGTAGCCTTGCTGTTTTGAATCTACTTCTATTTTTTGAGGGATATATAATCAATATTACTACAAGAACTTGCAGGTACTATATACTGTATTGTTCTAAATAAAGTAAAAAAACAAAAAAAAACAATAATAATAATAACAAATGAAAGGAAAAACATATAAATTGACGAATAAGTTATGACATTAATTTGCAGATTTCACCGTATCAAAGAAAAGATCCTCTTTTGTCATTCGTGATATTAAATTTGTAAATAAAACCTCGCCGTTGTCCGGAGTCACGTGACTCAAGCGTAGCTGTCGTGCGTCAAGCCGCGCTATGAAACAGGTGAATTCAACCCGGAAGTGAGATGTTCCTCGTCCCGAAAATGGTGTCTTCCGCAGCGTAATGCCGGACAAACACAACAAACATAAACGATAGATAGTTTATGTCGAACCAGAGGCGAAGCGACAACATGAAATATCTTGTATTTGTATGTCTGGCTGCTGCGGAAAATTAGTGAATTGCCTCTGAAGGCCAACAGGATGCAAAACAACAGAGCTGACGGAGGCTCCTACACGGTGAGACACAGCAGTTAGCTCACTTTGTAATCGTCGTTTCAGTTTATTCTTTCGTTACAACTGTAAAAAACAACTTTAAGGACGTTTTTGTATCCGTATTTTATGTCTTTCCACGTCGAAAAAGTGAAATTTATAGCAAAATACACCAGAATACAGCAGACTCCGACTTGAGTGATAGTGATATGTACAAACATAACTTCACATCTTTGAGTTGCCACAGAGACATATGAAGACAATGAAAATACTCGACTGAAATCATGTTTTTGTTAAGTATACTACAGTTAAGTTATTCTAATAGTATAAATGAGTTTATCCAATGTAACTGAATTGACTAAATGTTTCTTTCTTCTTTAGGACAATCTCATTGGGACTTTGCTTGCTATTTTTGGAAATGTGCTTGTCAGCATCGCCTTAAGTATTCAGGTACAGAGCTACTTCTGTTGAAGAAAATCTGATATTTACTTACTCTGGTGTCTGTTACTATACCCCTGATAATAAGGTATTAGTTACAAGTGCAAATACAGTCATTATGTCTCCTATATGGTATAATTTTGCCTCTTTATTAGTGTGCGTGCTATGTCATTGCTCTGTCAGCATACATCATCTTAAATAGGATTACACTTTAATTACTGTATAGTTTATTAGCTTTCATAGACGCTTTTATGGATTAAATATTCTATCACCTTATCACGATATATTAGTTTTCCCCCTGTTGCCCATTTCTGCAATACTGTTTATTTATAATTTCTCAACTACAAAACCATTTTACCTTGTTTGGTTTAAGACAACTTTATGTTTACTTTCTTTGGGCTACGCATAGCCAGCCAGTAAGTTTTCTGTTTACCTTCAGCCAGTCACTGTGTTTTACCAGCATGCCTTTCACTTGCAGAAATACAGCCATGTGACGTTAGCAGGGACGAAAGACCCGCGTGCCTTCTACCGCACTAAAACCTGGTGGTGCGGTTTTTTACTCACCTGTCTTGGGGAAGCAGCTAACTTTATCTCTTATGCCTTTGCGCCCCTCGCTCTCGTGGCACCTCTTAATGCTGTGTCTGTCCTGAGTGAGTGTTCGTTTCACATTCCCTGATATATTGCCAGTGATGTATGGACATAAACATTCAGCATAATCTCAGATAAATCGTGTACAAAAAGAAGCCGTTTCACTCTGAAATGGTCTTGAAAATATATATTAGCAGTATCAAACTTGTACATCAAATAAATGAAAAGGAAAGTTTGTATTAACATTTTGCATTGTGCTTTTCTTTGTTTTTCAGCAAGCTCAATTTTGGGGCTTATTTTTCTGCGTGAGAAATCTAAGCTAAAGGCCTTCGCAAGTAAGTTCAACATAAGTAAAAAAAAAAAAGGGTTCTGCGTGCATCTGCCAGCAATGTGCAGCTGAATCAGGTGCTACTCAGATCAGGGACAGCAAATTTCAGAAAGGAAAAACTGTTTCTAATGCAAACTCTTGGCACTATTAAAGCCTTTAAATCAATTGGTAAGTTTTGCATATGTGTTTGCCTGAAGATGTGGTTACAGTGGCACTGTCACTGACACTTATAAGCAAATGATAGTGAACTTGTGCCATTATATGCAAATTTTTAATCAGTCCCATGGCACTTGGCAGACTGCATTCTGCCTCTTTAGCTGTTAGTGACTGAAATTACAGCCAAAAGGTTTGCCTATGCATGAATTTCACTGTGTAAATCCTTCTACTATATTATGTTTTAGTTAACATTTTAACACTTTTCCTACCTCACAGAAACTGAATACATATAATTTGCTGTGTGTTATTTCAGAGCACTATTGGCTGTCCTTCCTGGGCTGTGTCCTTACCATAGGAGGAACGTACCTCTTTGTAGCGTTTGGACCAAACTCTCATGAAAAGCTAAAAGCAGAAAACATTGTGTTGCACATTGTAGGATGGCCTGTTCTCTTGTATCTGGTAAGATATATTCATTTAATTAATACACTGTTGTTTCCAGTCTTCAAATCTACTGTGCTTCCACTCCACACTGAGATATAAAACTACTGGGTTTAGGTGTAGCAGCCAAACGTATGACATTGCTAAACAGTATATTATACTTAGAAAGTTACAGCATTTTTAGAAATCTTATTTTACATATGTGGGCCCATAAAATGTAATTTCTACTCAACTATAACACCCATCATTCATGTTACGCTAATACAACATCTTTAAAAACCTTGCAGTACAGGTTTGGCAATTCTCATGTTCTATTTGTGTTGAGACTGTCAAAGGTGTTAAATCAGTGGTCATTTTTGAGGCTGTAGTTTGTAGTGTTCATAAGAAAATACGCTGTGTTTTTGTTGGAGATGGTCTATTTGCGAGTGTTGTTTGGCATAATGTGTCTGTTCATCTTGCATAATTGCAGTTTGTAAACAACAGAAATTCAGGCAGTTGGCTACTGTGAATTATAATTACAATGACATCTATACAAGTGAGTCATACAGTATTATGTTAAATACCAATTACTAGTGTGTGTCATCTTTAATCTTTGTCTAACAGTCGGCATTTTTATGAATTTTTAAGGCACGTATAGTTAAGAGGCCACATTGTCACTCCGTGAATTTCTGGTGTATCAGTCACAAATCATCGTTTAATGTGGAGAGGAGTAAATGTCTCAATAATCATGAAAGCGCACAGTATGCCAAACATTGGACAACTGCAAGATTAATTATGCTATTTTTAAATCTGCTGTGGTTCCTGTTTTGTCTATTTGATATTAACGTGGTGTTAATTGTTGTTATCCTTATCGACAGCTCCTGGAGATTATCATGTTCTGCCTGCTTTTGTACTTCTACAAACAGCATAATGCTAACTACCTCGTTATTATTCTGCTGCTGGTTGCTCTACTGGGTGAGTCTCCAGCACTAAGAGTCAATCTATAAAGTCACACTATTACCATAATTTATTGGATTGCATGGTTCAATATAGTTATTTTGATGTTCTGAATGTTCAAGAGGCACCAAAGCTGGTGTGAAACTATTTTTATTTCACTGTTTGTTCTTTGTTTAACTGTACTTTGTGTTTGGTGCGCAGGCTCTGTCACAGTCATTACAGTGAAGGCGGTGTCTGGCATGTTGGTTCTCACCATCGAGGGCACCATGCAGCTCAACTACCCGATCTTCAGTGTCATGTTTGTGTGCATGGTGGCTTCAGTGGTCTTCCAAGCCAGGTGAGTGACTGGAGCACCAAAGACATTTACTGCAGTTGGCTGTAGTGGTGGCAAAAAGTCTTACATACACATACATACAAAAGCTTTTGTATATGAACTACTGTAACACTTGCTTGTTTTTAATCATGACTCTGTGGTGCAAGCTACAGATGAACAAAATGAGTCATGGTCTTTCAATAAGTTTTCCTGAATAGCATTTGTTCACTGTTTTTTTGTGTTATTGTCGTCTTAGATTTCTCTCCCAAGCTTGTAAGCTGTACGACTCCTCTCTGATCGCCAGTGTCAACTACATCCTCTCCACCATCTTTGCTGTGACAGCTGGTGAGTTATGGGATTCTTTGCTGCAGGTTTTTTTGATAGGTAGTTTTTAATCTGACCTGAGTTAACAGCTGTGTGTAATTCACTGCCCATCACAAAGAAAAGCAGCAGTGTTATGGAGCCTGGGGAGCAACACTTTACCTTTACAGTCACAACATGGAAGTCATCCAAGGTTTCCTGTTTTCTGGTTTTCAGGAGCTGTGTTTTATTTAGAGTTTAAAAAGGAAGACATTCTTCACATCAGCATGTTTTTGCTGGGGTGAGTGATCATCAACCAGTCCATTATTTATAATGCTATAACCCAACTCTAAGCTACACAGAAAACAGACGTTTGATGAAGGCTGTAACTGATTACTTTGTGCCGTGTACAGATCTGCAGTCTGTTTCCTGGGGGTCTTCCTCATCACCAAAAATAGGAAGAGGACAAAGACCTTTGAGCCTTATGTCACTATGAATATGGCTGACGGTCAGTATTAACTGTACATGAATAGAAAATACTTTTATTTAGATTTAAAGCTACACTGGGCACATTTCTTTATCTGTAGAAACACTGTACACAGGTCTTTGAACTCATTACTATTCACACTTTTAAACACTAAATACAGGAAACTGAGAGATTTTAACTCTGCAGTTGCTTATTTGAAGTTGTGTAGGAAGTGCGTACGGAAGTTAAACTACCTGTTTTTTCCATGATCAGGTGTCCCAACTATTCATGACAAGGGCATGGTGGTTCAGCCAGACTTCAACGGTTCTTTCTCTTACGGTGCCCTGGTCAACAATGATGGAGTGGCTCCTGCTAATCTACCCGCCAACCTAGAACAACCGGCAGTCAGCTCCCAATCCACTGATGCATCTCATGGGCCGCCTAACCTGAAGAAAGATTAGAACCAACCATTTATATTGTTTTTCTTTTTTCTTCACTCAATTTTACTATAAACACGATTCAAGGACCTTGAAAGGCAAATATGGGTATCTTCAATTTTCACATGAACACCAGTATAGGAAGATTTCCTGACCTTCCACAACCCTCCAGCCCAGTTGGAGGTGTCCATTGGGTGCTTTCATGTTCTCTTTACTCTGTCTTGCACTCCTCTCTACGTGATTTCTTTTTGACATTCCTAAACCAAAATGTGACCTTTAGTAGTTTTCCTATTTTCAGACGATGTCAGCTGTATTCATTCCAAAAAAATCAACAGAAGTAACCTGAAGCTGCTGGATGTTATGTCGGTAGAGACCGCATGGATTCACAAACATGGCTGCAGAAATATGACCGCAGATACAGTGTTGTGCCTTGAAGCTTACTGCCCTGAGTTAGCTTTGAGATGTGAGGATTGACCTCTATGACTGTTTAGCAATTCTGTTCCCATTTACCCATAAATGGGAACATGCAGTGACGCGTTCTTCCATTTTTAAAGAGGATAGTGAAGTTACTCCTCAATTTCAGGTCATTACCAACAATATTATGTATATAATGTAACTGCAGACTTCTTCAGAAGACTTGCCAATGAACATTTTAACTTTGCAGCTGTTTTAAATGTCTGCCTCTAACTCTGTCTTCTATGAGCAGTTATCACTCCACAGTTCTCTGCCTCGTTCGTGGGATTGTATTGATACTTTTTTTCCGATGTGACCAAACAATGGCTGCAATGGTTTTAATTTATTGTAAGTTATTTATTAATTTTCAAGTTTGCTTTTAATGTGCCTTGAAAAGTGGCTTTACACTGGATAAATTACTGTAAAGGCTGTACATGACCCAGGTAGGCGAGGGGAGCATCGCTGCAGCAGTTCAGTTATCAAAAGGCAACTGATCTGTCAGTGCGTCTCTGAATAAGAATAAAAACCTGAATCCTTTGAAATGAAAGGTAGTATCTAGTATCTAGTTAAATGTATAAGTAGAAAAAGTCTACTCAAGTCTAAATAGTGTTTTTGCCGTAAACCTGCAGTGCGGAACTTTTACATATAAATGAACGTCCGTTACATTCAAGCCCTTGCCAAACGAGTTCACACAATGCTGATTAAGCCTATCACAGCCAGATAAATCTCAAAGTATACATATATTTCACAGTATACAGACTTTTTGGAGGGACATTGCCGCACTGGCAGTTTGAATGTGCACCCAGAGACTTCAGAAACCCAGCCTAACTTCCGGTTAGTCCTCTGCTAACCTGAATGGGGATAAAATAACTGAATTGTGCGGCTCTTCTAGACTTTCCAAACCTAATTGGACCAAATGGATCAATTTCTGATAGTGAAACGAGTCAAGGGGGGGATGCTGCGTGACGCTCGCAGCGATTTATCCACGTTTTACAGTCGCAACAGTAGCTACGGAGGCTTCGCCGTAGCCTATGACGTCAGCATATGTTGACAGTGTTTTTGTAGTTACTCTCACTGCCAGAAGGGGGAGACAAAAGTCCCGCAGCCCAGCTTTAAAGAACTTTAAATTTAATTTTGGTTGTCCTTTAACTTAATGCCTTGGAGTTTCTGATGACATTATATCAAGAAATGAAACCGAAAATATGAAGTTGATGTTGATAAATTACCATTACCAATTATTTGTAATGTTACCTTTTCATTTTTAGAAGCTGAGAGATAACACAGCAGTAAGTGAAATGTCTTTAAAGTGTTCTGCGATTAAATACTCAATGAATAAAAGGCTGCATAAATCAGATAGACTCCATCTCTACATACAGTATGTGGCAATGCATTTTTACAGTGTTAATAAAGCAGAGAGCCTCAGCACAGTATGTAGTACGTGGTTATTTTGGTGGTATGGCCTAAGGTTGTTGACTGAAGTGTGTTGTGTGAAGAAGCTCAACATTTGCATCCCTGTGTGAACTAACTGAAACCAGTCTTGCTGTTAATACTGGCTGCTAATGAAACCAGAACAGCCTTTGAAACACTGGTGCTGTTAAAGGCTTAAACTTTTCTCCTTGTAAATTATATGTTGATAATTACTCGTTTTAAGTCATTTTTAAAGGAAAAGAACCCCCCTCCAGTTTCAGCTTCTTCAATCTGAGTATTTTCTGGTTTCTTCAGTCTTCTGATAGTAAACTGAAGATCTTTGGGTTGCATCTTAGGCTTTGTGAAACATTGTGAGACACATCTGACATTTTTTAGACCAAACAACTAATCGATGAATCGATAATGAAAATGTTATTTGCAGGTGTTTAAATTAGAAACTTGCACAAGATTATGTTCATACTCCAGTTACCTGGAACTTGTGATAAGCATTTGTTGATCACAAAATTTTCCCAGCTTCACTAGTTTTTAAAAACTTGACATAGGTCTGATAGTCTAAGACATGGTTTTCTACTGAATAAAATATGCTATTATCCAAAATAACTATTAAACAACAATTTAATTTATTTAGCAGTGTGTGTGTGTGGAGTCATAATCCTATAATCCAGTGTGCACTCTGGTGCCTAAAAAAAAATACTACTAAAACCAACAACCTGGCCTCTTTTTGAAACCTTTTAGCCTCGCGTTGTCTGCAACAAGTCATGCAAAGTTGGGGAACTAAATGTCAGCTTTAAATATTCAAAATTGAAGTAGTTTGTCCTGTAAGTGTGTGAGCAACAGGTGGATCCACGAGTATGAACTGCGATCTATCTGAAAACATCAAAAGGCCAATAGAGATGTAACTACGTCATTGTGTTTACACGGCAGATGAGATTGTTTGTTGATCGACAGGCGGAGTGACACGGCTCAAAGCAAACTGAAGCGCAGTTGGCAGCAGGGCGCGCAGTGTGCCACTTCGCCGCTCGATCGCCACCAATCTTGACGCGCAGCATCCTCCCCTTTGCCGCAACCTCATTGGTCGCCGCGAGGCTGCGCCGGCATTTCATTGGTCTCACCTGCGGCTCCCTGACGCTGGAGTAGGCTGCATCGGATGGTGTCCGGTAATCCAGCAACAACAAACACCGACGCCTTTGACAGCAGCCTCTCAAATATCACAACAGCTGCAACAAAGTCGGCTGAAAATCCTGCTTTTAGCCCTCTAGAAAATGAGTTGTCTCTGCCGCTTTCACTGACGGTAGTGAGGTGAGTTTTACAGACACTGAGCAGCATTTGAACCGAGTAGAGAAACAAATTACAACATGAACTTCATTTCCAGGGTTTTCTAGGCGTGTGAGCGCCACCGTGACTCTGTGGGAACTTTCGTATGGATTATCCTTTCATTACAGGCTGAAAATAGTGTTTGGTTGTCAAGACAAAAAAGTGCCTTCACGAGTTACTGTTATTATAAACGCTCGTGCCGCAGTTTTTGCACGAGCGCTTTGCGTAATATGCTGGGGTTTCCCGTTTGGGATTACGAGCAACATCCATGGTTTGATGTCAAAATCCTCTCCGGCTATTTATACCGAGGACGTGTGACGTTATTGGTGTCACTGCCCTCGTGTGCTCCTGTGCCACGTCATTGTACAGGTATAACATTAGTGCAGGTTATAGGTTTTGATCTATAATCAACGTCCACTCTGGATTTATTCTGAGTATTTGAGATCCAGTTGATTTTCAGACGTTATTGTGATAAAAATAAAGGCGATAAGCTTCATTTGGTTATATAAGCCGCTAGATGTCACTCTGTCCTCAGGACAGCATTGGAAATTTTGCCGTTACAGGAAATCTGAGTGAAAGTTTTATATATTAGTGTCAGACTTGGCTTCATCATAACATTTTCTTCAGATTATTGAATTATTTTTATTCTCCACTGTGTTGCTTTTGACTAAATCTACAAGTTTGCACAAATATTTTTGAAGGTGAAAGTTTATCGAGACTATTAAATCAGTAGAGATATTAAATAGGCCTATCTCAAGAGACTAGGACTGCAGATAACTATAATAATTTTCATTATTGATTAACCTGCCAATTACTCTTTGGATCAATTCATTGTTTGGTCTATGAAATATCAAAAAAAGAGAAAAGGCCAAGGTGATGTCTTCAAATGTTTGATTATGTTTATTTTGAACATGTAACAAATCAGTAAAAGAACAAAACAAGAATAAGAAATAAAATGAACAGTAAACAGCTACTGCAAACTCCCAATAAACAAATTCTAATAAACAACATAAATAAACATATATAAATATTACATGTCCGTAAATGATTAGGAAGAGGTTTACACTTATATATGGTCCCACCCCTTCTTCATAACTCAATTAACTCAATATTTATCATATATACAACTCACAACCAACTACCCCAAAGCTATTATGTACAACCCAACTATCCCCCCAGTGTCAATCAGATATAAAAACCAAAAGATATTCAGTTTACTCTTTGTTATATATAATACTAAACATTTGAGATGCTGGAGTCTGAGTTTTTTTCACGACGTTTTTTTTTTTCACAATTTTTGCTTGAAAAATGACTGAAACTAGCTACGAGGCACCCATGTGAGATTAAAAGATGGTTCTCTAGAGACTTTGTACTGGGAGCAGCTGGTATATTTTCTCATGGTCTCCAATGAATGCTCAGATATAATTGAACCATTAACAGACAGATATGTGATATGTGATATTTCAAGCAGCAAAACTGACCTAAAAGAAGGATCTAAACATGGAACTTTCAGTTTTTTTCCTCTCTGTTTTCCAATTATTTCTTTTTTTTACCTCATATTTGCTCCTGTTGACATTTCTTGCTTATTGTGTGCTTTTACTGTCACTCTCCTTCATCATTCTTTCTCCTCTCCCTGTCTCTCTTTTATCTCTCCCGCACCTTGCGTCCCTTGATGAACACTTTACTGCGACCCTGAAATCTTCACGCCCCAGTGTCTCACTATCACCTCATTTTCTCCACAAACATCCAGCCAGTATATTCACCTTATCTCCCAACGTCCAATCTCTTAACCTCCCCTTCTCCCCAGTCGGATCTTTCCCAGCCTCTGTGGTTCCACACCCGTCTGTCTGCAGCCTCCTGAAAAGGCTCGAGATGCTGCGAGAGAGCTCCAAGGCTTGGAGCAACGGCTCAGAGGCCTACAGCAGCGATCCCGAGGAGGACGAGGAGGAGGAGGAGGACATGGTGTTTGGGGAGAATGATCAGGACAGCATGGCGGAGGAGATGATGGATCTGAGCGACCTCCCCACGGCGCTATTCGCCTGCAGCGTCCATGAAGCCGTGTTTGAAGAGGACGCGCACAAGGTGGGATGGAGCAAACTCACTTTCTGGGTCATATTTTGGTCATGTGTGTGTGCGTGTACATGTGTGTGTGTGTGTGTGTGCGTCAGTCTGTGTATGTTTGAGTCATCTTGCTGAATGTGTCAGCGCGTCCAAGATTCAAAGCCCAGCAACACGTGCATGATGTCATCCACAGCTTTTGCTCCTGCCTGTCAAAGTCCAGTCACCATCTCAAGCTGCGCTGCTGATTGCTCAACCGCACACACACACACACCTGATGCCGGCTGTTTATTTGCCAGGGAACATCAATGCAGGGCAGAGGATTACAATATGGCTTGCTCAGAATCGTGAGCCTTAATCCATGTGCCTGTGCATGTCATTCAATCATCACCCCATGCAATGTCTCATATGTGCCCACTTATGCTTCTAGATGCGGCCACAAGCCTCCTACAAAAGCATCAAGTACAATCACACTTGTGCACACACATTTATATGCCATCAAGGCCTCTCTGGGACGCGTCCAGTCTCTCAGTCACAGCTTTATCAGACTCCTCGGACAGAGAATACTTGGATCACTGGATCCTGTTTGCTGGAGGAGGATATAAAGATAATACTTTCAATTTTCAAAAATCCAATAATAGTGTCCCTCCATTTCTCCACCCTTGCAGCCGACATGCTTCCCATCTCCTCTACTCTCTTTGTATCTCCCTTATTCTGTCTAGTCTCTGCATCTGTATCTTAAAGCTATCCATCTCATCTTCCTCTTAACAGTTTTCGCTCCTCTTTGTGCTCGCAATATACGCACTTGCATGTTAACTTTCTTCTCCTTTCTTTTAGTATTCCCCCTCTGTCTCTCTCTCCTAAGTGTTCTTTATTTATCCTCTCTGTGTATATAAATGCAAAGCAGAGAGGCTAAATCTGGCGCATACACAAAATCCCTTTAAATGAATCACTCTTGCTTTGTGAGTTTGCTGTTTGTACACCCATTGCTCCTAGCAGCGGAGTCCCCCGCCCCCACCCCCTCCACCCACCTTCCCTCCCTTCTCTTTTTGCCTCCTCACTTCATTACGATTCACACTCTGGCTTTTAAGTGGAAATGCCACCCACACACCCTTCAGTCAGAGCATGTCAATAGATTGTTCTCCATATGATTCAATTAAATGAGCCATGCTAAAAATAGAACTTTTGACATTTATTTAAACTTTCAAAACGAGGACAGGAAAGGAATGAGGTATGAAATAAAAATAAAAAAATAAAAAACAGGTTGCTTGTGATATTTTCAAAGCACGAACAGGGACTTTATTAGGTTGTTTTTGGCTTGTAGCAGTGCTGTTTGATTCTCTACACACACAGAGTCTTTAACTTATTCTAAAATTGCGAAATTTCAGCGTTTTCCTAACTGATAGAAACTTGACATCTCTAAACTCGACATCATCAGTGAAGAACAGGGACATGGCAACCTACATTTTTGTGTCTTTGGGCTCTTGGCTCGCTCCCAACACCGACATTACCTTCTGTTTCTGTTCTCAAAGGCCTGCATGCAGGAGGATGTGCTGTTTCAGTAATCACGCTGTGCTCCTTTAGAGAAGGAGGGAGGGACAGAGAGAGAGAGAGAGTGAGAGAGATGTGCCCCCATATTTATAAGACGCTCTTAGCAGGCTGTAAAAGCCTTTTCCTTTCTTCTGCGTTAGTGAAAAGAAAGTAAAACCTAGTGGCACACTTTCTCTTTTATGTTGCCCTGACTAGCTTTTAGGTTAAAATGGAGAGACGCCTTAAAAGTGCTTACTGTTTCGTTAGGAGGTTCAGCTGAGGTATTGCCAGATCAGCCCACCTCTTTATTATTCATTTACTAATTAAAAGTAAATTCTTGTGATTTTAATGATCTGTCGGATCAGTCGCTCAAACAGGCATTATTTTTGATTCTCCATGTTCTCCATGTTTCCATTTAAATGAAGTCCATTTTGTATTTGATGCTAAATGTCTCAAAAAGGTCAAAAGTTTGGATTCATTTCGAGCATCTTAAAGACTATTTTGTTCACTATTTTTCAAAGCATATTGAAGGATTTTAGATTTATTCATGTGTTTTTTTTTCCTACCTTCGGGGGCCACCGTCGTTAAATATGAAAATCAAAACATGAAATTTGTTTGAGAAAGATAAATCTTTACAATGAAAAGCACGTCAGCAAGTCTGTTCTTTTGCTTTCTTTGGAAAAACGTCCCACCTTTCCTCCTGGAAAAATTTTTTATTGTTTGTACATATGATTCAATTTTTCTAGTTTTTTAGTCCAATGCCTTTCTCCATCTTGATAAAGGTTGGTGGACTGTATAAACACCAGGGACAATGATTGGAAGTACAGGATTTTATCGGTCTATATTACAATGTTGTCTCTAAACCAAAATAAACCGAAAGAACCTTCACCCGCCCCGCAATTCTGACCCAAATTGAATTGTACTGAATCTGCACTGAGTCATATCAGACTTGTAAAGTGCTGAGTCGCATTTATCCCTGATTAGCTTCCTTAGGCTGATTTTCACTGTGGTCTGAGGGACGTTCATCTTATTCCGTTGTGCAGACGATTAACAGTGTTGCATAGACTGAACACAGCTGCCGACCAGTGTGGCTTCTAATTTTGACATGATTCATTATCTGTAGCACCCTCGGAAAACAAGTGTGTACAAAGAGTGAGTGAGGGAGGTAGAGACAGAGGTGTGTGTGGGCAAAGTAACGAGGCAAAGTGGTTTCTGTGCTTGTCAAGAGAAAGGTCAGAGAAGCCATTATAAGTGGTCCCTCATAGGGCCCAGTGTATATCAGGCCTAATCAGCACAGAGCAAAGCTTTCATCACTGCTCCTGCTGCTGTCAGACTGAGCCCTCCTCAATCCATAACCAGTGCAATCAAGCAAGCAGCGGCTGCAAGCTTTACACAACACCAAAGCAAAATGTTTTGATCTGACAGGTAATGAAAACCAAACAAAATGTTTTTAAGTTGGTGGTCTGCATTGCTGCGGGGTCATACAATATAATTCATTTCAGCTTAAAGCCGCACTAATCAGTATTTTTTTTTTTTTTTATATGGACAGTGGGTCAAGTTGTCAAGTGCAATGTGAAAGATGTCGCCTGCAGTGACGAAGCCACATAGAATTAATACCCGACTCTGCAGTTTCTTTCAGCTCTATTGAGCTTTTTAGCATCTTTTAGGGTGTTGTTTTAGTTTTACAGCCTCCATCTGTACTGTTTGGGCTCACATCGCTCTCATTTCAATAAAGAGAGATTAACTGGAAGTGGATAACAATATTTATTGATGTTAGCGACCGTCAGAAAGATTTTTTGGCGATTAGACTCCAACAAGGTGAAGTATCTTCATAAAACATAGGCCCTTATGAAGAGAGGAGATAGGACAGGACCCCCCCCCCCCGGAGTCTAGACACTGGTGGTGGAGTGGAGCCAGCAGGTGGTTGATGGAAACCTATGGACCAGTCTTCTTGGATATCATGGAGGAGGAAGTGCGTTGCTCAGTAGGAAATCTGAAAGACAGAATGGCAGAATTGCAGCGATACTTAAAGAACGGCATCTAGAGGCGTCTGATTGGTTTGAGGAATGTGGGCAGAAATATCATTGGTCAGGTATGGTGACATTGGAATTGTAAATGAAGGGATTTTGACAGCGTGGGAAAGCGGATGTTACCGAGAGAAATGGAACAGGAGGATATTTGCCTCAGGAGTTGTTGGAGAGCTGAAGGAAACACCACTCAGAATGAATGCTAATGTTGCCCTGTGTCGTCTGGATGTGTAAATAGGCAACTGTTTGCTGACACATTAGCCATATCAACTATAATATTTATATAAGGTGATAATATTTCAATGGTGTGTTCACAGCTTGTTCTGCTGCCCCCAAGTGGCCAAAAAAAGTATTGAGACTGCTTTAAAGGTTTGGCTTACCCAAATTACCAAAAACATTTTCCGACTTACCTCTAGTGGACTCTGTGCAGATAGTTTTGGTTGGGATTTCTGCCTCTACATCAATAGAGTTGAATGTAATTTGTTTGTGTTGCTCACAGTATTGAAAACTGACATTTATAAAATTCACCAGCTGTGTATCTCTGATAGTGGTGACAATACAATACCTGAGTTTGGAGAGACAACTAAGCACAAAAAGCAAAACTGTTGTATCTGCGTGGCTAGGTACTACGAGAAGTAAGAGAGAAAATATGTTCCTCTATAATTTGGGTGAACCAACCCTTTTAATGATATGCACATTGGCTTCCCAGTGCCAAGAATACCAGCAGCAATGGATAGCTTTCTCTATCTTTACTGCAGAAGTGCTGCAAGGATTTTTCAAACAGTTCCACTTAGCGATGCATTAGCAGTGTAGCAGTGATAGAGCACTGTAAGTATGTGAAAAGTTGAGCTGCTCTGATGGACCCACTTCAGTCTAATGTGTTTGATAGTGTGACTCATATATATATATATATATATATATATATATATATATATATATATATATGGGACGATAAAGTAAGACGACCCCAGCGCAGAGCGGAGCAATGAAACACATAAGGGACTAAGGATAGCGTGATAGAGGATGTGAAAAGTGAGTGTCAGTGTATGTGTGTGTCTGTTATCTGCACACACAATGCATGTACATACAGTGTGCATGCATGGTAGTACCAGCGTGTGGTAGTGATATGTTTGCATTTGTCAGACTACAGTCTATTTTTGGGCGTCGGTCTCGGGGGGAGGGAGGGGGAGGGGGGGGGGGTGAACGTGAGGGAGAGGGTGCTTGGCAGGCTGAAGGTCAGACATGATGCAGTGCAGAGTGAGTGAGTGCCGCTGGCCTCTGCTCCTGCTGCGGCCTGAATATTATTCTGGTACACTGACTGGGGTTGTCTCACCGACCTGGTGTGCTTGTTTTGCATCTATTTATTAAACAGAAGAACGCAGAAAGCAATTGCTGAGCAGACAACAATAGAAAGCACAGTTTGGCTAAATTGAACAGTTGTGGCGCCTCAAGGTGGCAAAGTTCTTGGCACATTTGACAAGATGAACCGTGTTTTCTTATCCAATGACGATTTTCCACTTTTCTCTGTTGAACTGGCGAAATGTACTCGTGTGGTGTTCGGGAAAAGCAGACCAGACAGGAAATGGCGTGGGTGCGGTTGGAGTTAGCATGGCTAGCTGGCTGACGAGTTAACAGCTGTTATAACCTCTGTCACTGTCCTTTCACTCATCGCAGCTTGTTTTCACTGTGTGTGTTCTCATAGTCCTGAGACATTTAGTTCTGTCAATAAACAACTATTTTGACAATGAATTTGCTATTTAACCCATTAATAAGCAAAAATGTCAAACATTTGCTGGCTTCAACTTCTCAAATGTGAGGTTTGCTGCTTTTTTCCCCATTTTATATCATTGTCGGAGTGCTCGTGACAAAACAAGCAACTTGAAGACATCACATTGGGCTACTTGTGATGGGCATTTTTAACTACTTTCTGCCATTTTATTAGTTTTTACAAACATTCTGCTTTAACAAGAAACTTTTTTATTCATGCTGTCTTGGCTCTTTTTTTATATTCTTCAAAGTGGCTGATCCCTGAGTCGTCTCAGGTTGCACTTTTGAGTCCAGGAATCATATCTGTACCCGGATATTAGATTCGAAAATACCTCTTGAACACATTAACGGGAAAAATGCTTCCTGCAGCTTAGTTTATTATGTCATGTTGTACTTTCTAAACCCCTAATCTATATGCATCTTTCTACAAACATCTATTTAAAGACATCACAATATCCCCGCCATGATGAAACATTCACACAGTACCACTCCCACACCTTCAGATGAAGAGCTTCAGGGAAACACATTTTTTGGCTCTTTGATGAGTGATTATGATTTGGTTTTGTGCATGGCTGCCTCGATAAAAGCAACGGCTCATCTTGCCTACTACACAGGGGCTGATTATGAAACTATGAGATGTAGGATGCTCTGTAAGCCGCTGTGTCATTTGTTCTTAGTGGTGCTTCTGCGATTCTATTTAAATCAAGATTATTTTCTGGTTCAATCAGTCTAAAAAAAGAAACACTCAGCGGGCGCATTCAAGAATAGCAGTTCACAATACGACAACAGAGTATCATGTCTTATTTAACTGTTGCCAAGTATAAACGCACTCCTATGAATTGAGGAGTCATACAGTCCATAAAATGAAGGAGCTAAAATAAACCCACAGGCAACAGGAAGTTTAGTTAAGCTGACTGTGAGGATTGATAAGAACCAGTCAATTTTTGTATCTGTCTATATTCTATTTGTACTTCTACTTAATATATATGTATATTTCTTCACAGAAAGTCTGCTGGACTGTGATGTACATCTTAAACTTTCTAATCTTGAACTTCACTATACCACTCCCAGTTTGGCTCATACTGCCCTTATTTCCTTTTCTTTTACCTTTCTGTTTACTTGCAGAACTTTGTTGACGTCTAAATGTTGTGTGGCGCCCGAATCTGCAAAGCTTGCTCCCCTGTGATGCTGCTTCTTGGAGTTATTTATTAGGAAGAAGGTAGAGAGACCAGCATTCAAATCAATTTCTGCCGGTTGTCATTTACAGAAAAGGACTATTGACAGTCTCCCGGCAGTCGTTTTTTTTTTTGTTACTTCGCTGGAAAAACAATCATGAATGTGACTCTCCCCAATTCAATTTGCTTTACATTGGTTTGTGTTTATTTCTGTTTTTCTTTAGATCTTTCATTTGTTCTCCCATGAGTGCTTTTCTTCCCTCTCAGTTAAAGGGGCAGTGTGAAGAATTTAGTTGGCAGAAATGGAATATAATATTCATAAGTATGTTTTAATTAATGTAATCACCTGAAAATAAGAATGATTGTGTTTACGTTACCTTAGAATGAGCTCTTTATATCTACATAGGGAGCGGGTCCTCTTCCACGGAGCCCGCCATGTTGCTCTGCCATGTTTCTACAGTAGCCCAGAGCAGACAAACCAAACACTGGCTCTAGAGAGGGCCTTTCACGGCCACCGTAGGTTCTCCTACACGCTTGGAAGGGGAGCGGTGGGGTTGCAGTTTGTTGCAATCTGCAGCTTCACCACTAGATGCCACTAAATCCTCCACACTGCACCTTTAAATCTATCTCTGTTTGCATATCACTCTCTCTCCCTCTCACTGTCTCCATCATGTTGCTTATTGACAGTCTAAACCCACCATAGCGACGTCTGGGGGCCCATGTGGCTGTCTGTGCCTGTGATTTGTACAGTTTGAGCATCTGTTGCTTTAGTGGCTGCTCGGCTGTCTGAAACAGATGTGGAAGCTATATCAAAATCCTTCTTCTCTCTTTTTTTTTTTTATTCAGTTTGCTTATGGGCCAGCCTCATCCTTTAAAGTTTGCAATCTCATCGCACAAGTTTGCCACTTGTGCTCATCTCAGTTGCCATGTGGATCCCATGGCTTTAAACTAGATCTGTTTGAAGTGAAAGAATAGAGAGCTCTTCCTATCCTGTGGTGAAGAGTCTAGCATTTCTTTCTCCCTTTTTGTTTGCCTGCCTCAGAAAATGGCACCCACTTCTCAGAGCGCTGTGCGTTTGTGTAGATCTGAAACCGCCTCGGGGTCCTTTCCTTTCCTGACCGTTTTTTTTTTTTCTTTTTCTTTTTTGTTGTGTCTAGTATTCTAGCAGCGGCGATGACTGCATGCGGGTTAGAGAGTCTGCCTAACCCATCCAAAGGTTTGACCTGATTTCACAGCAAAGCAATCAGTAGAACCATCGGCACGTGTCGCTCTGTGTTTCCTCCTCCTCGTCCCCCCTCCTCTCCCTCGGTCTGTGTCCCGCTCACACAGCTATGGCAGCTCATCTCTCCTAGCTCCTAAGCTGCTGGACGGGGGGTTAAAACAGTGAACAGCTGCTGGTGGCCCACCAGATGTGGGCTGTGAACCAGAAACATACTATACTCTCAGCCTACATGTTCGGACAGTATCTGTGACACTGTTTCCTAAAGCGTTTCATACTGTACATGAAGCAGCTTTTTTATTTTATCGCAGGTATTTGTATTTATTTGTTTACTATTTTACATATTCACATTATCAAAAGGTCTCACAGCAGTTTCTGTGATATCCTACAGAAAGCACCTTTTTCCCATCATACCCTGCGTCTTTTTGGGGTTAACATTAGGTTTAATCATTGTGGTTAAAGTTTCTTACACAGGATAGGACTGCAACTAACAATTACTTTGATTATTGATTAATTTGTCTGATACTTTTATGATTGATCAAATAATCATCTAGTCTATAAAATGTCAGAAAACAACTTGACCTCCCTGAATAATTTTACTCAACCAAAAGTCCAAAACCGATTTTACAAAGAAATAAAACAGATGAAAGAACAAAATTCTCACATTTGAGAAACCAGAAAATGTTTTTCCTTAAAAAATGAATTGAACAAATTGTTGACAATTATTTTTCTGTCTTCTTGGTGTCGAGATGTGACTGATCTACATACTGTTTCTTAGTGTCAACAACAAACTTTTAGAAAGCCTGTAGAATGATTTGTATAAAAACTACTATGGTGCTTTATCTTGTTTATATTAGCCGATGCATTTAGTTTAATTATCAAAATTAATAACTGAAGAGAAAATATTTGGATCAGTGCATCCTTATTCCAAAACTGATACATTAATGTGTGTTTCTATTTTTAAAAAATGAAGCACTGAATCGCTCTTCTTGCACAAATGATTGTACACATTTCCCGTGAGAACATCGTTTTTGTTAATTAGGAGAAAAGAGTTGGAGTCAGAGTTGGCCTGTGGGAGTTTTCTATCACTAATAATTAAAGCTGGGTGGCCAGAAGCCATGTAAATCCATATCTATCAACATTTTTAACATCCAAATGTCTAAATGCTGCTGCAGCCACATTCCATCCAGTCAGCTCGTCTGCAGAATTCAAGGAGTGTTGATCGAGGCTACTCGCGTTTGTTATGTACAGTCAGATAACTGGTGTCTGCTCACCCTCAGGTATTCATGCTCATGCTCTGTCTTTTGCGCCTGACGACCTCTCCGTCCGTATCTCTTTCTGTGTCGCTTTTTCTATTTTCATTCACCCTCTCACTACTTTCATTCCCTCCGTGCCTCTCTGTTCTCCCCTGCTCTGTCTCACCTACACTCTTTAGATCTGTCTCTTTGCCCTGTAGACACTCTTTTATCCTCCCATCCCTCTGTCTCCCCCTGGCTCCCTGCGCCTGTACTTGGCTGCTTGCTTTATAAATAGCTTGGCCTAGATTACAGCAGCTGCATTGGCGCTGGCACCAGGGGTTGGTTTGGCAGAGCCAAAGTGAGGTAGCCTGGTGTAACAAGGGGTTGGCAATGAAGGGTGTGTGTGTTTGTGTTTGTGTGTGTGTGTGTGTGTGTGTCTGCATGCAGGTGTGTGAAGATCATGAGGATTGTGCAGCCTGTGGCCGTTCTCCGGAGTCATTCCTCTCATTCTTCTGCATTCATATCACACACACACACACGCGCGCACACACACACAAACAAACACATACAGACAAAGCTCATATCACTTGTGTATCTGTGAGAACTCTTGTCATATTTTTATGCATTTCTATTTTTGGTGAATTACTGTAGTGAATAAATGTTTAGTAGTGTGTGTGTGTGTGTGTCTGT
The DNA here is from genome assembly GCA_038419695.1 of Scomberomorus guttatus. Classification (NCBI taxonomy): domain Eukaryota; kingdom Metazoa; phylum Chordata; class Actinopteri; order Scombriformes; family Scombridae; genus Scomberomorus; species Scomberomorus guttatus. Next base: position 13,487,972 of record CM076455.1, read on the forward strand.
GTGTGTGTGTGTTTCTGTTTGAATCCACAGATGTTTTCGCACAAGTACAAAATATATTTGCATGCAGATTTCTTTGTGTTTACTGCATTGTTTGCTTCTGCGCGTGTGCGCACATGCATTCACATACATGTGTGTATTATGAGCATGCGTATATAAGCCCACCCTGATGATCCACTGCCCTGATTTCATCCCTCCTGCTCCTCTGCAGAGCTCCACTTCAGAATACAAATTCTGCTCGTCAGTGAGTCTGAGACACGGCGTCTCACCCTTTGAGCCTCTCTGCCTGCTCCTCTTCTCATCTCTTCCAAAGTGGTGCATCATGCACTTCAAGACTCTGCTGTAACTAGATTTCTACCCTTCAATTAGCTGTGTGGCTTATCTGTGAATTTATGCTGCATGCATAATCATTTATTGTTACATGCACATGAAGAACAAGAAAATAAACACTAGTTGAGCAAAGACTTCCTAAATCTAACCACCTGTTTGGATTTTATACAAAGGAAAATAGGGTTATTATAATCCTATTTTTATTAGCATGTTATCATACATACTTACATATTTTGGACAGACTGAAACAGTTTCAGAGGTGCTGGTAGGTGGATTTTGTGACCTTTAGACTGAGCTTCATAAATTTAATTACCATACAGATATGAGAGTAGTATTGATCTTCTCATCTTATTCTTGGCAAGAAAGTGAACATATTTCCCAAAATGTCAATATATTCCATTAAGAACAGATACAGTTTACTGTGTACTAATATTCCAGAAATTAGACATTTTGAAATAATTGTTGACATTAAGGTAAAACACCTCCTAATACTGTTATAAGGCAGCAGCATTTGAAAGGTTATAATCATGTAAAACACACAGTCGCTCTCCTCACAAATGCGTTTTTTTCAAATGGGCGAAGAACGTGTTCGCACTTTCCAACATGGAGTCTTGTTCAGGCCGTGCGGACTGAGATCTAACAGAGGGAATTGTGAATGAGGAGCGGAGAATTGAGAATGAGGAGGAGGAGGAGAACTGCAGAATGAGGCCAGCGAGGAAGAAAAGTGCTTCATCATCCACCGCGATCCATCCTACTTATCAGCAGTGACAAAGGGATCAGAGCGGCGCATCGACGCAGTGCTTTGATAACCGGAAAACATTAATCCAGTATGTCTGTATGTTTACGGCTGATGCTATACAGCAGAAACGCATGACATGAGACTAGATCATGTTGAGACTAGACCAGATTAAACTCCATGTGAGGTTTTAGTTGAGGCAGGGCGGCTTTCAGGACCCTGTTTCAAACCAGAGTGCGCCAGCACGCACCTCCTCTGCTGAAGTTTCTTTGAGCAAGACGCTGAATCCCCACCAGCTTCTGTTGACCCTCCACTTTGTAAACAGGGCCAAGTGAAAAGAGAATTTTTTCAACACTGCATAAATAAATGATCACAACCTGTAGCGAGCTAAGACTACATTAGATCCCAGAAAACAGCGCGGATTCAAAAGAAAAGGTGACACGGGCACGCTGCTTTATCACTTCTGATCTTGTGATTAATGAGCTGCGGGGGTGATTTTGAAATCATAGCTAAACCTGTCGAGTAGCGTCTTCTGCGCTGCCCACTCTTACTACCGTGACTTGAAAGAATAAAACCGATTCACTCCCAGCAGCTGAGGCAGCTGACGATGCTGTCGAGGCTCGTGGGCCAACACGCTTACAGTGTCTGGTGTTTATAGGCAGATTTTTCCAGACTTGTGCGGGTGACTGACTGATGCTGTCTGGTGAGGGGAATGTCACAGTCATCCTCACGTATCTCACTCATGTTCTCCGTCTGCTCAGCGTGGACAATGCCTGACACACACAGACATAAATAGCCCTCACCGCCTAGAGCCTTAATATTAATGGCTTATAGGGGACTTAGCTGTCTCAGTCAGCTTGGCAATTGTTATTATGAAACAGAGGGAGGGAGAGTGGGAGATGACCTGAGTGATGGAAAGAAGATATGGTTTGTTAGGATATTATGCAATCGTATAATGTCTGTGGGATTTTTTTTAATGATTGGTCTTGAGCTGGAGTGGAAACTCTCACTGTATCATCATAATTAAGAAAAAAAAAAAAAAGGGAGCTGTAGCAGCAGTGGGGCAGTCATCAGCTGCTTTTATTGCGAGTTACAAAGAGTCACGGTACAGTTAATCTCCAATCAACAAGTCAGCACTAAAAGTACAGTACAGCTCACTGAGAAGTTATTTTAAAGTTTTCATATGTTGGGTCTTAAATGGGATCAACAAAGTATCCGCAGGGCCATTTTATGACCTCTAACGTCCAAATTAAGGTGCCTATTTATTTTTTTATCAGTTGTACCGTATCTATTAGCAGCATGTAGGGAGACAATGAACACATCAGCATGACCAATACATACTGTAGCCATACAGTCTGTCTGTTATTCTTAAGCCAGCGAAGCCACAGATCATGTCAGCTGAAGGCAGCTCTAACTCCGGAGCATGCAGCTGACAGGCTCGCTTATGCAATTTTGCATTGGGGGTGGGGTGGGGGGAACGTGCAGTCGACGCCCACAGTGGGCAGGGTGCGTTTGATGCACAGTAATTTGAGCCAATCTACTGTATGCAAAACAGTACTTTGTGATAGTAAACGACTGCTCAAATACAGCTGTTATATGACTGTAATTTGAAGGATATTATCAGCGATCTAAAGCACTGAATCTTGTGTGCTACTTGTAATGTCGCCGGCACACATATGGACACAATACCAGGAACCTGTACAGTGTAGTGGCTCCCAGCCTTTTTTTGCTTGTGACCCTTTTAATACAAAGCAACTACTTGCTTCCCTCCTTCACAAGGTATTAAAGAGAGATTTCTTATTTTTCATGACTACTTTTTTTTGAAGCCCGAAGAGATAAAACAATACAGTATTTCACAAGAAAAAGGCAAAAAAAGACAACATACACATAAATTATGTAAAAGAATTCAGATTTTCTTGTTTCCTATCCCAGAAATCATCTCACAACACCTTAGATTCATCTCTTGACGCCCTGTGGGGGTCCACACCCTCAGCTGGGAACCTCTAGTCTAATGTAATCCAATATCTACGACCTCATACTGTTGTTTTTGATGTGACGGGGATTTTTGAATCTTATCTCTGCAACATTGTCCACCTTTCACTACAAACTTTGCCTTCAAAATTGCCTCAAACACCTCTTCAACACAGGCTGAAAAACTTAACCATTACCAGCACAGTTATTTTAAGGCTGTTACATAAGACTTGGGTTTGTACCATACAGTAGATGTTCCTATTATTATGTCCACCCCCTGTGGTATGGTGTTCGCTGTCAGTACATAAGAAAGGCATCACAGCTAAATAACAGGCTCTCTGCTGGAATGCAGCGGGTTAATCAGGGACAGTGATGCTGATATTACTTGATGTACCGTGTATAGTTTGGCAGATTCACTGAATTTCTCGGTGAACATAAAACACACCAAAACATAAGAAGGAAGAAAAAAAAAAAGCGGAATAAACCGGACCGTGAGTTCTGCAGTGGCCGTGCACGGTTCGTCGAGCACTGTAGTGGCGTAAAACACGACGAACGTGAGGATGGTAATGACGTCAATGTGAAGCCAGAGGGGAGGGGAGGACAGGAGAGAGTTTGTGCGGCTGCTGCAGCATCACTGTCAGCAGCGCGCCAGTGCAGTGAGGAGCAACTCTCTCAGCTCACACCAGCGACCACAACAGTCCGCTGGACTTAACGTTGAGTTTGTGGAAGGAAAAAAAAAAACCCCGATTGACTCTTTCTCTGCGACCAGATAGAGAGGAAGAGAAAGACTTCAACTCCATTTTGGTTTTTTTTTTCCCCCAACCACGAAAGGGAATGCCATCGATAAATATGAAACTGGAGATGGTGACCATCATCGCCTGCGAAGTAGACACCGAGGTGTTTACGTCAGACAAAATGCAGGTACGATTTTTTTCAGCACGAAACGCACGTTGCAACTAATCGGTATGTTTTTGCCCTTGTGGTGTGGTTGTGCAGCAGTTTGCTCGGGACCGACTGCATGCTGCTCTGTAGAAGTGCATGCATGTCTTGGTGACGTTGAATGCAGCCCCTCTGTCAGACTGAGGATTTTTGTCAATGGGAGCCGCAGCTCGCCAAAGACGCACGTCCCGCGCAGCGCGCACGGCACGGTGATTGACGCTGGATGAATTGCAGAAATGGGGTAGACAAGGCAAGAATGGGACACACAGAAAACGGTTCTTCATGCACCAATTGTTCTATCGTTTTGTTTCAGGTTTGTTTTTTTTGTTTTTTTTTTACAGCGTCAGTTGTTGGGAGATGATGATGCGCAAGTTGAATGGGAGGGTGTGATGAATTTGATTGTCCATGCAAGGCACACGCAGGGGAAGAAGTGAGGCAGTTTTAGACGCAGTGGCGGACAGACCCTCTTACTCCCCCTCTGTATCTCTGCTCTCTCCTCATCCCATCAGCATTGCAGGTGCACTAGGTTAGATAAGATACCCTAACAGAAGAGAGCTACAGCATACCAAGCAAACATTTTGGAGAAATATTCTAGAAATATGACATAATGCTAAAATACTGTATTATAAATAATCCTACCAGAAGTCTGTAGGGGTGCTATTGATGCCATGGAGACTACAAATACAGTTAGTGTAGGTAATGTGAGTTTTTTTCTTCTATAGTTTTAAATAAAAAATGACGACTCGATGTACATTTAGGTCATAAGCTTAGTACTGACTAACCTAAACAAACCCTGTATAGGAATACAGATTTGTCTGCACAGGAAGCCTATTTGATATGTTGCCTGTCAGTCACAGAGCAGGAAAGCAGTTACACTTAAATGTTCAAAGTGAGCCTCAGAACCCCCAACTTTGGCACTGCAACGTGCCAGTTTTGGGGCCTAAAAGGCCACACGGATGGTCTGCCAAAGCTTGGCTCGCCCACTAAAACCCTTTAGAAATTCCATGTCAGAATATATTCCCTCACCTGCTGGCTGCTTGTCTGCTCGTCTGATTTGACTCATCACCAAAGAGACGGAAAGAGACGCAGGAAGAGAGAGAGAGAGAGAGAGAGAGAGAACCGAGGTACAGTGCAGCTCAGCAGTCTGACACAAGTTACAGCACCTCGCCTTCGACCATGATCAGCGTGTTTACAGACATCACATATACGCGTCATGAGCAGCCAGTGTAGGTTGGGGAATTTTTTTTTTTTTTTTTTTTCCTGGTGTGGAAACACAAAGAAACAATCCTATTTCTTTCTCTGTGTATCAGTTATTCTTCCACGCCAATGTGCTCTGGTGCGGTGAAGGCTGAATTCAGCTTTTTCTTGCAACCAACAGCAGCAGTTGCAGCTTTTAAGCACTCAGTCACCCCACACTCATCTCCCACACCACCTTTATCAGCTATATTTTAGATCTTTATGGCCATCATTAACTGTACTCCTAGCTGCCCAAGGGATATTTATGTATATACTGTATGAAACATAAACTCTTTCTGTGAAGGCATGGTTTGCATGTAAGAACAGCATGTGCTTGTAATTTGATGTCACTGAAAAATGCACACACAAACAATGCACGTTGAACCACCCTGTGGTCAGTGTTTCCCCAGTGAGCCGGGCAGCTGCTGTGCTATGTTTGCTTCCAACTCTCATTACACTTTCTAACCACTGCAAGGTGAAAGACACCCTTGTGTCACCCTGCAGTAGTGCTGTAATTATAGGGTTGTGGTTATCATCTTTTAAGATTTCCAAGGGCCTCTGGGGTGAGAGAAAAATATACAGTGAAACTTCCAGAGGTGTTGATTGTGCAGCGTTTCTGCTGCATACAACTCCTAATACTCCTGATCATGAGATAAAGTGAACGTCTCTTCATTTACAACCCCGTAGTCGTGTGTTGCAATGAGGAGACTGGGAGCACGCATCATTTATTTCATTGTTTTGTTAGTTTTTGTTAATGAAACCTAGTTAGCGCTCTTAGATCAACCATCCTCCCCAGACAGGCTTTGACACAGCCACAGACAGGGAAGTCTGATGAGAGCTCAGTCTTCACTAAAGCCTCCTGTCAAGCAGCTCTTATCAGCCAACCTTTCCCATACTCGCCCCCAAAAGAAAAGGGGGGTCCGCGCACAATTAAAAGAGCAGACAGAGGGCTGACTTTCGAAATGGCATAAAGAACACCGCTAATCCTGGTTTCTGGCACACAGGGAATGATGGAGAGCGCTGGGGGAGAGGGCAGATTAAAGCTAGGGCACGTGGGGAACGGCCTCTGATTGAGCTCACCCCCCCCCTGCCAGCCTGCTCTTGTTTTTGTTATCAGTCGACAAGATCTGAGCCCGTCTAAGGCCCCCTGTTTTTATTAATATCCCTGAGTCTGGAGATGAGAAGCAATAATCAGACTCCTGTTTTGTTGCAAAGCACTTTAGGTGAACTAATATGTGGATTGCTGCTATTTAAAGTCACTTCAGGGAGAGATTAGGCGATGGCTGTGGTGCTTGAATGGGCGGCGTGAAGAAAATAAGTGAATGGTAGGCTTTTAATTAGTGGGGAAGGTTTGTGAATGGGCGGTGGTGTTTCGGTGCCATTGTTTTGACACAGTTGAAACGGCTTGAAAACTGGAAAGCCCACGCCTCGGCTCAATCCCTGCTGGATACATCATTAATGAGCCAAAACAGAGAGAGGCTATAGACAGGACAGTTTATAATAATAATAATGATAGTAATGGCAGAGCTGGTGGTACTGTACAGTAGGCTCTCACTCCAAAGTGCTGCGTATCCCTTTTGGAGAGAAACAAAAGGACTATTGTTGGGAGGTTTAGTGAGGCCGGAGCTGTGGGTGGACGGCAGACGCCGTAGTATGTGCATGTTCGTCACAACACTATCATTACCTGGAAAATCTAGCGGCATCAGCAGATGATAGCACAGGACACATGGTGAAGGTCATAGCATGTTGGCAGGCAGGCTGTGAATGTATTACTGAACACAGAGTGTGACGCAAGCTTTTACAGTTACCTTGAAAGTGCTTGATTTGATGCTGGCATTTACATGTAATTATTTATTTCGTCGCTTGTTAGTTTGATGGTTGTCCATTTATTTGCTCTTTTATATACGAATAAATAATTAATCAGCCTGTCAACCTGCTCTTTCTCTTGATAAGTGCCTCTCTGGCTTCAGCCTGTCACTGAATGAAATGTGCTTATTTTAATTAGGACACATTTAACACATCAAAGTTTTTGGGGGGAAAACAGCGTTTGGACATCATGGCGTGTTCTCACATTATCATAGAGAGAGTTATTCAAATGAAAATGAACACCACACAGGCTGCATGGCAAGGCATAAAAGGACAGCTATTTTCAACTTAAGCCTGCTCTCCCACACACAGAAGACTGTAGTAACAACTGACACAGTCACACACTCCAACCACAACAGTGAGTCAGCGGACTCACAGACCTACAGACAAACACCTCTGTCAGCAAACACACACAAACACACACACACACGCAGAACTCCTCGCCGAGGACGCCTGGAGAAGTTTCCATCAGCCTGGGTCGCTTTCCGTCTGTCCTCCTGTTTGTTTGTCATTTGTGTCATGTCTGTTCTCGGGCTTTATCGTCACAGAAATTATGCTGGTTATGAGGAAGGAGGAGAGATTTGATGACTAATCTGCTATATGTAGTTCAGCAAAACTCGAGTGAATTATCTGACATCTGTGATGTTTTCGTTTGCTCCCACTGTCTTTTTTTGATACACTGACTACTTTATATAATATGCTGTCATTTGATTTCTGACGTTATTTTGAGCATCTAAGCAACAAACACGGTGGAAAACTACATTTGTAATTGTATTATTCTATGTGATTTGTTATCAAATGTGGAACATCTCTTCTCATCTTTTCTGGGCCCACTAAATTACTGGCAGTGTAGGATGATTTAGTGTGACGGTTGGTTTGATTTTTTTTTTTTTTTTTTTTTTTAGGGTTGCAACTAACAATTATTTGTATCGATTAATACTCAGATTGTTTTCTCGATACACCGATAGCTCCCAGAGCAGAGGATCAACAATCCAAAACCCAAAACTAGTCAGGTAGCTAACGGAAAACTAAGAAAAACCAGCAAATATTCACATGTGAGAAGTTGCAACCAGTGATTTTCTACCTAATCTATTACCAAAATTGTTGCTGATTGATTTTCTGATGATCAACTATTCAATTAATCGACTAACAGTAAATATCAAGTCTGCGTATCATCCTAGGCAAGTTCTTGGTTAATTCATCACCAATGTCAATTGTAATTGATTGTTATTAACAAATAGTTGCCATTCAAGTCGAACATTCTTTGCCCCTTTTTCTGAATTGCTATTATTGAGAGAAAGGACACTGTCAGACATCTCAGTCCATGCTCATCAAACATAAATTGGATCTAAATGTTAATATGATCTAGGAGCAGCATTTAAAAACACTGTTGATGCGCTCTGAGCAGCCGTTGAGTTGAAGTAAAGAGGCAGAGGAGCAGCAGGACAGAGAGGATGGATGTAGACGGTGACAGTATCATGTTCTGAGCTGGTAGGAAACCAGATCCGCATCTTGGCAGGGTTGAGCGATCCTGGGCCAGAGCAGTGGGCTCAGGTGTGCCTGCCTCCCCCAGTCTGGGCACCAGGCAGGTGGAGATGGGCAGCTCACATTGGCCTGAAACCCTAGAGAAGTACAGGGGCTCAGGTGTCAGCTAAAGGTTAGCGCTGCGTCCGTTAGGGTGACGTAGAACAAAGGACAGTCTCCTGGGTGGGGTGTCTGGTTACCATGTGGCCAAGACGACACGACTATGAAGTGATAAGATTCGAGGCAAAGTAAAAGGCCTCGCAATGGAATGTAGACGCCCACAGTTTAGCCGCCAAGGAAGAAGATGGGGGAACAGCGTCACACGATTGGCCTTTTGTTATTAAAATGACCAAATGAGCATTATTTTTGTATCAGAATTTCCAATCGAATTTCCAGTCTGACACAAATGCTTCTGGAAAGACTGTACTTCCAAAAATAGCAACACCAAAACCCATTACCGTAAGAGAGTAGGGCTTCAGAGCATTATAGTCTATATATATACAGCACACAGCAAGCTAAAGGTGAACTCCATCAGTGTGTACTTTTCTGAGGACATATAATAGTGTTGAAACTATAAGTGGATTGACAAAAGTTTAATCGACTACGATTTTGATAATTGATTAAATGTCAAAGTCATTTATGAGGCAGAAATGCCAAACATATGCTGGCTCCACACACTCAAATGCGAGGGTTTGCAGATTTTCTCAGTTTCATATCTTTCTTTGCTCCCGTAATGCTTGGTCATCACTAGAGCCGTGAGCTGCATCGCCACCAAAGTGATGCACTGATGCCACCAGAGAGATGGGGAAAGAGGGAGGAATAGAAAATGCAAGAGAGAGCAGTGGGAAGAGCTCATCTGTCCATATGCTGTGGTGGCGTAAGGTAGGAGCTGTTGGTGCAGCATCTCTTAGCCACCTTATGTAATGTTGTGTTTTCTCTTTGGATTACCGTCGCCTCTAAAGTGTGTGGATCTGCATGGGAGACTGTGTGGACACACTTGCGCGATAAAAGTGGGTGATGTAAGAAAAATGTGTGTGTGTTCAACCGAGCCTAAGTGCCGCTGACGAGGAAAAGCTCCTGCCTCAATAAAAACCATAACGACCAGATTGGTGGTAATAGGATTAATGTGTCCCCGCATGCCGTAAACTGATTTCAATCTCCCTGCCATGGACAGACTGTCCCCGGGGGAGCGACAGTGTAGCGCCGCAGCGTCGGCCCCTGTCGATACCGCTCCCTGCTCGAGGTATTGATCCCGCTGTAATAACACTTGCCCCATTCACATGCTTCCCCGGCGCTTCTGCAGCCATCACAATGCAGACAAAGCTATTATTCATGAGTTGTTTTTGTTGTTTTGTAATGCTGAGGCTGTGCTGTTATGCTAATATGAATGGCCGCTTTTGACAGGAGCCGTGTTTTCCTGTGTGTCGTGAATATTGGGTCACTGCACACACACACAACCCCCAGTTTATCCACCGATATCGAGTCTGTGTTTTTCCTGTGACCACATATTACATCACCATAAGTAGTCAGCAAGCTAACTGCCGATTACAGTCTTTTCTAGTGCCAAACCATTAACCACTAACTTACAGGCTAAGTCTACAGCCAACAGTGCGGAAAACATCCCTGGGCAGACTATGTATGTGTGTCAAAGGCTTCTTTGGATAGATAAAGCAAGGTAAAGGATGATATTTAAAGGACGATCTTCTATATTCATCTTATTGTTAACAAATTCCTTGAAAAGACCAAAACCAACAATGAACTGCTCTGTGTAGCTAAAGAAGAGCTCCAGTGTGTCCAAAAACTATTAAAAACACATCAATGAGCCACAGTGGGTGACATGTTCCTTCAGTATAATGAAGACAGGCACTTGTTTATTTTCAGTCAGTCCCACACACACCATCTTGCCGCAGTAAATACTCACTAGAGCACCAAATGTGTATTAATCCGCAGCTGAAGATAGTCCCCCCAACAAATGCAGTATTTTCTCCTGTTTGACTAACATTTGCTAACAATCACAGTGCCCAGGTTTTAGGAAAGTACTGAGTTGGTGTTTTTTTTTAATGGAACTACATATTTGTAGCTTGTTTTTTAAAGATTTACATTTTTAGAGGCACAGACAGGGTGGGGAAGTTGGACCGTACTGTATTAAGAGATGGACTAACGTGTTTTTTAGTTTTGGTCTTTTAATGCGATTTGCTGACAAAGAAAAATGTTAGGCAGGTATTTTGTGCAAAAATTGTAAATAATAGTGTAAATTAATTTACACTATCAGGCTCTCACTAACAGTAACTCACATGTGGCTCTGTGCTGTAGAACAAGGCTGAAAACATGACAAACATAATGGAAACATCTCCATATTTTGAGTGTTTGTTTTGCTTTGGACTGTTCGTAGTGGAGTTTGGCGGCCGAAGTTTCTGCCCTGTTTTAAACATAATATATTTTCATGTCACAAATGATAGTTGTAGCTGCACACACACATAACTGCAATGGAAAGTTGGCTCTGTTTTATGGAACAGTCATGGAAAAAAAATGTGGAATGTGATAAGCAAAAATGTGCTGGAACAGACAGGCATGCAGGTATGAGATTTTTCATCCAGCTCCGTCTGTTATCTTTACAATCTGCCTCTCCTGTTCGACCTCATTAGACTGGTTCCAGTTTTGCCCTTCGGGGAGGACGGTAATTAAAAATGATGGTCCACACACTTAAGATATGAATTTTCTTAATTATTCCAACGTGATCCATCTATTTTTAGTAGTTAACACCGTCCTTGACTCATCCCGAGGCTCCGTGGCCTAGTTTGTTGGTTTTCACCCAAATCCCATTCAAGCACGGGGGTCTGGATTAGATTAGATAAACCCACACGTGTCGCAGAGAAAGATGAGTGATTTAGGAAAGGGGGGAAAAAAATACTGAATAACCCTTCTTTACGTCCCAATTAGGTTCTCTTAATCTTTTCATTTTGATCCAAAATGCCAAATGGTGTAATTCAACATAAAAATTGAACTAGCTTATGGATTACAGTGGTGGACTTTGGTAGGGGAGTGCCAGTGTTATGTAAATACTGTACTAGCTAAAACCAGATCAAAATAGGACACTCTGACTCAATCAGTGAATTTAAATGCTGTAACTGCAGATTTCTACAAAGGAAATGCATGCTTGTAGCTACTGAATTAGAGCTGCAACCAACAATTATTTTCATTATTGATTAATCTGCTGATTGTCTGATTAATTGATTGGTCATTTGGTCTATAAAATGTCCGCGTTGACTTCTTTAAATTGCTTGTTTTGTCCAAACAACAGTCCAAAACCTAATAGTATTAAATTTACTATCATGGAGGACTAAGAAAACTGGCAAATATTCATATTTAAGAGGCCAAAACCAGTAAAATGTGGAAATTGTGAGTTACAAAATGACTAATATCCTGAATTGCTTATCGAAATAGTTGCAGATTAATTTTCTGTTGATCTATTAATGGACTGTTTTTTTTTTTCCAGTTCGATACTAAATGCATTTCTCACTTCCTATGACTCTTAGACAGTAATCTATATTAGATCTGTACATGCTGCTCCCTCTCTGTTAAACTGAATTCTAGCAATGTAATGGTTATAATTTTTACATGAAAATTGGGGTGATTTTTGTACTTATCTCTGTGTGTTTAGTACATATTTGAGACACATGGCCATTCAAAGGGATGATGGGACACGTTGATGTGTCGCAGCCAATGTGACTCCTCGCCAATGTGACTCCTCACCAGTGACAGAGAACAAACAGCTGAATATGTGAACCTTATTTAACTCCCTAAACTGCACGACGAGCTGACAATGACAACAATGAGAGCCGACAGCATGCGGGAGCTTTTGTCGAGCGGCACAGCGCGCTGAGGATACACTCACCATCTAGTATTTGTGCAGACGTTTTGCTGCGGTCGTAGTTGCATTCTGTTTCTGTGCGTGCAAACGCGTGTTTATCCATCTTTGTGTTTACCGTGCTAACAGAACAGGATGGACCTGCAGCCCCGTAAATTGTCAGTGATCCCTACACGTTGAAGAAACATGATCCTGCCTTTACATAAGAAAACACTTAAGTCACAGTTGTCTGTCACAGGGTTACACCTAAGTCCGCCACTTGACTGATTCATTACCGGGAAGGTGTGATACATGTACATACATTTTCATTCCTCAGCTTTATTACCCCTCCTGTCCCCCAGGTGCCTCTGCACTCTGCTGTCAATCACTGCTGTTTATTGTTGTGCCGCCCCAGACGAAAACCTTGTTGACATCACCCAATAAACCCGCGCCTCATCCCTAAGCTGACTGATCTTTTGTTCAGATGATTGTGTATCGGGACCACTAGCTGGCTCTGCGCTGTGCCGCTGAATGTGAGTCATGCCCACAGTCATGTCCTGTTGCCACCGTGATGACAGCCTTTCCATTACCGTCAGGAACATAACTGCCTCATTACCCAAGAGGCAATCTGCTGAAGGATGGCCCTGCAGCCACCAGTGGAGTGGCTGCGGTTCACTAGGAAGCTTTACATCGCTCCACATTGGATTTTTTTATTGTGCTTTTGGTCTCTTTGTTGGACTTCTTGTATGTTTTTTTTTTTTTTCTTTGTTCATCTGTCCTTCCTGTTTCCCCCTGGACATACGGGCTTTGCTACAGCAATAACCTGAGGGAACGTTAGCACTCAAAAGTTGATTTATTTCACTTCCTATATATATAAACATTATAGAAAGGGTTCATACTACATAATAATAAAAACTGGGTGAAAATTTGACATTGAAAATACAATTTTACAGTGCAAAACAAAAAAAAACGACTTTGCTTACTGTAAACTGGGGATCAATGTCCTCTTGCAGCAGGAACATGACCACATTTGAGTGTATGGGGACATAAATCCCATCATTTTTTTTATTTTGTCAAATTTGCTCCTTAAAAACAAACAGAAGAAAATCTGTAAAGATTGAGAAAAGTTAACCTAAATTATTGTATATTTCCCTGCTGCACAACATGACCTTATTTACTTCTGTATTTCTTTTTAAACTTTTCCTTCGTGCTTTTACTATCTTGCCGGATTGCTCAGTCAGTTGTGCACCAGCAGAGCTGAAGGTAAAGAGACTGGGACGGGATAGGAAGGGAATTGATGAGGTACACCCCGGCTGTTATGTAAAGGTGACACGGAGAAACATGCGCTCAGGAATGACAGCACTTGCCATTTCAATCAAGCCAAGTCATTGGCTATTTGAGAACTGTGACTTAACACCTCCTCCTCCACCCAAAAACACATCATTTGGATTCTTGTTGGATTAATAAAACCTGTGAGTAAAACACAGACGTTTACTTTATGTGACATGACAGCGATATTAGGAGAAACACATTTTTGTTATTTCCTTATTTGCTCTTCAAGTAATACAGTTTTCTGTAACCTTGCTACTGCGGTAACTCATATTTTCTTCCTGCTTCTTCAATAGATGTTGTTATCTGCCTCATTGGGAATGAAAAACAAGAACACACTGTTCTCCCCTGCGCTCACCTGTTGTCTTACAGCTCTCACTCACTGCAAACTACAGTAGCAGGTGCTGCATCAAGCTGTGTGCATGTGTGTTTTGTGCGGTTAAAACCAGCCCATCTGTGCCGGCAGACGAACAGTCGTGTTTTAGTTGTGCTTAGATACTAATGGTGCTACTTGTCACATTATTTTACCATGCAGACGTGCCCTCGGTGCGTGCGTGCGTGTGTGTACTGTATGTGTGCGGGCACCTACAGAAATAACAGCCAACTAATTATGGAAACACACGAGAAGAATACCGAGCACATTGTCTACATCACACACATGCTTACTCACTTGCTAAGTCGTTCTTTCTCTCACGCACACACGCGCATGGAGAACAAAGGGAGTGGGTCAGCGCAGGGAACATTGCGATGGCAGATGAGTAGGCCACTTTTCAGCCGCGCGTAACTCAACACCCCTCTCCTCTTCCTCGTCCCCCCCCCCCCCCCTCCTCTTCCTCCTCCCATTCCCTCAGGATGTCCGCTCATAGAGACCACATCAATTAGTGATCAGCACGCTCACTTGTTACACCCCAATCCGTCGTGGGTGCATCATAGTCGGTGTGCGGGGTTAAAAACAAACAGCGCATGTTGCTATTATGGAACATGATCTTAGAGCTTTCCCACATCTCTCTTCATGCCAAAACATCAATTTAGGTTAAGGAAATACCCGCTGTGTGTGTGTGTGTATGTGTGTGTGTGTGTGTTTATGTGAAAGACTACCTTATCAGTTATCACACATGGAGTTTCATGACATGTGAGTCATAGTAGCTGGCTAAGGCTCATGGAAAATTCACGGTTTGAATAAGGGCTTAATTGGGCTGTGCAGACGGGGCAAACAAGTGCCTTGTTGTTCTCAAGCTAATTACGATCAAACCCAAATCAAGAGAGTTTGCATACAAACAATAGCTGATTACTGTAAAATTCTGTAAAATTAAAGTAGTGGTTTGATTTTAATGCTGTTATATAAGCCTCTGACTTTTTTAAAATATGGTTTTTGTTTTATTTCAGAAATGATCAAAAACATAAACAGACAGTTTTGGCCAAGATCATACTAAGACATTTTCACACTGCCACACAAAAAAAACTACATTTCTTAGCTTTGTAAATTTGCCAAAATTTTTTAAAAGGCAGCTGTTTCCAGTGAAAAAGCTCTGATGTCTGCAGCTCTACTGTATGCCACCTGCCCAGCACCAAGCAGCGGACACCAGTTACCGACCAGCCGGTGAGCATCGTGAACTAGCCAGAAATTTCTCTCAGGGCTAAAAGGAGAGCGAGTATTGGACTAGCATTCATCGGGCGGTATCAGCTGGATGTGTAAAAAGTGTTTGCCAACATGTTCGCCATCACAGCTTTATAAGGTGATAAGATGTTAATGCCGTGCTTACAGCTTGTTGCGCTGCCTCCAAGTTCGCCAAAATCACGTTTAAACAACAACACTGTTTTAGAAAGAATGAAAATCAGAAACAATGCCTTGTTGGGTCACATAAAAACTTGCTGTGCCCATGTGAAAGCCATTTATAAACAATTTTGCTGCAGGATGTGTCCTGGTTTAATGGGCATGAAACACCAGGAAACCTGATAAAAACAGACCTATAAAAAAAAAAGACTCTAATTAAAGGGCTGCTCCATGATTTTCTATTCATATTTTCATTAATTTTGGAACTTACAAGAGAAAGACATTTTTAAAAAATGATCAAAATCTATATTAAAATCTATGAGGCTGAGATATTCAGATTTTTATTCCCTATAAAATTGGAGGAGTGAACCTTTAATCCAGTATTTTGATACTTCTGCTGTTTATACACAATTAAAGGAAGGAAGGAAGGTATTTGGTTAACGACTATTTTGCAGTTGACTCAGTTGTCTCTGGCTCAAGAGAATCAATTTTAAATGAGCACACTTAACACTTGGCTGCCCTCATCGTGGTGAGTCACCCTCGTCCCTCTCCTCTGGCTTTTTGGGGTTGTTGCGTTCGAAGTGCTAAGTTAGTTGGTAATTCTCCCCAAATGCAGAAAGATATTCACACATTCCTGAGTTGACCTCTTTTTTTTTTTTTCTTTGCTTCTCCTTTTAGAAATGCACCTTGTATGGCGAACTAGAAACCTGACTAAAAATGGTATCGCCGAGCCTGGATGTGAAGTCAGCTCTCGAGTTTAGCCAGCAACCCTGAGGCGTTTAGCAAAGGAAGACCAGATGCACTTACATGGGGAGAAGAAGGGGAAGTAAAACAAGGAGGGAATGGGAGGATTATGAGTAAAACTGTTAATCTGCTTATTTTTAAAATGCAAATGATCTCACCACAGTGTACACCACACTGCAGCATAACTGTGGTTCACAGCTTGCTGAATCATTAACAGCTCCGCATGTGTCAGACGGAGTGATGGTGTGATTTCTCCGCAGAGATGCAGAGTACAGGCTGTATTTAAGAGCATATTCACTGTCTCATAATAACCGGTGGATTCATCAAAGCCTAAAATAGTGATACTTAGATTTATTATTATAAAATCTTATACAAATGTCCCATTAGACTTTAAAAAGATGGATTTGTGGATTTTATTTCTTTGTCAGGTGTGAAATCATTTCTATTTTTAGGTGTTAAAAAGTGCAGATGATGCACAGTATAAAAACTACATTCTAACATATTGACTTTTTATACATTTAGTGCTCGCTGCTTATGTTTTCATGACCTGAGATTACATAAAGTGGAGCAGATTGAGGTGATTAGTCAATTAATTAATGAATTTGTCCATTGATGGAAAAATCAGCAACTATTTTGATAATCTATTCATGTTTAAATTCATATTCTAAGCAAAAACACCAAATAAGTGATTGTTCCTGCTACTCGAATGTGATGATTTTCTGCTTTTTATTGTCATCATAATAAATGGGATATTTTAGGAGGATTTGGGAGGTGATTAAAAACAGCAACTTAAATTTTGATGGGCATTTTGGCTCTTTTCTGTATTTTGTAAATCAAACAATGAATAACGGAGAATAATTAGCAGATTATCGAGAGATAATGAAAATAATTGTTAATTTCAGCCGACAGCATCCTTCAAGTATTTTTTTTTAGTCAATATGGAAATCACAGCATATCCACCTTCACATTACGATAAGATATTTACCTTGGTCCATGTGATAAGCACACCCAAAGCTCTGCAGCGCGTCGCTTTGTGATGTACAGTATTAAATTCTGTCACAGCTGTCAAACGATAAGACTTTTTTTTGAATCACAACATGTCAGAAAGAACTAACGGGACACATACTGTAGGCAGAACTAAGGTATTCATCTCTGTGTGCTGACTTTACAGATAACTGGTGTCTCCCATCAGTAAGCTGTCATTAATGTGCAGAGGCAGATCTCACAGCCAACATGCAGCCTGTGTTCCCTCAGGTAACAGGCACCCGTTCCATCTTGGTGAGAGGTGCTGTGTCAGCTCAACAAGGGAAGTGCTGTGGGAGTATTTCAGTCTTCTGTCTCCCACCCGCCTGGAACTGAAAAGAATATATTTGGACAACCGCCATGCAGTAATACAATCGCAGGCTGATGCCATAGTGATACTGATATTGATGCCACTGCCTGCACACATGTGGCTCTCGTAATTGGACGTTAAACATTTGGCCTCAAACGTTTTCTTTTCGTTAAGCGAAGTTCTTAAAAGGGCACGTTGACAGTTCAATCGTCGCGCGTCGCCCTGTCAACAAACCCTGCACCCTTGGGAAGGGCCTGCGAAACTCGAAGCAGTCTGAATCAAGTCGTCCTATTCATGACAATCTCCTCTTATCAGAATGGCACATTCAGTCCGCCATCCATCTTGATTCTTGGAAAGACGTCTCGGTTTCATCGTCACGGATGATGGTCGGCTAGGAGACAAAGAATAGTGCTACTGATTACTCAGAAACCAACTCTCCCAGCGGCCTTTTTCCTTTTCCTTTAGCCCCCCTACTGAGCTGCTTGATTGACTTCACAGCTGAGGAGGCCAATTTGGTGCCCACGGAGAGGACAGTAAAAAAAACATAGGAGGTGCGAGAACATATCATATGGGTAAAGACAAAGTGTGGTGAACGAGGAGGAGGGGGAAGTGATCAGAGAAAGGAGAGAATTATGAGAAAAAAAAATAACAGGGACGGGGAAAGAGAACAGAAGAGTGAGAGACAGGCAGCATCAGAGAAGATTGCAGGATAATGACGGGAAGCTGGAAATCTAATTTCCCAATTAACTCAATAGCAAATGAAATGGGGGCAGCGCAGTTTGAGTCACATCTGCTGCTCAGACAGAGGTGTCACTGAATAACTTAAACCCTGGAAATGTCTCATCTTTTCACTAAATAGTGGAAAATAATGCGCAGATAGCATAGTTTGTGTCGGATGTTTACACAAATTATGCTTATAGAGAACAATTAATACAATTTCTCAATTACTGTACATAATAAATAGATGGCAATTGACTGAGCTGCTCCAGGGGACATTTTATTGGAAGGTATTCACTTCTCTGTGTAGCTAGTGCTGAAACAATTAGTTGGCTAAATGATTAGATGACAAACAAGACAATTAATCGATAACAATGAATTGTTTAAATCATTTATCATGAAAAAGGGGCAGTTTTGCTGGTTCCAGCTTCTTAAACGTGGGGGTTTGCTATTTTTTCTATTTTATATCATTGTAAATTGAACATCTTGGAGGCAAAACAAGCAATTTGAAAATACCACCTTTGTGCTTTGTGGAAATTGTAACCAGCATTTTGTACTGTTTTTTTTTTCTTTTCTTTTCTAGCTCGTGCCTTCTTGCTGTTGTTACCCTTTCATGTTATTATCTACTTTTAAGCGTGTTTTATCCAGAGCAGATAATGGGAATCTTTCTCCTACATTATCCACAGAATATCAACATACACATCAAGAAAGCGCTGAATAACAACTTCAAATCCACCTCTTATCACATTTGCACATTATATATATACTGTATATGTTTTTTTTTCTTTCTACAGGAGAGGTTTGAGGCGTTGTTTAGGATCTACGATGAACAGACGACTTTCCAGATGTTCAAAAGCTTCCGGAGAATCCGGATCAACTTCAGCACCCCAGAGGCCGCTGCCCGCGCTCGCATCGAGCTGCACGAGTCCGAGTTCAACGGCAAGAAGCTCAAGCTCTACTTTGCCCAAGTGAGTGTCAGTTAAGGCTCTGGGATATGGATAAGTTATGTCATAGTGCATCACACACAAAAACACTTGCGGTACAGTGACAACCCACCAAGCCTCCTGTCAAAAGCCATCAGTCGTGTGATTGCTGTGTGTTTATGTGCGTGTGTATGTTGCCTGATGGGAGGAAAGAAAAAGTTTCTAGTGCCAACGCTGATAAATAAGAAGAGCTTATATCTTCAGTACTGTGATGGAGTCATTATGAATATATGTACAGTACCAGTCAAAGGTTTGGAAACACCTTCCCATCCTCTTGAATGAAAAAGTGTCCAAACTTTTGACTGGTACTGTATATTATTTCATATCCACAAGAACAAGAGAGTAAGCGTGGATTTTATCATTCGGGGGTGAAAAGCAGCCTAGTTTAGATTAAAAGTGGGCTAAATTTGTTTAAAATTCAGACATCCAGCTGGTTACATATTAACAATGTGTACTGAAATGTAGTTATCGAAATGATGTCAAAACAAATAGTTATTGTAACTTGGATTAAAAAAAATATAGCCATATTTTAGCCCACACGTCTTTTGGCCTGCAAATTATACAATTCATGCTCCTTGGGAAATGATGAGTCAAGTTCTAATTGACGCTTGCTTTTATCACAAATATATCACCAGTCGTGACCCCCGCAGCACCTCTTAGTACTTTGATATAAGAGGATTAAGGATTTTACAGCTCAGACAGATGCCACATGTAGGTATTGTAATTATGGCAATTGGCAGCTATCAAAACGCCAAAATCCCCTCATGGGACCAAACTTGCAATTTGAGACTAAAAGACTGAAGCTGTGACTGCAAAACTAATGTTTTTTTGGCACTCTTAAGTATCCAAATTACATGCAATAAAGCGAAAGAGAAACTTTGGCAAGTATATCAGCATGAAAAATTCTCTGAGAGGAATCTAACAGCCTCACCCTCTTTATATCTCTTTCATCTCCTCTTTAAAGTGCTACGGTAATAGTAATAATAATATATTTTATTTATAGAGCACTTTTCAGGGTACTCAAAGACACTTTACATAAGTTAAAATGATCATTTAAAAACAACACACTAAAAGCATATATCAGACTAAAAACTAAAATAGCATCGAAAACAACAAACTAAAAACATTTAACACACATCATCAATCACACATTAAAAGCAGATCTGAAAAGGTGAGTTTTGATTAGCGATTTGAGCATGGGCAGATCGGTGCAGTCTCGGATGTGTTTGGGGAGAGAGCTCCAGAAGGGAGGGGGCAGCTCTGTCGCCCCAGGTCCAGTGCTTGGTCTTGAGCGGTTGAGACAGGAAGTTATCATTTTTTCATCTCCCCTCCGACAGGTCCAGAATGGCGACGAGAACATTGACAAGTCGTACCTGGCCCCTCCTCAGCCCGTCAAACAGTTTCTGATTTCACCGCCTGCTTCGCCACCTGTGGGCTGGAGCCAGAGCGAAGACGCTACACCCGTCATCAACTACGACCTGCTGTGTGCAGTAGCCAAGCTAGGACCTGGTCAGTACTCAATTACAAGTTCAACAAGCTTGTACATTACACTCATACATGCGCACAATGAGCAGAATGTATTGTGTGCACAACACTGTGGAAACAGTGTATAAAGAAGGTATAAAAAATCTAATTATAAAGTCTCTATTTGAGCCGTTCATCCTCATACAAACAGGAAGTCATTTCACGCTCTTCAGTGGGGTGCTGTGAAAAGGTTATGTGTCTAGGAAGCAATTAGAATAAAGGAATTGGGGTGGACATTGTTGAATCATCACTGTTTTATTCTTGACTTTTCCTGCAGGCTTTTGTCTGTGCAGCAGGATCAGTTCTAATTAGCTTGATCAATGATTCATTGTTATGTAAGACTGCCATTATGTACCTTTTTATAATGTCATTATAGATGAGTGGCATTTTAAAATCTTTCTGTGTGAAATGGCTGTCAACGTAGAATTTCCTGCTGCGGTGACACTGTGCCCGTGGTCTTGGTCAGGCAGCAAAAAAAAAAAGAAAAGAAGAAGAAAAATCATCCTGAAATCCATAAATCAAATACACAGTATCAATATCAAGGGTGCTAAACTATCCACACACATTTGCAAATAATATTGCTCCAATTTTAGCTCCATACTTAACCCCTACTTGCTGTATTCTGACATCTCTAAGTAAATATGCATCAATGCATCAATATGTCAGGTTTTTTTTTAATGGATTTGCAAAATGTAAATTGACTGTTTGCTAAACTTCTCCCCGAACAGCAATTGTACAATCTAAGCAACCGTAACTAGGCACAGGAGGCCTGTCAATCTTTCGATTTCTGAAAATGCTGAAGCGATGTGAATGTAGCTGTAGTCAGAGCAACGCTCCAAATTTAGAGAGTTTTGAGTCTTTTCGTTTTGGCCAAAAAACCACAAAAGAAAAGATGTAAGGAATGGATTAAACAGTGTTACCTCAGTCTTCTAGCCTAGCACAATGTCATGTACGTAGCCATCAAGTGCATATTTAGGACCCCTTTTACAAGCTTCTCATTTTGAAAACTTGTCTGCTGGAAACATTAAAAAGTCAGCTGGAGATGCATTTTCAACCAACCCATGGAGCTAACATTAGCATAATTAGAGCTAGCTATTAAAAAGCTATTATAAAGCTATATAGCTGATGAAATCTGCCAGCGACAGTTATCATTTTAGCCGACAAAATTGACAGTTGAGGGGCTGAGGGGGGATGAGAAGCCTGCTTTGTCTGAAATCAAGGAGCTGTTGTTTTAAAAAATTACTAAGAATTTCGCAGAGTAATCAACAGTAACTAAGGATCCCTCCCAGTAGTGGTCTTGAGCACCCCTAGTGACTAGCACTTTTATATGATTTCATAATCTAATTGTAACTGGATAATGTATAGTTGATCCTACTTATTTGTTCTTTATGTGGAAATTAAATAAAACCAACAGCTTGATGAAGCTGTACTTAGGCCTCATTAATCAATCCTGTCCCTGTGAGCGCTGATAAACCTCCATACGTTTGCTGCCTTAACGAGCATTTGGGCACTGTTGGCAGTTACTAAACATCAGTTACGGGACGTCACGCAAGAAGGCACTTGACTTACTTGTAAATACCGCAAGTGGGGGTATTGGGACAGACTCTCAATTCCTCTGAAGAAGTCAATGAAATAATAAATTCAAGTAAACACTATACCATAACTGATACAATCATTCATATAGTTCAATCAGGAGAGACAAGTGAATGAAGTAAAGATAATTGTTTATTGTGCAGATGATATTGATAATTAGGCTTAGACTCTACAGGGAGATTTTGTAATCGAGGGACATCAGTCCTGAGCAGCAGCTAGATAAATCCCCCCATGGAGTCCAGACACTGGTAGTGGTGGCGGTGGCTGATGACTTCCGCTGAGACTGATAAGGCTGATGAGGTTGATGAACTGATGAATCTGCAAAGACTGGCGGTGATGAGGCGCGCATAGCGGCAGCAATTGAAGCACTAAGGCAGACAAGGAGACAAATATATTTAAAAAAGGCAGCCACATGATGATAGGCTGACAATGGAGGCGTGTCGCTGTGCTATTTGATAGATGTGACCAGCTGATGTGAACAGCTGATAACGGAGCGGATAACGACAGCAAAGGAAATTATGAGTGAGCATGCGTGAGAGATGTAAAAGGCATGACGGCATGAGAAATAAAACTACAGGCATACAAAGATAGTCTTCCTGACTGAATTTTCGATATAGCTCCCTATCAGTTTCACTATACCACAAATAGTCCTTTCTGCAGTTCCCATCCTATCACAATTTCAGCAAGTACATGAAATGTGTAGGCAGCTCGGCACAGCGCAGTCAAATTTGGAAGGTTTTAAAATCTTTCCCAGCAGCCTCATTCCTTGGCAGCCTTTTCGGCTCAGAAATAATGTCGCCACTGTCTGCCTTGTCGACAAGATTTCAGATTGCAGCAACCTTTAGAAAATGTCACCTAACACACATGAAAAGGTTCCGCCGTGTCCACAACGTCTTTCCATGTTTGTGTACTGTACGTGCACGAGAATGTGGGTATGCTCATGCTGATGAAGTGGAAAACATAACTTGTGTATTTATTTGTGCTGTATTATCTTTTTTTATAATCAACAAAAACATGATTACACTTTCCACATACTCACAAACATGCACGCACACACACACACACACACACACACACACACACACACACGCGTTGTCCAGCCCTTAGGACCACTTTTGACACATTCTGCTGTTACCATAGCAACACGAGGCATCAGGAAATGGCTTTGTCCTTTGCCTCACATCCTGGCATCTAAAATCAGATTAGCGCTGGGCTGCAGCACAGCGCGCTGACTCCCTCTGTCAACTCCCTGCGGTAACAGCAGGACTCTTATTCTCTGTCCATCTTTCTGTTTGGCACCACAGTGAAAAGCTACCAGACCAATTTCGTCCTGTCTGCCAGCTGTCTGATCTCATCTCCATGGAAACTGTGATACAATCTAGCGAGTTTACGTATGTTTTCAATCTGAGTCAGCTGAGTTTGGCATCTGGACAAATGGCAGGACTATTCCAAAGAAAGTCTTTTGTTTTCTCCTGAATCCCTGTCCTTCCTCCCACCTCAGTGCTGAGCTGATCTGGAACAGGCAGACCTACAGTAGATTGTTTTGTGCTGTAAAAATACCCTCGATATATAATACATTGCAGCAGTAAATAATAAATTGTACAGTCATTATTTGAAGTAGAGCTGCTCACGGCTGTCTTTAAAGACATATGGTTTTGGTCTCAGCATCCACATATTCAGATCCTTTACTTCTGTAAAAGTAGCAATACTACAGTGTAAAAATACACTATAAGAAATGTCCTGCCTTGAAATTTTGTACTTAAACTACAGAAGTATTACCGGAAAATTATGACATTATTTATTAAAATTAAATTATTATTATGTACATTATTTTGAATGATTATTATTACTAATTCCTTATCTTGTAAGCAGCATTTAAATGTTGGAACTGGTTGAGGTGGAGCTAATTTTAACTGCTTTATATGTTGGATGTATAATAAATCTTATTTTATGATCATAGATCATAGGTTTTATATGTCAAATCTTAATCTGCACAGTATGTATTGAGTATAGCTGTCAAATATGGAGTAAAAATACCTTCGTCATTGTCAAAAAATCCCATATAAAAGCCAACAATGTGTTATACTGTAATACTTTTCCAACATCTCTATCCTGTCGGATGCATTCAGCCCCGAGCACATTTGCACCTGCTGAGGAGATAAGGATTTAAAAACGGGTCACAAATACATAGTTAAAAAATGTTTTCATAGGCAAAGTAATATCCTTAATATAGCCGGGCACTGAAGAGGTTAGTTAACGTCACTCAAACAGTCCAGTTTGCATTTGTTGGGGGCGGTTTCTCAGCTGCTAGTGAGGATTTAATTTAATTTAATCAAGAATCAAGACGATGTATGTGGAAACAACTCAAAATAAACCAGTGAAATTATATATCATAGTCCTTTTTTCACAGCAGACGTTTTGACAAGTCTTCCTTTGTCTTTTGTAACAACTGTGCTTTTCCTATTATAACTTATGACAAAAAGGTCTGCTGTCAAACAGGCCTGTTTTTGTTTTTTTCATGGGGTTTTTATTGACAATAAGAAAAATATAGATGGTCCCCAGCCGTATCCTTGAGGTACAGTACTTGAATACGTGATTTTCCATTAATGCCTGTTAAATCATTTCTGTCAAATAGAGTTATTAAGTGTGGAAAATGTCTAAAACTCCTTTTTTCATCCCCTCTCCCCCAGGTGAAAAGTACGAGCTCCACGCAGGCACAGAGTCCACCCCCAGTGTGGTCGTCCACGTGTGCGAGAGCGAGACAGAAGAGGACGAAGCGGCGCGGCCAAAGCAGCAGATCGTCCAGACCAGACGTCCCGACGGACCCCCCAAAGTCTTCAACTAGAGAGGCCCCCCCCCACCACCCCCACCCCGACACCGGCGCGGCCCCCGACCGCCCTTTAACCCGCAACACACCTGCCCTCTCTCTCTTGTCTCTGCACTCACAGAGAGCGTCGATGCCCCTCATTTCAGTTCAACTACAAGCAAAAACAAACCAACAAACATTGCTCGAGACGGTGTTTGTGGGGAGCGTGGCGATGGAATGAGGCGGCCTGAAGGGGATGGATGAGAATCACACACACACTCATCACATTCTGCGGACAGCGTAGGGAGCTGCGGGCAAACGCTTGCCTCCACCCCACCAACCACCCCCTTTGTTTTCAGCAAGAGGGGGTCAAAATACCTGTCCCAACGCAGGCACCTGTCACTTATCACACACACACACACACTCAGCTCTCATTGCTAGTCCTGCTCAGTAGCTTGCTAGTCAGTTAGCTTGTTAGCCATACCTCTCCCTCTGTCTCACAATCATGTGTACAATAATCTTTGGTTGAGGACATGCGATACCTCAAAACAGACATTTTCTTCTTCTTCTCTCTTTTTTTTTTTTCTTTTTTTACAACGAATTGTGTTTTCAGGTTATATAAAAACACTTTGTCTTCTTTTTCATCCATTTTCATATCTGCTGATTTGTCGCTTCAGCTTGCGTAAAGATTGAGTGTGTGATGTTCCCGCTCTTGTCTGCATGTATATACTGTATTACAAAAAATACGTACAGCAACACAAATACTAACAAGATATATCAAGAAAAAGGAACCTATTTAACATCACACACAGCACGAAGCGCCATATGTGACTAACAAAGTTGTGGTGGTTGTTTGACTTTTTTTTTTTTTTTCCTTTTTTTTTTGCTCGTTTTCGCTTTCTGTCTTTTTTCTTTTTTTTTTTATTTGGAGAGGTGTTGTTTTTTGCTAAACTACTAGATGTGTATTCTTAATATGTATTTGATACCCCAACAACTTTTTGCATGCTTAGTTACTTCTGTAGATGAGGAGCTGAGGTGTTTGTTTTTTTTTATTGTTGTTTGTGATGACAGGGAAATGGTGTGACGCTTTTGACGCAAGTGCATATCCCCACGCAGAGTTTAAAGTGACGCCTTAGGGAGAAAAAAAGCAGAATGGTTCTGTCTTCAATTTGATGGCAAATTTGCATTTGTCGCTTTTGTCGGGATTTGATGGATCAGAGACAGTTCATCCCCCCCCTTCATTTTCTTCAAGGGGTTTGGGATGTTTTTTTTTTTCCTGATTCTAATTGTTGTAATTCACATCTCTAATGTCTTGGTTATGTTGTTTAATCAAACTCACTTTCTATGTGTCAGGTTTTCCTCTGAAACCTACTACTTGCTTGTTTTGCACTGAGTATCTCTCGATATCTCCAAGCAATTTCGGGGCTCTCGACCGTCTCCTGCGCACCAGAATACTGCGCTGCTTCTCGCTGTACATAGCTGAGCGGTAGATTTGTGGAAATAGTCCTTTGAGATTTTGTAGTTTATCCTGAAAGCATTTTGCTGAGAAAAGGGAAAATTAGGTAGTTGAGATATCAACCAAAGCATTTAGTCACCTCATATTATCATAGCAACATAAAATGATTTTTCTTACTCAAAGATGGTATATTGTCAAACTGAGCAGAAAGAAATCATATTTTCCCAACGCAACTGCGGGACTTTTTATTGTATTGTTTTTTATTTTGTACTAACATACAGACTTTTTTGCAGTTTCTTGTTCAGCATAAACCCGAACAAATATACACAAGAAATCATAAGCTCCTTACATTTATGGTTACTTCTCCCCACAGTCCCTTATCAGATCAGCATGTTTCACCTTCCCATTTAATTAAATATTTCAGTGCTTTTGAAGCAAAATGAACAAATGTTCCTAACAGGGCTTTTAGGTGACAACGGTGAGTCAAAACCTTATTTGTTATTAGGCAGCATGAAATCTAAAAAGACTTTTTTTGCTATATAACAATATTAGTAAGCAGAAGACAAGTCCGTCTGCATGTGAGCACTTTATTGTCAGTGTTTTGTTTCCTTCACATAAAATAGTCTTTCTCAAGACAAAGTAGGAAGCACATTGCATTTCTTCTGTTTCTTTCTTGTGTGTGTTTTTTTTTTTCTTTCTTTTATCTGAAGCTGAACACCTGGTTAGCCTTTTCACCAGCATATTGCAGTGAGTGAAACACTCAACTTCCTTTTTGCTAGTGTGAACCTTGGAAAATGTTCAGGCCTTTTGAATCTGTGGGAGTGTGTTACTGTAAAAGGAGTAGACACGCAGTACAGTTTATAGGTTTGAAATGAGGCCGGATGACACCGCAGAACAAAATCAATGTCTTTGTTTTTCGTGTTTGTCCACAAGAAACATTCATCTTATCTCCCGGAAAAGTTAAAACAGGTCTTTGAAATGCGCCATGTTGGCAGATGTTGCAGTTGCAGTTTTATTGGCACTACAGTAGGGCTGTCACAGTTATCTAAGCAGACAGCAGATTTGGTGGAACTACTGAGGTGAATTGTGATAAAGAGGAAGCAGGAGGAAGACACTCGTGAAGACTTTTTTACTCTCTGTGGTCATGGTGTTTAAAACTGAGTGCATTTTGGTCACAGTTGAAATGAAAATGTATATTTATGTACATATGCCAAGTGTTTTTTGTTTTTTGTTTTTTTTTTTTGTTGCTGAGGCCAGTCCCGGTGTGCGGTTTGTTATGGCTTCTCTTGGCAATGTTGTAATGGAGAAAAAAAAAAAAAAAGAAAAAAAAAAACAACAAAAATGTGTAACAATAAGTTCTGATGATGCTCGATCAAAACCAACTGTCATTGTGTTGTGTTCAACATGGACTCTGTTTGAATGTTTTATTTCTGGGGAACGTCTACTAAAAAGGTCAATAATACCGTTTGTCACTGTTGTACTGTTTTTGTTGAAATATGAATATTGTGTCTTGTATTGTAGGAATCCAGAAAACAAAGTAGCAAAACAAGCAATAATTTACAGTTCTATAATACCGGTTTGTGTATTTTCATGTTCTGTACTTATTTCTCAGAGATGGTCTCTGTCTCTTACAGTATCCGCTTCTATTTGTGTAGTATAATAGTCATTTGTTTCACATAGAGAAATACATAAAGACTTATTCTTAAAGCCATGTTTAGTGTTGTTTATTTTAAGGGTTACTTTCACTTTTAAAATGAACACACTTGTTTCATTATTTCATTAAAGTAGGGCTGTATAAGTATCTGCTAGATTTATAACGTAAATCATAATGGTCAGATACATTCACAACCCACTTATAGCCCCAGTTCCAGTTTGTGCCACCGTCACATTACAGAGCATCTGTTTTTCCTGAAAGACAAATTTCTGACAATCTTCAAAAACCCAGAAGGTTGTTCAACAACACCCGAATGTATTTCCTGAATCCTCAAAGACTCTTTTGTCCAAATGGATTAAATAGTATTCCATCAGCTGCATAATAAAAAAGATTTTTAAGCTCTTTAGTAAGTTGTGGCTTTATTTCCTAATCCAAACTGACTGAGGTGATATATTTCCTTCCTTGCTTGCTCCTTTTTTACAATGTAAACCAAAATTTTAAGTTATTAATTTTACTGTCCACTATTTTATATTTTCATTCAAAATCAAACTTTCAATATATGTCTTGTGTTGTACAAAATGGGCAAGGAGATGTGGCCAGCTACCATCTTTTTTTGGATTCGGAAATAAAGTCGCAACTTAAAAAATGTAATAAAAATCCTTTTTTATTGTGCAGTGGGCAGAATATTTTTTTAACCATAAGAACAGAAGAGTCTTTATGGATGGAAATAACGAAGACTGCGGTAAGTGTTATCAATCCTCTTTTAATCCTTTTTTAGCTATGCTAGCGGCGTGGCTGTGTGGTGTGGTCAGTGAGTCTACCACTTTGGTCCAGACTAAAATATCTCAACTATTGGATGGATTGTCATAACATTTGGTACACATATTCAAACATACCTGCTGAACAGCATGTTGTCATCGTGAGCATATTATCATGCTGTGGTTAGCATTTAGCTCAAAGCCCTAGCTTTAAGTACAGCTTTGTAGAAAGATTTATCTTTCAGAAATACAGATGTTTAGCTCAAATGTGAGACTCAAAATGGGGCCTACTGTCATTCACACACACCAACACAACATACAATATTGTTCCAACGTCTCGATCATACACTCATCCCGCCTAAATTCTCCACTTCTTTGCTGTCTTTATTTCAAAAGAGTTCAGGCTAGCTTCGTGCCAGTGACTTAGAAGGTTTTGATTCCCGTTGGATTGGTATTGATGTGTGTTTCACACAAGGCCATACAGTGAAAAGCCCTTATCACCGCAGTGACATGTATTTAAATCTTGCTCTAAAGAATATGGCAGTGGTACTGTCACTTGCACTTTGCACCTCATATTTTCCCCCCAAGGGCCTGGTCAGAGCCGTGTTTCAATGGTAAAGACAATGACAGCAAGGTCAAGTTAATGATCCTTTGAATGAGCAACACTAGACGTGAAATTTATAACATGAAAGGCAGGTGAACGTGTGGCAATACAGCCATGACCTACAGTTCAGACAGCACCTTATTGAATTTCACAGCTGCAGTTTCGTCCTGTCAGCCACGAAGAAATGACTGATGACTGCTCATGAATTCAATAACAATAGATTTCTCTCATCCATTTCCTTCTGACAAACTGCACTTCATTATTGTGTGAAACAACAAAGCCAAAACGGTGGCACGCTGTCACCCCTGATTTGACAAAAAGATGTTTTGCAAGCACATAGTTTGCTCACAAAGGAGGAAAATATATCTATTTACATGAAAAAAGATATCTTTGGTTATATAAACCTAAAATATCTGATTGGTTTGTTCATCCTAACCTCTCCAAAACTCTACATGCTTCACATTATGAAGCAGGTGATCCAGGGTTGTAAAGGTTGTCTGTGTCATTGCTGACGTACCTAATGGTTAGAGGTAAAACAGTGGAAAGATTTAGTAACAGCTGTGAGATGAGCCATACTGTGTTTTCCTCTCCGTGACACAAAAAGCCCTCTCTTCATGGCACGGGGAACGGGGAATTCCTCCTCACAATGACCCTTACTGTTGAACGTGACGATGCGTGTGCACCTAAGGGGAACAGATCAGGTTAACTCGTGGCTCTCGTGGGTGTTAATGGGGCCAGTACCTCCAGATTCCTGCAAAGGGACTCTCCAGAATTACACAGCACAACGTTGCTCAGGAATCTTAAGTGATGCATTAGTCATGAGCTGACAAGAATATTGTATATAGTTTTTTGTAAAGTGACTCCTTAAAAGTAAACATAGTGGCGTAGAGTGTAATCAACAGATACCAGATAATGGGTTTGCTCTGACTTAAATTTAAACATTTTACCTTTTTACATTGAGGTCCCCTTACGCAATAAAGTATGGTGAGTGAAAACACTTTTATCTTCCTCGGGAGTAAAGTTCAGCTGCTGTAAGACCTGCTGTTTTTCATCTCAAGAATATGTTTTATAGTGTCAGGAAATGTACAAATACAATTACCTCTTTAGATCATATAATCAGGTTGTAATTGAGAGAAATGTGATTCTTGGCAAAGTATGTCAACGGAAGTTTGTGTATCTAAGAAATTATGACAAGAGAATATTAATTTATGATTTTAGTCACACTAGTTTTTTGGTTTTAAGTGAAATGTCTTGCTAACTAGCAAGTCTGTGGGTTTTAGTAAAATGTCTCACCCCTGACTTTTAATCTAGCACTATCAACAAACCTAATAAACTAACCTAATACCTGCTATGACATTTCCAACATGCCCAACTTTGTGTTTAGTTCCAGGTAGCAAATGTTAGCATGCTAACATGCTAAACTGAACATGGGAAACATACCTAAACATTATGTTTAAGCGGCTATAATCAATATTTTTTCATATTAACAATACATTGAATGACAATGAACCTACAGAGAATTATCACCCGACAGTTCCTTCTTGACTTTATGGAGCTCATTGTTTAGCTGTCTGCCGCTTTACTATTTTGGTTCACTCTCACTAAGAGATAAAAGTCTAAAATCCTGCTGTATACAACCGGCTCAGCACCACATGGCTAACAGACACAGTTAGTTAGCATTTAGCAGCTAAATAGCCAGATATTTCCCTCGCGAGTTGCTGGATTGGATTTACATTCACCAGGTGGACAGAAACATGACTCCAAATGAATGATAATGTTGCTCTGTAACTGCTGAAAGTGTAAAGAAGCAACTATTTCCTGACAAGTTCAACATATAAACTTAAAAGGTGATGACGTGTGTCAGTGTTGTGTTCACAACTTGTTTCCTGCTGCCCCCAAGTGGCCAAAAAAATCAGTTAATGCAGCTTTAAAATTGTTATTGTGAGCATTTAGTTTAAAGGACTGCTGTGACTAGCTAAGTACAACTTCAGTACATGTTTAAGGATAAATAAATGGATCCATTCTTCACCTATTCTTCACTAATAAATACTTGACCCACCTGCCTTTTCACCATCGAACAATTTTGGCACACAGGGTGTTCACACCGTTTGTACTGGTCTGAAACCAACACAATGACGGGATGCCATTTTGAAAGATGTTTTTCTTCTCAGTGAAATCTGATCTCCAGCTTTCGGACGTGTTCTTATGTAATGGTCTTCCACAGATGAACATAGGGACCAGCGCTGTGCATGTAAGCAGGCTGTAAACGGCGCTGTCAGCCCATTGGACGAAGCAGAACAATGTGTGTCTGCCCAAATGAAGTTTAGTTACACTTTCTCACAAAAGCACAACACTGACTGGCTTCATAGTCACGGGCACCACCTAGCCCCTGGGGGTAACATGAGGCTCGATGCTGATGACTTGTTGGCACTGTTTGGGGAAAGAATATTGGGGCAGGTGTGTTACAGGAGCTTGCATCCTACAATAAGACTGGGACAACTGGTAGGACAGTTAGGAATATGGGCTGACTTGCAAATTGATGCCTGTAAAAACATGTTTCCTATTCAGTAGACGCCTTTCACACAAACGTTGCCAAATGTTTAAACGTCTTATAATAAAATATCTCCAGGTGATGGAAATCACTAACACAAAAGAAAAGGAAGGTTGTTATTCTGTATTTTTTCTGCAAACACACCCAGTACCCTTTGGACATGTTTTGTGATTCACATAGTTAATTTTCAACTACATACATAAGATGAATGGATTTGCGATAACACTGAAATCACATTCTATGTCTACACAGTCTCACACAAAAGGCACACTTTTTTTTTTCTTTGAACATAATACAATCAGATTAAGAAAGACACAAACATTTATACAGTATACACATACACAGGTGCACCCTGGATTTTATTATATGAGGTTTTATTTTAAAAACATGACTTATTTTCATCTTTTCTGACAATATATGTACTGAGCCAAACCCTCTGCAGTTCATGTAAGGCATCCCACAGATGCAGCCAGTGTGATTTTGAGAGATAATCATGATGGAAGCGGATCAGAGCAGACAAACTATGGAGAGGAGCCTCGCTTTTTGATCTGTGGCCGCGTCACGCCTAGGGGCCAAGCGGAAGGACCTGAAAAACCAGCTGCCTGAGATTATTACTCTCAGAGAGGAGCACCAAGTGAGCAAGCGTGGAGCCTCCTCCTCCTCCTCCTCGCTCTCCTCCTCCCCCACTTCACATAAACACTCTGGTTCCCACACACGGACGCATCTCTGCTCGTTTTTTTGTTCTTTGTTTGTGTCCGTCCCGTCCGTTTGCACCTGTGGGACTGTCACTTTTTGCAGGAGCTGTGACGTATTCCTCTCTTGGAGTAGCGCACTCTTCCACTCCCTCCTGCCTCCCTCCCCAGACCTGGTGTGTCTGTCACCCCTCCACCAGTGGACTATGCCCCCCTCAAACAGCTGAGGGAGGGGGCTCTGCTCAGGTTGCTGCTCAGGCTCCCATCTGGAGAAAGCTTGGGCTGAAATCACAGTGGAGACGGTTAGGTAAGTCCCAAGGCTAATAACTGCTTTTGACTTCTTTTTCTTGATAGCTTTTGTTTCCATCTAAACTTTGTCTCTTGTTTTTAAGAGTAATTTCTCAGTGGGTCGGTCAGTCTGTTCAGTGTGTGTGTGTGTGTGTGTGTGTGTGGTGAGAACGGGGGTTCTCCCAGACAACATGGTGAGACAGCAGGTGAGTGTCAGGTGAACGGGAATAGCTCACATTCCAAAGAGCTCTCAGATTTAGATATCTGCTCTTACCGCTGAACCAATAGAACGACACAGTTTTGCGTCTGAGTTGGGAAGATTAAATGTCATTTCCAAACACTATCTGGCCATGCATCTCTCATTGATAAGTGACCGTTTGATGGAATGGCTGTACTTATCCTTTCATCAGTTGCCACTACGTTGTAGGAAAATATGACTGCTGTTTGTATGGCACTGCTGCTCTAATTCAGAGCTCCCTGGCTCTGTCTGTGTGAGGGACATGTAGTGTATGATGACAATGTATCTACTCATGAGGAAAGTGTGGCTTTGTTTGGGCTTATATTAAACAAACACGCGCTGGTGTAACTCATTTGTAGTTTCTTGACTAAGGGAGTAGTCTTTGTAGTTCTAAAAATAGCAAAGTTATTTGTTCTTAGTGTCTTTCCCTCATTAAATCAGGCGACAGTCACTCCTGTAAAGTTTAATCACTATGTTTGCATACCAGCTACACCTTCTGTCGCTAGCTTGAGTGAAATTTGAGTTTAGGCTTCGGCTTAGTTTGACAGCGTGCCAGGGACCAGTTTATACATGTTGTATATTAGGTCAAGTAAGATTTTAGATTTTTTTAAAAAGGCTCTCAAGTTTCACCTCTTACTTGAAATTACGCAGTATTTCAGGATACTAAACTCAAATTGAGAAATATCCTTGTTATCAGCAGAAATCTTTTTTTTATCAAATACCAATTGGAAACTGGGGGATTTCTATCAGGACACATCGGAGCACACTGAGGTGTTAATATTAGATTAATAAAGTGTAATGCAATAAGGAACTCAGAAAAAGACCCAGTTTTGGTATAAAAGAATGAGTCCTATTATTGGATTATAATGCTCAAGAGAAACCAGAATATTCTGACTGGACTCAGTCTAATCAAAACCCAGATCATTTGAGCAAGTTTCTCTCATGATAATACACAGACTAAAAGAGAATAATCAGCTTCCATCAGGGCCTATAAATATCTTCCATGCATCTCTCTACTTCAGCCTTGTGCCTTCATGCCAAAGGCAGACAATAGAGATCAGTGGCTGACTCACATAAATGCACTTGACAGACGTTTAACTGTAGATTTAAGTATATCACTTCTGATCACAGTAAGTGAACCCAGAAACCCTGTAACGGTATGTCACAGTTAGATATAAGTGCTTTAACCTTGGTAAACAAAGCAAGTGAACACTAGACACTGTTTGCTTTTCAGCATTAAGTCTCAGACGAGAGTAACCTTTCAGGTATGTCTAATTATCTTGGCTCAAGTTCAAGGGTTCAAGTCTTAATTATAAACTGATGTAATACATAAAGCACAAATAGTAATGGACTCCTTTCAGTTTATTTCAGTCTTTTGTACCACGACACTCATGAGCCTGTTCCAAACTCAGCCACAGTGGTGGTTTAGACAATGAATGGATCACTCAAAGCCTTTTTAACTAGCCAAGACTAGACTAGTAAAATTGCTTGTTTGATCCGTCACACCGCAGCTCCTTTATTTTTGTTGCCTTTCTATAAATATCAATTTGTCAAGCGTCTCATAACTCTGCGAAAAATACATTGAAAGCTAAGAAGATGTTGTGCAAATCTTCCCTCAGTGACAAAGTGGCTTTCTTCTTCTGTCTTAAACCTTTTAAAATCATACTTTTTCTAACCCAGTTTAGTATTTGGAGGACAGTTGCACATCCTGATGGGTGGAGATTTCAGGGACAATGCAGCCTGTATTTTCACTACGACATGAAGCGTTTAGTGATGAACTCCAAAGATTCTTCCTGAGATTTCTGGCTGTCACAAGCTCTCACACTCTGAGCTGAAACACAATCTTGATATATCACCTCATTATGACACATCTTTTTTAATTTATACCTTTTTAAATCTCTGATGTCATCTCATCATTTACATCAGTTACTGCCCACTGTACGCTGAGCCAAAGACCTGTCTGTGTTGTTACACATGCCTTGGTGACTTATTGAGGTTGATATAAGTGATAGTTAAATCCCTCTCTGGTGGGACATCTGGAAAACAAATGACATGGTAAAATTTATATCTGACTGGATGCAGATGACCTCTCTGCTGTGACTTCAGACTGCATGGCTGCTCTTCCAGGGAACACTGAAGCAATAACTCCACCTGTGTCTTATTAACCTGGGAACTGCTTCAAATTGACTGCTCAAATATTGACTCAGAGCGTCATTTGATGAAGGTCATACTTTGAATGTGTTTGTGAACGTACATGTGTGTGTCCGTGTGTGGACGAACATGCGCAAAGGGGGAAAAGGTCGAGCCAGTCAACAGCCTCGCCTGGTTTTTCCTCATATGAAAAAAAAGAGGAAACTAAATTGTTCCTGTTCTGCATTGAGAGAACACTCTCTGAACAGGCAAATAAATAATTTGTTTACTTAGGGTGGACGAAAGGATATTGAATCTGCACTGTGAGCTGCAATTTGTGGAACAACAAACAAACTATTATTAGAGCAAGGAGAAACTGGCCAATGAGGAGGCAGATACAGACGTCAAAACAAAGTGATGCGATTAGTGTTTGTTCCAAATTCCTTTGTCTTCAAAATATATTTCTACATTTACAAAAAGATGCATACAAATGATTTCCCATTATTTGAAACTGACTAAAATGATTTGTGCTTTGTGCGTCAGCGGATATTTCGAACTGAAATGATACCTCACAGTAATGTGACTGTAACTGTTTTTGAAATCTGATTACTGCGAATGATTCATAACTGTACATGGCTGTCCTGTAGGGAAAACAAATTTTACTTCACGAGAAGCGATATTCCATCATGCTGCCACGCTGTCTTGCGTGTATCATAAACAAAATGAATGATTTCATGCACCAATTGTTTCTCCGAGATGTGGGACTGGGGAATATATGTGTTGATTGATAGAAAACCTTGAAACTTAATAGAGAAAAAGTCCAAAAAATATCCCTCAAGTCTGCATATTGATGATTGTGTAACAATCTTGGTTGAGTTTCACGCTAAAGTTGGCTTCTAACAATATTTTTCTCACATGTGTGAGATATATTTTCTGTCCTCGATTAAGAAACTGGCAGTCACATTTGAATTGGCCTGCCAGATTTCCCTTCTCTCATTGGGACAATAAAAAAATGTGACCATATAATTTAAAAAAGGCGTTTCAAATCTGCGTCTCAGTCCATTGTTGACTAAGTAAAGTCTGATTTTGCTGCTGTATTTGGTTTGTATGTGAGCTGTAGCTATTGACTCCGATACATACAAGTGTTTCTTCTGGCTGGTGGTTCAAATTTGAACATTAGACTAAATGAGAAGAGCGAAATTGATTGGCATCCTGAAGCAATTCTCTTTATCAGTTTCATCACATGATTTCAGCTGCCGTTAATGTGGAGCGAAACCCACTTTATATTTAGCTTTCTGCCTCTGTAGCTCTGGAGCTTCTCCATGGGCACCAGATGAATGGATGCCCGCCTTTTGCATGCTTAAAACCTTTCCAGCATGTGGTAATTAGCTTATGTTCATGCATTAGTTTTGGCAATGTGCAGTGCTTAGGGTGATTACAGTATTTAGACAACCCCAAGTGCAAGTTGTTTGTGTTTCTGGGGGTCCAATTGAAGTCATGAACTGGCTGTAGGATGGTGATCAGTACAAGGGTTAGTTGTATATTAAGAGTATGAGGTGTGTTGAATGTAGGTTGAATGTAGGCTACACATAAACCTAACTTGCAATCAATCTGATGTATTACCCACTTCTGTCGACACACCCCCATTCTGTAGGAGTCAACACACCCACCCACTACTGATGAAACACCAGGCATGTGCCAGGTCAGTCAGCCACATTGGATACATCCAAGAAGGTGGTGATTTGCCAACTGGAGTGACTCAGTGAACAAATTACCTCAATATTTTGTTTGGCAATTCTTCTTAGTTACAACAACTTTGGGCTACTGCAGCAGTTTACAGGCACAGTTTTTGTTTACTCCAACCATGACCTCACCTCTTCTTGATAAAAGCCGATACGCATAATCCGTGGCCAAATCACGTTGCGCCGGCCACGACAGTTTCTGTTGAGACATAGCAGTGATGCCATCTGCAGAGGCACCGCCACCGCTATAACTACAACGCCACGCAAAAAAAACATTGAGTGCATTGTTACACTCGAGCTAAAGATCAAACAAGTTGGACTGATCCACTTAAAACCACCTTGTAAAGGTTATGTTCCAGCTGACTTTAGGTGATATATAGTATATTGATGTACAAAGGCGGAAGATAAATCGTCTCAGTTTCCAGACAGCACAATTTCTTGACGTGAATTTACCCTTTAGTGAATTTACTTTAGTGATTTACCCTAAGGAAAACATCTGAAATGAATTTCTTCTCATTATACCATATTAAAAGGCTAACAATAGGCAGTAAATACATTTGTGTCATGAACTGGTTCCATTCATTTAAAAAACCAACATTTGTGAACAGAATGCATCTTGTGCACTTAAATGTAATCCCATCAGTACAAAGCCCATCCTACACAATTGAATAAGGTGGTTTTTATATCTATTTGTTTCTTCTGTATCACTCCTGATGGCGTACTGTTGGTCACAGAACTTTGCCAACATCG
Source organism: Scomberomorus guttatus (assembly GCA_038419695.1). Lineage (NCBI taxonomy): Eukaryota > Metazoa > Chordata > Actinopteri > Scombriformes > Scombridae > Scomberomorus > Scomberomorus guttatus. Next base: position 13,526,084 of record CM076455.1, read on the forward strand.
ACAGCATGCTGTGTTCTCCACTGTGTTACCAAAGCAATGGTGTTACCAACCTTATAAAGCATATGATCAGTTAGTCATTTATCGGAAGCTGTCACCTTTGCAAACAGCAAACATGATATATGTCATTACTAATCTCTATGGGTAATGGTATGTCAACAGTGGGAAAATTGGTTGTGCAATATTTGCTGTCAAGCAGGAAGCTGGATAAGACGTACAGTACACACGAGTATCGAGTACCAGCTTCGAGTCTCTTTTCTCAGCCTATAGTTGAAATTCTCATTTGGTTTTTTTCATCACATCTCTGTGAGAAAAGTCAAAATCCTTGTCTGTGGAAGATTTTCTACAAATCTTGACCATAATATAGGAAAGTATAGTGCTGTACTCTTTCCAGGATTTGCTCCGCTTGTCAATGAAATGTAAACTTTTACCCTCCATTAGCGGTTAAAGATATGTACACAAGCCATCATGCTCAAACACGGTATCCAGATATCATTCAAAAGGGGGCACAGAAGAGAAATCTAATCTCATAACCTCTGTGAAATTTTATGAATGTAAAATAAAAATTGAAAACTTTGAAGCCTTTTTATGACTAGTTAAGATAAAACCTTAATTAAGAGTCAGCGCACAGCAGCGACAGCTACAGTATCTGCGGCAGAAAATAATTAAGTGTGTGTGTGACAGAGAGAAGAGAAAGTGTTTCAGTGTATCTTTCAGCACCCAGGTCTATTTTCATTTATTATAAAGGGGCTCATTGTAGTTGATGCACATACCTGAAATTTAACACTGATATTAAATTGTATTGTGAACTCATTCAGTAAGGCCAAAACGGAGCTACTGCATGTCTGTCATTTATTTTCTCTTTAAACAAGGATTTCCTGCTATCTTCAGTTAGGGTGACAGCAGTCTGATGTCTGTCAACAATCTGTCATTAAGTTAATCTGTAGTTTATATAATTATTCATGCTCAGCGGTAACTTCACAGGCCGTGATGCTATGGAATCAAAGGTTTTGCATATTTTCTTGTGAATTTGAATACAATCAATAGTGCCATCAATCTAACCTAGAGAAGAAAGACGGCGAGGGATGGACCAGCACAGGGGTTGCTCTTCCGTGTGCTACAGTTTTTGAGCTTTTTATAGCTGATGCAAATTTTGTCCCCTTGAAGCACTTGATTGTGCTACTGTGCTTCACTCCCAGCAGACTCAGGATTAGTGATTGAGGCTGTGGAACAAAGTGAAGTGAGAAACGAGAGTGACAAAAAGCACAAAGAGCTAATAGAGTTGATATTTCAGAAGTCAATAAGATTCACGAAACTGTCTACAAAAAGAAAGAGACTGTGTATTAGGGTGACAAGTCAGGTGATATAATTTAAGATCTGATGGCACATTATACTTGAATGAGTCAGTGACCTCATTATTTACTCATTGTTTTACATTGCACTATGTGAAAAGAGGATGAGGAACTCCCATAATGACGTGCGTCCAGTTCCAGCGTGATTGAAGTGGAAACTGAAATACGAGTGACATTTCTAAAACAAAGACCCTGTGAAAATTTCTGCAGTAATCATAATTCATTGTTTCTTTACGGAACTTTAAAACAAAGTGACTCCAATTGTAATTCTTTTATGTGAAGTTTCTATCTCTGAGCAAAGGCATATTATCGTGACACTGGGGAAGTATTAGTTACAGGGACAGCCCTGACCTACAGCTGTGTGTGGATTGTTTCCTGAACAGTATCAGGGATCCTCCTAAATGACAGATGATCTCCGCATGACACAAAACAATTACAACACAGTAGATTAGATCAAGATCAAGATTAAAATTTGCCAATATCAATAAAAAACATAATAAAGCTGCTCTGATAGTCTGCCTGAGGCAAAATAACAGCTGAGAACATACATTGTTGATGATGTGTGATTACATGAATCGTGAGAGAGAAGACAAATCTTATCAATACATCTATTTATCACGGCATGTCCGGTATGATAAAGTTCCATTATAGGCATACACAGAGCAGAATGACTGAATCTAAAGGAGGATGTGCTTCGTAATTTCACCTGCAATTTTTCTGTCTGGAGACCAAAATATAGCTAAGAAGGACTGTTGAAAAGACAGAGAAGATGTTTCTGATGGAGTTACACATGACTCTAGAGCAGGAAATCGTTCAAAAGTGAGCTTCTGTCATCGTAATCTTACTTACCAACAAACCCCATAAAAAAGGCCAAAACCAAAAACACATTAGTGTGTCTCTCAGTACTTTCCAACTTCCCCACCCTGTCTGTAAAGCCATGCGTTCCCACTGAAGGCGTAAATCTTTAAAAAACAGTCAAAAATATATAGTTTCCTTTTTAAAAGAGGTTAAATTGTTTCATTAAAAAGCTGGGCACTGTAATTTTCAGCAGACATTACTCGAACAGGAGCAAATGGTGCATTTGTTGGGGACTATTTTCAGACGTGGATTAATACACATTTGGTGTGCTAGGATGAGGTGTCAAGGCTGATTTAAATTAAACTACAGTGCCCACGTTTATCGTAATGAAGAAACACGTCACCCAGTGCAGCGGTGTAGCTAAGTCACGTGTTTTTAATAGTTTTTAAGCAACAAAGGAGGTCTATGTCACAGAGGAATAAGCTATATTAGACTTCAGATACACAAACAATACTTGCTAGTAGGATCAATTCATTCTTGGTTTTGGTCTTTTCATGGGATTTGCGGACAACAAGACCAAGGAAACAATTTCACCCAATAACAGGCAAAAACATTATCGTTTAAATCCTGTTGGACATTTAAAATATGGAACATAATTTCCACAAAATTCTAACAAACCTTGAAAAATAAGGATTTGATAGGTTGCATATATGTGTATACATGTGCATGGGACGTGTGGTGAATTCTCAAATGAATTCATGTTAAAGAAGAACGGCCATTTAATCTATGCTGTGCAGCGCTGTACATGCACTAGGGTCTGATAAAGGGTTTAATGACTGTAATGTAACTGTCAAACCTGTTTGAACATTGTTTCCACTTCTGTTATGGCTGGCATCGTTCTGTCTAATAATAACACCCCTGAAACCGCAGATGTTTTCACAAAGCTGCAGCAGACATGACAATGATGTATGAACCTGCTGTGTGATCCTAAAGCCAGAGAGCAAACACAAAGCTGTTCAATCACGTCTTTGCAATACATTACAGGTCAATCATGTGGAGGAGAGATGGTTTTTCATTGCACGGGGATGAGTGATGTAGGCATTAACATGTTTCTGCTTTCTGGATGAAGTTTACATTGTTCAGTTCTTTATACATAATGTTCTGCTGAAGATCTTCATTCCTGTGGTTTATATAAATCCACCTACTGTTTATACAAGTACTGTATCGCACAGATATTTTAATCTTTAAATCTGTTTTCCTATATTCTTGTTGTCTCCTCAGTTTTTTGTTGTATGACTGTGGCAGAAATTGTTTTTTTTTTTACTATTTTAAAACATTTCCTTCCATAAATGATGTTTAATTTTGGTTTCAGAGAGTAAAACAATTGCCTTTTTTTTGTTTGTTTGTTTGTTTGTACAGGTTATTGCTGAAGATGCAAGCTTCAACTGTCTCACCTATGAGCAACACTACAACACCTTCAAACACAACCACCGTCACCAAGTCCAGAGAACAAATACTCATCCAGAGTAAGGACATCACAAGTCACCTCTATGTGTGTGTGTGTGTGTGTGTGTGTGTGGTATGACTCAAGTCACTTTCAGGGACACATGCCAGACTTAAGACCAATTGATTGGGAATGGCTTGTGCAACGGGGAACAAGAGTGTGCGAGTGTGCACGTCCACATTGTATTCATGTTTGTGTTTTATCAATAAAACACACCCTTATGAATGAGTTGTTTGTTGTAGACACCATCAGATCTCAGTTTCCGCCATGGTGGAAATTCAGATCAAAAAAATATTATATTTTAAGCCAAGCCTCATAAATAGCAACCTATTGCACCATGCAGTATAATCTGGAGTGGCACCTGTACATTTAATAGAACATCTTTGACATGTTCTGTTTGCCTGTGTTGCTACATTATTAGATGGGAGCTTCTCACTGGAGGATACATAAGACATGCATGACTGATAACAACCTTTCAACATTTTAATCGCTCATTCCCTCTTTCTGTGTCTCTCTCAGGTTCTGGGGCGATGATCGCTGTCATCGTCATAGGTATTATCATCATTCTCGCCATTCTACTGATCATCCTGAAGACATACAACAGGTAAGGCCGCATTCCTCTTAGATAGAACAATTCCTGCATACAGAATGTCACGAGCCATGAAACAAACAATGATACTATTTTTATCAACTTCAAGGCAAGGCAAGATACAGACAGACACACACACATAATAACTAATCACATGCCTCAGAAAACACAAATGTTTTCAGTTTACTTTTGAACGTTGAAACAGTTTTGACAGATTTCAGGCTAGTTGATCCAGAGAACAGGACCAAAGTAGCGCCTTCGCCAGATCTGGATCTTATTCTAGGTACAGTTAGGAAACCACCACCTGATGACCTGAGAGGTCTGACTGGATTGTAGTCAGTGAACAGATATACTGGGAAGCCAAACCATTAAATGCTTTAAGGGGGACCAGACGTGTGCTGCTGCTCTTCGTCTTTATCAGACTCCATCTGTGAGATAATGTACACTAATAAAGGCACAATAACATTATTCAGCATTAACATTACATGCCAAACATGTCCAACATAATACAACATTGTGACTGACTGATGCGAGAGTTGTCTTAACATCATTGTCTCTTTGTGGCCAGGCGGACACATGTATCCCGAGTCCTGGGAGCCAACGGGGGCTCCAAACCTCGTCCAAAGATGTCGCAATCCACAGTTCAGAGCAACATGCCGCTGAGCACCATGGGGGTCAGCTCCGTGTCGGGCAGCATCGCCAACTCAAACCCAGCCTCGGAGAACGGCTTCCGGTTTCCCAGAGTGGAGCTGAACAGCATGGAGGGAAACCAAATAGAGCAGTTCAGCACCACCAGTGGATCCACTGTGGTCACCATGCATGACCCTCCATCATTAGGAAACACATAGCAACAAGACTGCGGTTTAGTCTCACAACAGGCATTGACTGATGTGTTGTCTTCATCCGTGACCACATGCTGCGTGCTGACTGAATCCTGTGGAAACTCAATCCGTGACGTTAGTGTTGTCACCGTCAATCTCCACCCACTGAGCCACTGCCGGTGACTACATGGATAACAAGAGAAAAATATACGTTATGAACAAAACTGGAACATAAACAGACACAATGGACTACATGAAGGATGGGACAAAAAAAACTGAAACTTTTTTGTGAAGAATTGTTTTTGGCTACAGTCAGTGTTCAGAGTATAGAAAATGTGTAGTAAAGACTGTAAAGGCTTGACAATGTTGGTCTTAAGTGTGTACATTTCTGTATTAAAGAGGACCATATAGGTTCATGAGTAGAACTAGTATAAACTTTAGAAGAGACAAAGACAGTATGAAGTATGGTAACTCAATGGTTACACTGTGTAGTGGTTACCAGTATGATTTATATATTAATATTGCAGATCTATTCCTTAATAAATCTAGTTTACCTTGCATCATACTATCTTTGTCCTCTGCACATAGATCCGTCAGATTATTTTTTGATTTAAAAAAATCTATAAAATGGCTTTTTTTTTTTTTTTACCCTGTAGAGTTAAAAGACCACAGAGATATTTTGTGAAATATCTGCGTGTCAGCCTAACACGCTGATCCTTTTTTAGTTTGACGCCAAAGGATTTTGCACTTTATTTTTGTTGCTCCCTGTATTTGTATTGTTTGTGGTTCTTTAAAATGAAATGAGATTAAAATAAAATTTAAAGTTTCTAAATGTTCCTGGCCTGATTGTTAGAATTTAATGTTATTCACACAGAGAAAACCATGGTATTAAAAATTGGGAAGGAAATTTGGAACAATGACAAAGAGAAAGAAGAAGAAAAGAAAAGAAAAGTTGTACGGTGTAGGGTGAATGTGGGACACTGCCAAATGTGGGACACCTTAACTCAAATGCATCTATCTCTTCTTCTAACAAATGCTAATGCATAGGACTGCTGTCAAATTAAACCTGGGGTGTCATGTAATTGAAATCACAAATCACATGACTTCACACTTGATGTCATAGATTGGGGGGGGGGGGGGTCAATGACAAAGGATTTAGAGTAATTTAATGTTGCAGTGTTGCCAATTGTTATCAGATTGTGTTCATGATGTATTCATGCATCAAAATATGGTATATTTTTTATTTCAGTCAATTTTTCATTGTCCCACTTTAGAAAATGTGGTTTGAAATGTGGGACAGCATGTTTTTACTAATGTGGGACAGTCATATATGTTATTAAATTGGTCAAATGTGCATTTAGGCACATTAAATGTGCAATATCAATAGTTATTCAGGGGTCTTAGTCTTGTAATGCTGATTTTTTAGTTATTTTTAGGCAGATTGCAAATTATATTATTACTAATATTAATACATAATACATACTATAATACATTACTATACTATTTGTAACAGCAAAGATATTGTAATTAATGAAATGATGAAACATGGGCATGTGCTTTGGCAATGAATGTTATTGATCAGCCTTCTAATGAGTGTCCCAGATTTCAGCCTGAACTGTCCCACATTAGGAAAGCCACATATTCTGGCACAAGGAACACTTTTAAATTAGCCATTTCTTCCCCGAGTGTGATATCTGCATTCTCTTTTTTGATACAACTAGAAAACACCTTGGGGATTTCAGAATGCTATTGGGTGAGGATATAATGTAATTGGCTTAATATCCGAATCCGAATCTGTTTTATTCAGCCAAGTATGCAAGCATACAAAAAAATGTGTGTTGGCGTTTGCTCCCACAAAGGCAACACAGAAGAATGAAAATAGAACAAAAGTAAGTTAATAATAATAATAATAATAATGAGATAAACAAAGTAATATTAAAAGTAAATTAAAAATTTGAATAAACATTGCTGAAGTTCCAATTGAAAAAATTGCTCCACGTTACTCTAACCATAGACTGTATATAAATATATAATGTGAATTAGTCATAGACTGTATTTATATACAGTCTATGACTAATTCACACTATGTTGCATAATCCTAAATTGCAGGCGCCCTCAGCTGCCACCTTCTGGCTTTACAACGTTGAAATACCTTAAAGCTGCATTCACGACGACAAGAAACGTTACAAAACGTTCACGAATGAGATTGTCGACATAAAACCAGTGCCTGGCTGAATTTCGATTTATCACTTTGTAGTCCTGAAATAGCTGGGGATAGACAGACAAATCCGAAGCCTTTCATAAATCCGTACGTGTATATTTAAGCTCACTAACAGCTGAAGAACAGTCTTGAATGCGACTTCACAGCGAACTGTTTACATTATTACGATGGTGACCGTTGGTGAGTGGCTAACAAGCTAAGTTATCCTCTGGAATCATGTATTTGCTCCAAAAAGAAAGATTGTCTTTGTTGTTTGAGTTTCAATATATATTTCTAAATATAATATCTAAATATCCGCTTTCTCTATAGCATTAATAAAACAAAACCAACCCAAATGTAGCTATCATCTTAGAGCCCATGCTAAGGAAGTAAGCTAAACATAATCACTGTTCCAGCTAGCACAGGTGCTAACTAAGCTACACCGTCTTGGCTATTATTATTATTATTATTATACAAGTCGATAAGAAGCTCGCTATGTAATTTTGAGACACCTATTTTACACTGCCACTAGGGCCAGGTCTCCCTTGTAAAAGTATCTCAAAAATGTCTGATAAAAAATGTATCTCAAGAGACTTCTGGGTAAATAAAGTAGAAATAAGAGGGTGATAAAAGGTGAGTGTCCTGTGTCGCAGTGGAGCTGCTGAGTCTGCTGCTGGTGGCAGTGCTGTGGGGCTGCACCAACCCTTTCCTGAAGAGAGGCACAGAGGGGATAGAAAATGTGTCAAAGACCAGCAGAGTCTCGCAGCTACTGGCTGAGGTCAAGTTTCTTTTCCTCAATCTCAAGGTAAACCCTGAGATCAGGTTTTTTTTTTTTTTTTTTTTGCCATTTTGCAAGTTTGAAATGATTACTTCATCAAAATAAATTGATTTAATCGCACCTTCCTCCTTATCTTGCTGCTCAGTACCTCATCCCTTTTCTGCTGAACCAGAGTGGCTCTCTGGTCTACTATTACACCCTTTCCACCACAGGTGAGCTGCTTCAAGTTTAACATCATCACTGTCTGACAGCAGCCTCTGTTATAATGAAAAATATAGGGGGGGGGCGGGTTCATTTTTAACACTGGTCAATAGACCTTTTTCATAGAAGACACTTTCAAAAGCCCAGGTGTAGCTAATGATATCAGTGATGGCTCAGTTCCATTAAGTGAATCATCCCAGTACACCAGCTTGCACAACACCAGGGCCTTAAACCCCGCTCACCAAAATATCATGCACCTGTCATTTTCTTTATTAATAACCCTCTGTGCTTTTCCTGTGCTATGACAAGTCAAAAAGTCATTCTCACTCATTTACTCAATACCATGCGTATGCCCTGCTTGCCCACACTGAAGACATCACACACATTTTATTGATATTTTTAAAGAAAGAAACCAGGAAGTGTTTTTTAGAATCTCATAGAAATGTAATAAACATGCTTATGAATAAGAGATCCATACTACAGTAATTGCAGGAGAAAACTGGAGATAACCGGTCACACCTTATTTATGCATTCAAGTTTTTAACTTGTCATAGTAGGTAAAGCACAGGTGTTACTAATAACATTAGCGATGGCTCTAGTTTAATTAAATGTCCCAGTAAGCCGTCACAGTGAGCCAGCATGCACAATACCAGGACCCTGAAACTGAAGTAGCTAAATGCAACACATTATTTATGCATATTTATAACAGTACTAAACCAATTTATCTACATGGATGTCAAGACAGGTTAAACATTTCAGTGTTTCAACTGATTGATTTGTACAAATTTTGAAGTACTGATATTGATATGAATATGTTGATAGGCTAAAAAGTCATTGATAATATATTCCAGCTATTTACTGCATATGAGTTAGCCTAAAGAAATCCAATCTATTATTGTAGCTCCCTTATTTTTTAGTAGACACAGTAGACTTACTCCGATGTATCACGTCTTTAAGAAAGCCAGAGCAACATACTTTCTTTTTCCATTTTTGTGTGATAATTGGAGCATTTGATAAGAAAATATTATACCCAGATCTTCCTCCCTCTCCTCTTATCCAGAGTTATCGCTTGCTGTTCCTGTGGCCAACTCTCTCACCTTCCTTTGCACTCTGCTCACTGGCAAGTTACTGGGTGAAGAGTTTGGAGGCAAACGTAAGTGACTCAAGTTATGTTATTTTTACTACATTAGCATGCCTTTCAGCTCGAGTGCAGTCACACAGCCGCTTACGTTGATTCACACAGGGACACACAAGCTAAGATGCTACAACCCTTTGGAGCAAACACTAGGCTACTGGAACACATTCAGACACGTTTGAACATTTTTACTTCTCTACATCCCTCCTTTCCAACTTTTGCTGAAAAATACTGTGCTCTGTCTTTTAAGATATGCCTTTTTAAAAACTTTAATTTCCCTTCATATCCTCCCCTACACCTTTCTCTTTTCAGAGGCTGTTGCAGGAATGTTCCTCACCATGGTTGGCATCACTTTGTGTGTTATAAGCTCCATTGAGGACACTGGGAAGCAGAATACGACTCAGTCTGTGCACTAATGGCGACCTGTGTCGATCAGAAGATCGGTGATATACCTTCCAGTGAGCTGATAACATGGAAGTACAGAAGGGCAAAGCAGAGCTGGCGCTGGACTGCAGGGGGCAATTTAGATTCAGTCAGCGACTCCTTAGAGCAATAGTCATGGTGGGAGAATTGTGCCTAAATGAACTCAGCGTGAGCTTGAAAAGACCCGTCCAGAAACTCTCACAGCAAGTTGAAGGGGAAGTGAGTTCATGTAGGGTTCACCCCAGAGCGAGACCAGATTTATGGAGCTTGCATAGAAGTCTGGTGGTTGTTAACTTTTACTTTTTAGCACTCTGCTGCCCCACCATGTGACTGGCATCTGCATAAACACTATAGAGACCACATACAAATAAGGCCGGGGCTTGAAACGGACCAATAAGATGTCACCTCCTGGTTTAACAGGGGCATTTTACAGCTGCGGTGTGTGGGAAAGAGCAGGACACAGGAGAGGACACATTTCTATTTAGCTTGAGGATAAAGTTTCAATCTTTCTTCTTCCCCTGCTGCATCGTATACATGTTGTATTACTGAGGTAGATGCACCACAGTTGGTTTGTTTAATAAAGACTTAGTTGCTTTAACAGCCAGTGACCTTGTTGTATGTTCTGTAAACATGTCTGGACAAGTTGTACAGTATTCAGAAATACATCCCATACATAGTAATATATATTTTTATTGTCACAGTATTTAATTGACACATTATACTTGCATTGTTGTGATCTATTACTGTGATTTCACATCACAAATGTCTGCAAACTGAGATATATGTAGGGTGGAAATGTCCCAAAATATTGTTTGTTATGTACATTTTGTGGAATAAATTGCATCACTGAACATCTACACGCTATCTGCATCAGAATTATCCTTTTCTTTGTTCAGACTGTGCTGATTTAACTGTATGATCATTTTCAAGGTGAGTTCATGTGAATTGTAATACGTGTCCATCTCGTGTCGTGTTCTTATTTGAGCATGTTCACATTTTTGACTCTTACAATTGCTAAAAAAAACAACATAAATTCAGTGTTGTTACTTGGCTCATAACCACAGTTAAAGTACAATCAATCTAACATTCATTTAGCCGCATAGGTCACGTCGAAGCAGTAATTGCCAAGTTATCTGCTGCGCTTGTGGCTGCAGTTTAGCTGTTTGGGGGTTATTACGATGACGTGACCACGTTGAAGCCTCTGTGCTCGCCGGTCACCGCTCCTTCCTGATGATGGTTCTGTTCTAGTGTTATTGATGACTCCTGAGGGCTCTCCTGCAAACATATTAAAAGTGTAAAAGCAGAAATAATCAAGCACACATTTCCTTTGACCTAGTTACAGTGCTGCCAACAAGAAAACTTGCCTTTTCTCCTTGAAATTCTTTGTTCCTTCCTTGAATTCCTCTGTGAGCGTTGGATGACGGAGGCCTTGACTTTGACGACGTCTGCTTCGGCTCAGGCTCCTTTTGAGTCAAGTGACACATTAATTGCTGATTATCTTTTTGTGTCCGTGTACTCATTGTAAGCTGTTACACATTGCAAGCAGTTGCTAACACGAGTGGGTGTGTGTACCAATATGTCAGCAGCAGACTCCTCAGCTCTTGCAGTATTTTCTGTCACATCCTGAGCGTCTGTTAATGTCTTCTGTTCCACATCGTCACGGTCCGATGACGACGCCTTTAAAAGGACAAAAAAAAAAGTTATTTTCTGAACCCATTTAATACAGAAAAAGTTAACTGAACCTGTTTATAAGGACTGGATGATTATCTAAATGCAACCACCCACTCACACATACCGTACCTGCTTTCCATTGTGTTTGTGTGGGTGTTCTCACTCTTTATAATTTGTGCATGTCTCTTGAGAAAAAACAGATTTTCTGTGTGTTTTTCACACATGTGCCTGTGAAAGTGAATATATAACTGTCCTTTGCACACAAATGAATATCGTGGATATTAGTGTGTTAGAGGAATTTATATAAGAGAATGTTTTTCTGGACTGGTTGCTGTTTTTGCTTTCCCATTTTCATACAAAAATATGTCATAATCTGGCAAGGGCACCATAATCCATGAATATATAAATGTATTTCTTATCCAGACCATTATGGATCCATTTTCCCGAATCGAACATTTTCTAAATTATACCCTCAATGTCTGTCCCTTATGTATCTGTACCAGATAGTGAGGCTGATAGCAAATGAATGTGAAAGATAGCAGTTTTTCCCGTTTCTTCATTTACATAATAAGGTATACTGTATATTCACATGGAGTTTGTGATAGGCCTACCTGCTGTGTGCTGTGCAGAAGATCATTTGTGTTGTTTTGTTCCTCATCCTCCACTATTTCTGCCACTCTCTTTAGATGGAAAGCGAGAGACAGATTTAGATTCGCCCATGTTTTTAGCATACCTTTTAAGCAATGAGAACAGACCTCCTTCAGTGATATTTTATCATGTAATTATAAGCCTGAAAGGACACTGAGATGACTGTAAAGCTAACCTGGTCAACAGGAAGCTCTGTAGCTGTATTCTCATCCTCCTGCACCTCCTCGGCTCCTCTGACCTCCTCTCTCCTCTTCCGTGCTCCCCTTCTAAACACGCTGTGCTGGACTGTAATACAAAATGGTCACTGTGAGTGTGAAAAAGTTCAATGTAAAACTAATGATATTAAGTTAGATTCTGAAAAAAAGAAACAGAATGATGGAGATCCTAACCGGATCCGTTGCTGAGTGGTGGTCTTGGCTGCCCTCGGTTTTTGCGGATCTTGACCGGCCTGGCGAAGAACACGGATGTCTCATCGGCTCCTTCTCCCCCGCTCCTCTGCTGTGTGGCTTGTGGAGCTGCAGCTTCGTCTCCTGTCGACTTCACCCTCCGCCCGTCTGACATCTGAGATTCATAGGATACATCTGAATAAAAGTCACTTCATGTATGGTGAATTACACAAAGATAAAACTGCTTTCTGCACAATTGTCTCACTGATGTGTTGACTGTGTTAAGCTGTAATGGACAAACAAAAAAAAACAATTTAACTCTTATAGTGTGAATACAAGACAGTGGAGGATTGTTTTGTTTTTTTACCTCTGGGGACTCGAGGAGAGCTGAGTCACTGTACTGGTCTTCTGGACCGCTTCCCGCTTTCCTGTTCTGAGAGAAACACACAAAAGATGTCCATTACCTGTTTTTGCTCAGCTGACGCGTTGCAGATGAACTGCAGGCTGCAGTGTAATCAGGCTGAGAAAGTATTTTTATGGCATGAAAGTAAGGTGAGTAAATTTGCATTATAAACTGAATTTAGCAAATGGATTAGTTACCACAGCCCTCCTCAACATCCTTCTCTTTCCTGGGTAATACCTACAAAATAAAGAAAACAATCATTATTTCATTTTAAAATGCTGAGAGATCAGCCCAGATGCACATAAACACACATCCTTATACACACACATACAATACATACAAAACATACATACAATAACAATACCTCTCTGTGGCTTTTGAAACCAACAGCTCCACATATGGAAGTTTCTTGAACCTTTCAGTACCCACGGCAACATAGCAGTGGCCAGTCTCCAGCTCCCCAGCTGAAGACACAGTCACTCCCTCCAGAGAGCACAACCTGATAAAGCACAGGGTGTTAGAGCCATATTTACTGGATTTCTCTCTCTTATTTGTATTCAGCGGAGTGTGTGAGTGTGTCTGTGTACCGTCGCTGACCTGCGCACAGCTCCGGTCCGTAAGCTGACTTTCTCTGTGACCAGACTCAGGATCTGCTCCAGGTCCTGCTGCATGCTCCGAGGAATGATGAATCGGAACGGCGGACACAGGAGATCTCCATTACGGAAAACACTGAAATATTACAGGGAGTGATCTCAGATGCTTTTGTATGTGCACTTTGGATGATTGTGTGTTTGCATGTACACTGTCCTACTCACTGTATAATGCAAGGTACAGGTATAAACTTCTTCCATCTGGCTGAGACATTTGGCCTCTGGATTATTTTTGCCTGCAGGGGACATTCAGAAAAGAAGATGCATCGTACAGCAGGACATCATAATGTTGTCATTTGCTCCTCAGATTGACGTCATCCATGTTCTGTGCATCAAATACGCTGCACGGCCATCGCGGCAAAATCAGTGATCCAAAATGTGTAATGACTGAGTGATTATTCTGCTCATGTCAGCTCAAGAGCCGCAGCCACGGAAACCTCTCAAATTTGTAACCCATGTCATCCCATATCAGTGAAATCTGGAGCCAATATCTGCATCTGCCTCTGATAATGCAGCTGGACTAAATCAATCAGCTCAAGCAGACATTGATAATCTTCCCTTATTGTTTTTACTTTGAAGCGGCAGACGTTTAAATGCATTTACAGTGTCTCTGAGGGGAAAGAAAAGAGGGGCGGTGAATGTAGGCATTAGGCCTGCCCAGACATGCACATAGCCCTGATAACACTGTGTGGAAGCCTAACTCTTTGTTTCACTGGCAGGATAAAACACTCGCAAATGGACACACTTCCTGTATTCCTCCACGGCAACCACAACACAGGCATGTAAGACTTTAAAACCAAACACACAGGCTCAAAAAAAAAAAAAAAAATCTTATTTCCAAATGGCAGACATCCAAGGCACACACAATTACTCTCCGCTCTTTTATGTTTTTCAGAAAAGTAGCTGTGATGGCTTAAACAGCAGAGAGCACACTCTGGGCCTGAAAAACCAAGCAGTCTGACCCTTGCCAGCTGGTTGGAATACAAAGCGAGCACTCGTCAACATGAGTGGCTCTATGTGTGTATTTTTTTGTGTGTGCGGCTTTGAAATTGATTTTGTGTGATCATGCAAAGAGAGGCTCTCTTTGCATAATGCCTGCCTTCCATTTTATGAAAAAAAAAGGTTACATACTAACAACTAAAGAGAAAAGAGTTCAGATTCATCCAGAGGATTTTTTTTAAATTACTGAATCTAATGTCACTTGTGAGCCCTGAAAGGGTGCCCTTCAAGCTCTGAGTGACTGTTTGATGGACAGCGCAATCATTAGCTCATTATTTCCGGTAATTTACACGACAACCAGTGACATCAATGGGACCGACGGCGCAAAAAAGGTTGCTTATTGAACTAATCTAACTAATGCTAACATAACAATGTGTTGTCAAATATATAGGCAAATCTGAACTCCTCTGTAATGGAAAATCCTGCACTAAACCACACACAGAGTCATTTTCATATTTGACTTGGCAGGAGTTCAACTCGATATGAGCACAGTGTAGCCTGGTGGTGCATTCCTCCTGGTTAGACTGGGATTAATGAGTGATGGACTGTTCTGCTGGCCTTAAAAGAAGCTGCCCACGTGAGAAAATACTGTAACAGCCTACCTGAGTTTCTTCACGGGCAGCGGGCTGCTTTTTCATCCCCGCGTTCAGGTAACTATACATGAGAACAACACATATGATGAAGAAAAGCCTGCAGCAACACTTCGTCGCTCAGTCTGCTGTATTATATCGAGCTAATCTATCAGTAAATAGATTTTCTACTCACTCCAGTTTCTTGAACCTCTCAAAGCCAGCAGCAACATACTGGGCTCCTGTCTGAAGGTCCTGAAGCTCTGTGACCCTGTGGCCCTGCCTGGGGGTGTACAGAGTCCTGACGGCAAGTGGAGCACCGATGTTCTGGGTCACTTCATTTAGAAAGGCCTCCATAGTGGCCACCTGTCGCTGGTTGACTATGAACCTCCGTCCGCTGTAGAAGGGGTCTCCATTCCTGTACACCACCACGCTCTTCACCGGAGGCAGAAGAGTTGCGGCTGCAGTGCCGGCAGCCATCTCTGGGCCAACACACACGCATACACACGCAAATGTAAAGAAAGCTTTCGAGCCCAAACACACACCGCATAATTCTCTCTCTATACACAAAAACACACACACGTGTAGTGCCACTAACTAAACCTAGAGTTGCATTTACTGACCACCTTTATACACCCATACTGCATTTCTTTGAGTCACACTTGTTCAACCACCACACATTCACACAAACACATACATCATGATCTTCCATGCAGACACACTGCTCAGTCACTCACAACGTCCGGTGCAGGATGAAGCAGGGAAAACCGCAGAATTGAAGGCAAAGGTGAAAATCAGTCCTTTCGGTTGTTGTGGTCTGTCTGGACTCCCACTCACACACGTTCCGCTCACTCTATCCCCCCTAACATACACACACACACACTACTCCACTGACGGCAGTGAGTATTTCCTGGTTGCTATGGCAGCATGGCCAGCAATGACTGGCTTTGTGGGCCAAACCATCGGCAGCAACCACAACAAAAGAGACAGACAGAGGAGGGGAGAATGGGTGGGTTCCTGCGTTGTAAGCTGAATCAATAAGATAACAGTTACACCTTGTTGTCTGTATTTTCCTGAAATGTGCCAAAATGACAATGAATAATAGCAATATCAAACAAGTGCAAGTAACTGAAGCTCCCAGAAGCATTACTGAAAATACTCAAGTGACCCTTTTAATATGTAACATTTTTAAACATTTTTTCTTCCCATGCGTGCTCTTCAATGACATCAATAGCAAAAGACAGCAGCAGCTTAATAGGAGACTGTCATGTGAATATCTGTAAGATGAACTTCTCATGCGATTAGTGAGAGCTCATTCGTTGTGATCCAAATGGGAAATTTGAGCTTGTTTGAGACAAAACGCAAACTTGTTTATAGCCGAGTCCCCTCCCTTGAATTCCTTTCAATAGACCTTCTTATATCACAGGAGTAGCTACCTCAACCTCTCACAGTTTATGCTATTCTGAGGACAATATCAGTGCAGTGGCAACAACAGCAGCAGAAAGACTTTATAGAAAAATAAAATTTATTTATTTTTTACATTAACAAATAACACAGTGTACAGGTTTATTAACTCTTCATATTCTGTCAAACACATTATAAATACTATTTGAAAGCAATTCATTTTCTGTGCAGTTGTATGTCCTGATATCTTAAAACGGATTCCATTACAGTGAGTTCAGTTGACTGACCGCAGTCAGGCTGTTGGTCCCAGTTCAGATAACATCTGCTGTCAGGATGTGCTCAGCCTGTCCTTCAGTGACAAGTACTGCAGGGGAGTAGAAAGGAAAAGGAAAAATAATCATTAAAAGTTGATTTTCTGCTGCAAAGTTATACCCTGTAATAAAAGGGTTGGGTGAGCACACTCCCAGTGCATGACAGCAAGTCTATGAAAGGTTTTGGATCATATAGTTGAATATGTAAACATACATATGTATCAGTGATAGGGCTGAACGATTTTGAAAAAATATGTATTTGCGATTATTTTGACTGATATTGCAATTGCGATATGATTTGTGATATTAGAAGAAATGATGTCCTGTTGTTCTCCTTTTGGCAATGAACACCAGCCATGAACTTGGTGAGTACTGTAAAATAGTTTTTAGGCTGCAACTAACGATTATTTTCATTGTTGATTAATCTGTTCTTATTCTCTCAGTTAGTCGTTTGGTCTATGAAATGTCAGAAAATGGTGAAAAATGACGATCACTGCTTCTCAAAGCCCAAGGACACGCCCTCAAATGTCTTTTTATGTCCCGACCAACAGTCGACAACCCAAAGATGTTCAGTTTATTATCATAGAAAACCAAAGAAACCAGTAAATATTCACATTTTAGAAGGTGGAATCAGAGCATTTGGACATTTCTTCTAAAAATAATAAAAATAATAATAAAACAATTAATTGCTCTAATTTTTAAGCTTTTATTACCAATACAAATTATGTCCAAAACTAGGAAAATTAGACCCAAATTGTAACAAATTACAACTGCTCTTGAAAACTGTATGCTGGGGTACACAAGTGAATTCTCCTCATCTCTTCTCTGGGTTTAGTGGAGGTTTACATTAAGTGTTCTCTGTGCACATTACTCCACATTTTAGCACATTTACACCCTTTGGAACTGCATGGTGCTTTGTAGAAGCAGTGATGTGGAACTCATGAAAACATCAATTGTGTTAAAAATAAATTAAAGGGATTAAATCGGTACACAGTCTGAGTGAAAATGGTGCATCAGCTGAACTTGCTCTTTCTTGATGCACTTAATACACAGATCAGATTCTAAGAAAGCAGGCTGAACCATGATGAGCAGCTTTAGTACTATGATTGTAAGTGTAAGTTGGCATGTCGACTGTAGTCAGTAGATAGCTACATGCTTTGTTACTAGGCGCAGGTATTATTTCTTGTAGAAATGTTGCGTCTTGCATCTTCTGTACTGACTTTTTTTTAGGTCACTAAATAAGTTTTCCTTGCAGCAGAGGCTATTATCTTACAGCAGGAGACTGACACTAAATGTATTGAAACACTACATCTCTTCCTTCCTTTTACCTTACCTTTTTCCTGCTGTCAATGGCCTGTTGGAGCCAGAGCAGCTCCATGGTCAGGGTGTTTCTATGGAGACGCAGGGCCTCTGAGGTACGTGGCACCTCCTGGGCCAAGCAGTACTGCTGGGGACCTGAAAGAAGGAGTTGTGACTGTTAAGGCCTCTACCATACAAACCTATTTGCAACCAGACACATTAAACATGTTTCACAAAAAAAGTATATCTGCATTAACTGGCAGATTTTCTAATTGATTTTAATAAAACCAAGACTGGAATATTCCATAATAAACAAAATGTCTTTTTAAGATGGATACTGTTTGCAACACTCACACAACAAGATAAGTGCTGAAACAATTATCAATTAAGGGACAGAAAGAAATGAATCCTAGTGTTTTCAGGTTCTCACATATGAAGATGAAGATGAAGATGTTCTGCTTTTCTTTGTTTCATACCATTATAAGTTGCATATATTAGGATTTTAGACACTAATGAATAATGAGAGACACATACATTAAAAGTTGTCTTATTTCAAAACCTTTAAATTGCCAAGCATATACAAAAAAAATAACCAGGGGACACGACCACTAAGTGCAAAAATCTCACCTTTGTGAGAGTGACTGTTGTTCATGTCCAGCTCTAAACTGCTCCAGATGGTGGTGGAGTCTCCTGTGCTCTCCATCACCCCGACAGTGCTTACTTTCTGTCCCTCTCTACCCTCTTTACAACAGCCTGTGGAAAGGGAGGTTGGGCTTTTGGTTTGTGAGTCATCTCTCTCGGCTTCAGTCTTCTGTGGAAGGAGACGACGATCCTCCCCTCTCTCCTCAGATAAGGGGGCTGTTGCTGCTGGACTCTGGGTACTGGCACTGACATCTAGTCCTGGATCTGTGCGTTTACTGGCGGGTCGTAGAAATGGGCCATCCTGGTGATGCATGAGCAACAGCATGAGAAAACTACGGAGAGGCTGATTAAATCACACTTACATTGCAGTTACAGAAACTTACAGTGTCTGTGAAGTGGGGAATGGAGATGACTGTCTCTCTCCACTTTAAGTGGGCCAAGCCTCCATCAATCTCTTTCACGATGTCTTCAAAGTCTTCTCGTGCACGACGGACTTCTTTTCTCACCAGGTGTCCACGTGCATATGCCTATAGCGAGGAGAGGAGAGTTACAGTAACTATGGTAACGGTGTCTAGTCCCCTACTGCGACTTTGACTTGACTTTAGGTCAATGCTAACAACAATAGCCACTATTAGCAACCGTTTTTCACAGTTTGCAAATACAGCTAAACAGCATAAAATAGCAAAATATCAATTGACGGCAAATCACTACAAGAATAAATACGCAGGTTACCTCTTCACAGTAATAAAACTAATTTATTAACTAACGTTATTACCTGAAAATAGGTGAGTATCCCCTCCCATTTGCTTCTGTCCATTGCTATGGTAACACTACTCCGGAGAGCGGGAGATGAACTCGAACTTTTGATTTGGTTCCGGTGTCACACTCAAAAATTAAAAGCTTGTCCTTGTTAAATTTGACCACATACGTATACTAGTTAAGTGTTACGCTTGCTATATCGCCATAAATACAAAATGCAGAAATCTCCACTATTGAAACTGTATTCAAATGACCGAAATAACTCTGGAGTAACACCGTCGTTATCTATGTGGTGTTATATTCTGGAAATACGTGGCGGAAGTGACCCGGTGTTTGTATATATTCAGTTTGCAATGTTGTTGCTCGTCACATGGCAGTTTTCCATTACGTTTTTCGCCATAACTAATGAAAATGAGTAGTGGTTCAAATCAGAGGACTTTGTTTCAGACCTGGGGTGCATCCGTGTCTCAAAACAACGTTGCCCCGCCGAAGAATGTTGCTAAGAAAGCTGCTGGACGGCGCAGGACAACCCCAAGCAACACTGTAAAGGTAGCTGCAACACATCCTCCTCGAAATCCACTATGGGAAGAAATAGGGCAGGGGTCCACATACACGTCAGAGTGCCCAGTGAGGATAGAGGACCCTAAACCTGCGTATGAAGATGAAGACGACGATGATGATGTGATGGTGGTCGCTGTCTATGAAGCTGAAAAGAGCCTGCAACTTGACAATCCAAACGTTTTTCAAGATGACAACCATGTAGGAATAGAGAGCACTGCCCTCTCGCCCATCCCATCAGGTGAGCAGACGTATCCAGACTTTCCTGGCTTTGACAGCTCCTCAGCAAAAGTATGGATATACCCCACCAACTATCCCATCAGGGAGTACCAGCTGAAGATATCAGAGGTTGCCCTGTTTCAGAACACACTGGTGTGTCTCCCCACTGGCCTGGGAAAGACCTTTATAGCCTCTGTGGTTATGTACAATTTCTACCGCTGGTATCCATCAGGGAAGATTGTTTTCATGGCTCCCACTAAACCTCTGGTGGCGCAACAGATCGAAGCCTGTTATAAAGTGATGGGGATCCCTCAGGCACATATGGCTGAGCTGACAGGTGTGTTCCAGTTCACCTTAACATCAAAAAGCATTGTATTTTACTTATTTAGCTATTATTAACAAGAGTTCATCTCCTTATCTGCAGGCAGCACAGCAGCAAAGCAGAGGCAGGAGGTGTGGAGGTCCAAACGCGTCTTCTTCCTCACCCCTCAGGTCATGGTGAACGACCTGTCCAGAGACACCTGCCCGGCCCAGCAGGTCAAGTGTGTGGTGATCGACGAAGCCCACAAAGCGCTGGGCAACCACGCCTACTGTCAGGTACACAAACCTTTCACAGATGATCACAGCATTACCACTGAGTTCATTTTTTACATCACTGACTGGACTGACCTGATTTTCGTGATATATTTTACTTGCATAATTCAACTTCAATACTCACCTTTCTAAAAAGTGATTTTTAAAGTGATCCTCTGCCCAAAATCTATCTTTTGAATATGAAAAGCTCCCTTATGAGATTGAAAGGTGACTTTACAGAGAATGAAGGCTGTAGTCAAACTCAAGGCAGCAACTTATGTAAGACCTAATTTAAGTTTACTTCACTCGTCTTTCTTGTTGGAAGTCGAGACCCTGTTAAAGGCACTGCAGTTTAGGGCTGCGACTAACAATTATTTTCACTATCGATTAATCTGTCGATTATTTTCTCAATTAATCAATTAGTTGTTTTGTCCAGAAAATGTCAGAAAATGGTAAAAAATGTCGATCACTGTTTCCCAGAGCCCAATGTGACGTCCTCAAATGTCGTTTTGTCCCGACCAACAGTCCACAACCCAAAGATATTCAGTTTAGTTTCATAGAGGACTAAAGAAACCAGAAAATATTCACGTTTTCTTCTTTAAAAATGACTCAATATGATTAATTGATTATCAAAATAGTTGCTGATTAATTCAATAGTTGTCAACTAATTGATTAATCAACTGCAGCTCTACTGCAGTTACAACAAAAATTACTCTTAAATGATGATGCGATTAAAAGTGGTATCATGTTGCAATCAGTGTATTTTGTTTCTTAGCAGTTGCTTCATCCTTAGGTGGGCAGTTAACACCTTTGGCAGCTGACACGTTTGGACAATCAAATAAAGTGTTCCGTACTTGCTCTTCTTCCTGTTATTCAGGTGATCAGACAGCTCGGCAGTCAGACTCTACAATTCCGCATCCTGGCTCTTAGTGCCACTCCAGGGGGAGACACAAAGGTGAGAACGATATATTTTTGTTTCTATCCGACATAAAAGTAAATTCTCCATTTAACTTTTCTCAAATCTGATTCCTTCCCCTCCCCCGCTCTGTCTCTTCAGTCGGTGCAGTCGGTGATCTCTAATTTGCTCATCTCTCACATTGAGCTGCGTTCAGAAGAAAGCCCGGACATCCGGGCCCATTCCCACCAGCGCAGTGTTGAGAAAGTGGTGGTCCCCCTGGGAGAGGCCCTGGCTGCTCAACAGGCTCGCTATCTGCAGGTAGGCTCCCACAATGATCCATCACATTTAGCAAAACCTTTCTGTACAGCTTTCATTTCTTTCCCACAACTCATACAACGCAGTCATTTGCTCATTATACAACCATGATATCATATTACACATGAATTTTCGAGTAGCTCTTTATTGTCCAGGATGTTTTTACATTCATTTTCATCAGTAATAAATACACAAACACCTTCAGACTTGGACAACATCCAGGCATTGGTCTTGTTTGGTTTGGTTCCATCGAGATGATGATTTGTTTTTTGGTGCTTTGCTACCACCTTGTGGTCAGTGTTTGCTTGCTTCTGTTGTAACTGATCCTTTTCTCAGCATCACGTCTTTCCTCTTGCTGTGTGGTTCTTACTGGGTCAGTTAATATTAAACAGATTGATTTGTTTCGAAAAGCAACATCCTGTTACACTCCGATGTCTGGTTTTAAGTGTTTAAAAGGTTCTGGATTATTAAACGGACCCTACAGGCTCCCCTCCTTGTCGCGGGTTGGTTCACTGTCTGTGTGTACTGTGCTGTAAATGTGCAGCTTCACCTCATCTGTCTGAACTGGCTGAACAGCTGGAATGTGACACCTGCATTTGAAAGTTTAGACCTGTTGTGTATCGGGTCAGTTACATCCTCCTTTCGGATTATTTCTGGATTGTTTGTCATGATAAGTTTTCTTACTTGTATTTTAATTGCTTTGACTTTCATTTTCACCTTCTCTGCATACCTCCGACCAGGAGGAGTCCGCAACCCGCTTGTTAACCTCCAGTTCTCACTGTTCTTCCTTAATTTGACAAGGCATTACACAAAGTAGAGACAACACTGTGCTCGGGTGTAAAACGAGCATTACTGCAGTCATTCAGGCAGAATTTAATGATTGTTGGGCAAATCGGAGAAATGAACCAGTCATGCAGAGGTTTTTTTTTGAGGTTCAATGTGTTGCTTACAGTTTTTGACCCAGTTTATCACATGCAGGGAACTGACATAGACAGAGAGGAGTATTTGTCCATTTAACCACTGAAGTAGGCCTCTTTCCTTGTGTCTTAGTACAGTGATTATATTACGTGCTGAGATTCCTTCATTCAGTTTACACCCTGTGTTGTGTTGTGTTGTGATGGAAACTGCTGGTGTAATTTCAGACTTAAGCTTTAATGGTGTTCCCTATGAATTTTAACTAGTTCTTAAGGAGGAATTCTTGTTATTTATGAAAACAAGTGTGCTTAAATGTATGACTAGAACAAAAAGAATCTGTACATAAAGACACACACACAGGCTCTATGTTAATGTTTTTCACATATATACATATATTAATATAGTATTTTTTATTCATCTGTTTACCTTTGCCTCAGCTGCAAACTAAAGTCTGAAAGAATCAAATTCTTCATGTTACCTCCCATCAGCTTCTTGTAGTATCTCTATCATTATTATGCAATATGCTGTACCCTGATAGACTACTGTGTGTGTGTGTGTGTGTGTGTCCACCTTGCGAGAGCACATCGTGTTACTAGGCTGCACCAGTTCTTCTTATGAAACAGGCTATGCTATATGTTTCAGAACAATGTAAGGTGTAGCCCCTTTTGTTTGCTACATGTGATACCATAAAAAGGACAGGATACCCTTAAGGGATAATTCCATAGTAAGTGTACAGTACCTGTTGTTTTGTACAAACACATATATAGTCTGAAGCCCAGCCTACTACGAATGTGTTGCTCCTGTTTCAATGCTGGGTATGAAGGTGAAATGTTTTAACTCATACAAAACTGTTAAGTAGTTGTGATAGTAAGTATATGTATTGTTAATTATATTCCATGTATCAAAAATGTAGGGATTTTATTAACAGTTTAAGTGGTTTTGTATTTTCCAACAGATAAGAATATAATAATATGACTATGCAGCCTTTACAGAAGCACTTTTTTGCAGTAATAATTGTAGAATTGTGTAGAAACTGAAGCTAAACTGACATGGAGATGTGGACAATGATCCTATCACTGCTTTAACTGTAGCTACACTAATGTAAAAACGTCCGCTGCTGTCATGCCACTGTATGAGCCCAACAAAACACGACGTCGCCGTAGATTTCAAAAGACAGGAGACAAGCACGTTTATTGAACAAAGAAAAACCACAGTAGCTCTTGTTGTTGCACTTGAATTTTCACAGTACAGCACACGTTTGCAAAACTAAAGTAAGCAAAAAGAAAGGAGAGAATAAATGTATCCTCAAACTTGATGTTCCCATATAACCAGGCTCTTAAAGGGAAAACCAACCCACATGTATCATGGCTTTGTGTTTAGACACTACAGTTGTCATATCAACTCTACAATCATTTAATGCAAAATAAATTCTTTGGATTTGGATGTCGTGAACCAAACATTAAGACTGGGCAACCTCCCGAACCCAAAACTAAATTTCTTGAATGTCAAATTCTTGTTTTTTTTTTTTTTTTTTCTAGTTTGGGTTGAATTTCACTTGTATTTATACACTTATTAAATAGGCTTCAACAGCAGCCTGCCTAAGTATTTCATAGGATGTTGCCCCCGTCCTGGTAGAATCCAACACTGATGATTTGGCTAGTTCACTTCCAGTTTTTGTGGACGCATCTTGCATTTATTTCTGTGACACCCAGGTAGTAAATGTATCTTCCTTTAAAACAAAGCAGAAACATTTGACATTACTGTGAACTATCGGTGAAGCTGGTGCGACGCTTATCACTTCGTTTTCGTTGCATTGGTAAGTTTTATTTTAAAACATAGTGAAGAGAAACATACATACTTCTGTCACTCTGACTTTATAATCGGTCCTTAGATTGGTGATAGAACATTTAAAAACGGTTTTAACTAAATCAGTATAGCTTTTGTCTATTTAAAAAAAGAATATTATCACAGTAGAGATATTCTCTGCGCTCAGTTTCTATTTGTAGTTTGTAGTTGCATTGTCTCTACCCAGCAGCAGTGGAATTTGCAATACAGTAGTGAATGCATACTTACTAACATTGACACGGAGCAGCAAGTAGAAAGAGCATGAGAAAGAGGTACGTAGGTAACTATTTCTGTGTGTGAGAACCAGACAGGAATGCGTTGACTTGCATCGTTTTCTTGAGAGAAAAGGATGTTTATAATTAATTACTTTGATTGTCATAGAGCTGTAAAATCAGTGAGTTTTTCAGCGTTTGGTTTGTAGAAGTGTTAGTTTTCATCCTCTCTTTGTAACTGTACATTCGTGCACAAACCGCACACGGACATGTCGTGTTCAGATATATTTGTTTGCTAAATTAGTGGTTCGAGCTTATTTCTGGTTGAAGCCACCAGATGTTCCAGGTGTTAATGTTGTTTATCGGGTTGTGTTGCAGGCTGCAGATCCCCTCCCCCTCCCCTCCACACCCGCAACCTGCCGCACCGGTAACTGATTCAAGCACACCATTAAATTTGGTTAGGCTAGTGACCCAGTAACTGTAAAACTGGCTTGTCGGTTGATTGTTTATCTGGTAAATATTGCACTATTTGTTGAATCAAAGTCACTGCGGTCTGACTTCATCGCATAAAACTGGAACGTTTAGTGAGTTATATTGTCCAGATGAAGAAATAGCAGATCAACGGCGACAAATCACCCCAGCAAGCTAGAGAAGGACAGACGTTCACCGACCTACACCCCACACGACAAGACACTGTAGCTGTGCAACAAACATAAAGGGCGCACAATAAGGCTGCAAGTCCGCTAGAAACCTGTTTCTGCTGTGGAAAGACAGGTTGTTGCATGTTTCTGACAGCACTCCATGGTCACTGAGTTCACAGAGCGCTAAGAGTTAAAACTATTTAACAAGAGGGCACTGTGCTTAGGAAAGGTTTTTAGCCATCTCATAGTAAGAGATGAATGCTATGCTTCACTGTAGCATCTGGGTTGTGTCCGTCAGAGTATGGCAGTTTAGTTCTTATGGGTGAAATGAGAATCTATTCAAATGAGCATGTAAGAAAATTCTCTGAGGCTGGAACAAGGGCTGATTTTTGCCAGCCCCGACTGATCTGGAGTGTACTGGGCTGGTGTTCATTTCAGGTAGAGGTGGTGACTAAAGAGGATGTTGCACCTGAGGCTGTAGCTGTGCTGGGGCAGTGTTAAGGGAGTCTTTATGAGGCTCAAGGGTCACAGATAGGATGCTGCTTAATCCTTTCATCCTTCAGCGTCGCTCTAGAAACCAGATCTCGTTTTGACGGTTGCTGTGAGCGGGGTTGGTGTAGCCAGCCACGATGAACGAGTCGTTGACGCACACGCCGGGGGAGTCTAGCAGCTCAGCCATGGCGTTAATCTGATTAATGATGGTCACTTCATTGGTGGGACCGTTAAAGGCCCTGAAAGACAGAAGGAGGGGTGCATGAGGAATCAAATGTCCGTGTGAGTGCCAAGCAGGAAAAGCAGGCCAATTTAATTCTAATGATAGTCATTTTTTTTATGTGGTTGTCTTCTTACCTTGTGTATACAATAGTGGCAGGCCAGACCTCTAAGACAATCTCATTGTCATGAGGTACTGGAGGCTGGGCCTGGTGGTGAGCGGGAAGGTAGTACGCCACGGTGACATCATTGGAGACCACAGAATGGTTCTCATCTGTGCGCACCACTGTCACGATGGGCAGCGTCATGCCCAGGTAGTCGCCTAGACGCCAAGAAAACAGCAAAATGACTGATGAAGCAGTGTCCTTCATTTATCGTGTTTGGAGAGGATCATCGGTTATAAGGCCAGACCTTAATTGTATGTTCCCTTGCTTGTGGACTCACCAAAAGAGTTCTGCTCGCAGATGTATCTCATTATCCTCATAAAACCATAGCAGATGCTCTGTTCATAAGTGTCCTCACACATTGTTATACAAGCCCAGTGGCCCTTTTCATAGTGGCGTTTCTCATACAGCAGCTTCCCACACTGTTGACAAGAGACAACTGAGTTAGTTAACTTAAATACCTTTTTGAATAAATTGTGAAATTGAATCAAGTCTTCTCATGAAACTGACTTCTGTAGCATTTTCTATTATAATTGGAGAATGGCACTGAGAGTGCCAGCAAATGTTCTGACTAATGGGAAGCTATTCTCTGTCTACAAACATGTGAAAAATACATCCCACACAACCCTTTGCTGCTGCAAATAAAATCATTCAATATTTACAGTGTTTTGGCCTTGTGGATGTGACACAGAACAGTGTTTGGACAGAACTTAACTGTAATTATAACCAGTACATCTTTGTGATTAAAGCAGCTACATCAGTAAGTTTTACAGTTTGTCAGTAAATATTTCTACAACTAAATTCCCAGTAAAAATAGACCGCAGGTTATATCAGCCCTGTCCAGTTGATATTTTTAAACCTTTCTGATAAATACTTGATAGTCGATGAAAAATAATACTTAGCTGCAGCTTTAAAATATATTTTTATAAGATAGTTTCAACATGCTTTTGTTTTACGAGGCACTGAAACCTGCTCTAAGAATAGGGTGCTACGGCTGCCCTTTGTTTAAACAGAGTCTCCCGCCAAATTTTAATGAACTAATTAACTCCTGCTAAACCAATTAGCCCTCTTTATTTATATGGTCCCCTAAGGAGTTTAAACAGCTTATTGTATGGGGTGACACAAACCTGTTGAGAATAAATAGCTGACCCATACTCACACAGAAGATGTGTATGTGATCATAGACTGATGATGATGCTGGTTATATTTTGTCTTTTATGTCTAGTAGGAGAACTGATTTGTTTGACTTTAAGTGCAATTCAAGGCTTTGTAAAACCCTTTTTTTGTTGATTAGAACAAGAGGGTACAAGTAGGTTGGTCCACCAGACATCATAGTCTGCACTATCACACACTATGTTCATAGAGAGGCAACATCTGACCTAAAATGAACCAATAATCAGCTCAATCAAATTTAACTGGAACAGCAGAGAAAGAGCTCTGGAATAGTTTGTTCCTCCAGGAAAATCTTTAGTCTCATCATGATGTTATTCTCATATCCCGAATTATTCATTTAAGGCAAAGTTGAGCTACTCCAGTTCAGACATTTCGCTATTAATGGGAGCATTTTGCATGTAGCAGTTGAACGTCCAACTGGTCATACCGCGTGCAAAGACTGTGTTGTCATGCAAATTCCTAATTTGCAGGTTTAGTTCCTGGTGCACATACACTTTGTTATATTAAACTAGGTCACTACCGAGCAATTTGGTAACTTTTCTAGGGCCTTATGAAATCTGTTTTAATTTTTCCCTAAATTTCTTGTTTTCCGTTTAAATTTTCCTGATTTCTGTGTTTTACAATTTAAGCGAGTGTCTAATCATGTAGTGGATGAATAAAATTTCAACAATTCAATAAGAAAGTATTCAAAATTTAATCATACATTGAATAAGAAAGTGCTTCAATACACAGTACACTCAGACATTAGCACAAAGAAGTGAAACAGATGTGGCCTGAAGTAATCCTTCACATTTTTGTGAGTGATCGCACTGTGAACCATAAAAAATAATAATCACCACATAATATATATGTAAAACGAGGCTGATAGTAAAGGATTTTAACTGCGATTTGTCTCATCCTCCCAAAGTCCAAACCACTAACCAGCTGTAGGGATGTTTATCATTAAGATTTTATCTTCATCTTATCCTTATCGGTTCAGTTCATACTCTTACTAAAGAATTGTTTTTTTTTTTTAATTATTAATTTAATAAAAGAATAAATTCAGAACAGGATTAGAATTGATTTATATTTTAAATATAACTAAAAAATATTTCTAGAGCAGCAACAGCAAAGTTACTATCTCACTGGAAACAAATCTAAAACGTCAATAAAATAAATATTCCTGACATTGAAATACTGACTGAAGATTAGAAAGAATGAAGAACACAGACATCAGTCAGTAGCCCCTTTTATACAGAGATCCTGTAATATTGCCATAAAGAGGACCTGTCATTATGCTGGCTTGGCATAATGCCGCCCCGTGTGTGATTTGAGCATTCAGCATGTCGGCGTTCTGGAATCAGAGGCGTGACGTGTAACACAACAGCGCCGGCGTATAGTGTGACATATAACATACACATCGGGCAGCGACATTGCTTTCTTAACAATAATGGCGGTTGAACAGATAGTTGAGGTGCTTTTGCTAGCTGTGCACTTTTATACCACTCTTCAAATGCGAGCAAAGTTGCTGTGCATCATATACAACATGTTGGCAGGTCGCACACATAACACGCCATTCAAATGTTACACCTCTGTCCCGGCATGCCCTTTAATCAAACGTCGATCCGGCAAGGTGACTACCTCTGCCGTCAGCTTATTGGTGGAACAACAATGACCCCCCCCCCCCCCCCCAAAGGTGGACTATTGGCGCAACATTCCCACCTTGAACAGGCTGTGTAAAAGGGGCTAGTATCAGTCCTTCCTGCTGTCCTCTGTCGTCCTCTGACTGTCTCAGCCAGCAGTCAAGTTTACAAGAATTTGCCACATTTTAAGATTCGTGGCAAACTAAGCTAAACTAATAGGCTACATACAGACAGCTTTCATTTGAGCTCGTTCATAACAATTCGCTACGGACAAAGCAGTTGAAAATGTCGCTTTTCTACATGTTTCTGCTTGTTGAACAGGTGTTTTGATAAATTATCCTTATTGGCTTTTTACTCACGAAGCTTTTATTAATGCAGAAATCATAGGGCCCTAAAAACCTTCCTGCAGAAAAGAGTGGTGGCGCTGAGGGTATAAAGATAATTTGTCATGGTTGATGTAGTAAAAGTGAGATGAATACCTTTTCTTTGCGTGCAAGGAGGGTGAAAGGGATGTGTTCTCTGTGACTGCGTCCTTGGTTGTTGCTGGTTAGCTGTTGAATGGGTCTTGCCATTTCTGTCAACAGACAAACAAATAACACTTGGTCAGTTCAGTTCAGGTCTGAAAGCAGTTGTTTCTATCCATTAACAAAATGCAATTACATCTCTTTCTTTCTTTATTCTGTGTGTTTTAGGCCTGCATGTTAGGCATATATACATTACCTATACTTCCATACAATTCTACACCTTTCACATCATATCCACACTTGAAATCTCCTGGCTCTAATCTGTATAATAGCCGCACTTCCAGCAATCTGCTGGCAGGCGTTGTCGGTAGTTTATGTGTGAAGAGACTGCCAGATGGGCAGGGTGCTGTGCCAGGATGTCGCAGAGAGTAATGTTTATTAGAGCTGATGGAGAGAACACTGACTAAAGCTGCCCAAGGCCAGGTATAGACTGGTATTAACAGAGAGGGACTACAGCAGTGGCTAGTGCTTTTCAAATATTGGAGCATATTTGACCTACCTATTAACCAACACTTTAAATGAAAATGTGCAGTCTTTCATGTATCAACAAAGTAGTTCACGCTCGTTTACACTTGTTATTTCTTGGAACAAGGTTCTGGTCCATTTGTAATGTGTGAATTACTTTGACACAACACTTATAAAACAATAGGAATTCAAAAATAGGCTTGGATTGAATGTATTGTGGACTCTACTGAATAAACTTCAAGTGGACCACAGAGACAACTCATTCCCAAACATGAGTGAACTGATGCAAACATGAACAACACAACACAGACTCTTTTATGACGATGCTCATGTCATCAGATTAAATAATGGCATTATGCTCCATTGTTGAACTGTTAAACAAGGCGCTCAAGGTGAACCCATTTCAATCAAATTTTGTCAGTCAATACCATGTAGGACAACTAGGCCAGAGGGATCTGTGGTATTTAGGTGATCAATCATTTGTCAATGAACAAAGCTGTGGGTTGGTGTGTGTGTGTGTGTGTCAGTACATCTCAGCAGTACAAAACTCATTTAACATTATAAAATGAGGGTTAAACTTTAAGTCATCGATAGGAGGCATGTACGTAATAAGCACGTACTTCTGACAGGAACATATTACCTGCCAGTTTGCATGTGAGTATCTTAAATGAGATGGGAGAACAGAAAGGAAACGCAACAGCTGCACATACAGGCACGTACTGCTCGTACACATAAGCAAACTCATCTGTTTCTATGGCAGCACCTCTCAGTCGCTCAGTGTTATTGTAGAACAGTAAACAGACACACTTGCTTTTGTACCTGGGCTTTCCAATCAATACAATCAATCATTAGAGTTATTTTTGGGTAAAATTTGGGTAAAACTTTACTTCAAGCCCCCTATTTTGCATTCATAATCAGTATAAACAGTTCATAAATGGTTTGTAACACTATAATTTATCTGTAAGCAGATATAAGGACATTTTAAGTGTTTATTAACTATATTAACAGTATGTCAGCAATTATAACTTCTATGAATACATTTTATACTATTACAACTTTGTTTTACTATATTGTTATTCATTATCAGTTTATATACCAGCCTCTACTTACTCATTTTTTGACACTGAAACAATGGAAAGAAAGAAACTTTAAAAATTTTATCAGCAGCAGTACACTGCTGACCTGTTTCATCTTCTTAGAAAGATCAATTTAAAACATTGATGCAAAAATACATAGTGGAGCAGTGGGCTTGTAAAAAAGTAGGGTTAGAGTTATATTCCAATATTAAAGTGCCCAAATGAACATCGAAACAGGTTTTGCTTGTTGTAATCATTCCTCATGTGAGGTACTGAGAGCTCTTCCTAATGTGCTTACAATGTAAGCGATGGGGGACAAAATCCACAGTCCTCCTCCTGTGCAAAAATGTATTTAAAAGTTTATCCGATCTGTTTTGTGAACCGATCCTTTAAGTGGTAAGTGTTCATTCATTCATTTGCAGATTTTATCACGTAAAATTTCATACTGTAATGCACAGCAGTTGGACAGGTGTGTAGAATAAGGACATTGTGTACTATCTATAATCACCCGTGTACCAACCTTAAATACGTCACTGCGGTGGTTAGCTTCATACAATAACTTAAATGTTTTGAATTTCTCAAGCCTGAAGCCTGTTGTGGTTTTACAGTAGATGTCTGTTGGCTGACTTTATTATCTTAAACATAAAAAAATCACCTTGCTTTAGTGCTTCAGGGGCGATGTGGGCTTGTATACTTGCGTGGCATCATAAACTTGGCCAACCACTCCAGGGAAATTTTTTTTAATGTGTTGACTAGCTTGTAATATTAACTGTTGCACTACAGTGGCACTATTTAATAAAGAAGCAAAAACACTGTTCACTGGTGGGAACAGACCATATTAACATGATTATACTTGTTCTGAATCGGTTATAAGCTCACAAAATGGAGAAATGTCAGCCGTATCATAAAAGATTAGTGTGGTAGAAGGATATTTTTTTATTTGTTTGTTGTTTCTCGGGTGTGCTAAGACACTTATTACTTTCAATATTTATGAAGGGAGACTGAGACAATTTTGTTCATTAACTGCTCAATTGGTGTTCATTGATGTGAAGTTGAAATCACTGTGTAATGGCCGTTTTGAGACCGCTCTTGGCTTGAATCTTTGGAACAATAAATTCCATCTTGTTTACAAGCTAGAAGGCCTTAGTGCATCCGCAGATTGTATCTGCTCCTCTGACCTCCTTTTAAAATGCAATGAGCCATTGAGTGTATCCATTGCAAATAGTATCATCTTCGTTTCCAGCAAAGTGTTTTACTGAGAGGGCATCAACATTATACAACTGGTAAAAGACTCTCTTACAGGATCCAATAGATTTCACTGCAATGGGTCAAAGATATAAAAATAGTATAGGTGGGTCTTAAGCGACCTTGATTTGTGTTTCTGGCCACCTAGTTTGCTGAAGGCTGCGATTCTTGTTGCCATGGATACTAATGAAACTATATAGGCGTTTTTTTCACAATGGGTAACTATAAAGACAATTAACAGGTAGCTACAGTGTAATTAAATGTGCATGTAACATTACTGAAACCTATAGCTGATTTTTTGGCCACTTGGGGGCAGCAAAAACAAGTTGTGAACTAGGGGTGGGGGGAAAAAATCAATTCTTAGATGCATCGCAATGCGGATGTGGACAATTCTGAATTGGTTTGCAAATGTCAGAAATCAATTTTCTAAATGTTAGTTAATAATATGATGTTGGCAGTGCAGCACCTGGACAGTCTACAGTGCACATGCTAGAGTTATCTTGCAGTTCCTCCTCAAAAAAGGCAGCAGTTGCAAGCATGTTTTGACTAAATAATTACCTTTGCAAGATGAATGTGAAGTATATTGTGAACCTTCTACACGTTCACTCAGAGACTAACGTTAGCGGAGCGGAGCAGCGAACTCCAGCAGTAACAAACAAGACCGGCTGACCAACACACTCTGCAGCGTTAAACAACTTAAACCAACTCTGAGGTGAAGAAAATAACTCGGTGCTCAGTCTGTTTCACCTCAAAAACCCTGGGTCCAGCTTCTTGGACAACAGTGGCTCCCCGGAGCTAAGGGTGTAGCAGAGAGGCTGCTCTCCACTGCTGGAGACATGACGTTAATAACAACACAGCGGAGCACTCCCCCTCCCCCTCATTTTCTTATTCTCTTACAGGCAGGAGACTGTAAGATGCTTTCAAATGAATTAATTCATTAATTTAAACAAAAGGAAATAAATAAAAAGATTTAAAAAAACTCTAAGCTAAATTGTGAGGGAAATATCTGTCTCTTTAGTTGCTAAATACTCCCATGTTTAGCAGCTACTTGTTAATGGTGTCTGTTTGCTGTTTGGTGCTGAGCAGATAGCACAGTGGGTTTTTAGAACTTTTACTCTCGCTTCCTGCGGTCAAAAACGACACTATGAGAGAAATGAGAGGCAGAATCAGGTGCCTCTTAAATAACACACTGTTGTTTGATACGTTGTTATGAAAATATTGGTTATAGCTGCGTTCATGTAAGCTAATCAAATCACTCAATTCTCTGTATTTAGCAGCTTCTCATGAGGTACAGCAGCCTGCATGACAGGCAGAGCACCCAGCACCACTTGTCTACCCAACACCATCCCAATTAGAGCAAATGAGTTTACTGTGGTCTTGGCTTGTGTCCTTAGCCACAGTATTGTAGTGCAGGACTTAGCGGGCACAAGTACCAGTACAGACAAGGTAGCTAATCCCCCCTGAGTCAGAAAGCCCCAGCAAGTGATTTCGTGTTAAGTCCTCAATTAATGCTGAGGGCAGGGGGAGGAGGACATGCCAAACTGTGTTACTGGATTCTCAGTGGGCACCCACAGACAGGCTGTCAGTTAGACAGCAACCTGAGTGTCAGGACTTCCCAAAGGGATGTGATAGAATCACAAGCATACTTCTTCTACACAAAAGTATGGTTTGACTTTCCTGTAAATCCTGTTTTGTTGTTGTTCTGGCCTCTAAAAATTACTTGCCCAAAACAGTTTGAGGGAAAAAATCACTTTGGTTGAAGTAGTCATGTCATATCAACTGGTGTCAGGGTCACACACACAGACAGTGCTTCATTTTAAGCAGACACGAGCCAAAAAGGTTGGAACCACCTGTCATATACTAACAAATGTTTACCATACATGAACTAATAAAGAAGGCTTTGATATTTACTTTGTATGATTTTGGCCCTACACGACCAAACTGAATATCTGAAGTGTGTTTTGAAAAATGGCATTTTATTGTTGTGAAGCGAGAATTAAACCGTTGAAGTTCAGCGTATCTCAATCGGTCCATTGTTCCGGTCTGTATATACACACAACATGTGTGAACAGCAGTGGCTTAGCAGGTTTCAGAGTTCAAAACAACTGCTGTTGTTGTCGTCTCCAGCTGAGTGCCATGTCTGGAAATGTATAAGACTTCTAAAGTCTTCAAAATTGATTGATTGAAGTATACTGGAGAACAATTTTCTAGAGAAAATGTTTGAAAAGTATTAGACTTTGGAGATGAATTGATGGAAATATCAGTCAATGAAATTAACTGTTTTTCCCACTCTTTGTTTATGTGGTTTCACAACAAATATTTTGACTAATAAAGTGGTAGTACCTATCAAAAATCAAGTCTTTAAATCCAATGTTACCACTTCAAATTAAATACAGACTGCAAACGGCAAATTAGACAGTTAAAGACCAATGTCGAACGTGTGTGTTTGCACTTTTCCTGCTGCGAGAGGGCTGTCTGAGGAACAACCAGGCCAGACCCAGACGCTGGATTGGTCATGCATACATGCACACACAGACACATGAACGTATGAACACACACACCACCAACATGTGCCATTGGGGTGAGGCTAAATATCTGATATCTGTTTTTTTTTTTTTTAATTCCTCTGTGGTCCATCTGTCCATTCACCGATAGTCCACCTGAATGAGTAGATCAAGCAAGGAATACGATTGCTCCACCGTCCTCGGGGTTTTTTTTTTTGTGCAATTTCACCCACTGTAGTGTTAAAATGTGGGGAGGTCGTAATGTTCTGAGGGCGACCTAAAGTTACAAATCCAGTCAACTGCAAACTACATTATTAAAGCACTATGCTGCCTGTAAAGCTGCAGTTTTTGAGCTAAATATGGCAGAAAAAACCCCACCAGTGATTGTAAATAGAGCCCCTCAACATGGGAAGGTGATGTCAGACTCACAATCTTTTAGCCAGCTTTACATTACAAATTCTAGGTCAGCCATAAAACCAACAGTATAATTGTACAGTACAAAGCTTAAAAAGTAGCTCAAAAACATAAAACCATTCACACAGTCCAATTTACATGTTATTTAATGTGGTTTGTTTACCCACGTAACCCTATCGAGCTCCTATAGAATCAGGATGTAGTGTCAAAGGTGAAGAAAAAAACCATTGTGTTAATTCACAAAGGACTGAAAGTGTTAGTGGCCTGTATTTATTACATCATCACGTTATTATCATCATCATCGGCACTTCCCTATCAAGACAAAGCAGCCCCTCATCTCATCAGACGCATCTGAGAACGCAGCGTGTTTACTGTGTTGATGTGCTTTTTGGATTATTTCATCTTGAGCTTCAAATAATCAAATCATTCAATTACGAATTACAGAGATTCCACATTCCAGTAAATATGAGAGAAATACCAACACTGTTAAAGCATTTACTTCATGAGAGGCAATATTTCTGCCACAAATGACAGACAGAGTGGCCTCACATACTCAAAATTTGGTTTTCTTTTTGTTTGACAACTAGGCTCTTACTATACCTCACAAAATGCCAGATACTTGTACTATTCTATTTATGATTCATACTATTACTGCGATAGTATTTGACCATACTAACAGTAATGCCACTGTTGCATTCTTATAAATGCATTGTACTGTCTGATTAGAATATTTAACCTAGCAAGAGGAATATACTTGACGACAACAACACAATCAGACGTGATTTTTGTGGAGTGGATCTGAGCCAAAGCTATCTTACACATAAATTCAAGGCTTATTCCAAACACCTCGCTGCAACTGTGATCTCCTGCTTTCTGGCCAACTGTGTTAAGTGTGACAGACGACTTTCCCAATTGTTTTCACTCACAGGGCCTCTGTTATTGACCAATAGACTCCCCCCCCCCCCCCCCCATTTAATAAAGTGGGCCACAGAAACTTATCGGAGCATATCTGTGTTGCGATCACCTACATTAAAGACAATACAATTAAAATAATGCTGATGCTAAACCACACTAGAAAACACAACTGTGTGTGTATTAACCTGTTATATAACAGTTTAGCCCTTTTTAAAAAAAATTACAACCTGTCTGCGGGGTAGTAGTTTCACTTATTTGTCTGTGTGCTTACAAAGTTTGGTTTTGCATTGAATGTGGTAACTTTTATAAATCACTACACCCGTTTTTGTACTGGAAGTACAGGGTTGCCTGTCGGGCAGGGAATGTGTTGTCCTGGCTCAAACTGGTTTGTGTGCCTCGCTGTAAACCAGGTCAATGTACATGGTGGGATGCCTTGAGGAAGTACCCCGACTACAGTAAAACATGTCGTCAGTTGTGACCTGTTTGTACAGCTCATGTGAAAGTTTATATGTCAAAGAAGAGAGCTGGAGCAAAAAGGGGAGGGTTGGGGGGGCTAAAACCTGGTAATATGTCGTATGTCTCGGTTGTTTGGTTGTGTTTTTTTTTACCTTGGGGAACTTCCACTTGGTGTCCCCTCGCCGCGTCCTGCCAGTAATGCAGCAGTCGGTCGGGATCCTCGTCTTCCTCCATGTTCTCACCCTCTTCTTCGAGACTGCCGTTGCCCGAGTCTGACAGCTGGTCCTCGGAGAAAGACTCCAGGTCCTCCAGTGTGATCATCCCGTGTCGGTCGGGCCCGCCGCCGTCACCTCCTCCACCACCACCACCATCACCGCCGCCGCCGCCGCCATTCATTTGGCAGCCACCTCGGTCCATTTCTGTTCGTAAGACTTGCACCTACCTATGGGAAATACCTCAAACGCTTGTTTACAGTTTAAAAAAAAGCTAAAATAACTTGTGAATCGTCGCGGGATTTACGTTTTGTTTATGTGCGGTGTTTCCAGATTAGGACAGCCGTTACTTTTTGGTCAACAGACCAGGCGCAGCGCAGCTTTCCCCGCCGTGTTTAGTCATATTTACAGTCGTTATGTTACATCTGAGTTAAACGAGCCATATTCCTTCGCTGTGTGTACTTTTTATACGCAGAAAAACAAAACAAAACAAGAAAGTAGTCGTCTCCTCCGACCGTGCAGAGCAGCGTGACGGTTCCCTCTTCGTAGCCGGAGGTGAATACGATGTTTATAGGAGATGAGGGCGGACCACGTGACGCTGCGTGCTCTCACAACTCCCCACCTCCTCCTCCTCCTCCTGCTGGCCGAGACGATAAATACCCGAGACCCCCTCCCTCCGCAATCCATCCACTGTCCACCCTCCACCCGGGCACAGGCATTTCATCCAGCACTAAGCCCAGATTGGGCCAAGTGAAGATGGTATCAATAACTAAAGGTGTCCTCTGCAAATCAGCACAGATTGTCATTATCATCAGTAGTGTAATTTATTTACCTGTTATTTGTGAACACAGGAGGGTAAAAAAAACTTTATTATCCAAAATAGGATATTCATTTCACCATTAAGTAATCTGTTTATTGTTATTTTTCGTTTAATTGATTAATTTCCTAGACTTTATATAATAATAATGATAATAATACATTTAGTTTGTACTGCACTTTTCATTCATAGTGAAAGAATATTACAAATATTAAAACAGAGAAAAGCAGCACATCTTCCCATTTAAGAAGCTGGATCAAGATAATATTTGGCATGTGATAAATAGAGCTGCAGTCGATTCATTGATTAGTTGTCAACTGTTTTGATAGTTGGTTAATCGTTTTGAGTCTTTTTTTTTTTTTCATCTTTTTTTCAAGAAAAAAATGTCCAAATTCTCTGATTCCAGCTTCTCAAATGTGGATGTTTCCTGGTGTCTTTAGTCTTCTATGACAGTAAACTGAATATAATTTGTGGACAAAACAAGACATTTGAGGATATGAGCTTAAGCTTTGGGAAACAGGGATCGACATTTTTCACCATTTTCTGCCATTTTAGAGACCAAACAACTAATCAATGAATAGAGAAAATAATCAACAATGAAAATAATCATTAGTTGCAGCCTTAGTGATAAATAACTTAAACCATTTTTCAATTATCAATTGGAAAGTCATTTTCTGTCAATCTGCTAATTGTTCTAACACTAGAAACTATATTCCTGATCTATTATTCTTGTCTTTTTGTATTTTATTTAATTTTATCAAATTTTTCTAAATCTCATTTATTTTGCTTTTTGTTGTGTGTTTTAAATTGTTGTTCTAGTGCATTTCTGTGCATTTTATGTAAAGCACTTTGAATTGTCTGTGTTTGAAAGGTGCTATACAAATAAACTTGCCCTGTCGAGTGTTGTATATTAGTGTTTTGAAGTAGGTCTATCCATTTGTTTTGTGGTAGTTTATTCTATTAACATATAAAAACTTACTTCCAACACCTGTCAGTGTCTACCTGCAGAGTAGCTGCAGTTAGTGTGTTGCACACTGGTTGTAACACTGACACCTGGTTTGTACATACATGCGATTATCTGCATCCTGACCCTTTAAGAAATTGATGAATGCCTTGACAACAGGACACCTCAGTGGTAGAGGGCTGCAGTGAGTGAAGAGTGTGTGTGTGTGTGTGTGTGTGTGTGTGTGTGTGTGTGCGTGCGCATGTAAGTGTCTGCGTGACAACCATAACAACCATGTCTTTGTAACTGTGATAGGAGAGGGGTTGACAGACACGCTACACAGTAAGCTAAAAAAAGAGGAATGATCATGCATTTTAAATAATTTTCTCTGCGCTTTTGTACATCTCTCTTCATGTTTTATCATCTTTAATATTTTGTCTTTCATTGTGGCTGATGGTAAACAAAACAAAAAATTCCCAGCCCAGGATAATAAACAAACTTGAACTTGTGTGCCGGGGGGGGGGATAGACAAGACAGGATTTCCTCTGATCTGTTTCACTGCAACAACCAACCACCATGTTGCACCCTTCAACACGCACGTAGAGAGGACATTATATAATCCTCTACAGTCTGTGGGGGAGTCTCCATGTAAATACACACATACACTGAGGCGCACACGCTCCACAGGGAGAGAGACTTAATAGGCCCCCTGCCTGAGGACCTACACCATTGCTAGATTTGTCTTTGTCCTTATGTGTATTCTGTAGAAACCCTCACAGCCAGACACTGATTGGATTTTGATTTACTACAGAATAGGGCTGGGCTATATATTGATATTATATCGATATGAGGATATGAGACTAGATATCATCTTAGATTTTGGATATCATAATATCATGATATAAGTGTTGTCTGTTACTGGTTTTAAAGGCTGCATTACAGTAAAGTGATGTCATTTTCTGAACTTACCAGACTGTTCTAGCTGTTCTGTTATTTGCCTTTACCCACTTAGTCATTATATCCACATTAATGATGATTATTTATCAAAAATCTCATTGTGTAAGTATTTTGTAAAAGCACCAATAGTCATCCCTACAATTTTGTCGCAATATTGATATTGAGGTGTTTGGTAAAAATATTGTGATATTTGATTTTGTGCATATCTTCCAGCCCTACAACAGAACCTTATGCAGCAACTCTTCATTCGAGCAGAGTAACCTGCTTACAAGTGTCACTGATGGCAAGACAAGCTTTACAATGCAGACACACACACACATACACACACACACACACACACACACACACCAATAAATCCCTCCCATTGTTGACATGCAGGAGTGAGAGTTCAGCTTAGTGTAGGTTTTGTTATTAATAGCTGCCTATAGACCAGCCTTTTCTCTGACTTCCCAACGTCACTTAGCTCCATCCCCCTCAACCAATCAGCTGTTGGCCCCCTACTGAGCATGCTCTGTGAGGCTGCAATTGAGAATGTTGTCATTTGGCGCACGTACTCTCCTCACCTCTCTTCTCCTCTCCTCTCCTCTCCTCACATCTCCTCACCTCTCTTCTCCTCACCTCTCCTCACCTTTCCTCTCCTTTCCTCTCCTCTCTTCTCCTCTTCTCTTTCAATAACCTTACTGCCTTTAGGAATAATCCAAGTCTTACATCCACACCATGTTTATTTTGCTATTTTTATGAGAACTGTACACAGATTTCATTCATTCCTAACCCCCTATTCTAACATCAACTCTCACCATGATGTGCCTTAAATTATAGGTGCTACATTAAGCATATTTAATGTGGATATATCATCATTTTAATTGTGATACATAACTAATGTTACTGTAAAAATGTCAGCATCTATACCTGCAGTATTGTTTGTTAGTGTTGTAAAAAGTGATTTTTTTTCCACCTGCCTTTTACTCCTGCCGCCTCCTCTTTCCTTCTGCCATTGCTCGAAACCCTTTAGCTTCACTTAAACCTGCAGCGCCGGAACTTTTGTCTTCCCCTTCTGGCAGTGACAGTAATTACACAAACACTCTTGACACGTGCTTATGATGTCATCGCCGCAGACCCCTGACACTTTTTACGTGAGCCGGTCCCTGTAGTGACACGGTTGGGGCGCACTGAGGACAGTCTGCTCTGGCAAAACTAATAATTGCTGGGTGACGTAAAACACATCAGTCATCAGTGTGCCAACGCGAGAAAGTCGCCGCAGACACCTGATTAAAAAACTCCGGTTTACTGCGAAATACAGAGAGATTTACCTGGTGGTGACAGGCTTAATCAGCATTGTGTGAACTCATTTGGCAAGAGGTTGAATGTTACAGAAGTTCATTTGTATGTAAAAGTAAAAGTGTGATTTTCTCCCTGTTTTGTGCATTAAAGCAATAACTATTTTGCAATCAAATGAAGTATAAAATATTATTTACTGTCTCTGTCTTTCCACTCACTTTATAAAATATTTGTTAATATTTTCATTAATTTAATGTTATTTGTGACAGGTTGCATGACTGTGCTTGGTGTAGCACTCAGGCACATACACTCCTAGTTCAAATTGGTAAAGAAACTAGAGAACTTTAATAGTTTGCAAAGCTGATCCACAACCGAACACTAATATCAACCCTATTCAATGTGTGATATGGCACAGAATAACAGTAAGCGCAAAAGCCAAAGGTGTTTTCTTTCCGCGTCATGCCTTTTAAGCCTATAAGTATAAGAACAAACTAGTGAACAAGACCGGTGTGAGCACCAACTGCCGTGTGAGGTGAAGGATAAATTCACCTGATGATGACGTGATAAAAGTC
Organism: Scomberomorus guttatus; assembly: GCA_038419695.1. Classification (NCBI taxonomy): domain Eukaryota; kingdom Metazoa; phylum Chordata; class Actinopteri; order Scombriformes; family Scombridae; genus Scomberomorus; species Scomberomorus guttatus. The sequence continues at coordinate 13,567,847 of CM076455.1, forward strand.
TTGGACAGAGTCTCAAATCTGCAGTCACTCTGGAACTGAAGTTAAAGTAGAGCACCGATTTCATTTCATTCCACATTCCAACCAGACAAAAACGGCGACCTCACTAATCTGGTTCTGTGTAATCTCATAATCTGGACCTGACCGCTGCGTACGCATTCCCTCATTGAGCTCCACCTGTCAATTAACTAGAGAGATATTGCCTCGTGCGGCCAGCTTGTGGCCCTTTCGCTCAATGCCGTCTGCTTCTCTGACACACACGCAAGCTCACAGACGTGTGTGTGTGTGTGTGTGTGCATGTACACGTACTGCGAAATACTTTGTTTTACCATTTGCTTATTCTGAAGCCTCTCTGTGTCATTTCTGTGAAAGTATAAGCCCATTTCTGCTAACTCACAGAGAGAATGACAAGATAAACTTTTAATGCTCACTTCAAATAAGATCAGAAAACAAAATAGTTAGATAGAAATGTCGAGCCAACCTTGCTCCTCTTAGATTGTTGCCACCAGTGGAGCCTAAAGATGACCTGGGGGGTGGTACCAGAGCAAAGTACTCTGAATTATTATTAACTGTTGGTTAGATTAATTAGGTGAGGTTAATTTTAAGAATGTGTGAAGGGGTTTCTCTATCTATAATATGTGTTAGCAGGGAATCAGAGCCAAAACAGCCTTGTGTTAATACAACGCAATGTGAGTCATTTCCTGCAGACCGTAACTGTTGGATTGACGGAACAATGAACCAACTCGAATCCACACTGCTAGTTAGCCTCAAATGGAAGTGATTCAAGTATCTGAGAAATAGGATGAGCATGTCGTTTTTGACATTAAACCACCATTAAACCTAAAAGTGCTCTGTCCAGAATCATCCTAATTTTCAGCAGCTTCTTTTAAATTCTGCTCATCATTTTTCAGATTATGTAATTCATCACTCTGATCAGTGATGAAGAGAATACAGTACAACGTTTGTTAATGTGAACTTAGATAATGGGGCTGTTTTCGTAACATGGCAGCGCGAGGTGCATGTGCTCGTTACGCAGCTCAAGGCTGTTGACAGATATCATTCTTTCCCCCCTGACCCGTCCTTTTCAAACATAATGAGGGTAATCACTGTTAACTATAATATAGATGTGTTTTTAGGTGATGGCCAGACAAAGTAACACATTGTAAGGCATCACTTTAGGTTCTAGTAAGTTTCTATGGGCATTATTTTAAACACTTTATAGACATAATGATTGTTCAATTAAAAAATTGTGGTTGGTTAACAACTTTTGCTCAATTGCTGCCTTTTAAAACAATATAAATTCAATATAATATAAACTACAGGATAAAATAAAGATACAGATTAAGAGAGAATGAAAATACAATAAAAAAATAACCAATAAAGAAAAACACATGTATGCATATACAGTACATGTTGTATATGTACATATATACACACAATATTGTACATTTCCTATTGTGTATTTTTGCACATACACTGAAATTATTATTCGTCACAGCACTCGTGTCTTTTTATATCTATTTGGACATATTTAGTATTAGTTTCTTTACAAGTTCATGATTTGAGAGATTTGAGATGAGAGAAAAATGTCTATCGTTTCATATTACGCTCTATTGTTTATTATGTTGTGACGCAACAAAGAAGAGTAATTTACATATTGGGATAGGTATCGTTATCTGGGTATGAAATGACCTATATCCTATATATATGAAATTTGGTCATATTGCCCAGCCATAATGATAATGCATCATTTCAGTAAAGCAGGTTTTGTTAAAAGTTATTCAAACAGATTTACAGATTTTCAATCAGTAAATCTGTTTTGGAAATCAGCTGTGAAGTGATCCGTTTTCAGGTTTGAAGCATATCATGTGTGATGAAACACAATCCTAACCAGATGGACTGGCCTCCTTGCACTCGTATGTAAGAACGTGTAGATATAGGCGATATAGCTGTTGATGTTTTCTGAAAGGTTAGGGGGAATTAAGGGTTGTTATTTAACCCTTTTGCTTTTGTCTTCATAAGCTCTGTGAAGAATACTCACATTTCCAGCAGCAGAGTTTTAGCAGAAATGGGCCAAGAGGCGGTTTTCAACAGGAAAGCGTGATTTGTACTTTATTTCTGATTCTGTTCAATTTAATTACTATCATGTGTTGTTCTAGTAACACCATTAGTGTAAGGGTCGTTATATGATATAAAATATGAGTCACAATTATTGGCTTAAAGGGGATTCTTGGGTTGATGGAAAAGTGGCTGTAAGAGAATATTTACTCAAAATATCAATTTATTTCTATGTACAACTTTGATTCATCACTCCTGAAAGACATTTTGTCTTTTACATCTTTACTGAATTAAATAAAAAATATGTTTTAAAATATCTATAAATATAAATATGTAATATCTAAAATACTTTAAAATATATGTGTGTAAGTATACTATGCTCTCTGCTCTGTTTAATTGAATTATTATAGACTGGAGACTGTCAAGATTTAAAATATATATAAATAAAATATATGTGTTTTAAATGTATTTTATATATTGTATATACACTATTTTAAAATCTATGTGTATATGTTAAACTATACTATAAATGCAGTAGTGCCTATATCATTATTTAACTAAATAAAAAGTAGATACAACCATCAATGTGAAAATCGTGACCTTTGTGTGAATGTAGGCTGATGTCATGTGGCCTACTTTTTTTTACCACAATTAAGCTTTATTTCCACTCCCTGACATAAGTACCATTTGCAAAGCAAAACAACTAAATTGCTTGTCAACTGTTACAAAATCTCATTTTTTTCCATTATCAATTGATTCCAAAGGGCAGCCCACTTCCTCCTTCAGAGCAGCCTTTTTTTATTCTGGTCTGTTTCTAGAGCAGCAGTTCCACGTAGCTGAAACTGAAATTGTAATGTCCCATTTTCTGCGGTCGTGAGGATGAATAGATATTGTTAAAATTGTCTGTTTGACAAATTGCTTCCATCTCTCCTTCAATTATGTGGAAATGAGGACAGAAAGAAGAAAAGAGTGTTATGTGTCTCTTGTTGAAGTAAGACTCCTTTTTCAGCCTGTTCAAGCCTGTTTACCAACAGAAGTAACATCTGTGTATCTGAAAGAGGTCACAAAGTGCATGTGTGTATAAATATATATATATGTGTGTGTGTGTGTGAGTGCGTGGATGCACTTTCCAGCTTTGTGTCAGCAGGGGCTAGTCAGTGAAATGCATTACCCCTTAACACAGGAAATGGCCTGTTATTGATGACCTATATATCTGTTACTCTTCCTGCCAGGTGCTGGACAAGTTCATGTCTCGCCTGGTCCAGAACCGGGTGATGGCACACAAAGACCTGCGGACTCTCACCAAATACCAGCTCATCCTCGCCAGGGATCAGTTTCGCAAGAACCCGCCACCATACATCAAGGCACGGACTCTGCAGGAATCGTTGTGTGCTATCGTGTGATATACTGTACTCGTGCCTTAGATGTGCCCAGGGCTGTAGAAGATAATCAATCACACAGCATTACAGTATTTATATTTAGTGAGAGTACATTAAATGACTTTTCATTAGGGTAATATATATTACGTTTTAATTGCAACTGACAATCATGGATTAAAGTGTTTTTAAGTGTGTCTCACAATGGTCTTACGGACTCACGTGGCCTCTCTACAGGGTCCACAGCAGGGAATGCTGGAGGGCGACTTTGCCCTTTGCATCAGCCTGTACCACGGCTACGAGCTCCTGATGCAGATGGGGCTCAGATCGCTCTTCTTTTACATCCAGGGAATCATGGACGGGTCCAGAGGTCAGTCATCTCACCTCCAGGTTTTTAGGCTGCTTATATGCAAACAGCTGGGCTGAAGCCTCCCCACATATCTCATCTCATCAAACACCTTCATAACGCCACATTCTTAATCCCTTTGTGCTTGCTGTATGCACACACAATAATGTACTGTATATGATTTGTAAAACACATGTTTGATGTGAACGCTCTCCCTCTCCTTTGTTTGGTGCAGAGATGACCAGGGCCAGGAACGAGCTGCAGAGGACTCCCACCTTCATGGACCTTTACCATGAGATGGAGGCAATGTTTGTGAAACCATCTGCTGGTACCTGAGCACTCATTCATATCATGTCATATCACATTTCTCATCAACTCAGAGGAAAAAAAAATGCCTCAGTTTACAAGCAGATAATATGTTTACAGCCTCTGTTTAAATAACCTCCTCTATGATTAACACTTCTAGATCCAGATGAGCCGTTCATTTACAGTCACCCCAAACTGGAGAAACTGGAGGAGGTGGTGCTGCAGCACTTCAGACTGTGGGCTGAGAGCTCAGCAGACAATAACGGTGATTTACTTATTATAGCGGTGCTTTGCTGTGACTCATGCGTTCAGTGAGTTCAAGCTGAAATCTGTAATTTTCCCAACCGCATCAAAGGAACATCATCTAGCAGGGTATTAACAGTTGTGTATCCTTGTTGCTGTGGAGTTTTATCTATCTGTAAGGCTTCTCTAAAGTTCCTGGTAAATTAATAGTGACACGGTGTTCAAGCAAGCAAGCAAGTCAAACAATACTGTGTGTTTAAGCACCGTGAGGAATCGGCTCACGGTTACTGAAGGAATTTTTAATGTCTCGTCTGTGTCTCTTCTCTCTCGTTCGTTTCCAGGTTCACGTCCTCAGGAAGTGAACACGCGTGTGATGATCTTTTCGTCATTCCGCGAGAGCGTACAGGAGATCGCGGCCATGTTGAACCGCCACGCTCCGCTGATCAGGGTCATGACCTTTATGGGGCAAGCCACAGCGGGGAAGGGAGTCAAAGGTTTTACCCAAAAGGAACAGCTGGAGGTAGAGACTATGTGCCTTTTTTTAGACATCTTTACAATAACATGGCATGTATTGTAAGAGATATCAAAACATATTATTACCTAAATTTATATTTTGACATTTTGAACAAAGTGGGCATCAACTTTTACCACAATATTGCCCAGCAACTTATAGTGGAGAGTGTCTACTTATTTCCTGCTTCAACAAAACACATAATTTATCTGAGGGAAGTTGAGTACAAAGTCTCAAAAGCCCAGAAAAACAATAACAGTGAGAAATAACAGCGCTGTCAGTGGTAGGAGGATGTCAAAAAAAAAAACAGAAGACATATTTGTTTCAACCATAACTGCCACAATCCTTTTATAGCGAGAAAGGTTTGTATAATTTGGGAATTCAGATTTCATTTGAAACTTTTTCTTGTTTTCTACTTTTTGGGGCTACGTTCAAATTTGACAGGTTGACAGGTCTCATTTAAATCTCATATAGTGGTGCTATAGAAGTGCGCTGTGTAAAACAAACAAAACAAGCGTCTGTGATGGCTGCTCCATTGATTTTATTGCTGGTTGCCTAGCATTGTAGTTTCTCTCTGCAGACTGTATGGGCCATTTCCTCTAAATAAATAAAGCACATACGGCACTGTACATGTAAATGTACATTTTGTCCTATGGGTTGCTGCACACGTCATTTACTCTAAATAGACCAGAGTTAAATTTGTTCCAAAGGGGCATTTACTTAGAACATGTACACAAAAATGTATGTACATAACTGTATATACATCTGGCCAGTTTAGAATGCTTCTGTTATTTATAGCTTTGGGTCTACGGTTCTCTTCTGTTTTAGGTGGTGCACAAGTTCCGACAGGGAGGCTTCAACACACTGGTGTCGACCTGTGTCGGGGAGGAGGGGCTGGATATCGGAGAGGTGGACCTCATTGTTTGCTTCGATGCACAGAAGAATCCCATCCGCCTAGTGCAGAGGATGGGACGTACTGGACGTAAACGGCAGGGACGCATCGTCATCATCCTGGCTGAGGGACGTGAGGAGAGGGTGAGTGAATTGACCTTAAGCTGAAAAGTTTGATGCAGTATACGTTTTATACTCAAGCTCAGTGTTGGTTAGCCACAAACATCCCTACAAAACTGCCAAAAGCACAAATTTGTGACTCATGTTTCTCTCAGACTTATAACCAGAGCCAGAGCAACAAGCGCAGTGTGTACAAGTCAATCATCGGCAACAAAAGCGGGTTCCAAATGTACCCCAACAGTCCCCGCATGCTGCCCGAGGGGGTGAACCCCACCCTGCATAAGATGTACATTACCTGTGGCCAGTTTGACCACCAGGAGAGCAGCAGGCGGTCTGTCGGGGGTAGACGGTCACACTCTGAGGGACGGGCCTCCCTCATCCACCCTCAAAATCTGAGTAAGGCACCATTAGATATTTTTTTTGTTGTTGTTATTCTGCAGAGGTTAAAGAAAACAAAGCTCTAGTTTCCTTAATTGGAAGAACTGGATATGGGTTTCTGAGTCTGTGTGTGTATATTCCTGTAGTTCGGCAGCGTGGTGCAACGTGCAATGGTTTTCTGAGCAGCACAGAGTATTCCCTGTGGGCGTCCAGCATGAGGCTGGAGGAAGATGAAGCTCATCCAACCTTGAAGCAGTCACACTTCATGTCCCTGCCCAGTGATCTACCACCTCAGGTTTCTTTCTTTTTCTTTTTTTTTAAATTGTCTCTTTTTTTCTTTGTTTCTTTCTTTTTTTTCCTGTGGAGGTTTGAGAAATATGAGAAGGCGATATACAATAAAGGAAGATGAAGCTGTTGTGAACCCATTTAGAGGCGAGCATACACACCCATGCTATGAAACCCACATATAGTATATGTTTTTTATTAGATCCTATAATAATGAAATAATACATTAAAAATAAAATATGCTTTTTGCCAGTAGTTTACAAAGACAATATGTTTACAGTCTAGATAGTACGTACAAAATATGAAGGGATGTTTGGCCTAGATTTGATTTTACATCTTTCTGCCATCTTGGAAATGACTGGACTGATCAGCTGACTCCTGCCAGTCAAGCAACATGCTCTGAAATGTACCTCTCTTTAAGATGTTATATCTTCTAATGAAACAGATGTTTTCAAATTGCTATTAAGAAACACATTATCAGCCACAAAGCTTAACAACTTGAAGAAAAAACTGACTGCTTTTAGATATTTTGAATGCATATCTGTGGATTTCGAGATTGTTTAGAGCCATTAATGGTTCTGCATCTTCATGCATTTCTGCGTGGGCTGCAGTTTTTACAACAGTGCAAGGTGGCAGCTGCTTAATTTGCAGTGATTTCAGGCTAAATTTTAAAGCCAAGGTTGGAACATTACGTGTAAAAAAAGACGTGCAAGAACCCTTCTGTCTTACTTCCTGCATGTCCTTTGTTCCTGGCTTGAATATAATGTTACTATTTTGTGTTTTTATGACATCATTTCATGTTACGAAGGAGGAAGTTTCCAAAAGCGGACCGCCATCCAGAGAGCTGTCACTGTGGGAATGGAGACACTGGCAGCATAAAGCGCTTCCAACCCATGTTGTTGATCATTCCCTCCGCTGCCAGCACTTCATTAAGGTGATGGAGCTCATAGATGGCATGAAAGAGGAAAATGAGGTGAGAACAAGTCCTACTTTGTTGGTAAGTGAACTTGAATGTTTTTATAGCTTTACGATCTAAGCACAGTTCTCACCAATTAATCAGTCTTGGTTTTGCAAAATGGCTTCAAATGTCTTGCATAAATCTTGCTTTGTTTCACAAAAAAAAAAAAACAGAAAGTAGTGATGTTTACGTCAGGGAAAACCTAACTTTCCAAACCGGGCTGAAGGGAATCAGCTGAGTTGCATGTGAACATACGATTGTGATCTGTGTTGAGTTACCACATTCATCGTTTTGACCTGGAAGGCAAATTCCTGGCGTGATAAACAAGCTCCATGGCGTAATTGTGGTTTTAGCAAAAATACAACAACAAAAATAACATTGATGCTGCTCTGCATTTTTTTTCTTCGTTTTCTCAAATTAGATTTAACAAAACACAGAAAAAAAACAGCTTCCCTTTTGAAAAAAAAATCTGAAGACGTAACACTGAAAAAGTTATTTTTGTTTGCTGTATGAATGATCATTTTCCCATGCTCCTGTATCCAAATTTATGATTAACATTTACTTTTTTTCTCATGTGTGACAAAATATTTTTATAGAGAGGCGAACTATTTTATCTCTCCCATGGGAAAAAAAAAAAAGAAAAAAGCTGCTGATAGAGCAAAATCTTTCAATCTTTCAATCTTTATTTTTATATATTTTCCATATAAATCTGTCTTTGCTGTCTGACCCAGTAGAAGCTTGGTTCTTGGTCTTAGCTGCTGGTTGATAGCGATCTTGTTTTTCCGGTCAGTTGAATGGATCAGTTATATCAGCGAGGTCATCAGATCTGCTAGAACTAGTAACAACAGTTTCGTGTTGATGCAACAGAAAGTCTCTGGCAGGGATAATATGTTTTACATACCCGGTTATGGTGCGGCGTGATAAGTGATATCAGACGGGTAATTTAACCACCTTGTGTCCATTTTGCCAATCTCTTATCACGTCCAAATATCTCACACCGTATCGATGAGTCGATATGTTCCAGACCTCCTCGTCTCACCATCTGCTATTTTACAAGACTGGGCCATCGATAAGACCCTTGAATTTGTCCAAATCCTTGAAACTGGGTCAGAGATTATGGTAAAACTGACTATTGGCTGAACACAAAGTGGGGTCTTAGTACCTTTTTTTTTTCCCTCCACTGTGAGTCTTTACTGTATTAGGGAAGGAGAGAATTAACCCACCTGTAAAAACAAAACAGGATTACAGGGCGAGATGGCAGCTAATGTCTCGCATGCCTCAAAAAAGAAGACTTAAATTCAAAACATTTGATTGTACGCAAATGTGGCATAGATACAGCTTACTACAGCATTATTTAGTCTTTGGATCCACATCATCTTACCCATAGATGCTTCAGGTTTTTTCATTCAAATGAGTGCTGTTGTTTGAGAAAAAGAGTTTTGAATGTTTTCCATATCTCACAATGATAAGAAATAATCTTTAAAGACCTGAATTTGTATCTGCACCAAAAACAAGTCACTTTTTTTAAAAGATCTGTGGCCTAACTTTCCAGAAAAGTAAATTAAAATCTGCTTTTTAATTTCTGAGATTCTAACTGAGAAATTATATTGTATATTAATTGTATATTTCACAGTTGTTGTTTTTTTTCAACCCACAACAATGTTTTTCACGAATCTGGCTTCCCATGCAGTGTATTGAGATTTTCCTCTGATATAACAAATCCACAAACAATTTTTCTCATCTTTAAACGTGCTTTGATAAACATAAATTCTGTTTAGCGATGATAAATTTAATTTATTCTAGCCCGCGCGCAGTAGACGTTCACGCTCTTCGCAGACAGACATGTTCCCACTGATACAACGGCGGCCTCCCCCCAGGCTCTGCTCCACACTCCTCTTACTTTGTGAGGGAGTGTTAGCCAAGGCTTACTTGCTTGACCTGAATTTGCAGAGGCCGTCTGACCTTTTCGCTCCAGAAACATCAGAGGGGAACAAAGAAGAAAAAAAAAATAAAGCAACTAAATGAAAGTCCAAACTTTATTTTTCCTCACAAATCTTCCTCACACATATCCTCCCCCCCACCCCCCCCCCTCCTCTTAACAGCCTAGCACTGCAGAAGACATTATCCTCATTTGAGGCTATTTTCTGTCTGGGTGAGTTCAAAAGCATGCTGTGTTTTGCCTCTTTCTCCTTATAATGTAGAGACAGAGGGCAGGGAGGCAAGCAGGCCTCCTCTCCCGTCATTATGTAACCATTCTCTGAACTGTTACATAAAGCCAGGAAGTTGGAAGTAGGTCAGGTTGTGATGGCCTAGATGTATAGCGCACTGGGCTGAGGAGAGGAGAGCGGGAGACCAAAAAACAGATGCAAAAAGTAAAAATAAATAAGTAAAAAAACTATTTAGAAAAGTATTTCATGTAGAATAGTTTAAATTTGATTGTGTTTGAAGTTTAAAGTCTGCAATATACTGCGAGATAGTGCCGATATGTCACATTTACATGGTTTTAAGTTTAATTACAATGTTTACATTAAATTAAACAAAGACTATATTAATATATTTATTATTGGATCATTCTTTTATCTTTTATTTATCCAGATTAATTAATTCTTGAGTAAAGCTGCAACGATTAGCTGAATAGTCAATTGACAAAAAATTAATCTGCAACTATTTTCGTCGTCGTTTTTGTCACTTTTCAAGGAAAACTGCCTGATATTCACTGATTCCAGTATCTCAGTTTGATGTTTTTCTCTGTAATATATGATAGTAAACTGAATATCTTTGGTTTTTTGACTGTTGGTTGAATAAAACAAGACATTTGAATGCATCTCATGGGTCTGTGGGAGATTATAACACGCATTTACAAACAGTTAATTGAGAAAATAATCTGCAGATTAATCGACAATGGAAACAATCGTTAGTCGCAGTCCTATTATCCAGTTGTCATGTCAGGGCCAATAAGATGAAATTTACCTGCAAATCCATGTGGTTTGCAGCCAAACTTGTAGCAACTGTTGCTAACATTTTCTCCAATCAGTATAATTTGCAGGATTTGAAGCAGGTTTTATGCCATTTGAATTAGAGCAGCCGGTGTTGTCGGTCGATCAGCAATTTGAGGATAGCTGCATGTTTGAAAACAAAGTCATGCAGACTGATTAATACGGATGATGCATTCTTTGTGTGTGTTCATGAGCATCAAATTTGTATGATTATTGTAGTGCAGTAAGATAATCAACAGAGTGGAGTTTCCACTTTGCTGCTTCCTCCTCATGCGGCCCGAACAACACAAACCCTTTGACCGCTCCAGCGTCTGCAGCGCTCTGTCCTCGTCATCAAGTTTATTTTGGTCTGCGGCATCTCTAGATCCAGAGACTTAATCTGATCATTAATTAATTGCATGCTAGGGGTTAAGGTTAATCCTGTGTGAATCGAGTTCTGTTCATTATTTTTCAGGACGAGAGGGTGTCAAAACTCACTAGAAACAAGATTTGAAAACATTTCTTCAAAGGAGGAATATAATGGATTCCCTTAATGTCTGACTAGTGTGACTAAAACCTTGAAGGCCTAAAAGCCTCTGTTCCATTTTTTTTTCATCAGGATTGTGATGTTGAAGGACACGCTGTGGCCTTGGTCTCTGTGCAAAGACCAAGGATTTGTATAAGATGGATTACCCTTTTTAAAAAATGTGATTTATTTCTCAGATTTGGGGTAATACTTTCACAATATCTCACAATACTAACTTCAGAGGCACCCAGGAGAGCATGTTATGTAGCCTAGGAAAAAACTCCTCTCTCCTTTTCGTTTAAAAAACAATAAAATGATAAATAATTGGAAAAATCAGTTCTGTCTTTAAAGGCACGATCAATGATATAAAACATAATCGCTCCAAAACTTGAGTAATGATTATAAACACAGGAGTAAACAGGACTCTGGTATATTTTTTAACAATGATCATCTGAGGAAAACACATCATCATCTTCTTTATTTCAATTTCAAACTACAAATTCATTAAAATTTATTTTTTATTTTCATATTTTTTTTGTGAAATATGCCAGTAATTTACAGATTTGGATTGTGGGTTGTTAATAAAAAATAGAATTTTTTTAAACAGATGAAAAAGAAAACAGGTTAAATGTAGTTTAAAGAGGCTTTTTAAAATGTACTTTTTTATTATTCTTCCATTTTAAAGGTGCAGTGTGCAGAATTTAGCAGCATCTAGGAGAACAGACTTGGCAGAAATGGAATATAATATGCATAAGTATGTTTTAATTAGTGCATAATCCCATGAAAATAAGAACTGTTGTGTTTTCGTTACCTTAGAATGAGCCCTTTATATCTACGTAGGGAGTGTGTTTTTTTGCTAGTTTCGCAGCCACCATAGGTTCTCCTACATGCCTGGAAATGGAGGGGGGGGGGGTATTAAGTTGGTTGCAATCTGCAACCTCACTGCTAGATGCCACTAAATCCTACACACTGGTCCTTTTAATAATGTGCCTTCCACCTCCAAAGTCTCTTAAAAAACTTCTTTTTAATTTAAAGATTCTGATTCGCCCACACCAAGATTTAAAGACACTTTAATTAAAGATAATTTTTCTCTTATTTGACATGCAGCTAATGTGCTACGCTAAACAACAACATGCACTCATCCTCCATAATAAGAACATTGCTGCATCAATATGGCGTCAGAAGTGTTGCGGAGTAGCATCGTTACAAGTAGCTAAACAGCATTTACCAGTAACGTGTGTCAGTTTTTTCTTTTCAAAACATAATAGCTGTTAAGTAGATATATTTTTCCATCTGGTTTTGTTGTACCATGAAACAATTTTGAGTAATGACGTTAAAACAGCTCTGGCAGTTGATAAAAATTTTTTTTTTTTTCAACAGGGAAGAAACCATTGATAATTGTTGGATTGTATTCAGTGACAGTTCAGAAGTGTAAACATTTTTTAGTGGAACGTCTCACCTGTGAGAAGTACTCCACCCTCATTGAGAAGTGCTGAGAGCTGAAGTGCTAATTACAGCTCTTGTGCTTTAGCAGTACACAGTGTGACGCCTGCAAGCTGTTTAGCGTGTTTGTCTAACTCAAGTATTAAGGGAGACGTCCAACATGTGAAGAGATATATGTTCAGGTGTTGTTCATTATCATTTTATTAGCTTTTTCTCAGTAGACACTGCCAGTTATTTAAGACAATGTGCTGCGTTGGATGTCTGAGTGGAATGTTAGACATGGTTTAAAGCGAAGTGGCTCCTAATGTTACAAGTGTTTTTTTAATTATAAACTTAAATTGTACTAACATTATATTCTACAGTGTGTATGATGCTTACTGCCACTGTACGTCTTCTCGAATGAATCTCTCACACAACGTTCACGGAACAAATTTGTGTACTAAAGGCTGAACATTTCAAAAGCTATCTTTACATGTTGGCAAACAAACCACAATAGCGTGCTGATGACAGACGTGAGTGAACAATAAAAACAACTGATGACACACTACCCTTCATACTGGAACCGGGTCTCAAAGTGGAAACCTGCTGAGCAGGAATTGAAATGATTCAGCACGTTCAATTCATTCCTGATAAAGAGGTTAGGAAACTTTTCCTGTAATAACACTATTAATATTACAAAACTAGCTCAGCTGCACAAATAATCAAAAGTAAATACAAAAAAAAAAACAGAATCAGTCAATCAAACATACTTATTGCCACAAAATGTCAATTTTTTGATACCAGGGAATATTAAGTCCAATCTTAGCAGAGAAAAAAGTCTGAGATTTGTAAAAAAAAAAAAAAAAATCAATACATTTGTAGAAAAATCATACATTTTTGGTATTTTGTTTGTTATATTCTCAATTTTAGTTCCAGTTAAAAGCCTTGCAGCTGCATTTTGGACCAACTGAAGACAAATTAGTGACAAATTAGTTTTCATTGAGTGCTAAATATAGAGAGTTAAATAATCAAGGCAGGATGAAATTAAGGCATGACTAACTTTCAGCAGGTCAGCGGCAAACAGAAATGGTTTAATTTTAGAGATACTTACATATTTGAGTGATCATGTCTGATTAAAAAGAAAAGTACAGTTGTACAGCCAATGCTGTAGTACTCTTCTTTAGTGACCCGTTAATGAAATGACAAAGCAGCGTCCCACCAAGCCCATACGTGTGGCGTAAGTGCCATCCTTGAAGCTCACGTCTGCACTAATGCTCAGTTTTATAACAGAATAAAAGGTGAAACAGGCACTTTTTCATGTGAATCATCATGAATTTCCAAACCCAAACAAACAACTTGATTTAATATGTTGACACAAGGTCCCCTCTCATCAGGTTTTATTTTGTCTTTCTAGGCAAAAACAGTATTTTGCTTTCCGCATCTCAATTCAATCCTCCTCTTTTGGTCTCCATTAAGCACAGTCTTTTCATTTTCCTCTCTCTCCGTACGATGAGCCTCTTCGTCCTGCTCTTCACAGGTTCGATGGCACCCTGCCAGCCCAGGCAGGACGCCACTCTAGATGAATCACTTCCAGGTCATATGGTTTGCACAGACGACAGGTGTTTGATTGGATAACATGTGTGTGTTAGATGGAGACAGAAGGAAATGGAGAGATGTTTTAATATTGGGCAGATGTATTAACCTTTGTACCTCGCTTTAAAATACTATCAAAAAACAGCCATAAAAATATTATATATTAATATTTTTTTTCCACTTTCACTGAGTTATTTTTTTTAACCAACTTCAGTCCTGATCATAACTACCAAATATTCATTCATTTTCAGAATTTCAACCCTTAAAATGCCAGTTTTTGTGATGATACCACTCATTTTTATAAAACTAAAAACACAAAAAAGAGAATATTTTCAATATACTAAAGGCAAGTGGGATTTTTTTTTTTTTGGATTATCACAGTCTGGGATATGTCAATGATCAGCAGCAACATTGATTTTTGTGCATTATTATTTTTTGTGCAATGTCAGATTTAAAAAAAAACATTTAAAAACCCATATTAGGGATCCCCAATATGCTGAAAGTGATGAAACATACCAATCACTTGCCCTCTTGTTTGACACACATGCACATAGAGTGACAGATATGCACCTGCTCTGTCCCTCCAAGCACACACACACACACCACACACACACCGCACCCACACATACACCTTCAAAGCTCAAAAGCATATAGCCCGACTGTGTTGTAACTCATGTAGGCAGGGATTGTAGGCATGTAGGCATTTTGCACAAAGGGTTAAAAAAAAAAGAGTCAATCAGCTGGAAAATAGTAAAAACAAAAATTTTGAAGCCAGGGCTTCAGTTTGAAAGTCTTATAAAACAGAATGCATGAATTTATGTAGTAGGAACCATGTGGTTTCAATGGGACCTAAAAGGGCCCTAACATGCTGAAAGGTACTATTGTTTCTACACAGTGTATTATAGACATAATATAGGATCTGTGGTTGAAGTATCAAAATTCAATAAAAAAATACACACCTTTGACAAATATCATGGCTACAGCATCATCACTGCCAAAATGGTTGAAAAAATAAAACGTTAAAGGCCCTTTTAGGTCCCTAGTGAGGCACAAGGGTTAAGCGAGTGGAAAATAGTGGCATAGTCCTTTTTAAAATTCTTGCGCAAGTCTTGCTCGATATTTTGGAAAAACAAATAAATGGGATGTTACATCAGAATTTTGTATGTGCTCAGTGTGTGGCTGCAATGTGACATCTCTTCACAGGGTATTTCCTGATTAGATTACTGTATGAACATGAACTGACAAGCTGTTTGACTTGGGGAATTGGCTGCCCATTGGTTGCCCTTTTACGTGTGTCGTAAAAGGTTTGGAAAATCCAGAGCCTGATGACAGCTCCCTGACCTTGCCTTCTCCCACAGAGAAATCTTTTCTTACACAACCTCTTCTCTTTGTCTGTGTACGCGTCTGTTCAGGGGGAATGCCGTTACGAACAGGAGCTTCTTCCTTACCTCGACGCCGACGGCCACGTGGTGAGCGGGCAGGTAGATAAGAAGAAGAAGAAGAAGAGACAGAAAGGCGCAAAAACTTCCAGCAACAAACCCAAACCATCTCACACGTCTTTGTCTAATCTGGAATGGATCGATGAGGAAAATTCACAAGAAACGGGTTTAATTTCTACATCGGTTTGGACAAAACAGAATCCTCCTGTTGAACATGAGAGCAATAAACCTCATGAGGAGATCAGAGATCACGCAATTTGTCCACTCCAGTCAAACAATGACTGTCCAGGCGCTGAGGTGGATGATGACTGTGTCATTGTTAACGAGGACGTCACAAAAGCAGAGCGTACAGTGAGAGAGGCGGTAAATTTAGACAATATTTCACAGCTGATCACAAAAATCGATGACTGTAAGCCTGATCTAGAAGAAGATGTTGAACTTCAGGCCATGTTCTATCTTCCGAAATGGGATTTAGCGCCTCCTTCCTCCGCCAAACTCCTCCCAGGAAGAGATGAGAGTCTGAAGGCCATCCTGACCAATGTGGCGGAGCTCCTGTCCCGATCTCCACCGCTGCTCGCTGTAGATTTAGACGACGCCGTGGCCGACCCATCACCTCCTCCCTCTCCTCGGCGAGTGCAGGGACCTCATCAGCCGTTCCAGGTCAGCTTCACCCTGGCTGTGGACGACGACGATGACGACGACGATGATGAAGTGATGATGAGTGACGCTGACAATGCCGACGGGCCGTCAGCGGAGAAAGAGGACAATGAAATCTATCATAATTGGCAGCCTGTCAGGAGGGGCAGCGCAGCAGCCGACAGTCCTACCTGGGATGAGGTTTTTGATGACGAAGAAGAAAATGTGAATCATGACGGCATGGAGATCGATGACGAAACGTGCAATGACGTCAATGGGGAACAGGATGGCGAAGAAGCAGAAAAGAGTGAGGAAATAAAAAGTAAGAATGGTGGCAAAAGTGAGGAAACAGAGAATTATTGGGATGATGTGAGGGATGATGTGAGGGAAGAGAGCATGGATCTGTTTGAGGATGACGAAGCCTTCCTGCAGATGACCATCCCAGAAATCCCCACCCCTGAAGACGCCGTCACGCCCAGGACATCTCCCAGTGCTGAGGAGGATGTTGCTAAAAGCACAAAAAAGACATCAAACACTTCAGACACATGTACCCTGACAAACCCATGTAGCACTACACACTCAGCTGACATGCATGTAACTCGGGACACAATCACCCATAACACTATAGATACAGAACTTAAACACGCAGCAGCACCGAGTAAACATGCAACAGACACAAGTCGCTGTAAATCTCCTACAATGCAACAAAATGCTGAGTCATTTGACAACTCCCATGACTACTTTTCTGTCAACTTTGACCTTGGATATTCACTGGAGGACTCTGAGGAAGAGGAGGAGGTAGAGGCTGTTCCTGCCCCGTGTATGGCAACCTCCCCGCAGCCTAAAAAGCAGGCTGACTCCACAGTGTCTCTGCCAGGCGTTTCTAACTCCTCCACTCCTTATAACAGCTTCCATAGACCTGTAGGTTCCAGTGAACCCAAGTTATCTACACCCCAAAGGCTGTCGGAGCACGGAATGTCCTCTCTTCTGATCTCACCTTTGCTGTCTAAAGGTGGGGCACTACCATCTCCAGTCGCATCACCAGCAGCCAGGCGGATGCTCATCTCAGGTCCAGCCGGGCCTCGCACCCCGTCCTCGCTCTCCGTCTTGAAACGGAGACGACCAGAAGGTCGCAGCACCCAGACAGAGACAGGGCCAGGCGTGGAAAACAGCTCACGCCAGGAATTTGTGTGTGTGTCTGACTTTTCTCTTCATCCAGGTTTGTTACCTCTTCAAAAGGTACTTTTTTTTTTTTTTTTTTTTTGAAGCTCATGTTTTCTTAAGTTGGTGCATTTCATTTCTCTCTGCTCCAGTTTATATTTCTATGTCAAGATCTCTGCATGTTTCTGTTTATCTCGCCTTCTTTCTCAGCAGAGGGCAACACTGACAGTGAGGATGAGGTTGTGGTTCATAAAAGAAGACATCAGAACAAGGTCAACCCCTTGTCGTCGCCAGAAATGGTGAGAAATGCCTGTTCAATTAATTTTCCACTCTTTCATAATGTGAATGAATTGCTCACGTAATGGCTCATTCTTTTGGTATACATTAGAAATAGAGGTTAAGCAGGAGCTAAGCAGGAGGTATGTGATTCAGCCTCTGTCCATCATTTCCAAGGTACCTGCAGTTGTCATGACAACCACCTTGACCATGACAACCACCCCCATATATTGATAACTGAGTAATTCATATAATACTCACTGACAAGCTGTTCACAAATATAGTGTACAGATAGTAAAAGCAACATGTACGTACGCAAAATGTAACATGTTTTGTCTCTGTTAGTCAAAGATCTCCAGTGATGTGGACTCCCCGGTGGTAGCAAAAAGGAAACGTGCAGCTGCACTTAACACTGTAAGATTTTCTTTATTAGTGTGTGTAAAATGCCACAGGGTACAACCTATTCAACACAGCTGATAAGATTTAAACACTTTCACTCCACGCATTACTTACACTAATTTCTACAGTATTTAATAATATGCAGCAACATAAACCATAAAGACAGTGTACAGTATTTGAATAATTTCTTTCCCTGATTGTCCAGTCCAATGAAACGGAGGGTGAAGCTGAAGCTGTTTCCGATGATGATTTCCAGAATGAGTCTGTGTTCATACGCAGACCCACAGCACCTAAGAGGCAGCAAGTCCAACAGGGCAAAACTAAGGTCTGTGTGGCAACAGATGCTGTGAAGTTATATAATTAACCTTTAAAAACATGTTAACCTTTAAAAACACAAAAAAAAGTAACAACTGCTGTTTGTCTCTTTTAAAAAAACAAAAAAAAAACACCACATATTTCAGATCCCAAAAATCGACACCTTCCTCCTTATATAAAAATGTCAAGTCTTTAAATATCCGACACCCTCAGCATTCGTCAGCCTTGACATTTCCCATTGTTCCTTTTGGCAGCACAACATATGTCGAAAAGGGCGTCAGTTCCTGGATGAGGAAGCAGAGCTGTCGGAGGATGAGCGGGAAGAGTTGTCATCTGATGAAGAAGATGGAGAAGAGCTAGACCATTCTCTAGAAGGCTTTGTGGTTGACAACACACACTTCTCCCAGGGACTCAACGGTAGGGCAGCATGATTATTCTAAAAAAAATGTTATTTTGCAGTATCATCAGTGGATTTGATTGCAAATCTAATTTCCTAAGTAGTTCATTTTGAGGGGACCGATGGAATCGACAGTCACTCTTTGGCTCTTGTCTGTTCTCCTCTATATCAGACTCAGACATGCACGGGGTTTACCTGAAGTCAGTAAGAAGCCCTGCAGTCCATGGCAAGTTCAAAATGTCCTACAGAAACAATCACAACATGGACATATTTTCCCAGGTACATTTTATCCTCAGTGTTACATTTCGGTTAAAAATAAAAAAGCCTGTTGTGTGTATTTACAGATGGTGCAAATAGCAAACACGAGTTTTAAAGACATCTCATTAAGATAAGCTTTGGTCTTAACATAAACCTAAGCTCCTATCTTAAACTTGACCTTTGGTCCCAGGTGCCTGAGATGGATGAAACATACGCAGAGGACAGCTTTGTGGTGGGCAGTGAGGTGGAGGAGCTGGAAAGCAGCGAGGAAGAGGCCGAAGAAGAAGCCGTTGAACTCATGCCAGAGGATTCATACGTGGAGGGGAAGAGGCAGTACGCCACCAGACGCCGTGTCTTCTTGCACAAAGCCAGAGCAAAGACTGGAGCCGGAGCTGGTGCTAAGACCAGGGCTGAATCTCCACCAGAGCAGAGGGCTGGGGTGAAAACCAAGCGCACCCGAGTCATACGCATAAAGGATTCTAGCGAGGAGGAGACAGAGGAAGTTGGTAAAGAGAGAGGTCTTGTAACAGGAAGGGATGTCGCTGTCGCCCTGCAGCCAAAGGCGGTACAGCATGACTCAGATCTCGGCAAGCAGAAAGCCTCCTCCTCCTCCTCCTCCTCTTCAACCATAGCATCTAAGGTCTCACTGCTGAGCAGGGGACAGAGGGGCTCAATGAGCGAAGACCTGCAAAATGAGAGGTAATGAAATCCTCATATTGTCGCACACAAGCACAAACCTTTAACATTCATGAAACACTCGAGCATTGTTTTCGCTCTCCTGCAGGTGTCGCCAGAGGTTAGAAAATCAACATCTGCTCTCTGACCAGCTAGACTTTGTGGAGTCAGACTCGCTGTTATCCTCCAAGAAACAGCCTCAGGTAAAAGAGCCCATGATCACTAAAACTTAGATCTAATAAAGGCAAAATGGCAAAAAAGAAACACAAATTATTAAAACTTGAAATAATCAACATCAGAGTTTTGTTTTATACTGTCCAGGAACCCCCTGCGGCCTCTACAGCCCCTCAGCCTCCGAGGTCCATCGGACAGGATTTGTCGGTCAGCGAGGCCCCTGCTCCGCCTGGGTCTGTCTGTATTCTGGTGGACAGCCGCTGCATCAACGCTGGAGCGGAGCTGATGACCAGCCTGCGTCAGCGCCACGCAGCCACCGTCCACGTCTGCTCCCTGGACGGCAGCTACTTTATCGTCAGCAACCGCACGGCGGTGGAGCGACACAGCCAATCAGATCTGGCCGCAATGCAGAACCGGAAGCGGTTGACCGAGAGAGTGAACAGCTTGCAGGGATTGTTTGAGCGCATTTGTTTGATTGTGGAAAAGGACCGAACCAAACCAGGTCAGTCAGCTCTTTGGTTTCGATGACTTGAGACTATTTTATTGAAAGTTAGTAATAATGACCCTACTGTACTGTCCTGTCACTGCCACAGGTGAGGCCTCACGCCCGTTCCAGCGAACACGTTACTACGACAGCACGTTGGCATCGCTGGCGCGAACCGGCGTTCGCTTGCTGTGGAGCGCCGGCGCCGAGGAGAGCGCCGGCTTACTGGCGGACCTGGCGCGGCTGGAGCAGCGTAAAGGTCAGGGCATCGCTGCGCCCCTGGAGGTGAAAGGTCAGCACAGGCAGCAGGCCCTGCAGCTGTACTTGAGCCTGCCCTCAGTCAACTATGCTCACGCTCTCAACATGAGCCACAACTTCAGGTCGATCGCCCAGCTCATTAACAGGTAGATGAAGCGCGTGTACATACAGTATATTTTTTTAAAAAAACTGGATGCTGGATGCTCTCCCCTCTTCTATAACCTGCTCTCTCACCTCTTCATCTTCCTCCCGCAGCCCCATTGACGCCATACAGAAAGGAGGCTGTATGAGTCGACCCAGAGCGGAGGAGATCTACCGCTTCCTGCGCTACTCCTGCGACTCCTTCCTCCTGAACACATCAAAAGCAGGAAACACCTGCTAGCGGCGTGGGAGAGAACCACGATCCGAAATCCATTTCTCCCATTCATCCTCCGTTATTCCTTCCCGTCTCCACCACTTTCTCTTTTCTTACTGATCTTTTCTCTGCCTTTCTTGTTGCCTTACTTCTTTTTCAGTCTCACCAGGGAGCAGAAGACTTTTTATTTTCTGCTTTATCTGAATAAAAAAGGAGCCTCAGGGTATCGGCTCAACCTTCTTGCACAACAAGTTGAAGGGGAACACCACTCAACTCACTATTTATGTTATACTATCTTGATATAAGGCATATTTGTTTTGTGCTATATTTAGCTCTGGAGTGAGTGGTGTTTCCATACAGCTTGTCCCATTTCATGGTATTAGACTCATGTACTGACATTATTAGTGTCACGACAGTGTGAGGGCAATACTGTGGTTCTAAGAACTCAATCAATATTTGATTTGACACTTGAATAACTTGTTTTTGTTAAATTATGGATACATTTGTTTACAGCCCTCTCACTGTAACTTATTACTCCGAAATGACCAAATGTTGTCAAATTTCTTTAATAAACAATCTATTTTTTTGTAAATTACTGTTTTGCAAAGTTTGTGTTGCACCTTAAAACCTGTGACCTCTATTAGAGCCACTAGAGGTCAGCCTTTCATCTCTAATATGGTCAAAAGCACTTTAACTGCTTTCTGATCTACTTAAATACAAGTAAACCTCAACATCCTCAAATTAATATTAGAATTCAGATACTTTGCATGAACATGAATCAGTTGCTGGATTACTTGACTTATCTTGGATCAGTTGACTGAAACTTATCCAATCTATCAATTTCTTAAACCATTTTTATGATCAATTTAAAAACACATACATAACACATTGTGTTGGTAGCTACACCAAGAACTTTCTGTCAGAGTGGGTGAGAAAAAAAACGTGGCTTTTATTTCACCATTCTTTCAAGGGACTACATAGTGTGCGTGCTGCTTTGGTGCAAGATGTTGTACATAAACAAGTACAGAACACAAAAGGCAACATTAGATATTTAAAGCAACTCTTTTACAAAGATATCAGCAATCACATGTCATCCACCAGTACAGTCAGACAAGTCAAATTTACACCAGAAAATACAGAACAAGTCTTGGGACAGAAATAATAGATTGTAATTTTTTTAATTCCAAAGCCTGGAGAGATTTTAAATTCACAGTATATATACACACACACACACACATCGCTTGTTTTTGGACAACCCCAAAGCAGTTTTAGACCTTCACTTCTGACCTTTTAGTCCCAGTCCAATCTGCCACCTGTTGACAAGAAAAGTAAGAGCAGCCGTTTACAACTGCAGATGTAGACATGAGAATGTGCGCCATCTACATGCAGGAGAAATATTGGCTTCTGCAATTGTAACACTTGTCACTTGCAGGTAATTCAAAGTTTAGTTTTTATTTCAGCTGCTGTTTATGGCTGATGTTTTACATTTTTAACTCAAATGTTAACAGGGTAGAGTACAGAGTTCACATCACTCTGAGTGACATTTTATACCTTCTGTCCTGGTTAATATGAAGAAGGAAACAGGGAGCTTTTAACCATTTTTGTTTGCAAAAAGACAAAAAAAAAAAATGTAGAGGCTTTGGATTTACAGGCTTAAAGGCAACAATACAAAAAAATAGCAAAGTGGTGGTGGTGTATATTTGAAGTTGGTGTTTGCTGAAATCTGGTGTTTATTGCCAGAATAGTTAGTGTCTGAAGAGGTAATGGTTTCAGAAACAAATGATAAATTAAATTGAAATGTCCTTTGAGTTTTATTTCAGTTTGAGTAATATCCACTGGGAGGTTAGTGACAGTGATATTTAATTGTAGTTTTGCTAACAGGCAGCACAAACGTACATTCTTAAAAACACACAAACAGCAGCTATAAAAAAGGTTAAATCTGCAGCTACAAGCATTAAAATTGCCGGAGCAGTTACTTTCTCTGCCTCTAGGTGGCGCAGGTTAGTGTGTAAGGAGCTGATCTGACAATGAAAACTCCCTCTTGTGGAACATTGTGCGTCACATCTGATGAGAGGGAGAATACAGTTTGGATTTTCAAAAGCCTACTTTAACAAAGCCATCAGTTTAGCTCGACACTGTAACAGAACCTTGCGTTGGTGGGACATTAAAAAAAATATCTATTGTAACTGTAGTGAAAAATCTGACTCCCAAAAATGTAATTTTACAGTAATGTGCTTAATATCATACCATAAGGTGCTTTCTTTGGACATTGCATGATGTCCAGAACAAAAACATTAATAAATGCTTTAAATTTGGTTTTAGACCATGATTGTGTCAAATAAAAAACATTTCAAAGACATCAAGCCCACAATTACACATAATCATGTTGTATCTGGATGAAATCTCTGCATTTATCTACACCATGTTTTTATCACGCTACAATGGGAAATTCAATTTCCAAGCCAGTAATATTTTCTCTATGAATATCAGAATTTAAAAGCAGATTATTTAAGTAGACAAAGAAATAAAAAGACACCTCATTTGATTAAAACCTCAGACACCTCATAGCATTTGGATCACATTCCTACGACCTCTCATAGGAAAGTTCAAAGACAAACACAGAGAAAGAATAATATCTACATAAATGTACAGTACATGTGTCAGGCTTTCTTTGTATTTGTAACCATTATGATAAAATGCTGTGTTCACACTATATGGAGGTAAATGGAAAGGGGATGACTTCTTGACACCATGGAGAAGATGTGATGGATTGGTCAACTGTTTAAACCTCATAAATCTAAACATTAACACTGAGTGAATGTCTTAATGTCACGTCTTAACAGTGCAGACCAGTTTTAACATGAACCATTTAACATAACCTCATTATGACCTAAACACAGCATTCAAAGTGTTTCTTTGACTCTAAATACATTTTTGGGGCATCTGTAACTGTTACTGTACATCACAGCAACTCTTGTAACCGTCAAGTTTCCTAAATTCAACATTTTTTTAAAAAATGTGTACAAAACCAAGCTTTTAAAAAGAGACCATATTTACAAGTGCTGCTTTTATCTTATAATATATTACTTAAATACTACGTGTGGTCACTTGGCTGAAGCTCCAAGGGCGGACGCATACCTAGGATCAGTTCACCTTTGTCATTATTGACACCAGTTAACAGACCACAGACCTGCAGGAAGCTGCAAATTCCATCTATGCTGGATAGGTTGGCTGACGACTGTAGTAATTATTGCAGCTGCACAGTGGTTTACATGCTGGTCGGCTGTGCCTGTGGCTGCAGAGGCTGCAGTGCGACGGCCTGTGGCTCCGAGTCCTGAATGTTACACTCTTCTCCCTCGCGCATGTACATTAAGAATAGAGTCACGGTGGCGAATGTGGTAGCGTTCACTGGGAACGCGCGGAGCAGAGTGGACGTGAGTCCACGTGTGAACACCCTCCAGCCCTCCTTCTTTAAGCTCTGTCTCACACAGTCCATGATGCTGCTGTACTGGTTGACACCACCGACCCCGTCCGCCTGCAGACGGGACTTGATCACGTCTACGGGATAGGTGGAGAGCCAGGAAGCGATCCCAGACATTCCCCCGGCGAACAGCAGCTTTGGGATCATGTACGGGTCTTCCGGCTCACACCCCAGGGAACGTGTCAACGTGTCATAAGCGAGAAAGTACACGCCGAACCCTGGCGTCTCACGGATCAGGGTGGTCACCATGCCGCGATTGATACCTCGGATCCCCTCCTTCCTATAGATTCTTACCAGACAGTCCAGGGAGTTCTTGTACAGCTTCTTCTTCGACTTCTTTTCCCCAGTCCCCTGCAACTGCATGCGTGTCTTGGCCAGCTCCATTGGGCAGCAGATGACACACTGAATGGCTCCGGCAGAGGCTCCAGCCAGGAACTGGTTGAGCGGTGTGTCGCGGCCAAGCTTCCGCATGGCGTTGCCCTGCACACCAAAAACTATGGCATTGATGAAGGTCAGGCCCATCATTGGAGAGCCGATGCCTTTGTACAGACCGAGAATCTACAGACACAAGGACAGATTACTGGGATTGTTTGTTGAACACCAACACATCAAAAATTTAAGTTGCCAAAAAGATATTTTTACCATAGATGGGTTCAATATCATACCATACAGTGCTTTCTTTGGATACATGACATGTCCAGAATAAAAACATTAATAAATGCACAAGATTTGGTTTTAGACAATGACTAAAATGTTTCATTATTTGACAGAAAGACATCAAACCCACAATTACACATAAGTTGTATCTTGATGAAACACCTGCCCTCATCTAGACCACATTTCTGTTTCTGTCACACTGCAATGGGAACAACAGGGCAAAATAAACAAAAAACCCTAAACTGTCTAGTCATGTCATGGACAATCTAAATGGACCAACAGGGTTTAACAGATTTTTATTTTAATTTATGACTTTGACACGTGGATATATTTCCAGTTTGGACTGTTAAACACAATGTTGCATTACTATCTTTGAACAATACGGTCTGCTCGTGACTTGGTTCGATTTACCATATATCAGCAGAAACGGATGACATTTTTAAGAAAGTCTTCTGTTAATATTTTAAGTACCAAAAGTGGTGGACTGACCGTCCTACAGACAGACAGACGGACATCACCATCCCCAAAGCCATGCTACTAGCATGGCTAAAAAAAAAATGTGGGAATGTAACAGTTCAACTTGTTTGACAGTCATCCTAACATAGAACACCTCAGAGAACGTCTAACGCCATAAATGAAACACAGATGTCAGCCATGTCAGCATGAAAGCCTCGTGGCTATGACAGAGGCAGTGGAGGAATTACATAACCTTTACAGTCGCATATTCTTCTCTGGCATGCTGATCCCCTTTAGCCCTAACAATTATCATCTGCTAATATTGATATTTCTTATATAAATCATCAATTATCAGAAGGTTTTTATCCAAGTAAACTATCCAGTTCTGCAGAGAAACCATCTAAAATTTCAGTATGTGGTAGGAACACAGTTTCCGTATGAAACAAGCGTGAGAAATTCATGGAGAGCAAGTATACTCTGCTTAGCTCAAATGGCATGATGTCCAAAGCTTAATTTAGCCCACACATGAATAAAGCCCTCGCTGACCCTGGCTAGCAGACACACCTCTCTCTAACACCCCATGTTAGGAACATGCTGGCTGGTGCCTGTGTTCAGAGATGGGACTGTAACTGGACACTTTAATTAGCGCATAGACTATTCTGCTTGACGCTAAGTAATATGGTGTACTAAGCAGCACATGGTGAAAGCTGTGTCACAGCCATGACATGTTTGAATACGAGCCAAGAATTATTTGATCTAAAAACATTAATAGGTGTTCACAGCAAAGACAAGCTTACCGACTCCTGGCGTATGATGGACCGGAAGCAGTGGAACGTCCCGCGGTACAAAGGTTTGTCCACATTTTGAACTTGAAGCCGCACCTGTGGACGACAGTCATCACGTTAGAGTCACATGCAAAAGTGACATGGCCAAAGAGGACCACAACAGCTACAAACCACATATTCTAATACATGTTTACAGGAAAACAAGCAGGCAACTGTGCTTTGAAATGGTTTCTTTCATGGTACAAAAAAAAAAAAAAAAAAAAAAAAAAAGATGCTTAGGGATTGCAAGATGTGGGAGAAAAAAAATTAACCGAGAATGTTTTTACAAAAACAAGATGTCTTCTGTGTTTTATATTTCTAAAGCTCAAAACAGGACATAGGGTGAGAGAAAGAAAGACCTTGACCATACTTACTAGGTCACATTTCCGTGGAGAGGTTGTTTATTTCTCTCTCTCATCTACAACACAGTGACACTGTTGCTGTTAAAGACAGCCTCCCCGAGCCCCCAAGCAGACACCAGCTCGGGGAGAAATCACATTGAAAGCAAAGTATAAAAGAGCTACAACAAAAACTATTCACCAGCCATGTATACCTCCACAGTGGATGCTTCAGTTTCAATATGTTTCAAACTTCCTTGCCTTTTCATGAACAAATCAAGTGAATGATTTATGACAGCAAATTGAATATATTTGCAATATTTAAGTGATTTTATAGGTTAATAGCCTCACATTAAAACATTGAAAATTCACATTAATTTACCAAAAACATACAATAGCGAAGAAATTCTTAGTCTCAATATTTTTTAATGAAAATTTGACTTTAACAAGTAGCTTTAAGCCAAAGGATACTGCTGCATAGATGGTTTATACAACTCAAGTGCCAGTAACACTTGTTGTGACTTAGCAGTTAGTCAAAAATGATGACTGTATAAGATTAGGGAGGTCCACAGATATCCAGCAAAATGCTGGAAACTGAAGCCAAATTCCCTACAGAGCCTATGATAATTGATGATTTCATTGAAAGTAATGAGTGCACCTCATTATTCTAAACTTCACTTCATGTACACTAATTTACCTCTTACAATACCTTCTATCTTAATCATACAGTAATGTGAGGACTCATCCCTCTTGCTCAATTACCTGACTGTTGTACCTTTAAGTTATCTGGATTCAATTTCAGGCTGCCAACAAAGTGGTCTGACGCACGTCATTTTTACAGCAAAGTCCTGTATCATGTCATTGCCTAACATGAGTAAATAGTGGGGATGATGTAGGAAGACACCCACCTTCACGGTGTCAAATGGATGTCCAACCAAAACACCAGCAGCACCTGAAAGATAGGAGGCAGGATTTAAAATCATTTCTTAAAATACCGACTGAATTGCATACGACTTTGTTTAATAAAATATGTCGTTATCCTCGCCCATCGTGAGACTGCACTGCACCCAATGACGAAAGCCTAACAGTGCCCTGTCCTTGACTTACGCCAATAATCTGAAAAGAAAAACATTACACAAACAGTAACTTCTGACCATGTAATATTAGGACCCATTAGCCAAGAGGCATTCAATCATGAGGAGGTAACTCATATTCAAACATTGCACATTTACATATACATGCAGTTTGTTTGTGGGAAATTTATAAACATGTAATTTCAGCATCAAATTCCTTAAGCTCAAATACCTCTAATGGCTTTTACTGGTCAACCAGAAACACTGGAAATTTGAGAGGCACTCAAATAACCGCGGCTCTCTGCTGATTTTGTGCTTGTTTGCATGTTAAGTGAGATGTGTCGGTTTGTAACTGATTTACTAAGATATGTATGCTTAAGATGTTTTTGCCTTAGAACTGCAGTTTTTTTTAATAGAGTAAATGGTTTTTGTACTAATTTTCCTGGTATTTTTTTTTAATCTTAGGCCAGTGTCTGCATGTGTTCCATTTATTGTTTTTTCTTAATTTTGTATTGTGATGTTGTTGTTGCAACACTTCCCTTTATCCGAGGGAATCAATAAAAGTGACCTTGAAATTTCAGTAGAGTACTTGCAGGTTTTTGATTTAACTCATGCATTTGCACTGATGACGCTAATAGGTAGCACTTTGGATTAAAGCATCCATTAAACGCCATGTAACAATTAACCTGACACCTCAGTTATGTGTCATTACTGATATGAAAATGTTGAACGCAAACAGTAAAAATACAAAAAGCCTTTTAAATTATTCAGAGGGTGGTGAGGCACTATTGCATAGATGTTCATAAAAGTGAATCACAGTTCAGGTTTACAAGACTGCATCTTACCGTTTTCTCTGATGTGTAACTTTGGAAAAGGCTTCGGCATGCAGGAATCAGTGAATGAATAACAAACAGTCTATAACCATGCTTGCAAATTGCTGCAATATCATTACACTGCAGGTATTCCTAAACCACCACTGCCCATCCCACTGTAATGCAGCTGAATTACAATTTCAACCTAATGAGGGAAACTAAGAGGTCTCTGTCTCTTAATGGTCAGAAAAGACAACGAAACTCTTACAGAGGGCTCTCTGGTGGAAAACTTTGTTATCACATCAGGGCCTGTGCTCTGTGCTGAGTCTGTCTGGGGTCCTTGATTGTACTAAACTTTGGGAAGACCTTGGCCTTGGGTAAAGACAAAACAGCTGACAAGATTCCCATTGGTTTAGGGTGAGGAATGGCAAAACTGCCTGTGAGCTGCCACTATTTAAACAGGAAGACAACTTTCTGATAACCCTTTTTTTTCCTCCAGAGGCTGAGGCTACTCCCTAAAGTGGAATGAAGGTTATTTCACAATGCAGGATGGAGAGATTGTCAGATAATTTAAAAAAAAAGGAAAAAAAAAGATGAAAGTGTATCCTGATTTGACACTGTAACAAAACTTGGGATAGAATAACGACAGGTTTTGTGTGAATGTGTGCAAGTTAAGAAAAAAAAAACACTTTCATGAATGACATGAAAACACTAAACCACAGGTAAGGAATGTAACGTCACAAACTAACGTTACATCCGGGATTTTCACTAACTTAACGTTAAAAAAAATCTGCTTAAACTTGGGTTTTTTAAATCAAATCTTTCCCCTTATCGGTTTGTAACGATTCTCGGGCGTGACAGCTGAAAAACAAATCACTAACTTCGCTGCTTGATGCTGTCCACGCGTTGAAAAACCGGCTAAAGCTAATGCTAGTCGTTAGCTTAAACTTGTTAACCTGGCTAGCGTGGCTAGCTAACGTTAAACTTGCTATAACTATAACGTACTTACCTCCTACGCATCCTGCAGCGAAGTCCAATGCCATTCCCTCACAATGCTAACGCTTGAAATTTGTGGCCGACAAAAACCGTAATTCTCAAGCCCTTTCTGGCTACTTTGTTATAAATGGTGTCTCTGTCTCAACTTCGTTATTAAAACAAAAAAAAAAACGACTTGGTGTTGAGCCAAGCTGGTTAGCACTTTCTGCAATATCCTCCTTTTTTAGGTTTCACGTGTTGCCGGTGCTGAGAAAAAACGGAAGATAATCTCTTCAGGTTAGTGAGACCCTGCTGAAGCTGTGACTGGTTTATTTTTTGCTGATGTGTCCTCACTCCTACTACTGGGTGAGCGCTTTCTGCCAAACCTTTCTATTTCTGTGCAGCAGCAGCAGCAGCAGGAGGAGGAGGAGGAGGAGGAGGAGGAGGAGGAGGAGGAGGAGGAGAAGGGGGAGGCGGAGGTACAAAGTAGAAAAGAAAGGAGCGTGTTCGGCCTTTTTTTTTTTAAGGGGAGCCCAATCAGATTACTTGGAGGTAGACAACTCCCCTAGCGGCTCCTGTCCGCCCCCCAAACCCATTGGCTGCAGCCGCAGAGAGGAGTTTCAAATTGTCACTGCTGCTGCTGCCCACCGTCAAAATCAACACTGTTATCATGGGGTCGTGACTAGATGGCAACCCTACATTCGCAAATCTAGGGTTACCAGACACGTGTGTGTGTGTGTTTTGCTTGCCTCTGGTTGTGGTGTGATTTCTGCCTCTTTTTTTAAATTTCCTGTCACTAAGCATTTTAACAATTTCAGAAGTTCCCACAAACATTTTTTTTCATGTACAATCATTTCCCTCACACTTTAAGCAAGTTATGGAATAACGGTCCATGTACTGCTGCTATCTGTAATGTTTTGTCTTTTGCCAGTATGCAGGCTCATGCGAGTGCAAACAGTTCTATGGTTTTTCTAAATGTGCAGTTTCAGTTATGTCATGGTCACTAACAACTATGTAAGCATCTGTTATTTTTAAGTTAAATATGCACTGTTTATTCATATCATACAGTTCCCTTTCTGGTCTTAAAGTAGAAGGTTTGTTTGGGTCTGGCAGACCTAAAGTAGGTGTGGATGTTAGGGCCTGTTTCAGTCGTGTGGATGCTGTCCTTGAGTCTGGGGTCCAAGTCACTGGGTCGGTTGGTTTGAGGCCGTGGCCGTGTGTTATAGCTAGGAGGGGAGCTTCCAGTGAGGCATAAGAATTAAAGAGTGAATTAAAGAATAACAGAGCCGCTGTCTGCAGTAGCTTGTCATGCCTAAAAAAATCACATCAACTGACTGATTGAAATTAGTTTTTGGTTTTTAGGATAGCCTCCACTCTTTTAGGGCTCAGGGATTTGCCCTTCTCTGAGATCTCATACCCGAGGAATGTCACTGTTGGTGATACAAACTGTACTTACGATAGGTTAGCCTTGTGATCTTGTTCTGCTAAATATTTCAGCAATGTCACTGTGTTAGTTCCGCATGCTTCCTGAATGGGTGAACAGATCACTAGGTTATCTACATACTGTGTCAAAACACAGTTTATAGTTGTACCTTTTTGAGTGGAAAAACAGGGTTTCTGACAGGTGAGTCAGAACATGGCAAAATCACTCCTGCTGATGGCAAACTACTGAACACTGGTGTGATTCCCTCAACAGCCTCCAGTTTCAGTGGGTATTGTTGTTGACATGGTCGGTAAGGGCTTTTAGATGTCACTCAGAGCCAATCCAGGTCATCTCGAACCCCGTCACGCAGGGTCACCCGTCACCCTTCAGATTTATCTGGTGATCCTCTGGAGGGGCCCGACCACTGAACTAAATTAGCTAACTATATATAAAGTAGTTCAAACATGTTTGAGCTGAATGATGTAGGTTATGTGTAGAAAGCTGTTTTCACATTAATCTGCCAGAAAGTTTTTCTATGCTCACTGAAAATCTAAGTATAAGGCACGTACTTACGAGCAGGATTTGTGACTAATCTGTTCATGAGTGAACTGTGTTAGAAGTTTTTTAGTGTAATTTTAGTGAAGTGTAATTGTGGCCAAATGACAACATTTGTATTTTTAATGCATTCAGGTATGTCAAGTACAGTTTTAATTCAATTATTCATCTATGATGTGATTATAAATATAATATATCAAACAAGCTTGTATTATAATATGATGCATTTGTAAAATGATAGTATTTGCAATCATTTTAAGCACAGAAAGTTCTTCTTGTTGACAAAATAAGCAGTCCATTGTAGGTGCACCAGGGGAAAAAGGAGAGAAGGAGAGGAAGAGGAATAAGTGGACCTGATTCTGAAAACATTTTGCCAACTGTGCATATTTTTAACCTTACCTTACCTTTGTTCCTTACAACCCTCAGGAAAGGCCCAGGATACGAATACATGGAAATACCAAATGTTAATTTGCCTAATGTCACCGAAGCAGTGCAATACAACACCAAAGGCATGTGCTTATGTTTCAGGTTACATCAATGTGCGTAACACAGCCAGCCTGGGAACTCTGCAGGAGCTCATTTACACCACATGTTTAAGATAAAGTGGTTAAAAAGATGTTTGACAAATCCTACCTGTCTATCTCAAACTTCATTCCATCGCACATTTTCAACAAAACTGGTGGTTTAAGTTTTCTGTTATCTTGCACTTTTTTACCATGTAAACTTCCTGTCAAACTGTCAGTAAGCTCTGTTAGCTTGAAAGATCTGCCATGTCCATAATCTTTCTTCACATAAAGCCTTACTCTGGAGCAATGTGGATTGTTCACTATTCAAAATAAGTCAATGTTTCTTCCCAGTTGGCATCAAAAAGGTATTGATTGCATTGCTTTGTTAGTTGATGGTTCAGGTTCTTTACTTACATATGAATAATTTGTACACAAATTTTAATTTCCCAATCATTTTAGAGAATTTAATTCAGTCATTAAAACTTTTCCTTGTGGTCTAATACATCTTGTCAAATCTCATCTTAGCTCTGGGGAAACATCAACCATACATACTGAACCGCTCTTAGGTGGTGTTCAACTAACTGATAGGAAATGTAGCAATAAATTAATACGTGAAATCCTTCACAACCAAAATAAAATTGTTCCAAAAGATAAATTCTATTGGGCTTTGATCATTGATAACATAATTTGGGGGGAAAATGGCCTTGACCTTATAATAAGGTCAAAGAATTACATTTTAAAATTCTGCATTGCATTTATCCTGTTAATTCCTTTATTGCAACATATGTGGACATTGCAGATCTTTGTACTTTTTGCATTCCTCATGTTTTCTTTCACTGTGATGTGGTACAGAACTTTTGGCAGGAATGTGCTACCCATATTTTCAGCTTCATTGATGAGCCTTATACTTTTACTTTATATGATATAATTGTATTTTTGTTTAAGTGAACAGTTCCTTGACAATTTTTTACATTTTGATGGCTAAAATTTACATCCACAAATGCAAATTTTCTAAATTCCCACCTAGTTTGCTGCCTTTTCTTGCAGAAACTCCTGCATTCTTTAAGCCTAATGAAGAACCACAAAAGTGCCCTTCGACTGTCTCGACACTCAGAACTCACTTATGTAAACATGTAATCTCTATTTTTTATTTACTGTGTGTGTTGTGTCTTTCAATATTTGGCCAATAAAGTTGTGAAAGAAAAAAAAAGCTCATTTACATTAATTTTTAGCCTCTGGAGAAAAAATTTTGTTGACATTTCTAGAAACACAAATGAGGTTGTGTGAGCTTTTAACAGGTGGTGAGACACACTGAGTTGGTTGCTAGCAGCCCATCAACTGAACATAAGAAGAATGGATTTTATTGCTGGATCTGTAGGAGGTGATGACTTTTTTTTTTGACATTTAAAAAAAAAAAAGTTCAGTGGCAGGTTCATTTCATTTATTTATTGATTGATTTTTAAGTCATACTAGTGTTGTTGACTGAGTGCTTTGGGAATCATGGCTGTGTTTGTCATCTATAATGCGATGCTTGTGTTTGCAGGGATGTTTGGTATGATAGTTGGGTACCCTTTTGACACTGTAAAGGTATAGTTTAATACACACACACCCACACAGACACTCAAACACACACACACTGCCCTTACGTCTGCTTGAAGGGATGAAAATTTGACATTCAGTTCAGCAACACTTTCTTTTTTTTGTCAACACATTGTAGGTGAACATTCAATCCCACAAGTACAGAGGAATTTGGCATTGCATCCATTCAACATACAAGACTGAGGGGGTGAGTGTCTCAAACTGTCACGTGAGGTCAGTGACACCTGATTTCTTCACATCTGAAGCATAGTTTAGCTTTAGTGTGTATCTACAGCTGTCGCCCTGTGGAACAATATAATACTACTATTCTTGAGCCTGCTTTGTTTGTCTTTCCGTGCTGTAGGTGTATGGATTCTACAAGGGAATGACAATGCCTATCATAGCTGTGTCTTTCAGTTTTGCTATGGCATTTGAGACCTACAGGAGCGTCCTTCAGCGCCTGTGTAAACTACGGCATGGGAGTCCTGATGCTCGGCCTGCCAAATGTGACCTCTTCCTCTCAGGCCTGACTGCAGGAGTTACACAGGTATTTAATCATTGAACTTTGCCTTTATACTATAATGAGAACAATTCAAATGTTTTTTGGAAGCATTTCCACTTACACAAAATGTATTTCGCATACTTGTATTTGCTGTTGAATTGTCTGTATTTGTCTTGCACCACACGTCTCATATTAAGCAAACACATTAGTCTTTTACATGTCCCTCATTTGAATGACTGGAGGCCAATTTCCAATGTGCTTGGCAAGAACACACCAAACAATAAAGCAAAAGTGCAATTAGTGTCAGTTATTCTTGTTTTTTTTATTATCCTCAAATAATGTGACACCCTCTTGAAATGCATTGTTTTGCCAACATGTCGATGTTCCACTTTTTATAATTGCCAAGTACTTTCATACCTTTATTTCTTTTTCTCAGGTTTTACTGATGTCCCCAGTTGACGTGGTGAGGGTGCGTCTGCAGTGTCAGAGAGCTGCCAATTCAACATTCTCAGCCAAAGCCCTTAAACCAAAGTATCACGGCCCCATACACTGTCTGCGTACTATTGCACATGAAGAAGGAGCACTGGGCCTCTACAAAGGAGCCCAGGCGTTGGCTTTAAGAGATGGACCATTCTTTGCCACATTCCTTACTACTTATAACATCATCTGTGAACTGCTCTCACCCCCGGGACAGACCCAGCCAGGTAAATCCAAACACTACTGACCAGTAAATTATAGGAGAACATCCATCTGAAAATGCATACATGCAAAATGGAAGCCAGTAGTCATGTTTTGGTTTTTATGATTTGAAATATACTGTATCTACACTTATACAAATGTCTCTCCTTCATACAGAGTGGAAAGTGGTGCTTCTGGCAGGGGGCTTGTCAGGGATATGTGGCGGATGTGTGACCACGCCCATGGACGTGATCAAAACTCGTCTCCAGACGGACTGGATTGGTGGGCAAAGGTACCGAGGCTTTTTCCACTGCATTACAGACAGTGTGCGCTCAGAGGGGCCCAGTGTCTTCTTTAAGGGCCTGGGTCTCAACTGCGTGCGAGCCTTCCCTGTCAACATGGCGGCCTTCTCCATGTATGAAATAGTGATATACCTGCTGAAACACTCAGCTTAACTCTACCTGTGGCTTTTTTTCTTCCCCATGTTTATAATGGATGTGGATCATGCCACAATTAGGGAATGCATCAAGGAATTTTCAATTTTTTATTTTAATATTTGTGTATGTATTTGCAACATCTCGCGCCCATCTCCATGTTACTGGCATTAACACTACGCTGTTCTCTCAGACACAGGGCTGCAATATTATCATTTAAAGACCAATTATATGATTTTAGCTCAAATTACAGGTATATTCTTATATACCAGTATATTGGAGGAATTTTACCATTTACAACATAGATAATATAATGAAATATTTAATGTAAATACGTATAAATTCCTCAATGGTCAAATAATTTCTATGATAAAAGGCTTTTTGTCACAACAGACATTTTGACTTGTTATAGCAGGAAAAGCACAGGTGATACTAGTAACCAGCTCTGTTCTATTCATTTCCCAGTAATCCCTGACAGTCTATATACCAGGACCTTGAAACTGAAGCAGCTAAATGGAATTCAGCCATCATTGATTCAATTATTTACAGCTGTGCTTTTGCTGCTGTGGCATGGCAAAATGTCTGTGAAAAAATGTCTATGGCACAGTGATTATATCACTAAATATCAATCTTGATATGTTGGTGTTGTATATTATGGGAAAAACTGGTACTTTTACTGTCACCATAGGAAAAAAAAGATATACACACATTAATGTCACTCTTACATTAAGTAAAATGTATACTATTAATAGGGAAATGATTGAATTTTCAAATAAAACATGCAAACATGCAAAAAAAATTTTTTTTTCTTTTTGCAGTTTAATTTTTAGTCTGGGGATAAGTTGAATGAAACTTCTCCTTCCCTTAGAGAAAGTTACCTTAATTCAGATCATTTTTGCTTATAACAATTACATTTGCTTTAGTTCCCTTGAGTCAGACACTGACAGCCTACTTACTGGTGTGCTCAAACTCTTAAAAAGAGATGAACGTCTCATTATTTCTCATATTGTCATACTATGCCTATCTCTTAACACCATATACAACACAGCTGCTTTTGATAATCACAAAGTTATTGTTCAGATGGCTGTTTTTCCCCAAGTAAAACTTCTTAACCAACATTCTGCAAAGAAGATGTGTAGCTGTGTTGTTGCTGAGCAGATTTTTCAACACTATACATTTTTCTCCGCTTTAATCATCAGCGCTGCAAACACAAACACCCGATGAAGAGAAACATGCACATTTAGTGCGGCACGAAGCTAACAAGAATGACAATTAGCGTCAGGTTGTGTGCAATGCCATGCTTGACAAAGAGGCACAAATCATCGTTACAGTAATTTACATAGACATTTTTCTCCAGTCCTGATTCCACCTGTATTGTGTCTGTCTTCCCATGACAAATTCAATTGACAATGATTTTAAATGGTAAAAAGCTGGATTCATTATTTTTTCTTGTATTGAGTGTAACGGCACGATGAACCTAGACATCTCAGATGCTTGAGCGGGCTAGAAATTAAAATTTAAAGGTCTGGGTGTCATGAACTGCTTGACTGTCTCTTCTGTGACTTGTTTGCGTCGCTCTTGATGCGCGGCAATCATCGGCTGCAGGGTCTCGGTCAAAATCTTCTTTAGTTCCCCTGTTAGAAGAGCTCCACTCGTGTAGTCCTACCGAGAGAGGAGATTGGAGGAGGGGGAGTGGATAGTCAGTCATAGAGAGAATGAGGAAAACAAAACAGACGAAAGAGCGTGAAGCTTCCAAGCTTAAAAGTTTGGAAGATATAATTTGCTTTCTCTGAACCCCTTACCTGTCTGATCTTCTCCAGCTGTTCATCATCCTCCAGGAAGAAGGTCAAGTACATGAAGGAGACGTCGACATCTGGGTTACCACCATACTTTCTGTGCTCTTCCACTGTATCTTTTCCTCCCGAAAATGCATGTTTGTTTATCTGCGAGCAATTGTAGATCAGATTAGTCAGGGACAATCGTAGGTTAAATGCAGTAAATTTGACTAGTAGCTATGGATCATGCACAAATAACAAACATAAACTTCAACTGTCCTGGCAGCACCTTATTTTTTATCTGCTTGGGTGTATCGGTGAGAAAGATAGAGGAGTTGGCATCACTAGCGCTCATCTTGGTCTGCGCCCCCTGCAGGGCGGGGAAGAAAGTGGAGTGCAGCAGGGCTGGTTTGGGATAGCCGATCCTCGGAGCTACATCGCGGGTCATCCTGAAGTAGGGGTCCTGGATGAGTGATGGGACAGACACAGACACATGTATTTGTAGATAACGGCGCTAGTATGTGGCGTTGTTATGTATTACTGTAATGCTGTTCTGACCTGGTCTATGGCACAGGGGATGAGACACTGTATATCCTTTCTGCCTCTGAAGATCTGTGGGAAAGAGTTGCTGAAGGACGGGGCTGCCTGGATGGCTGGGAAGCTGATCTTTCCTGGATAGATAAACAATAAAGTAAATGTGTGAACAATTTTCAGAATGAGAAACAATCAGAAACATGGTACTGATACTTTTTGCATTTTACAAAGTTAGTCATGTATTAAAAAGTGAATTTATTGATTAGCAACAAAATAATTATTACTGTATTATTAGGAACTGGGAAGTAAATTGGGAGTGTGGTATTATGGTATTAAAGTATTATGAGTAGAGCTCCATGATAGCTCAAACAAGAGTACATCTCTTTTCTTAACCATTTCTTACCGATGCAGTCACTATCTGTAAAGCCAAAGATGCCTTTGACCTGGTTGAATGTCACATGCTTCTGAATCTTTACCACATTCCTGTAGAACTCAGGGGATGCACTGGGAGCAGAAGAAAAAAAAACGTAAAAAACAAAACAATTCTGACTAAAATAAGAAATTATGACTCAAATGAGGCGGATCTTTCCTTGTCATCTATGCCTCCTCCTAGGAAGCTTCTGCAGTGAGGTCTGCCAGATAGGAATATAAAGATATTTTACCCCATGTAGTCGAGGTCAGAGAAGATGAAGGTCTTGTTGACATCAAAGCCACAAGCGATGATGTCCTTGGCGTTTTCCACGGCAAAGCGATGGCATTCTTCTAGCGTTAGATCCTTCCACAGGTACTTCTCATCATCAGTCAGCTGGATCACCAGAGGGATGTCGAACACATCCTGCAGCCACCTGCAGGAAGGAAGGAAGTTTCAGTTGTACCTTGGAACCAAATAAAAAAATCTTCAAATACGTAGATCATAATTTGGGAAGGTCTCTTGCTGGGCTTTCGGTCCAATGGGAAGTTTTTCGAAGTATTGGGTTTTTGGAATAATGGCTTGACACCCTCTTACTGATACAACACTTATGTTCTCTCTGTTATTAACACCAGCTGACTTTGACTAAAATGTGTTTGTTATTCAATAAGACATTGGGGAAACTTTTATCTTGACAGCTCTGTGAAACGAGAACTCACTTGGTGAAGATGAAGGGGATGAGGTGGCCGACGTGCATGGCCTCTGAGGACGGACCTCTGCCAGTGTAAAGGTAGAAGGACTTGTGTTTCTCGTACGCATCCAGAACTTGATGCATATCTCTGCCAAAAACAGCGATAAGAGGAGAGTGATTTATTGATGCGTCAATTCCCTTCAATTAATTCTCTCATCACCATCCGTTTTACGAAAATGTGAATGATGGTGGCTAGATTAAAAGTTCAGAGTGAATATTTTTCCTGTAAGTTTGAGAATTACTGAGTTACAACAGATGATGAAACACCCATTCACTACAAGTCAGAAACAAGGAACATGAAATTATGACAAAGTCATACTGATTAAATATTTTCAGTCCCTAAAATACTGACCTGTGTGAGAAGAAGATTCCTCTTCGAAGAAAGCGGTGCGGTTTCTGTCCGGAGACTTTTTCTATTCTGTCCACCAGCTCCTTTTCAATTTTACTGCTGCCAAACCTCACTAAGGAAAGACACCAGAATGTGAATTATTCTGCTTAAATTAAGCTTAAATTACCCCCCGTTGAAGCTCATTTTAATCTTACCAATAAGTTTATCGTAGTCTACTCCCTTTGCGTTGGTGGTGGAAACGTTCCATGGGTCAACTGTGTCACCATCATCAGCACCATCTGCTGCTGGTCCGTTGTCAGGGACAACAGAGTTTTCGGAGGGCGGACATCCTGCTTTGTAATCCTGACCTGTAATCTGTTTGTAGTCCACTTTCAACTTTAGCAACATCTGGACAGCAGCGTCAATTTCAGCCTGGGGAATCCAAACAGCATTATATTTCATTTAAAAGGGTCAGTACACACAAAAAAACATTTTTTCCCTCTTACCCCAGTGGTGTATAACCACACAGGTAATTTCAGTTTTAGTTGTCCAGGTTTTGAGATATCTGTCTGACTTTCCTCACCCTAATAATAAATAACAAATAACAAAATGCATTTAATTTGTACTGCACTTTTACTTTGCAGTGAATCTCAAAGTGCTACAGCGTTAAAAAACATATAACATAAAGAAAATAACAAGAGTTAAGATAAAAAAGCCTTCCTGAATAAAAAGGTTTTTAAGCCTGTTTTAAAAGAGTCTAGGGTCTGTGCTGCCCTCAGATGGTTAGGAAGGCTGTTCCACAAGCTTGGTGCAGCAGATCAGAAGGCTGGATCCCCCATGATGCCAGAGCTTAGTACTGGGGGCCTGGAGGAGCAAGCCGCTGGCAGATCTGAGAGTGTGGGTGGAGGTTTGTGGTGTAATCAGTTCCTGTAGGTAGGGAGGCGCATGTCCGTTGATGGAGTTGTATGTGAGTAGCAGGACTTTGTAGGAGGAGACAGGGAACCAGTGCAATGAAAACACAATTGGTGTTATGTGCTAATATAGAGTATAATTTTGTTTGTTGTATTCATAGCATTAGAAAAATGACTGTACCTTTAAAAATTCAATACAAACATGTCTTTACAGAAACGATGTTTGTGTTATTTGGGATAACCCACAGACGGAAGACAAAAATCTCAGTTGACAGCATCGTCTGTGGATTATCTAGAGTAAAGGGACCCTTTTTGGAAAGAGATGTTGCTGTTGTTGTTTTTTTTTTTTTTAATTTCAATGCTGTGAGCATTACAAACGAAATTCAATGTATCCAAATGGTACCCACAGAAATCTCAGATATCTCAAAACCTGGACAAATCAAAGCTACTTGAATGACAAGCTCATATTAACAGTAAGTGAAAAAAGAGAAATTTATTATTAATCTTCTATTATTTAATTGGTTTACAAGCACTTACCTTCTCAGCTTTAGCTGTTTTCAAGGACCTCACTTTGTTTCCCTGTTCTGTCAGTCTCTCATAGAGCTCCATTGGACTCTTGGCTCCTTCCCCGTCTCCCTGACAGTCTGTCATCTTCTTCACACTACTCCAAGACATATGAAGAATTGATTGATTGATTGATTTTATGGAATATCAGACACAAAAATCAAAAATCTAAGGGATAACATTGTTAAGGTGAAACACTATCTACCATGGGATCAATAGTATTTTTAAAAATAGCTTGATCTATTATAACGTTAGTGTATCTCCATCCACAGCAGTTGAGAGGATTCCCATATGTGAAGAGCTAACTAGCTATTCTGTAGCTAAGCGTCTGACATTATTTACTACCCAAATTGAATTTACGATGGCTGATTTCAGAAATTATAAAACAAATGCAATTACAATAAATTCTAAATATGCTTTTGTTATATAATTATAACGACAAGACAGCTTACCGGACGATATTCTTCCCAGAACTGACAGCTCACTCATTGAACAACTTGCATCAGCCTGCTGCTGCCGCTGTGTGTGTGAGTTGGTGTTTGGGTCAAATTCTTCCCAGGCAAACTGCCTTGCTCCAACGTTCCGCTATGCCACTTGGAAGCCTTTTTTTAGATAAAAATCAATCATACAAAAAGTTTTTTCTGTATTGTTATTGGGTTAATTTCACATGAAACCTAAAACCTAATTTAAATATACATACATCTAACTGGATAAATGACGGAAGAGAGGGACAGACATTCGGTTCCTACCGGCTGCTTTCACGTTTTACAGGATGTTGGACAGCACACAGATGCTTTTTGACTGTTTTGGCGTTTCAGAAATCGGATACAATTGCTTACAGGTACACAAGATTTTACTGGATATCTTCGTGTGTGAGCTAGCAGTGTCAAAGTCAGGCTTTGAGTCAGAAATGCGAAGAACTAACGCTAGCTAACGTTAATATTGCGATGTAAACGTTACGACTATAACGTTTCCCTAACATGCAAACTTCGGTATGACGTTAGTCGTCGTTACTCAGTCTATAATATGAGTTAAGTAGAAATAATATAACTTTTATAGCTACAATGACTTTTCTATGTCCAAGGCAGTGAGTTAATTTGGGTAGTAGAAGATAATTATGAGTTAGCTAACATTACCCTGTGTTTTGAGTGTTCACTGGTAACTGAAACAGTCTAAAATATTGTCCCCTTTCCCTCCCTTTTTAATTTTTTCTTTAAATACAAACAGCCCTCTAGTTTTTCTTCTTGTTCCTATTCATAAAGATACTTTATATACAGTCTACGGTTGATGCATATTAGACATGGCAGCTCACTAATGAGGATAACTTAGGTTAAATTAAACAACCGTAAATTTGTTGTTGCCATCCATTGCCAAGTCATGCTATTTTTATGTAAAAGCTGCTGTTGTAACAAATCTCTTAAATGTGACAAGTTCGTAGTAGTAGTGGCTTAAAAGATAGGTTCACAATTTTTCAATTCTGTCTTAAAACAACAGTCAGGTGCCCATATAAACACTGAAAGAGGTTTTCTTCGCTGTAATCAATCCTTCAAATGTGTTTTTAGTGTAAGTGATGATGGGTGCCAAAATCCACAGTGTGTCCACACAGTCATTTTGTGCAGAAATGCATTTAAAAGTTTATCTGAAGCTTATATGACGCTTCACCAGTCTGAGTTAGTCATATCAAGTGGATATCTGCCACATTTACAGTCTTTTTAGCATCAA
Source organism: Scomberomorus guttatus (assembly GCA_038419695.1). Taxonomy (NCBI): domain Eukaryota; kingdom Metazoa; phylum Chordata; class Actinopteri; order Scombriformes; family Scombridae; genus Scomberomorus; species Scomberomorus guttatus. Next base: position 13,609,945 of record CM076455.1, read on the forward strand.
ATCCCCTCTTTGTGTGCACAGTAACAAAAAGAGGGCACTAAAAAGACTGTAATGTTGAAATATATCTACTTGATTTGACTAATTTGGATGCTGAAGCTTCATATTAGCTTCAGCTTTTAAATACATTTTTTCACAGGAGGAAGCTTGTGGATTTTGGCCCCATCACTTATATTATAAGTGCATCATGAAGGGATCTTCTAAAGGCCAGTATGAACAGAGGAATGATTATGAACAGAAAAACCTGTTTTAATGTTCATTTGGGGACCTGACTGTTGTTTTAAGACAGACTTGAAAAATTGTGAACCTGTCCTTTAAATGCTACTTTTAGGTGTAGAAATATCCAAGCAACCACTAGATGTCACTCTTGGGCCTGTAATGAATTAACCACACTGACATCTCACCTGTCGCCTCTTTCTTTCCAAACAGAGTTTCATGTCAGGATGTCTTCATTAGTGGCCTACGAGGATTCGGAGTCCGAGGATGATTCTTTGGATCAAAAGGAGGGAGGTGGATCAGCTTCTGTCCAAACTGGGTCTTGCGAACAGGCAAAAGACAACCAAGAAGTCAGGGGATGTAATTTTTT